>CM033713.1:52371772-52998061 GCA_019671005.1 Hibiscus mutabilis
TGTACAGGATCACTTGCCAAAGCAAGGCTAGAGCTAGTTGCCAGGGCAATGCATGAAGGAGACGCCGAGCCAGTTGCCAAGGCAATTGTCGACAAAGAACAAGGTGATATGGTAGTCGAAATTGATGACTAGACAAGCCCAAGATGACGTGGAGCAAAGCCAAATCCCAAAGGAATTTGATTTCCATGAAGAGATTAAAGAAGAATTAAATTCCAAGAAGATAGGAGAAGTTCTAGTAGGAATATAATTATAATAAAGAATTATATTCTTTAAAGATAATTTAATTCCAACTTAACTTCGTCCTCAAAGAAGGACTTTGACCTAGCCCTATAAATTAGAGGGAGATTTCGACAACTCAAGGAGAGAGCAAGAGGAGAGAATTTTCGACAATCATCTAAGGCAAGGGGATTTCGACAAGCTTCAATTCTTCATCTTTTTCTTTCTTGTTCAATTAGGTTCATGCTAGGGATTATTTATCTTGTGTTTCTTTGGAACCTAGCCATGAACTAAATCTATTTTGCTATGGTTATTGTGTTTTGTGGTTGTGAGAAACTATTGGATTTTGTTTAGGTAATTAGAGTTTGCACTTTTCTATTCAAGGTTTATTCATTCTTGGTTCTTATTCTTGTTTGCGAGTGAATTGGGAGAGGATCTCGTTACTTCATCTATTTATCTAATATCGGGAGAGTTAGATTCAAGAAACGAATGAATATGATCTTTATTCAATCTATTAATGGTGAAGATTAATCCGGCTTAGGAATAAGTCAAGGATTTCAATGGCTAAGAGGAGCGCAAGATTGGTTGTTGTTCACCCTTGATTCACGCATGGATGTATTATCAAGGCATGCACAAGTAGCTAGAGTTTCGACTTAGGGATAAGAAGAAACCATTGAAGAATGCTCTGCCGAACCTTGATGGTTGTTGCCCAGACGCCCAAGTAGATGCCCAACTAGTCGCCCAGGCAACCATCGATTAGTTGCCAAGGCAACCCCATTGTGCAAGTTGCCACGGCAACTGAGTTGCCCGTGCACTCTTTTACCAAGACGATCCAATCGGCTATCACACCTCAACTCACGATAACCTGGCCTATCTCTCTCATTTGATCTCTTCTATTCTTTTACTTTATTGCTTTCTAGATTAGTTATTAGTTAAAACTCCTATAATCTTCTATTTGTGTTTTTACTTTTTACAGTGCAAGAGACTAGATTCTTGAAGTGGCACCAATCCCTGTGGAGACGATATCTTTTATACTATAACTTGCAACGTGTATACTTGCACAATTGCGTAGCACTTATTACGCGCAACAGTTGCCATAATGTTGTGGAATTTTAGCATAATTGTTGAATTGGATGATTCGGTTGTTAGCTATAAGTTAATAAGAATCACAGCAATTGTTTGGTAATTGTTGTTTATGATGTAAATTGGAATGGAAATTTGATAGCTGGTGTATGCCTAATTCGACATTTGATATGTGTCATATATATATACATATAAACATTGAGTCAGTATGCATGAAACTGTTTCTATGTTACAATAAGATCGGGATGATTAAGGACTATTTTGAAAGGGATATGAAATTATAAAAGACTGATTCGATGCATATATTTAAGAGAAAACATGCAACTAAGGCTGTTATGAATATATATGAATTCATATAGATCGATTTAGGTAATTAAATCAGGGGCTGAATTTAAAATGAACTGTGCTGATGTATACAAGGATGCGTGATAATTTGGGACAGTTTTGAATTAATGTAAATCGAGACTGTTTTGCCATTAAAGAGTGACTATTCTAGCAACCAAAATTGGACTATTTTATAAAGTTTTATTAAGAGGGCTGTTTGTAAATGAACTAAAGTCACCAAATGGTACAAGTTTGAATAAAGAAACTGATTTCTATGTTGGTCCCTAATTGGTTTATTGATAATTGATTAAAAACAGTCTAGGAAATGTTATATGAAATGTAATTACCTGAACGTGGGAGTTATCTTTGGCATGTATGAGAGTGAAAATAAGTTAGATTAACATGTTAGAACTACCATCTAGGTGAATAATGAAGCTAAAATGAAGCCTAGTGAAATCTGCCCAGAAAACTCTGTTCTGGGCAGCAACTTTGAAAATTCACTATAAATTGTATGAATTGAATTAAGGGCTGAAATTTATATGAATGGAACCTTAATATGTTTATTTTCATTAGAAACAAACGAAATGAAATTCTGGATTGTAAAATGGATTTTAGAGATGAAACACTAGGGACAGTGCAAACTGTCCAGTGTTGTAAACTGCCCTGCCTTTAAGCTAAAAACTATATTAATCGGCACAGAACTAAACTGCAAGGCCTATATGGTTAGAAAGACAATTAAGTTATCTTTCCAACGGTCTAAACCAATTGAAATTTCGACGTACGGAATGAAAGTTATGTATGTTTTAGTAAACAGTGCACAAGCTGCCTGGCAGCAGCAGCCTTGATGTTTTGAAATGAATGAATTATGTGTATTGCTGCCTTGTTTTGAAGAAATGAATGTACCTTGTCTTGAACTTGATTTAATTGTATGAATTGTTAGAGCAAGGAGTAAATCTTGTGGAAGAAGAAAGGAGTGGCCAAGCTAGTGGCAAACACAAAGGAGTTTGGATCCAAGGCTAGGTAAGCTTGGAGTATTGTGAGTGTAGTTAAAATAGGGTTAGTGATAAGTGTTCAAAAGTACTATTTTTCTTACCCTTTTTACTCATATTATTATTAGACTTAGGCTCATATTAGTTGCATAATTAGCTATTCATGCATTAATCCATGTTTCCTTCAATCGTTGAGCTTGATTACATAACTTGGTAGTTTTTGTGGAAAAGATGCTGCTTTGGTGTGCTTTGTGTGTGTATGTGCAGGATCACTTGCCAAAGCAATGCCGAGCTAGTTGCCAGGGCAATGCATGAAGTAGACGCCGAGCTAGTTGCCAGGGCAATGCATGAAGGAGACGTCGAGCCAGTTGCCATGGCAATTGTCGACAAGAGCAAAGGTGATAAGGTAGTCGAAATTGATGACTACACAAGCCCAAGATGACGTGGAGCAAAGCCCGAACCCAAAGGAATTTGATTTCCATGCAGAGATTAAAGAAGAATTAAATTCCAAGAAGATAGGAGAAGTTCTAGTAGGAATACAATTATAATAAAGAATTATATTCTTTAAAGATAATTTAATTCCAACTTAAACTCCTCCTCAAAGAAGGCCTAGCCCTATAAATAGCAAGGAGATTTCGACAAGTCGATAGGGAGAGCATTAGGGGAAATTTCGACAAGAACCAAGAGAGAAAGCAAAGGGAATTTTCGACAAGCATCTAGGGCAAGGGATTTTCGACAAGCTTCATCTTTTCTTCCTTGTTCGATTGGGTTCATTCTAGGGATTGTTTATCTTGTGTTTCTTTGGAACCTAGCCATGAACTAAATCTACTTGGCTATGGTTATTGTGTTTTGTGGTTGTGAGAAACTATTGGTTTTTGTTTAGGTAATAAGAGTTTGCACTTTTCTATTTCAAGGTTTATTCATTCTTGGTTCTTATTATTGTTTGCGAGTGAATTGGGAGAGGATCTCGTGATTTCATTTATTTATCTAATATCGGGAGAGTTAGATTCAAGAAACGAATGAATATGATCTTTATGCAATCTATTGATGGTGAAGATTAATATGGATTAGGAATAAGTTAAGGATTTCAATGGCTAAGGGAGCGCAAGATTGGTTGTTGTTCACCCTTGATTCACGCAGGGATGTATTATCAAGGCATGCACAAGTAGCTAGAGTTTCGACTTAGGGATAAGAAGAAACCATTGAAGAACGCTCTGCCGAACCTTGAAGGTTGCTGCCCAGAAGCCCAAGTAGTTGCCCAACTAGTTGCCCAGGAAACCATCGATTAGTTGCCAAGGCAACCCCGTTGTGCAAGTTGCCACGACAACTGAGTTGCCCGTGCACTCTTTTACCAAAACGATCCAATCGGCTATCACACCTCAACTCACGATAACCTGGCCTATCTCTCTCTCATTTGAATTCATCTTTTCTTTTACTTTATTGCTTTCTAGATTAGTCATTAGTTAAACTCCTATAATCCTTTACTTGTGTTTTTACTTTTACAGTGCAAGAGACTAGATTCTTGAAGTAGCACCAATCCCTGTGGAGACGATATCTTTTATACTATAACTTGCGACGTGTATACTTGCACATTTGTGTAGCACTTATTACGCGCAACAAGTTTTTGGCGCCGTTGCCGGGGATTGGCAATAGCGACTTTGTTTTTATTTTCTTGCACTTTCTTTTTATTTTTCTTGTTTAAAATTCAAAGGGCTAACAAACTTTGTTTTTGCATTGGTATATGACCAGGGCGAGACCGACTTCACCAGAATATCCCTTTGATCCAGAAATCGATCGAACCTTACAAAGACTTAGACAAAGGATAAGAGAAGCAATGGCAAATCAAGACGGCAATATGAATCAAGATGTTCGAGCAGGAGGAGGAGTGATTCTTGCACGAAACAGAACTATTCGAGACTATTTTGAAGAAGATCTTGATGGACTTAACCCAGGAGTTGTCGCACCTGAAATTGAAGCCGATCACTTTGAGTTGAAACCGGTAATGTTTAATATGATCAACACAATAGGTCAATTTGGCGGCTCAGCAACTGAAGATGCACGACAACATCTGAAATCTTTCCTCGAGATTTGCAACTTGTTCAAGATACACAGAGTCACCCCCGATGTCTTACAATTAAGATTATTCCCCTATTCACTGAGGGATAGGGCGAAAGCATGGTTGAATAGCATTCCTGCCGGATCCATAGCATCTTGGACTGATCTTTGTCATGATTTCCTTGCTAGATTTAATCCTACAAATTTGACTGATAAGCTTCGTAACGACATTACTTCTTTTCGGCAGGCAAATGATGAATCCATGTACGAGGCTTGGGAGCGATATAGAGAACTTCTACACAAATGCCCTTTACACGGATTCCCGGTATGGACTCAAGTAACAATGTTTTACAACGCCGTGAATACACCAACAAGGATAATGCTAGATGCCTCGGCAAACGGCATACTCCTAGATAAGTCACCGGAAGAAGCAATGCAAATTTTAAACAGGCTGGCCAAGAATGATTATCAATTCCCATCTACTAGAAAAGGAGGAGTTAGACGCCAAGCCACAATACATGAACTAGGATCATCAGATTCAATTTCGGCACAATTGGCCGCTTTAACCAAGATGGTCCAGAACATGTAAAAACCAAACAACACACATGAAGTCAAGGTAATGGATTCTTTTTGTGAGTTATGTGGTGATAACCATAATTCTTCTGAATGTATGCAGAATCCGAAATCCAGCTTCTATGTGGGGAATTACAATCGGAACAACAATGTGATGTCCAATACATACAATTTAGCTTGGAAGAAGCACCCAAATTTTTCATGGAGTAATCCCAACAATGCTCTAAACTAGAACAATCAGAATGCACAAGCATCGGGATTCCAGCAGAATATGCCACGGCAACAGATGCCGCAGTAACAACCGACAACATCTAGTTCTTTGGAAAATTCTCTAAATGCTTTTATGATGAAAAATGAATCTTATATGGCTGAGAATAGTAATTTCATAAAAAGAATTGATGCTTTTATTAACAGGACCGAGATGAGATTGCAAAACCAAGAAGCGGCAATCAAATCATTAGAAAATCAAGTCGGACAATTTGCTCAAAATCTGAATACTAGACCACAAGGAGGTTTACCTAGCGATACTGAAGTCGCAAGAGGAACTGGCCATGAGCAATGTAAGGCGATCACCACTAGAAGTGGCCAACAACTTAGAGAGGTTCAAACCCGCTCGTCAAACAAAACACCACAAAAAGATCAGAACGTACCTAGCGGCAAAGCCTCAAATGCTGAACCAGGAATTGCCGCGGCAACCGGCAATAAGCATGCCTCGGCAACCGACGATAAAGACGCCTCGGCAACTTGCGATAAGCATGCCTCGGCAACCCCAGTTGATAATGCCTCAGCAACTCCAGATGTCCCGGCAATGCCGTCAATCAAGTTTCAAACCAATGAAAGGATCGAAGATATCCGACTTCCACCACCATTCCCACAAAGGTTGAAGTGACAAAAACAAGAATACTAATTCAAGAAGTTTCTTGATATCCTAAAGCAAGTCCACATCAACTTGCCATTGGTGGAAGCAAATGAACAAATGCCAAGCTATGCCAAGTTTCTTAAAGACATTGTGTCCAAAAGAACAAGGCTAGGAGAGTTTGAAACAGTTGCCGCGACAGAGGGATGCATGGAAATGTTGCACAATCGTATGCCACCCAAGTTGAAGGATCCCGGAAGTTTCACAATACCCTGTTCCATTGGAAATCACTATGTCGGGAAAGCATTATGCGACCTTGGGGCTAGCATAAACTTGATGCCTAAATCGGTTTTCCAGAAACTAGGAATCGGGAAGGCAAGACCTACAATAGTCATGCTGCAGCTAGCCGACAGATCCTATGTGCATCCAGAGGGAAAAATCGAAGACATTCTGGTAAAAGTCGATAAATTTATTTTTTCCGCTGACTTTATTGTTTTGGATTGTGAAGCAGATGAGTATGCACCCATCATTCTCGGGAGACCATTCCTAGCAACAGGGAGAACCTTGATCGACGTTGAAAAGGGAGAACTCACAATGAGGGTGAATGACCAGTAGGTCAAACTAAATGTGTTCCAAACACTAAGGCATGCCGATGATCCAGAAGAATGCCAACTACTTCATGCCACGGCAGAGTTTAACTTCGATGAGGAATTTAGTTGCCTCGGCAACTACATTGCCGACCAAGAGGAACCTGAGGAGTATGAAGAACCGGTCGATGAGGAACAACCAGAAGAGGCAAATTGGCTAGTCAATCGACCAGGTACATACTTTGAACCACTGGATTACTCAGGTAAGGAAGGTAAGCTCGAAAAACCCTCTATTAAACAACCACCAATTCTTGAGTTGAAACAATTGCCAGAGCAACTAAAATATGTATACTTAGGGACCGATAATACATTGCCTGTAATTATTTCTTCTAAGTTACAGCCTGAGTAGGAAAAGAAGCTGATCAAGATGTTGAAGCTACACAAAAAGGCAATAGGGTGGACAATTGCCGACTTGAAGGGAATTAGCCCGGCGGTGTGCATGCACAAGATCTTGTTGGAAGATGATCACAAACCTTCAATTGAGGCCCAGAGGAGACTGAATCATGCCATGAAAGAAATCATCAAGTGGCTTAACGCCGGCATTATATACCCTATCTCCGATAGTACGTGGGTAAGTCCGGTACAATGTGTACCGAAAAAGGGAGGTATAACAGTGGTAAGCAATGAAAATAATGAACTTATCCCAACCAGGACTGTGACCGGTTAGAGGGTTTGTATGGACTATCGAAAGCTAAACAAAGCTACTAGGAAAGATCACTTCCCATTACCCTTTATTGATCAAATGCTTGACCGTCTTGCAGGTAAACCCTTTTATTGTTTTCTTGATGGTTATTCAGGTTACAATCAGATTGCCATAGCACCAGAAGATCAAGATAAGACAACCTTCACATGCCCATACGGTACTTATGCATTCCGAATGATGCCGTTCGGATTGTGTAACGCCCCGGCAACCTTCCAAAGATGCATGATGGAACTCTTTTCAGACATGGTCGAAGACTTCCTTGAGATCTTCATGGATGATTTTTCGGTTTTTGGTAATGACTTCGACGGCTGTCTCGGCAATTTAGAGAGAGTGTTAGCAAGATGTGAAGAAACGGATTTAGTCCTCAATTGGGAGAAATGCCATTTTATGGTAGATGAAGGAATAGTGCTCGGCCACAAGATTTCATCCAAGGGAATTGAAGTAGACAAAGCCAAGGTGGACGTGATCGAGAGATTACCCCCACCAAGTTCGGTTAAAAGAATTTGAAGTTTTCTCGGACATGCAGGTTTTTACAAGAGGTTCATTCATAATTTTTCTAAAATCACTAAACCCTTGTGTAATATGCTTGAACAGGATAAAGTCTTCGATTTTGATGATTCTTGCACCCAAGCATTCGAAACCCTAAAGAAAAAGCTTGCCTCGGCACCCATTGTCGTTCCACCAGATTGGACGCTACATTTTGAGCTCATGTGTGATGCAAGTGATTTTGCGGTAGCAGCAGTCCTACGCCAACGCACAGGTAAGACCCTCCATGTGTTATACTACGCTAGTCAAACTCTTAATGGTGCTCAAGTGAATTACACAACAACGGAGAAAGAGTTACTAGCTGTAGTTTTCGCATTTGACAAGTTCCGATCCTATTTAATTGGTACAAAGGTAATTGTTCATACGGACCATTCGGCAATCAAATACTTATATGCTAAAAAGGATGCTAAACCTCGTTTGATTCGTTGGATATTACTTTTACAAGAATTTGATATTGAGATTAAGGATAGGAAAGGAACAGAAAATCAAGTGGCCGATCACTTATCACGTTTGGAACGCAATAGGGAGGAGGACGCAGATCTAGAGATATGTGATGCATACCCGGATGAACAAATTTTAGTTGCCTTGGCAACCCTCGATGCCTCAGCAACCCTCGACGCCTCGGCAACCCTCGACGCCTCGGCAACCCTAGACGCCTCGGCAACCCTAGACGCCTTGGCAACCCACGACACCTCAGCAACCATGGATGCACACGCCTCGGCAATCTTGGGAGCAGTCACCACGGCAGCACATGCCTCGGTAATACCCTGGTACGCAGATTTAGTTAACTTCCTTGTTTGTGGTATTTTTCCTTATGGCATTACTCACCAAGGGAAGAAGCGGTTCCTCCATGATGCTAAGCATTACTTTTGGGAGTAGCCTCTTTTGTTTAAACAATGTGCAGATCAGGTTATAAGCCGATGTGTCCCTGAAGAAGAGCAACAGAATGTACTCCGACAATGCCATTCTTCACCTTGTGGAGGACATTTTGGAGGAACTCGTACCGCGGCCAAAGTTCTACAATCCAGTTTGTATTGGCCAACATTGTACAAAGATGCCCAAGACTTTTACAAGCAATGTGATCGTTGCCAGAGGACGGGCAATATCTTTAGACGACATCAGATGCCACTCCAGAACATCATCGAGGTGGAATTGTTCGATGTATGGGGGATCAATTTTATGGACCTTTCCCATCTTCATTCGGCAACCTCTACATTCTACTTGCCGTTGACTACGTGTCTAAATGGGTTGAGGCAGCTGTAGTTCCCAACAACGATTCCAAGACCATGCAACGATTCTTGCAGAAAAACAAATTTACACGGTTTGGGATGCCGGGAGCAATTATCAGCGACGAAGGCAAGCATTTTGACAACAGGCTAATTGCCAAGATGTTGCAAGGCTTCGGCATATCACACAAGATCGCCACGGCATATCACCCACAAACCAACGGGCAAGCAGAAATTTCCAACCAGGAGTTGAAGGGAATACTCGAGAAAGTTGTAAATCCCTCAAGGAAGGATTGGTCATTAAGACTAGATGACGCACTTTGGGCATATCGCACTGCATTCAAAACTCCCTTAGGTATGTCCCCCTTCCGACTTGTCTATGGCAAAACATGTCATCTACCGGTGGAAATCGAGCACAAGGCATATTGGGCAATCATGACCGTGAATATGGATTGGGAAAGTGCCGGACAAAAGCGTTTGATGGATCTCAACGAGGTAGAAGAATTCCGTGCACTCGCCTATAACAATGCACGAATCTACAAGGAGAAAACAAAGCGATGGCATGACAAGAAACTATTGCCACGGCAATTCACGCCAGGGCAACTAGTTCTCCTATTCAATTTTCGGCTAAAACTTTTCCCGGGAAAGCTGAAATCAAGATGGTCGGGACCATTTGAAGTCGTCAAACCATTCTCCCATGGCGCCGTGATAATCAAGTCCATCTCTGACAACCATGAATTCAAAGTTAATGGACAAAGATTGAAGCACTACAATGGTGCCCATGTGGAACGTAACAATGAAGTTGTCAACTTAGGAGATGCATGAGCATGCTCTCCCTTTTGATATTTTTATTTTTATTTTTATTTTATTTTTTTTATTTTTTATTTTTCGATTAATTAATTATTTTATTTTATTTTTCAATTATTTTATTTCATTTTTCCGATTATTAGTAGTTTTAGGATAGATTTTTTTTTCAAGTTTAAGAATCCTATTACACATCTTTATTTATTTTCTTTATTAGTTTATCTTTAATTTTAATCCTTATTTGATTTGTCTTTGAATTGTAGGAAAAGAAGTTCAAGATAAAGAAGGAATTCTAAACTAAGTAGGAAAACATCTTCAACAAGGAAACTAATGGGCTGAATCTAAGGCTTATATAAAGCCTCCAATTCATCCTAACCAAAACCCCCTTGTCAACAACTTCTACAAAACCCTAAACCCTTTTTCGTTTTCCCCTAATCCCACCCACCTATCTTTTCTATAAAACCCATCACCCTTAACCTATTCCTACTTTCTATCTTGCAACTTTGTAGTTTCTTTTCTTTTCTTTGTTTTTACTCACAACCAAGATCATCCATGGCATCCAAGATTAAACTTTTAGTTCATCCAAATTCCTCCAAAGAACCAAGATACAAGAAGTTTGCTACACCGGTGGTTCAAGAAAGATTTCGATCCAAGTTTGAAAGCCGAAAAATTCATGAAGAACAAGGCTTTGAATACTCCAACTCTCAACAAGATTTCGGCCTTGAACCATTCATCTTCGAGAGGATTGCACATCAAAAGTGGCAAATCTTTTGCCATCAACCGGAACCGGGTAACATCTCATGGGTAAGAGAATTCTATGCTCACTCACCTAACCCGGATAATCCTTATGTTTTTGTTCGTGACAAGGCCATACTTATAATTCCCGAAAGCATCAACACCTTTTACGGACTTTACATTGAGAAGGACGAGCATCAAGCCTTCGTTGACCAAATCAATCCCAAGTAACTCGACAAGGTGCTTCAAGAACTCACTCAACCGGGAACTCATTGGAACGACGGTAAATACAAGGGCACGGTAAATCGCCTCCGGCTTAAACCTGAGGCAAAACTATGGAATAAGTTTGTTAAGACTTCTTTAATGTCCACCACACACAATACTACCGTTGATATACTACGTCTTTTGCTCATACATTCTATTTTGCATAATCGCATCATTAACATTGGAAAATTATTTGTGATGAGATTTTTGTATGCAGCTCAAAAGATAAGGGTTCTCTTTTCTTCCCTTGCTTAATTTCTAATCTTTGCAAGGAGATGCATGTCCCGAGTGAGTCCACCGATGAAAAGGCCCTACCAAAGTCTGGTTGAAATCAAGCACTAATTCGAAAGCTAATGGGAGAGGCACCGGGAGATTCTTCAAGGCCTCCAATTGTCACGGTAACTCCTGTCGCCGCGGCAATCCCTAATGCCCAAGCACCTAACGCCAGGGCAACTCGGCCAGCAACCCCGGGACACTTTGAAGCACTTTTGCACCCATTGGCAAGCCACCTAAGGCAAATTGAAGACCGGCAACTAATGTTCATGCGGTACATGAAGGAGCACAACAATGCCATCACCCAAGTCATCCTAGAAAAGTACCCGGACAATCGCGTGCCGTTCCCAATCTTCCCCGCCGAGATCCTTACCCCGGCAACCAATGAAGCAGACGCCACGGCAACCTCAACAGATGATGCCACAGCAACCTACTTCGTGCATGCACAAGCTGACGCCACGGTAATCAACCCTGAAGATACCATGGCAACCAAAGCTAAAGACATCCCGGCAACCACTGCAAAAGCCAAAGGTAAAGCACCTATGCCCGAATCAACTCCTACGGAATCATTTTCTGATTTTTCAGATTCGGACGAGTCCTCCATTGAACCAATAAAGACCGCACCAATTGAATCCTCCAAGTGAAAAGCCATTGACATTGATGAAGAGGACGATGAGGACAACCCCGTACGAGGATCGATTCCACCACCGGCAACAAGAAAACAACCATCGCGTTCAAGCAAGAGAAGAAATACACCGACTAGAAGGAAACTAATCATCTACGATGATGAACTCTCGGAGTAAGTCCTCGTATGCATTTTTATTTTTATTTTTATTTTTCTCGTTATTTTATGCATGCATTGAGGACAATGCCTCACTCGATTTTCGGGGGGGGAATTGTTATTAGTAGTTACCTTGTTTAGTTACATTCAGCTTAAGTATTACATTTAGGATACATAAATTGCTTGCCATGCCTTTAATTGGAACAAGAATTGCTTAGATTTGATGAATATTCGATGATGACTTTGCCAATGCACTTAATTGATAGAATTTTTATTCTAGGATAACCATGGAAAAACTTAGAATTTTACTATGATGCTAAATTTGATAAAACACTGTTGTGGTTTGATTGATTTAAGGAATTCTAGTAAACTTAGGTTGATAATTAACAAATTGGGGGATTAGAATAAAAATTGGATGAATGCTAGAGGTGCCCGAAACTGGCTCTAAGATGTGTTAAAATAATTTTAACTAGAGGTGCCCAAAACCGGCTCTAGTCGAATAAATTAACTTAATAAAACTAAAAACAAAACACTAGAGGTGCCCAAAACTGGCTCTAGTTAAAACATGTTAAAAAGAACCCAATGAAGTAATTTGAAAACCTATTGTTTGCATAGGATCCAAAAAATCAACTTGCACACAACTTCGCACACACTCACAAGCATTATAGTTTGATTCCGAGTAACTCCTAAGTTTTCCGAAAAATAAAAAGCCAATCATACTTTGTGCCCTGGTTCAGAGAATTGAAATCAAGTTCAAAGCTAAGTTTGTGAAAATTGAAGTCTTGGCAGGTAATTATGAGTTTGCATTGCTTGAGGACAAGCAATAGTTCGAGTTTGGGGTTGTGATAAGTGTTCAAAAGTACTATTTTTCTTACCCTTTTTACTCATATTATTGTTAGACTTAGGCTCATATTAGTTGCATAATTAGCTATTCATGCATTAATCCATGTTTCCTTCAATCGTTGAGCTTGATTACATAACTTGGTAGTTTTTGTGGAAAAGATGCTGCTTTGGTGTGCTTTGTGTGTGTATGTGCAGGATCACTTGCCAAAGCAATGCCGAGCTAGTTGCCAGGGCAATGCATGAAGGAGACGCCGAGCTAGTTGCCAGGGCGATGCATGAAGGAGACGTCGAGCCAGTTGCCATGGCAATTGTCGACAAGAGCAAAGGTGATAAGGTAGTCAAAATTGATGACTAGACAAGCCCAAGATGACGTGGAGCAAAGCCCGAACCCAAAGGAATTTGATTTCCATGCAGAGATTAAAGAAAAATTAAATTCCAAGAAGATAGGAGAAGTTCTAGTAGGAATACAATTATAATAAAGAATTATATTCTTTAAAGATAATTTAATTCCAACTTCACTTCCTCCTCAAAGAAGGACTTTGGCCTAGCCCTATAAATAGCAAAGAGATTTCGACAAGTCGATAGGGAGAGCATTAGGGGAAATTTCGACAAGAACCAAGAGAGAAAGCAAGGGGAATTTTCGACAAGCATCTAGGGCAAGGGATTTTCGACAAGCTTCATCTTTTCTTCCTTGTTCTGATTGGGTTCATGCTAGGGATTGTTTATCTTGTGTTTCTTTGGAACCTAGCCATGAACTAAATCTACTTGGCTATGGTTATTGTGTTTTGTGGTTGTGAGAAACTATTGGTTTTTGTTTAGGTAATAAGAGTTTGCACTTTTCTATTTCAAGGTTTATTCATTCTTGGTTCTTATTATTGTTTGCGAGTGAATTGGGAGAGGATCTCGTGATTTCATCTATTTATCTAATATCGGCAGAGTTAGATTCAAGAAACGAATGAATATGATCTTTATGCAATCTATTGATGGTGAAGATTAATCCGGCTTAGGAATAAGTTAAGGATTTCAACGGCTAAGAGGAGCGCAATATTGGTTGTTGTTCACCCTTGATTCACGCAGGGATGTATTATCAAGGCATGCACAAGTAGCTAGAGTTTCGACTTAGGGATAAGAAGAAACCATTGAAGAACGCTCTGCCGAACCTTGAAGGTTGCTGCCCAGAAGCCCAAGTAGTTGCCCAGGCAACCATCGATTAGTTGCCAAGGCAACCCCTTTGTGCAAGTTGCCACGGCAACTGAGTTGCCCGTGCACTCTTTTACCAAAACGATCCAATCGGCTATCACACATCAACTCACGATAACCTGGCCTATCTCTCTCTCATTTGAATTCATCTTTTCTTTTACTTTATTGCTTTCTAGATTAGTCATTAGTTAAACTCCTATAATCCTTTACTTGTGTTTTTACTTTTACAGTGCAAGAGACTAGATTCTTGAAGTAGCACCAATCCCTGTGGAGACGATATCTTTTATACTATAACTTGAAACGTGTATACTTGCACATTTGCGTAGCACTTATTACGCGCAACAGTTAGGACTTAGGTCCTAACCAAAATATGCATGTCTACATTCTTGCCATTGATATATTATGTTAATGGACTTAAATAAGCTTGGTTAAGGATAAAAAAAGGGAAGAAGGGTTTAAGCTAAAATTATGAATAATAGTGACATGGATCTTGATAAATCGATTAAAAGAAAGTGTGAACAAATGCTTGATTTCTTGCCTTGGTTGTGATCCTTTCAAATGGTTACTAGAATTGGATTTTTATCTTACATGATTCGTTGTATACTACTTGCAAATATGTTTTGAATGATAGACTTGAAATGTAATATGGTTAAGTTTGGCTTGTGAAGTATGTATAATGCTTGTACATGTTAAATGACTTGAATTGAGTAGGCTAAGCTTGTATTCGAATGCTTGCTTGATAGTGCTCTATGATGTAAATGTTTGATTTCTTGATACCTTGGGTACGAACCATCGAATGCTTGCTTGTATGGATTTCTATGATGAAAATACTTGATAACATGAATTAAGTCATGAAATAAAGACCTTGCTTTATGCCTAAGATGGCATATGTAAAATCTTACTTGAATAACAAGTTAAATTTGCAAAATGATGAGTTAAGACTCAATTGGCCTAAGGGCTAAGCTTGACCTTGATACAACTTGCTTGAGTGTGATCCTTGAACATGAATTATCTTGCCTTGAACATGAAACACTTGAAAACGTGAAAAGTAATTGATGAGCTAAGGATCAAATAGCCTAAGGGCTAAGTTAATCTTGACATACTTGCTTGAAAATGATCTTGAATTACATGATGTCTTGATGTAAGTATGAATTACTTGAAATAAAAAGCTAGGGCTCAAATAGTCTAAGGGCTAAGCATGATATTCTTGCTTTAATATAATTCTCGAATATGAATTGTATCATCTTGAACATGAAAGCATAAAACATAAGAAACAAAAACAAGCATTAAAGTATAAGAATACCCCTCTAATGAAAGTTTAAAGATTTAAAAGACTTAAATTGCCTACAATGGAAGTCCTTGGATACAATGGTATGATGCATGGTATACTTGGGACTACGGTCTATGAGCCATGGCTCAGGGGGATGCCCCATTACATGAAATATATTATTGGCGAAAGTTGGAGGTAACGGGGGAGTTGTACGGAGATTGGTGACAGTTGGTTGGATAGTGAGAAGTATAGGATTACATGTTCCTGATATTAGCCATTGCTATGCGCTTTGAGCTAAGTATCTTTTGGACCTTTATGGTCAAACACGGACCAATGTTATTCATGACCAATTGTGATCCAAGGCAAACATGTTAAAAAGATATGAACCTTATTGAGAAATTGAATAAGAAATTCAAAAGAAAATCTTGAATTATATCTTGAAATATTTAAATGACTTGATAAGAAATCTTGAATACTTGAATCACTTGACATGAATCCTTGAAATTCTCGAATTGTTTGACATGTAATGCTTGATTTTTGACATGAAACTCTTGTAATGATAATTGCCTATGCTTGGACCTTGTACTGTATGATTTGCTACTTGGAATGGCTTATGGTTTCACTTGAGCTAATGTTTACTTGATTGGTTTGCTTGAATTGTTTGACATGCAAACTTGATTTCTTGAACATATTACTTGACTTGTATGCTCGAATTTCTTGTTACAAGATTGTTACTTGAAAAAGGATCTCGATCTTACTTGAATTAATGAGTGTTGCTGCCATGTACATCTTGTAAATGAAAATATGGACTGTTTTGGCATTGTAAATTATGTGTACATGTCATATGACTGAATTTGGCTAGATTAAATGAAAATATGGACTATTTTGGCATTGTGAATTATGTGTACATGTTATATGACTGAATTTGTCTAGATTAAATGAAAATATGAACTATTTTGCATTGCAAGAATGTATAAACATGTATAATGGACAGTTAAGTAATAAGGCTTAAATTAAAGAAAGTAAACAAGCAATAATTAAGGCTTACATGCTACTTAAAATGTATACTTGTACACTTGATAAACTTTTCACATGAAATGCTACTCGAAATTGATTTATACTCTCACTGAATCAATGTGTATAACTTGTGAAGATATCTTGAGTGATAAGCTTGAAATAAATTGTGATTATGTTACTTGACTTGGAAATGTTGTGATTTGCTTAAACATGCTATCAATTGACTTGAAATGATTGAAGATTGAATTGGGAGCTATGATTTTACTTGTCATGCTATCTTGCTATACGAATGATACTAGAAAATGTTTACTTGATAATTACTCGATAAGTTTACCATGCTGCTTGATTTGATTGACAAATTGGTTACTAAATATTTGCTTGCCTTGATGTTTGATTTCTATAAGTATGATGATACATGAGTTCATTATTTTTTCTCGACTTGGAATGCTATAAACCTTAATAGGGCTACTTGATTTATGGAGACATGACATAATATTTGGTTAGAACTTGTACTACCTCACTAAGTACATATTATACTTATCACTCTCGCTTCCTTTATTCCCAAGCCATAGTTTAGGTGCTTTAAGGTGAATTAGTCTATCCCCAAGTCATATTTCTCAAGCTTGAAGTAAGACACAAGAAAAAGCATAAGTATGAATCCATACTTGTTTATAATGCTCCTAGTAGTTGGTGGCACCTAGTCTTGTATATAGTAAGCTAGGACATACATTACGTTACTTGAAAGTTGTATATATGAACTTGATTTGGCCTATAATGTTATGAAGGCTTGAATGCTAAACTTGGAGTATGTAATGGCATAATTATCATGCGAATTAAATGGATTAAGCTGCGCATATGTTATGAGTTTGAATTGAGTATGTCCTAGTCAAGTGTGCTAGTCGAAGGCCTTGTATGAACATATAAATGCTTGAATAAAGATTATGAATAATTCATGTATACATGAACTTGAATTTCCGAATAGGTAAAGAATGAAACCGTGCATGCTACTTGAAGTATGATTCGAATAAATGCTCACACGAACTTGATTTGCTGCAAGTATATGAAAATTTAAATGAAATGAACACATTTTTACCTAATGCTATACATGACACTAAGACTCGATGAATGAGGAAACTATTTATGATATGCTTGCTTGAGATATGTTCGATTTCATGTACACATGATCGTGTTTAGTTAAACTTACATGAAATATTTACATGTTTTGAATGTAATAAGATTGAGTTGAAACATGCTAGTCTAGGTATGCTAATTGAAAGCTTTATATGATCGCATGAATGTAGATTTGAAAATGAATAACTAAGTGGTAACCTAAAATGAATAATAAGATGGCCATGCTTGTATACTTGATTGTGAATGCCTTGTCAGTTAAGAATGCCATTTGAATGCTATATATGCCTACATGACTAAGTAGCTATTAATCTTTGAATGTAACTTGAAAATGACTAATCAGGGGTTGTCATATAATGAACAAGAATGATAAACATATCTTGCTTGTATAATCAATTGTAATTGTCTAAGTTGCTTGCTTGCTAGTCACTCAACTCGCCTATTAGGGATGAGTTCTTGAAAAGTTTTAAATTACTCATGTTTCCAGTGTTCCCAGTAACGCTCCCGAGCCGGTTTACTACTAAACCGGGTGGGGGTGTTACAGAGATACTTTCAAGAAAACCTCATCTCCCATATCAAACTCGAGATCCCAACGTCTCAAATCGGCATACGACTTCTGTTTGTCAAAAACAGCCTTAAGCTGATCCTGAATTAATCTGATAGTTTGTTCATCCTCATGAACAATATCCGGTCCCAATAATTTGTACTCATTAAGTTCGGTCCAACCAATAGGTGTACAACACTTACTCCCATACAGAGCCTCATACGGTGCCATCTTGATACTAGCCTGGTAACTATTATTGTAAGCAAACTCTGTAAGTGATAAGAAATCATCCCAATTGCCTCTATAATCCACAACACAACCTCTCAACATATCCTCAAGAATATGGATTACCCGCTCAGACTGGCCATCGGTCTGCGGATGATAAGTAGTATTGAAATTCAACCGAGTACCCAAAGTAGTGTAAAGAGACCTCCAGAACTTTTCCGTAAGCCTTGGGTCTCAATCAGAAATGATAGAAAAAGGTACCCCATAAAGTCTAACAATCTCCGAGATGTAAAGCTAAGCTAACTTACTCAAAGAATAGTTAACTCGAACAGGAATAAAGTGTGTTGTCTTAGTCAACCGATCAACAATAACCCAGATAGAGTCTTTCTTTGATGGGGTCAATGGAGGAAAGTTGACAAAATCCATAGTCGCACTCTCCCATTTCCACTAAGGAATCTCAATGTGCTGAAGTAACCCAGACGGACGTTGATGCTCTGCTTTTACCTTCTGACAAGTTAAACATTTCGATACAAATCCAATGACACCCCTCTTAAGTCCTTTCTACCAGTATCTCTCTCGAGGATTCTTATACATCTTGTCCCCACCAGGATGCATAGAATAAGGACTGTCATGGGCTTCGCGAAGAATAACTTGCTTGAAACCAGAATTTATCAGAATACAATACTGACCCCGAAAACGCAGTGCACCATCATGGTCAATAGAAAAATCCTGAGATGTACATTCTTCAACCTCTCTTATACGGTGCATCAAGAATGGATCACTAGGCTGCTCAGCTCGAATATCAAAAATCAAAGTAGGAATAACCCGAAGTTCTACCAAAAGACTGTCATCCTTATACAAACTCATCTGGGCAAACAAGGCTCTCAAATCTGAAATGGCATTACGACTCAAGGCTTCGACAAAAATATTGGCCTTGCCTAGATGATATTCAATTTCACAGTCATAGTCTTAAGAAGCTCTAACCAACGTCACTGTCTCAGGTTCAGCTCTTTCTGAATGAGAAGATATTTCAGACTCTTATGGTCTGTGAAGATATAACACTTCTTTCCATATAGATAGTGTCTCCAGATCTTAAGAGCAAAGATCAAAGCAGCGAGCTCTAGGTCATGGGTAAGATAGTTACAATCATGCGGTTTTAGCTGTAAGGACACATAGGCTACTACCTTACCATCTTGCATTAGAACACATCCCAATCCGGTATGAGAAGTGTCATTGTATATAGTGTAGGCCTTTCCAGGATCAGTTTGGATTAAAAATGGTGCTTTAGTCAAAACAATCTTAAGCTTCTCAAAACTAGACAGTTGGGCCTCATTCTAGATAAAGGGAACATTTTTCCTCAAAAGTTTAGCCAACGGAGCTGTGATAATCGAGAAACCCTCAACAAACCTCTGATAGTATCCGGCTAAACCCAAGAAACTTTGAATCTTAGAAATGTTCTTGGGCTACTTTCAACTCATTATAGCCTCAATCTTCTTCGGATCAACCCGAATACCTTCAGCAGAAATGATATGCTCGAAAAACATAACCTCCAGGAGCCATAATTCGCACTTACTGAATTTTGCATAAAGTTGTTTCTCTCTCAGAGTTTGTAAAACAATCGGGAGATGTTCCTCATTCTCAACCTCAGATTTAGAATAAACCAGAATATCATATATAAAGACCACAACAAACTGGTCGAGATAGGGTTGAAACACCTTATTCATCATATCCATAAAGGCAACAGAAGCGTTAGTCAACCCAAAGGGCATCACAAGGAACTCGTAATGACCATAACATGTCTAAAAAGTTGTTTTGAATACATAAAAATCCTTAACTTTGAGTTGGTAATAACCACACCTCAGGTCTATCTTAGAAAACACCGTAGCTCTTCGGAACTGATCGAAAAGATCATCAATACGTGGAAGGGGATAATTGTTCTTGATTGTTAGCTTATTCAGCTTCTGATAATTGATACACAACCGAAATTTCCCATCCTTCTTCTTAACAAAAAGAACAGGGGCTTTCCATGGAGAAACATTGGGTTGAATAAATCCCTTGTCTAGCAGTTCTTGCAACTGTACCTTCAATTCTATAAGTTTCTTCAGAGCCATACGGTAAGGTGCCATAGAAACATGAGTTGTGCTCGGATAAACTTTAATATCAAACTCAATCTCATCACGCTTTGGCGAAACACCAGGCAATTCTTTCGGGAATACATCAGGAAAGTCTCTCACAACCCAGATCTTATCCACCCCAGAGTCAGCCTGTCTCGGATCAAAAATGTAAGCAAGGTAGGCAATGGACCCCTTCTTGATCATCTTCTCGGTTTTGAGAGCTAATATTACATTTGCCAGAAAACCTCTACGCTCTCCGATAAGAACTACCTCATGATCGTCAAGAGTTTTTAGGGTTGCCCTCTTCTTTTCACAGTCAAGATTGACTCGATGAGCAGACAACCAGTCCATGCCAAGAATGAGATTTAACTCCCTAAAAGGAAACTCAATTAAATTAGCCAGAAAGATTTCTCCATGAATCTCAAGAGGACAATTTTTGTACACTTTGGTAACCTCAATAGAATTTCCCACTGGACTATGTACAGTAACAGAATTAGCGATGTCCTCATAGAGATTTCAAGACCCCCAGATATAGAATTCGCAACATAAGAATAAGGTAACCATTATCCAATAGTGCAATGTATGAGATATAATGAATAGAAAAAGTACCAGCAATAACATCAGGCTCATCCCAATCCTCATGTCTCCTGGTAGCATAAACCAACCCTGATTGTCTCGCCCCTGAACCAACTGATCCTCTACTTTGAGTAGGCTTACCCTTACCAGCAGTACCCGAAATAGTAGATCTACCATGACCTCTGCCTTCTACACTCGCTTGTATGCTATTTCTTGCAAAAAGAACACTATGGCACCCCACGAGAACTAGTCGAACCTCCAACAATGGTGGTCGAAATGGTGGATGTCATTGGGCTAGCTCTAGAAAAAATCTGATGTTCGTACTCATCTCTAGTCCTCTTCCTAGATTGATTCCCCTAACTGTATTGAACTGATATGGTCCACTATCTCTTGGCCCGATCAGTACCCTAAGATTCTTGTTGTTTCTTCATAGATTCAATCCGCTCAGCAATTCTGGCCCGTTTGCTGATCTCTTTGTACTATGTATCCTGATGTAAAGCAACACCAGTCTTAATAAAAAATGCAGCCCTCTCAGAAACCAATAACACTTTTCTTTTTCTGTAGTAACCAACCCCAAAACATACTGGAGGAGTCTAAAAAATTCTATCTCATAGTCATTAACACTCATATCTTTTTGCTCTAGATTCATAAACTCATCCCAGCATTTTGCTAGATACTCAGACCCAACATATCTATCCTCAATGATTGTCTGAAAAACTCCCATGAGATCTGACTGCCTGAAACAACTCTTTCCCCTACCTCCCACCAGTTTTGGGTTTCACCCAGCAGCAATGATACAACGGCCCTCAATTTTTAATCAGTAGGATAATCCATCTCCAGAAAAAATCGCTGAAGTTTCTTCAGCCAATACTTTGTATTAGCCGGGTTTGTACACGTCTTGCCATCAAACATGGTCATTCCAGCAGCCAAAAACTCAGTAGATATAGGCTTTCTCACACCCTCAGATTGACGGAGGTAACGAAGCAACTCTTTGCACTATAACAAAATCTATGCCCGCTGTCTCACTATCTCCGAAATCATGTGGACCAACATTTTGCGTCTGCTGAACAGGAGCTGCATGTTGAGCTTCATTCTGATTCATAGGTTGTTCCTCTACCTCAGCATCATGTACCTCATCCTAATTCTGCGAAGGGTCCGTAGGAGGTGGAGCATCACTATCTACAGCAGCAGAATGACCTCAGCCACGACCACGTCCACGTCCGGTCGCTAAACTAGAACTCCTATGAGGTGGCATAGAAGTCTATCACAAAAGAAATAATCCTAAATTAGATTTGATGTAGGCCCTCTAAGTGAATGATGGAAAAAAATGGCAGAAAGTATGTATTGGAAAAGTATAAAACAGTGCCAAGATGAGTCTTTTGCATGCAAGTATACACGGTCTACAAGTAATACAACAGTAAGCTGAGTATCGATCCCACGGAGATTGACTTGGAATTCAATTGCCTTGATTGTTACTTGCCTTAAAAAGTTGTTTTGTTTTGAAATTGGTTTTGGAAATAAATGAATAGAAAAGAAATAAAAGTAAAGTAAAGACGTTGGCAAGGAAGGTGCTTTAATGAATGATGAGCATTGGCGGGGAATGCCTGGTTTTCACGCTATTCATGTCGTGCCAGCCTTTAATAACAACCTATCTTGGCATTGTTTGCCGAGCAGATTCAAAATTAGCAAAGCCTCTCTCGATGGTCATTGCCCTAAATTGATCATGTAAAAACCCCTATATCTCTATAGTGCATACTTTTAAATAAACCAAATTGATTAAGATCCAATCTGTACTCCTAAGGGGTAGATTTCACTCTCGAAGTAAGTTCATCTACTTGAACGACTTCTCTCAAAACTTCTCTCCTTAGTATTCAACAACTTGATCGTTGCCACCCAAGTCTGTTAAGATATTGAGGAGCAATATGCCAACAGTGCCAGCTCTCGCTTGGCATAGTATTTAGAAAACATTAAAGTATGCCAAATAGATAAAATATTGCCAAGCCAGATTTATTATCAAAAACTAAACATAAAAATAGCGTTTCAACGCAAACATCCCCCACCAACTATTGAATTAGTTCATGGTGAGGGATGTAACCGAAAAACCATAAACATTTTTAAAATACATCATCATTAAAAACTAAAAATAACTAAACAAAGAGAATGAACAAGAAAGGGATCTCTCGATGCAGCCCTTCAATGGCTCCAAGCCCTCGGTCTAGTTGGTCGAACCACGCAACCTTCCTCTTTGATTGTAAATGAAATCCTCTCTAAGTTTGTCCTCTAAATGCTTGCTTGATCGTTCTTTAAATAGGCATACGAAGAAGCGCTAGGATAAGCCTTCACGCTTGAAATTTGAATGCGCCAAGGGATAAGGGATGTGATCATCTTATCCAGATTTGAAGTGATAAGCTGATAAGGTGATAAGCTGATCAGGTTTTTATTAGGGTTGACGTCATATGTCGTCGATCATTTGGCAGACGCGCTTGGTATCGTTTGATCCATCTGTGCCAGACAGATTTGGCATCCTATTTTTTCGTCTTCTTATTTTTTTCAGAGTTTGATCAAATGCTATTTTTTCACAGCCTAATCTAGTACTATTTTTCGGGCTGCCATTTCCAAGGTTTCTTTGCATAACTCTTCTGGCATCCTATTACCAATGGTGCTTGGCATTTCTCTTCTGATCCTTCGCTGCCTATAGCAACTCGACATTTTCTCTAGCATTCTTTCATGTGTTTCATTTCTGGGTCAAATATTATGCCAAACCTACAAAATTGCCACCACAACAACCATTCACACTGGCATAGACTGAATTCTAAACTCCTTATGCAAATGCATGATTTTAACAACCTTATGCAACTAAATGTACCTAAAAACAAGAAAAAGCATTGTAAGATTGGCATTAAAAATAGTACTTTTAGAGAGGTAACACACCCCCAATCCTAACTCATTGTTTGTCCTCAAGTAATGCAAACAAATAAAAACAAAAACTATGAAAATGTTTCCTCGACAAAATTTTGGTTAGAATGCCAACAAGTACTGGCAAGTAGATTTTGGCTCTATTTTTGTCCTCGGTATCTTAGTGCAATAATGCCAAGCAGGTAGTAATTCAAGTGCAGCAATATAACTCTAATCTAAGTTTATGAAGAGTGCATGATGTGTAGGCAATATGCATCAAGTATCATTTCACTCTCTTAGACAATCTTACTACCTAAACTCAGATTCTCTTCTTTTTTTCTTTGCAAAGGGTTTCTGTTGGCATTAATTTAAGCTTGCTTCAGGAAACTATTTAGCGTGAGAGATAAGAGGGAGCATACCACGAATCCCTACCTTAATCTAGACGTCACTAGGCTTTCTCTTCAACTCAGACCCTAAAGTTTTGGACTTGAGAACTAAGAGGGAGCAAACCACGAAGCCCCAAGTAGCTTATTATCCCTAAGGTAGATGAGAGTTCTATTTTTTTTCTTGTCTTGGCTGAACATTGTTGCCTTATTTACTTCTTTTACCCTGACATCATTTTTTTTAAAATCTGAGCATAGTTTCAAAAGGTCTAAGTTTGCTAAGGAACTAGATACATACTACGTGTTAAGTGTAAGTTCAATTCCCTAAACTAGAGATCAATTACCAAGCAAGCCTGGCATAACTATTCTGCTGGATGGCATTGCAACTAAAGATTAAAATTTCTTCATTGGACAGACACCTAGATCAAATTAAACTTGCCTAACAAGTGTTAACATTCTTCAAAATTAAACGAGGTAATTTTTTTTTCTTTTTTAGTGGTTCGGTATGCATCTATTATAAATGAACTAGATGGCATGGCAACAGAAATGTAAACATGAAATGCATGGCGTGGCATAAATGTGAGGAAACACACACCCCCAAACCCAAGATGTGCATTGTCCTCAATGCATGAAACAACACATATATACAAGAAATCATAAAAATATTAAAAATGCATGATCATGTAAATGCAATGGAATGAAATGTAAAAGAGTTTAGGAAGAAGGGGACTCCTCTTCGTAGACTTCTTCTCGTATGGATTGGCTGGCATGGCATCATCGATGGAAGAGGGCTCTGCAGGGAAATCTGGAAATGCTGTCACAAAATCATGGGACATTTTATTCAAGAACCTCCCTCATGATAGCATCCCTCTCATTTGTATAGTGCCTTATCTTATCATTGAGTTCCTCAGCTATCTCTAACTTTCAGAGAATGATCTTCTAGCGATGGTAAATTTGAGACAGCACTACCAGTGAACTGGCTGGCATGGTGGATGGCATAGCCTTTGACACCTTTGGCTTTGGCGTGGTCACTTTTGCCTTCCCCTTACCTTTGTCTTTTGGCTCGGCAATGGTGAGGTTTCTCCAAATAGCAGTTGTGATTATTGTTCCCTTGATCCTTTGACCTTTATCTATATCAAGCTTTGGCACACCATGAAGCATGCAAATGTTAGAAATTAACAAAGGATAGAACAAACTGCCATTACCTCTTGCCGCACATTTATAAGTTTCATCGATGATGAGCTTGCCAACGTTAATTTTGTGCCCCATCATGATGGAGTGCAATAAAATCAGCCTTTCTTCCTAGATGGTCTCATTGTGGGTTGTAGGCATCATATTAGCCTTTAAAAACTGATTCCATCCTCTCGTTGGTGTTTCAATGCTAATCGTTTCACCGTTCAGTAGCCTTTCGATGATACTGTCCATGATGTGCTAGGCTCACACGAATCTGCCAGCAACTTCTTTCTCTTGGCAGCATTCATCAAATTGGCATACTCAAAATATTCATCCCATGCACCATCCAAATCAAACATAGTGTTAATATATCCTTCATCAAAACACACACACGTACCTCTAATCATCAATAAGGCTGAATCTTTGGTCACAAAATGGATATAAAATTCTTGAACAATGGTGGCATCAGACTAGGTCAGCGCGTGGACAGAGTGTGGTCTGGCTGGCATGTCATCCTTAGCAAAGAGGTCTGCAGGGAACTCAAAAAATGTTGGCATTGTATGGACAGACATGTCCTTACGTGTTTTCTTCATGGCATGGTCCCTGACATGAACATATTGCCAAAGCATCAAGTTTCGCTCCTTGGCTTTCTTTAATTTTTGGAGGATGACCTCCTGGCATTGATATATCTGGGAAAGCATTGCCAATGAACCAGATAGCATCAGAATCTCAGGCACTACCTTTGGCATCATGGACTTTTGCACAACTCGGTAACCTTTCCCTTACCTTTCTCCTCGGTAATGAGTTACCTCCACAGGGCAGGAGTGATCGTCGTTCCCTTAAGCTCTTGATCTTTATCTATATCAAACTTTGGCATGCTATGCTGTATGCAAATGCTAGAAATCAATAAAAGGAAACATAGACTCCCATTATCCTTACCGACGCATTTATAAGTTTCATCAATAATGATACGACCGATATTGATCTTGCGGCCCATGATGATTGAATGTAACAATGCCAGTCGCCTCACTGTCCGATGGCATTTTGATGACACAGTTCACTTAGTGACAAGTTCACAAAGTTCCTTTAACATCATCTTCCTCTTGGCATCATCCAAGGCTTCTGCAAACTTGGTGAGTTCATCCTCTACAACAAGTTCATTCTCCGTCTTTTGTTCAATCACCCCATGCCAGTCCTTGCCTTGGCATTTTGCTTGGGTAAAAAGTCCTGCATTCACTCAAAGGAACCATTCAAAATAGAAAAAGAAAATAAACGAAAAGCTAAAAATTTAAAACTGAGATATCCTAAGTACTAAAAAAATAATTCTCCTAAATTATTCACAATGATCAAACTGAGTTGGCAAAGAGTTACTGGATTTTCGCAATGAGAATGGTCTCTTTGGCATTATTCTGATTTCCTTCCCGGTAGTGCTTCAGTCTGTGGCAATCTTTTGTTTGAATAACCAACATAGAAAGCCAAAGAATTGCTTACCTTTGAGTATGCCAAACTCTAGATTGCCCAACAAGGGAGAATGTTTTGCCATGGGGGTTTTGAATAGCCACCTCAGAAAACCAAAATACCTCTTCCCTATAGGCCTATCAAATCTTTGATTGAATTCAGCACCCCAATAGTGGTTAGATTGTGGTCCTTCTGTTTCGTTTGATGCCAAGGTGTATGTATCCTCAACCGGTTCCAGACTTGCCATAGCATTCTTAGGTAAATCTTTAATTTCTGGCAGCACCATCTCTGGCATTATTGTCACGGCCAAATTCTCTTGCTTCAGCTTTTCATTTTCATTCAATTGGCATCCGCTTTTCCTTCCAGCAACAAGCCATTTGAGCACACCTCGCTTCATGGCATCAGTCCTGACCAGAATCGATCTTCTCTGTGGCTCAATTGTTTTGCCATCGTACATATGTTTAATGGCACCAGCTTTCATTCCTTGGCAAGTCAATGTCAGGTTCTCATCCAAAATAGATTCTATTGGCTCAACTGCATGGTATTCTTCAGGTTCATCTGCACACTTAAGAGATTTTTCAACATTAAAAGTAACATTTATTTGTCTTACCAATGCATGGTTGGCAATTACTGGCTCCACTGGTTTTACCGAGGTGGTGTTGGCATCAGACTGAGATCTGGCATTGTTGGTGCTTACTTCCCCTTTCTCAGCTTCTTTAGTTTCTTCCGCTGGTACTTTTTGTCGAGCATCATCCGTATCACATGGCAGAGTTTCTGGAGGTATGGCATCATCAGCCTCTGCCTATTCTTTCTCTACTTCTTTGGGTTCACCTATTGGCACTGAGTTCTCTTCATGGAAAATAATTAGCTGTTTGTCGTCGTCTTTTTGGTTTGAAACTTCAGAATATTGCCCTTCTATCCTGGCATCGAACTTGGCAACATTATCTAGCTTTGCCTTGATTTGTTGTGTTTGGGATCCTTGCCTCAAATTTTTCCTCACACTCTATTACCATTAATGAGTCTAATGTATCTGTTGTGGAATACTCTTCATCAGTATAATCTATTGATTCAAGTGTGTTAGGAAAAACCTGATACTCGTAATGTTGATTCTAAATTCCTTTAGGAGCAGATGGAGGAAGAAAATTGCCAGCTTGTTGATGTAGCGTTGCCATGGCATTCTGATTGTTACCAATAACTGAAGCATTTACCACCTCTTGTTGCCTTGATGGAAGATCTATTTCGTTCTCTTGAGGCATGCCATTCACAGCATTGGCAAGCCTCCTGACTTGTTCTTCCAAGCTTCTCATAGCATCTGTGGCCTCTTCAAATGCATCTCCAATGTAATTTGTTTGCTCTTAAGGTGGATTGTTGTGCATCGGCATATCTTGGGATGGCATTTGTTTGAAGTTTGGTGGTGCAGCAAAGTTGTTAGGTGCATAAAAATAAGTGTCGTCTTGATTATTCCAAAATCTATTTTGCTGCTGGTTCCATCCTTGGTCGAAGTTGTATGAGAAAGGGTTGTTCACATTATAGTGCCTCATGTAACAATAGGAATTAGGGTTGAAGGGGCAATTGTCAAACGATTGACATCCTCTACAATGTGCACAAACAACGGGTGTTCTTGCCTTTTGCTGAACTTGTTAGGCACTTGCATTGATGTAATCATGTTTTTCAGTTCAAAAATTTGTGCCAATAGTATTGTATAGGCATCCTTTTCATGCTTTCCATATCGTCTTTGCTCATGAACAACACTTGGAGTTGGATATTGGTAGTCATAAATGGGGAAAATGTAGTCATCATCATACCATATATGGCTGCCCATACTCTTCTTTGTAGCTTTCCTAAAAAAGAAAAATAAATTAATGATGTAAAATGAAAAAAAACAAGTAAAAATTAAAGCAATAAATTTCATCGCAATCCTCGGCAACGGCGCCAAAAACTTGTAGACTCTCTAAGTGAATGCTGGCAAAAGAGGGTAGAAAGTATGTATTGGAAAAGTATAAAACAGTGCCAAGATGAGTCTTTTGCATGCAAGTATACACAGTTTGCAAGTAATACAGCAGTAAGCTGAGTATCGATCCCACAGAGATTGACTTGGAATTCAATTGCCTTGATTATTAATTGCCTTAAAATTAGTTGTTTTGTTTTGAAATTGGTTTTGGAAATAATTGAATAGAAAAGAAATAAAAGAAAAGTAAAGACGTTGGCAATGAATGTGCTTTATTGAATGATGAGCGTTGGCAGGATTGCCTGGTTTCCACGCTATTCATGTTGTGCCAGCCTTTAATAACAACCTGTCTTGGCATTGTTTGCCGAGCAGATTCAAAATTAGCAAAGCCTCTCTCGATGGTCATTGCCTTAAATTGATCATGTAAAAACCCTTATATCTCTATAGCGCATGCTTTTAAATAAACTAATTTGATTAAGATCCAATCTATACTCCTAAGGGGTAGATTTCACTCCCGAAGTAAGTTCATCTACTTGAACGACTTCTCTCGAAGCTTCTCTCCTTAGTATTCAACAACTCGATCGTTGCCACTCCAAGTCTATTAAGATATTGAGGAGCAATAGGCCAACAGTGCCAGCTCTCGCTTGGCATAGTATTTAGAAAACATTAAAGTATGCCAAATAGATAAAACATTGCCAAGGCAGATTTATTATCAAAAACTAAACATAAAAATACCGTTTCAACGCAAACATCCCCCACCAACTATTGAATTAGTTCATGGTGATGGATTTAATCGAAAAACCATAAACGTTTTCAAAATACATCATCATTAAAAACTAAAAATAACTAAACAAAGAGAATGAGCAAGAATGGGGCCTCTCGATGCAGCCCTTCAATGGCTCCAAGCCCTCGGTCTAGCTGGTCGAACTACGCAGCCTTCCTCTTCGATCATCAATGAAATCCTATCCAAGTTCATCCTCTAAATGCTTGCTTGATCATTCTTTAAATAGGCATGCGAAGAAGCCCTAGGATAAGCCTTCACGTTTGAAATTTGAATGCGCTAAGGGATAAGGGATGTGATCATCTTATCCAGATTTGAAGTGATAAGCTGATAAGGTGATAAGCTGATCAGGTTTTCACTAGGGCTGACGTCATATGCCGTCATTCCTTTGGCATCCGCGCTTGGCATCGTTTGATCCATCTGTGCCAAACGGACTTGGCATCCTATTTTTTCGGAGTTTGATCAAATGCTTTTTTTCGCAGCCTAATCTGGTCCTATTTTTTCGTCTAGCATTGCCAAGGTTTCTTGGCATAACTCTTCTGGCATCCTATTGCCAATGGTGCTTGGCATTTCTCTTCTGATCCTTCGCTGCCAACAGCAACTCGACATTCTCTCTGGCATTCTCTCATGTGTTTCATTTATGGGCCAAATACTATGTCAAACCTGCAAAATTACCACAAAAACAACCATTCACACTGGCATAGACAGAATTCTAAACACCTTATGCAAATTTATTATTTTAACAACCTTATGCAACTAAATGTACCTAAACACAAGCAAAAGCATTGTAGATTGGCATTAAAAATAGTACTTTTAGAGAGGTAGCAGTCGATACTTGGAGTTTCTATTCAAAATAAGCATAATCTTTTCAACTATTATATTTATTAGAAAATCTCGTTTTGCCCAAAAATATTTAGTATGCATGCAAAATCATTTTCGCTTTAAAATTTCATGCGAGCCACACAGTCCGAGGTTTAAAACGTGTCCCTCGAGAAATGTTATTAGGTTTAATAATTAGATTACATTTTATTTATTGCATATCTGAAAATACAAACATATATATATATGTTTATATAAAAACACATTCGTTTAATATAATTTCAAAAGTTCATTTAGTATCCAAAAGAAAATTTACGTACCGTATGTTAAATAAATAAATCCCCAAATAATAATGTCCAAAGTCTCAAATACATAGTAATCCGTAATAATATAATTAAGTTTAAATGTCCGCATAATCATACTGATAAATGTGCATAAGTCTGAAGATATGAGATCCTCCAAGTACCATACGCCTAAGCCTGAGTATCTGAAAGAGAAACTGAAGGGGAGTAAGCTATGAGGCTCAGTGTGTCTCTAAAGTGCAAAAGAAAAGCACATAACAGAAATCCGAACAACATGCATATTTCAACAGTCATTATGATATACATATGCATATAATAAGAGACAAAGAATGTAATGTCATGCACCCATCTCCATACACCATCTGAAGAGTAAGGTTCCCTAGAACCACTCTAACTACATCGTCACCATCCGAAGTGGACTTCAGCCAGAAGGATGAAACCACTAAACTTCCTTGTACAATTTCCCAACCCAAATGATATGAATGCTCCAATTTTTTTCGAATCCGAATATATGTCTGATCAATTATTCAATTTGCATACAACATATATGTATGACATTTAATTTAATCCAATTCTGATATGTAGTGCATGGCAAGTCATCATTCAATTATATCATAACTCACAGTCCATTCAATCAATTCCATATACTACATACACGCATAACATAGAGGAAAAAAATAATATAGCACTAGAAGAGACACACCTTGGGCAGCTAGTATCTCAACGTCGAGAGTGATGTCTCCCACGCTCAGCTCTAGGATTAGATCGATAAGAATCAACACGTGTAGAACTCGCAGGCTGTGTAGAAAGAGGTCGAAGAGGCGGAGGAAGATTTTTAGCCTCCGAGTCAACGTCACCCAACAACAAATAGACAAAATAACAACGACAGAGAAAAGGAATTTTGAATAGATTTTGAGTAATCGACGAATGATGGCAGTATTCTAATGGTCGGGTTTGGGACACAATGGGAAGCACACTGATGGTTTTAGATTGATGAACGAAGCTAGGGACTTGATCAGAGTCCAATCGGAAACAAGGGGGTTGAGAGGTGGTGGTTATTTTGCAAGAGAGAACGAATAGGAGATGGTGCGGCAGATTCACCAAAATGAAGAAGTAAAAGCTTCTAGGGTTTATAATGGGGTATAAATACCCAATCTAAAGGGGTAAAATTATAAATAAAGGCCCTCAACCTCACCCGCATTACACAAAGGTCACTGAAGTTCTGAATTTCACAATTAGGTCACTGAAATCAAGTAGGAATTTAAATTTAAATTCCCAAAAATTAGGGCTACGAAATAGAGTTTTACTCAAATTAAGGTTTTTAATTTAGGGGAAAATTGGGGTGTTACAAGGGGTTTCGGCTCAAGAAAATGAGAGAGATAAGTTGAAAGAGTGGCTGCAAAACCCAATGGCATGTTTGGAGCCTCTCTTCTGCTGAAAAGGGTGTTTAAATACCTTGGGAAGTGGGCAAATAGCAATGTACAACATTCTATTTCTAGGATTCACGAACTGATCACTGAGTTTTACCATTTATTCAAAATGGTCACTAAATTTCTAGAATACACCCCTTAATTCTTGATTTAACCAATTTAGCCCACAATTCAATTAGGATTTCTGAATTAAAATTTCAAAAAATTGGGGTTTCTAAATTAGGGAATCCAAAATTAGGTTTTAAATTTAGAGTAATTTTTGGATGTTACAGCAGTTACCGCTTGTTGAGTTTGCCCCCAACAACAGCTTCCAATCCAGCATCGAGATGGCTCATTCTAAGGCCCTGTATAGACGTAGGTGTAGAACATATTTGTGTTGGATTGAGCTTAATGAGAAGAAGATTGTAGGGTCAAATTTGGTCAAAAAACCAAGGAGAAGGTTCAGATAATCAAAGGAAGATTGCAAGAGGCCTTTGATCGTCAAAAAGTTATGCAGATAGAAAGCGTAAGCACATCGAGTATGAGGTTTGTGACAAAGTGTTCCTCGAGGTGTTACCGTGGAAAAAAGTAATCCATTTAGGACGAAAAGACAAGTTGAGCCCAAGGTTTATCAGACCGTATGAGATTCTTGACAGGGTTAGACCCCTGTCTTACCAGTTATCCCTACCTCTAAAGATGACACGCATCCACAATGTGTTCTGTGTGTCTATTTTTAGACGCTACCGTTCAGATCCTTCGCATGTTATCCCGCTTAAAGAGATTGAGGTTAACACCGACTTGACCTACAAAGAAAGACTAATAAAAGTTTTGGACAAATGAGTCAAGGAGCTTCGTAATAAGTGCATCCCTATTGTAAAGATGTTGTGGAGAAACCATGGAGTCGGGGAGGCTACGTGAGAGGTCGAAGGGGATATGAAGTTGTTGTATCTACATCTATTTTCATCAGGTAAATTTTGAAGACAAAATTTTCTTTAAGGAGGGGAAAGCTGTAAGGACCCAGATTTTGAAATCCGAGGGTCGGGTTAACCCAAGCCATAGGTCCTGTGCGTTTGGGCCAATAGTAGGGCTTTCGAGAGCCCTTGTAGGCTTGCTAGTTGTTATTAGGCTTGATTTTTGGGCTTGTGAGTGTTTAGGAGATTGGTGGAAGGGTAAATAGGTAAAGTTACCCATTTATGAAGGAGGAAGAGGGGTCTTAATTTCCCCTACAGAAAAGCAAGAGGATGATCTCACCTTGTCTACTTTTTCTCATCCCGCATTGTTCATCTATCTTCCAAGAACCCAAAGTTAAAGTTTGAAACTTTGTGGTTTTGTAATGCCCCGGTTTTGGGCCTATGAGTTTTCTAGGTTGATTAGACGGTCTGATGGATCGGATTACAAGATTCAAGTCAGTTTTGAGATTAAATAGAAATAAATATTTTTGAGTGAGAAAAATATGGAAAAATATCCTAAAATCATTATTTAATATGAGAATGATTTTGGTAAAATCAATTTTACAAAACAAAGTTTTGAAAAATGGCATTTTGGGTTAGTGACCAAAATGTAAAGTTTTAAAATTGTATTTAGTGGCTATTTTGTAAAAGGATCAAAACCTAGAATCTTTAAGAAGCTATTTGGCCAAAGTCTAATATCAGACTTTTATCTTTTAATTGGATATTTTAAAAAGGTCTTAAATTATATAAAAAAGCTTGGGGAAACTAATTTCATAATTAGCATTTAAAGAAAACTTTACGCAACTAACTTTTCACAAAAAGATTTTCTCTCAAATTTTCTCCAGCCACGCACTCTTTTTCACTTCAATTTTCTCAGGTAAATACTTGATTTCAACATTCTTTTATTTCCAAATGAATCCTTAATGGTTTCCTAACAAAACCTATTTGAATTGATCTTGTTTCTCAAGAAAAATTATCCAATTAAGAGGAAAGACAAGGTTAGAGGTGAGCATCGTTCTTCTCCTCTAATATAAGGTTCTTTACCAAAATTCCTAAGTTATTGATCCTTTATATATGTTTTCTAACTTGATTTGATGATTTAATTATCGAAAAATTGGTTAAGTCCAGGTTTAAATGATGAGATTGATGTATTTTCATATAGGCTCTATTTTGCTAAGTTCTTGATTGATTCTAATCATGATTTCGATGTGTTATAATATTAATAAGTTGATTTTGACAATAAATCCCTGAAACTAAATAAATATCTAATTTTCTAGGTTGTTAGTTGCGAGTTTTTGAGGAGTTGTGGAGGTTTAATGAATGCTAGAGATATATGGATGATGTTAATGTGTTTTTAGATGTTGATCGATGTTAATTGATGGATTAAAATGTTAGGTTTTGGCTGGGTTAAGTTTGGAAGATGTTTGATGTTGATTTCGGTTGTTGTGGAGTGAAATTGGGTAGAGTTTGTTGAGGATTTATGTGAATTGATGTTGCTGGCTGTTGAATGCATTTTGATGCATTGAATTCTCTATTTTGTATGGATAAAATAGGGGAAGTTGATCCTCAAGCTTGAACGAATATTTCAAAAGCTTTGGAGGTGTGTTTACCGTATTGGTAAGCGAGGCTTTGCTTGCCGATGAGTGAGAACGTGTTTTATAGCTTTTTAAAGGTTTGAACGTTGTGTATGGGAGTTTAGATCAAGCTTGAAATGCTGGTCTAAGTTCGAAAGTAAGTAAAGGATGAATTCTCTCTTGAACTCGGTTTGGAAATTGGTTTTAATGCACTTGTTTTGATAACTTGATACTTACTGTATATGCATGATCTGAGCATGGTTTAATGCTGGAAAATGTTTACAAAATGATGATGATGCATTTTAAGGTAACACATGATTTTGTTAATGTTGTTGAACATTGGTAATGCTTGGTTAGAAGCATTGGATAAATGGTTTTGATTGATGAATATGAAAACAGTGAGATAATGTTAATGAATTAAATTATATTGACAAGTGATGGTATGAAAAGTTTATGGAAATGTTATCGGATATAGTTGGCCGGCCATAGGATTTAAAGTGCACTATAATAAGTTGCCTATGGTTCGTAGATGTGATGTATTAAATGTATTTACTCTGACCATGTGGACCCTAATATTGTTGAGGTAATACTTCAATGGTGTTTACTCTGGCTGCGACCGTAGATGTGATGCATTGGAAGTGTTTACTCCAAATTGGAGGATAAGCCTTGGTAGTGTAGAGGTAATGCATGTGTTGCATTTACTCCATGCCATTGAGTTGTAAGTGATTGGAATATCACTTGGGAAATTTGTGTATCAGATGTGGTTTGATGAAAGTAATGAGATTTGGAAAGGATCACTTGTAAACCAATATAATGAATAATGTATCATGTTGATGGATTGTTTTGTATAATGGGATTTATACATGTGAATACTCTTTAAGCTTTGCATATGGGTTGTTATGCATGGGAAGGCTTAAATTGAGGGTTGCATATAGAAGTATGTTGCTGAATCCATGATACATGTTGCATATATTTTAATATGCGAGGTTTGGAAATGGTTAAGTGCATATTTTGAAGTAAGACATGATGGTTTTTGTAATAAAACGTATGTGAAAGGTTTTGGAACAAACCGATTTTAAAATGCATTGGATGATATTTTGTGTTTTGAGTGCTCCTCGCTAAGCATTACGTGCTTATGCCCTCTTTCATCATCAATGCATATTAGTAGGTTGAATGGTAACAAGCAAGCAAGCAAGGATATCCAAGGACTTGGTTGAAAGTATGGTTTGAAACAATACATAGTAGTAATAAGGGAAATGTGTCAATATTGTTTGCTAAACTCTCTGTTTATGCAAGTTTCTATATGTTGGTTTGGACTTGTAAGAGGTTTAAACTACTTGAGATGTGTTTGGATTTATGTTTTGGATGTTGAGTAGAAAACATGCCTATAGATGATGTGAATGGTTGTGTTAGGCTTGCTAGGTTTGTTTAAAATGTTGGTATGTTGATGTCAAACATGCTTTTGATGATATATGATGTTTAGAAGATGTTTAAGGTTGATTGAAGTGAGCAAAAGAATCATATGTTGGACCTATAGGTCATTACAGTCCTTGGCGTACCGGTACGAATACTCAGGGATCGATACACAGGGTCTAAAATGGCTCTATTTTAAGTGTAAAATGCAAAGGGGTACTAGTACTGTTAGCCGAGTATCGGTACACCCTTAAGTTTTGTACATCAAAATCAATACACGAGTTTGAGTATCGGTATGATCCCTTCATTTTTAAAGAGTCGTACCAATATGCGAGGTACTGTATCGGTACACTAATTGGTCACTGGAATTCTGGGTTTTGAGAAAACACAAAGGGGATTGGTACAGTGTCAAGATCGAATCGGTACGGGTGGGTCAACACACCGTATCGATACGGTGGTTCATGTATCGGAACATTTAGTTGTTATGGTCTTTAGGTCGTATAGGTACGGGCTTGCCCGTATCGGTATGCCCTGTTGCTTTTGTGCATGTCAGCCTGCTGAAGTTTAGAAATTGTGCAATTTGGTCCATGAATGTTATACATACAATTACTTGAGCTTGGATAATTGTTTTGAGCTAAAATTTAACATGCGAGCATGAAATTGGACTAATGAAGGATTAGTAATTCTAATTTCAACTTAGACCCTATAATTTGTAGAAATTACATTTTGGTCCCCAATGTGCGCGTTTGAGCAACTGTGTCTTATTTTGAAATCTAATTGCAATGTAACATTTTCGCTGTTGTATGTTCACCATAGGAATTATATTGATGCATTTAGACAAGATAAAAGAAAAAAATGGGCCAGTTTAGCTTAGTAGCTCGGGTTTTCTTCGACACACCTAATATGATCCTTTTAGCTCAGTTTTCGGCTAGGCTGGGTTAAAGATGTTATAGGTTTTGATTTGGATTTTTGGATTTCTTGTCAAGAGAGTTGGAAGCTGCACTCAAGGATCTACGTTTTGAGGTAATGATGGATGGTTTTGGTAGAGGTTGGAAATGTGGGTGTTTGGTAGTGTTGAAGAGGAAGAACGATAATTGAGGATTTAACTCCCTTTCTTGTTGAAGAATTCTTCCTTTAGCATATGATAAGTTTCCAGCAATGTTGTAACTTGATTTACAACATTTCCTTGTAGTGAAAGAAGTGGAAAACTCTTCCAATGACCAAGGTAAGAAGAACGTTTGAATCTTAGGCTAGGAGTGTAATACCCTTAACGTATACTCGTGAGCCGAATATACATTAAAGATGTTACAGAGTCATTGAAAGAAATCTTGACTTGTAATATTATTTTTTTACACCAAACTTTATCCTGTAGTTTAACCCTTTCTCGGTTTTAAATTAAAACTATGTCAGTCTATTGCAGCTAGTTTTGACCCTAAATTGTTTTATAAAATTTATAGATGGGTTATTGAGCTAAAAATATAATTCAAGGAGAAAACTATGTACCCTTCCTAGACTCTTTCTTGATTTTAAAATTTCTACGCGATTAGGGTTAAATTATACTTTAACTATATCGATAAAATATAATTACTGATAGCAAACCATTTTTCCCCAAAGTTCATACATTCATTATAATGCATAAACACATTATAAACTTAAGTTTACGAAATAATTTGTCTCTTTAAAACTTACATACATACCTGTACATGCCCACTAGACATATACCATAATTTAAGATGTACGTACCGTGATTACTAATGTAACTTGATTTTCCAATTTAATAGCTCATTCTTGCCATTCTATGCGGAAAACCTATGTGTGAAATAATACACGCTAAGTACGAACTTAGTGAGGCAATTAAACTTATTTATTTACACATGAAGTGACTATATATAAATATTACTTCATATAATAGTGCATTTCTTATTTCTCTACGACAAGGCAAGTATATCACAATGATCATAATTATCATGTATCTAATATTCCATAAATTTCATAAATCATTTTCAAGATTTTCATCATATATATCATACTTTCTTAATATCATGTATCGTCGTTATCATATAAATCTTGTATCATGCTATCATATAAATCATGCATCATATCTAACATGTAAATCATGTGCCATATTGACATATGAGTCATGTATTATCTTTGTCATGTAAAACATGTATCATGTCACATTTCTATCATATGTCATGTACTTCTTTGTCATGTAACATGTAACTATGTAACATATGTATCACGTAGATCATATATCACTTCTATCATATAAATCATGTATCATCATGCAGTCATTTGCATGCTCATGATCTACCATGTAATCATCTTGTTATTATTATCATCGTGTCTGGCTAGAGGCCCATGGAAACCCCGTAGCCTATCTGCACCATAGTGCCTTTTAGAGTACGTACTCGGGAGGACGCTCTTTGCTCCTTATATTAAAACACCTCGCTAGTGCCATTTGCACCCCAGGGTGTATCTTGTTTCATTTTAATCTTGTAATTAATCATATTTCATGTATGCATAATACATCTTCATTTATGCAAATAATAATTCGTACCTGGTATTCCATCAAGCTTGCCATGTTAAGCAATATATCATATCAGGTATCATAGAGAAATGAAATGCCATCTATGGCAAATGACCAATTTGCCCTCCAACAAGACTCTATTTACTTACATGACTTAAAATTGCCATTCCATAAAAATTGAACCAAATTGGTTCCATTCTAACCAGCCTCCTTCCCAAAATATCATAAATTTTAATTAATGATATTTATTCGATCCAATTATTCGAATTTCATTCAATACGATTTCCAAATTTTCCTTCTTTGAGCTTCATAACCACTCCATCATATTCTAACTAAATCTAGTTATAATCTCACAAACATTAACAAAATATTCATAAAATAATATTTTATGAATTTTCCATAATCTTTGGAACCGTTTCTTCAAAATTTCAATTCGATCTGATATACCGATATCCATAAAATACTTCTACTACGATTTTACCTTTTTCGAGCTATTAGATTTATTACAAAAATTCTATATTTCCATACTCGTGAAAATAAACTCTATTATCCCATAAAAACTTCATTTTCCAAGGACTTAGACTGAATTTTCCTAACTCAGTCTATTATTTCGATAATTGTCGAAAATCTTCCTAGAATAAAATTTCTCTTAGAATTCCTTTATCGATAATCCATACGAATTTTCTCTACTCTTACTGATTCCAAAATATCGATCAGAAACACTTTTATGGAACCTTCCCGGAGGTCACCCATCATAATATTTCCCTGGCCTGAGCATGCTTAACAATTTTATTCGATCTAAATTCGAATAATATAAGCCTCATATGAAAAATCTGGTAACACAGAAATACCACTCTTGGGGTGAACTATCCATTTACGGGGTTAAATTACATAAATTTTCAAAATTACACTTTGGTCCCTAAACTTTTCCAAAGTTTACACTTTAACCCCTAAACTTTCAAAATTTACATTTTAGTCACTAAGCAAGAATTGGGATATTACAAGGAGCTTCACTCTCAGTCGTAGGGTCAAGGTTAGTACACTACTAACTCCTTTGTGTTCTTAGAAATCATAAATTTGATTGTCTTGTTGCTTGGTTGATGATTTGGTTGCTTAAACGCTTAAGATACCCTTTAATGGTAAAACTTGAATTGCATGCTAATAACCTGTAAAATCGGTAGCAAACCACCTTAAACACTTTCATAAGATGTAGGCTTGAGTTTAAGTGTTAAGGGTTGCATTTTGAAGGCTCAAAAAGTGATTTTTTGAGCCTAAGAAGCCATTTCTAGGCTTCGGTATTGGTACGTGGGAGGTAGTACCGATACCCTAGTGTTCTGGGTTTGAAGAACATTGTTTCATTGGATGAAAGCAGAGAAGGGTACCGTTACAGTGTTCAACTTGTACTGGTATGCCATGCAATTAGGTATCGATATGGGTCGACCCGTTTTAGTATGCTAAGGCTTTGGAAAATTTCAGCGAGCCAATTTTGTATCGGTACACTGTGAGTACCAGAACCCAAAGGGTACTCGTATCGGTACGCGATGACCTATACCAGTACCCATTAGGAAATCTACCTAAAATGCCAATTTTCGCTTGGAAGGCTAGGAAATTATATTGTTCAATCCAATAGACCCCTAATGGCCTAAAGTTAGTTGTAAAACTGAGAAATTGAGAAATCTACTTATACTCTAGCATAAAATATAAGAACTTGTTAAAAGTCTTGTTTGACTATATGTTGATAGAAACCATAGGATGGTATGGTTATGAGATATTGATATGTGCTATGTGGGCACTTGATTTGGGGATTCGGAAGTAATACCCTAATATTTGGTTAGTGACTAAATTTCAAAGAATTAAAAGTTTGTGGTTTTAGTTTCGTGACTAAAACGTAAACTTTTAAAGTTTGGTAACCAACATGATAATTTTCCCAATAATTATTTTTATGGCAAAAAATGAATAGTTTATTCCGGTATAAGAATTTTGGTGGGAATCAGATTTTTGGTATGGGATTTGTGTAAAAAGCTATAAAAGGGATAAGTTTCGGTAATTATTTCGAATGATTATTTGGATTCAGAAAATTATGAAAATTTTATGGAATTTAGAAATATGTGATTTTGGATTGGGAAGTGATAATACGATTGGTGGAAAAAATCGTAATAGGTGATTTTCGGATAATTGGATTGAACAAAAGTCGTGAAATGAAATTTTATGATTTTTTTAATGATGGCCGGTTAGAAAGGAACTAAATTAGTTCCAAAGTAATGGAATGGCATGTTGGAAGAGGATTAGTAAATATGAATATAGTTGGAGGATAAAGTAGTAAAATGGATAAAAATGAATTTAAAATTCATTTTTATGAAACGAGCGGCATAATTAGATTATAATAAAGGACATTTGGATTAATAATAAAGAAAGAAAATTAGACAATATTTTCATCTCCTTCTTGTTCTTGCCGTGAGGTTTGGAGTCTAGAGGTAAGAAACTTTGAATTAATTTTTCAAGCTTATTTAGTTAGATTTAGACTTGAGACATGAAACAAGAATTTATCTCCATCAAATTCTCTATCTTTTGGTATAATTTTTGCTTAGTTTCCATGTCTCTAAGGTTGAGTTGGTGATTTGGTTGGATGAAGGACATGTAGTAAACTTGAGTTTTAATGGTTTTTCTTGTTGAAAATATGCTTGTGATGTTGTTTTCATGGTCCAAACATTGAAAATTCCATGGGAATTGAACTAGTGGTCATTCGGTTATGATGGATAATTAGGGGAAATTATGTCAAAATTTTTATTGATGATGGAAATGGTGGGAAATATGTTATACAAGCTTGAATTAGTTGTTAGAATGAAGAAATTCTCATATTCTTGAAAGATGGAAAAATTAGGGTTTATGTTAAGTTAGGAATTTTAAGTTGTGAAAGAAGGAAGAATGGTTTAAAATGATGGTACAAGGTGTTTGGAGTAAAAATCCCTAATTATTTGACCTTAGGGACCAAAATGTAAATTTTGGAAAGTTTAGGGACTTATTTGTTAAGCTTTTTTGAGGTATTTTCGGTTGGAAAATTTATTTAAGTGGTTAAAAGGTTGAATTTGAAGTTTATATTGACTTTGGGACCATATTATAATTTTTAGAAATATTAGGGACCAAAATATAAATTTATAAAGTTTGGGTCCTAAAGTGTACATGGAGAGAAATGTAAGGATTTGGTTTAAAGAGGATGGTTAGAAGCTTAAAAGAGTCTTTGGGGACTAAAATGAGTTTTGGAAAATGTTGAGGAATTATGGAAAAGTATGAAGAAATGTGATTCGAATATAAGAAATTATTTCAGAATCATGTTATGTATAATGGATAGTGATTTTAGCTACTTTTCATTATTTTTTACCGTATGAGTATGTATTCAAAATTGCTTGTGTTATGTATTTAATATACATACAGGTAACAAGCAAGTTCGAGTTTGGAACAAGTCAAGGGATAAAGAGAAAGTTTCAGAGTAAATCAAGCTTAGTGAGATTTTTGTTTTTGGACTGCTATAAAATAATCAGGTGAGTGCATTTATGTTTTCGTATAAAATGTGATATTTTCACAGGCATAAAGTAAAGGTTCGGTACATGATAAGGTATGAGCTACCTTATTATGTTTTGTTTATGATAATTTTATTATCGTATAATGATTATATGTTAGATAATGATTTATGGTATAATGGAGTACGAACTGCTTCATTATTTTGATTTATTGATGATGAATTATTTTCATCTATGAATGATATAATGCAAAGGTTAATGATTTATTGCCCAAGATTTCCATTGAGAGTTAAAGTATAATTGGCATGCCATAGAGTATTGCAACGGTGCCAGACACTTTATGTGTCTCATGTTTATTAGACACTTTGTGTCTCATGTTTCTTGGCACTTTGTGTGTCTCATGTTTATAGACACCTCGTGTGTCTCATGTTTCCCGACCTTCGTGGTCTATGGTTATCACGACTCGCATACTTAGTTTCTCTCGCATGTATGTCTTGGGCTATTGACAAGGATTTCTTTATAGTCATGTTAAATGTTAATTATTTTGATAAAGAAATTTGAATTTGAAAGAATTTTGCATAATAGTGGTATATATATATTGTTATATACTTATTTTTATTTATCATTTAGATGATTATATATATTTCAATGCCTCACTAAGTTATACTTAGCGTGTGTTTTGCTTGTGCAGACGTAGGTGGATCATTCAGTTCGTGAGCAAGAACGTTTTGGGCATCACCTCACGAACGAGGAAGCAATACAGGTTGTCATAGTAATTCCTTGACATCCTATACAATATATTATAATAGTGGCATGTATAATATTTGAGTATGAATATGTTGTGTAAAAGAGATTTTAAGTTACTCTTTAGTTTTTATGTTTATGGTTAAAATGGTTTAATATTAGTAACAACATGAGGTTTGGAATGATCTATAGATAGTAAATGGGCCTATAATGAAATTTTAGTGAATCTGTCTAGAAATTTTGTTTTCAACAGTGAATTTGAAAAATTGCCATAAATTCCATAGGTTGAATTAGAAAATGAATTTTATATGTATGAACTACAAATTGAGTAAAGGTGACTGATTTCGAGTTCTGTGTGAAATGTTATGAATTTTTATTCGATGAAAGGTCAAAAAACATAGCAGCCGATTTTGTCTAAACAGTGCACTGTGACAGGACTTTGAGATTTTCCTTGAATTTTTGTATATTGAATTTAGTTTAATAATTTATATGGTTTGACGGCTTGATGAATCTAGTTTATTTAAAATTTTACGAAATTAATTTTTGAAGTCTATAGAATTTTATAAAAAAATTTGTTTAGAGACAATGCAAGCTGACAGTATTATTGAAATAGTGAAATAAATGTTTTAAACTTGTCTTGTGACATCATCGACTTGTGTTTGGTAACAAATACGGGAAGAGGGTGTTACATTTTTTTGTATCAGAGCTATAGGTTTAGCCAATTTTGGAGCTAAACTGAGTTTGTTATGAGTATATAATTGTGTATATGCCACTAGGATGTCATAAATTACTAATGATGACATTTGTATATCTGATGCTCCTGCTTACTAATGTTAAATGTTATGGGTAGTACAGATGTCTGAGGGTGAAGGTTCACGTCAGGCGACCCATATAGAGGGTCAAAATGTTACTGAGATTGGTCAAGCAGTTAGTTATGTTCAACCTCCAGTACATTCTGCAGATAATGTACCGATTCAGCCTAGAGCACCGGTACAGGACAAGGAAATTTCCTACAGACTTTAGAGATGATAATAAATCGTCCTCCTCGAGTTTCTATTGCTAAAGAGCTAAAGGAGCTGCAAGCACCATATTTTACCGATGGAGATCCTATCACTACAGATCATTGGCTCAATGATTTAAAGATTATGCTGGAAGGGTTACATTGTGATGATCAAAGAAAGTTGGAATGAGTCGTGTCTTTATTGAAAGGACAAGCTCGTATTTGGTGGACCAATGTCACTACTTGTCAACGAGAAGAGATTACGTGGAAATTTTTCCTCAGAGAGTTCCGCAACAAGTATATTGGTGACATGTTTATTCGGGAAATAAGAAATGAATTCTTGAATCTCAAGCAAGGCGACCGGATGGTATATGAATATGAATGTGAATTTAATAAATTGAGCCGGTTCGCCTCATAATTGATCCCTACTGAGAAAGATCGTACCATTAACTTCATTGAAGGACTAGATACTGATTATAAGAAGATATTGATTGCTACGAATATTACTAAATTTCAAGAAGTAGTCAATAGAGCTAGGGGATGGAAAAGGTTTAAACAGAAAAGATGGCGAATCAGGATATTCAGTCACAAAAAAGGAATTATGGAGAATCTTTTGGTTCCTTATCTTCCAAAAGAAATAAGAGCGTATATTAGGATAATCGTGTGTAAGCTAATACATTCAGACAAAGAATTGAGTTCAATGAGTCCACAGGTTTAAGGAAATTTCAAAATCAAGCTGCTTGTGAGCAATGTGGAAATTATCATTCTGGAAAATGTCGAGCTCTCACTGGAGCTTGTTATGGATGCGGTGCCACTGATCATTTTGTGCGAGATTGCCCAAAGAATGATGGTAGATTAGAAAAGTCGGAGAAATTTGTTGCTCAGAATAAAAAGGGGAGCTATCAGGGTAATTCAGGATCTGTTAAGATCAATCAACCGAGAATATCTGAAGCTCATTATAATAAGGAATATAGGACTCCGGCGAGGGTTTATCATATTCATCCTGGGGAGGATAAGGATATGCATGATATTATTACAAATGCGTATTGAAAATTCGAGGACGAATTTTCTTAAGGGGGGAGAATTGTAATACCCCAATATTTGGTTAGTAACTAAATTGCAAAGAATTAAAAGTTTGTGGTTTTAGTTCATTGACTAAAACGTAAAATTTTAAAGTTTGGTGGCTAAAGTGAAAAGTTGGGAAAAAGTTCAAGGACCAACATGGTAATTTTCCCAATAGTTATTTTTATGGCAAAATGAATAGTTTATTCCGATATAATAATTTTGGTGGGAATCAGATTTTTGGTACGGGATTTGTGTTAAAAGCTATAAAAGAACATTAAACCGAGAATATTTGTCATGTTTAATTTTAATCATTATTTTAATTACTTATTTGAAATTCAAAAAGAACATTGAATAAAATTTATGCAATAATCCATATCAGATGAGTGCTTTGGCTTGGTGGCTTTGCGTGTGCCTTTTATTCCCAACAACCTGGGTTCAAGCCCCTTTGAAAGCATAATTTTATTTTGTTCATAATCAAGCTGATAAGAAGGTGCCACATGTCTACTTCTTAGTGGATGCCATTTCTCAAAAATAAATTAAAAATAAATCTTTTTTTCTTACGTGGCAACACTACCATGTCACTTGACACGTGTCACTGCCATATCAACACCCTATGCACATTTGACCGCCACGTCAGCCCCTAACGGTCAACGTCTGTTGACAAACGGTTTCCATCCAATGAGGGTGAAATTTAAATGAAAATCAAACGTTAAGTGTATGTTTGCACCCAAAAAAAAGATTAGGGGCCAAATTGACCAAAAGGTTAAATGTTGGGGCTACTTTTGACTTTATGCCCTTCCCGGGACCATATCAACCTTTCATTCCCCACCACAACTACAATCCAACTTTATATTTGTACTCAATATACCAACTCAAATTTAACATATATATATCCACATCCATCTTTCCTTTTTTGCATAAATGTCCTCTTAGATTCTTATTCATTTCAGAAATAAGAAAATTGTTCTATTTAAAAAAATTAGGGTACAGTACACAAATGGTCACTAAGCTATTTCTAAAAATACAAAATGGTCATCAAACTTTCAAATGTTACATAATGAGCATTAAACTTTAGTTTTTGTTACAAAATGGTCACTGAGCCATTAGCTGTCGTTAATTGGGTGACGTGAAAATTACAGAAATTTGAATATTATAACATTTAATCCTCCATATTGACACATTTAATCAATTTATTCCTAATTTAACCCTCATTATTGATGTCTAAATTGATTTAATGTGCAAATATTGAAGATCAAATATGTTATTATACAAATTTTTGTAACTGTCATATCTCCTAGTTAACTACAGTTAAAGGCCTAGTGACCATTTTGTAATAAAATCTAAAGTTTAATGAATATTAAATAATTTTGAAAGTTTAGTGACCATTTTATATTTTTAAGGATAGTTTAGTGACCATTTATGTACTTTACCCAAAAAATTATTTAGTTTTTTTTATTTATTTTTTATAGTGAGTAAATAAAGACAATTAAAATGATGTTAATTATATATTGGGTAAAGATAATTATCGTCCATCCCTACTGTTAAGGACTATGTTAGGGTTGTTTGATAAGGTCGAGGAATGATCTATGGAGGTTCAACAATTGTCTTCTCCATTTGTCTAGTCCCAACTGTATCCGTGGAGAGTATTTGAGTGGATACGCTTACTACTTGTGTAGATAAAACTCATAGGTTTTGCAATGGAATAGGAAGGAGATTCTTTTATGATATCAAAGCCATGATTTCTACATATGAGTGTCTGTTACAAGAACAAGTGCATTGAACGTGAATGTTCCATTTGGTATTTCACTCAAAAGTCTATAGAAATACTTTCATGTGTTGGTAGGATAACTAATTCTTTAACTTGTGACACCGAGCCACCGTATATGTGAATTGTCATAGTTTGACCCATCCTGAAATGAATTTGTGTTTACACAAGATGTGTAACCCCCTAACCCCGCCTATGCGATATACCTAAGACTAGGAGGTCACATTTGGGTCACCGTAGCAACCCACAGTAAAAACTTAAGAAAATTCTTACAAATACATTTAAAATTGTAAAATAAAATTTTATTTAAAACACCATTTTGAAACTTAGTTTAAACATAAAATAATAATTCAGAAAACATTCAACAGACTCTGGATCACAATAAATCTCAACATACATGCCCACTAATTACACAGGTACCGTACTCCGCAAGCAACGCCAAGGGAACTCCACAACTGATGTCGATCACTAAACTAAGAACATATTCTTTCAACCTATAATGGCAAAAACGACGTGAGCTTGGAAAAGTTCAGTAATACAAAACTACCAAGAGATGCTATAAGCACATGTAGGTATAAGGCAAAGCATGAGTCTGAAATAACGATCATGGCATCCTGTTAATCAACACTCGGACTTCTGAGTCAATCTGGCATTCTACATTTCAGGGAAAAACTGAATGAAGTGATATTTTTAATGGAATCAAGCCACGAGGTTAATGTATATCTTTACTTACAAATTGGGAAGTAGATAGCATGCTTCATATATCAGTAGAATTCATCATGGGCATAAGATGAGACATGAAATTTAGTTTCAGACTAACTACCTTTCATTCGAACTCCAAGATACAGTTTCCACATAACTGCAACATATACTGGCGTTAACCCAAGCCCATTGGGCGAGGGTACCATACTAAGGAAATACCTTAGGTCACAGGCAGAATTACCCCAGCCGAAGCATGGGAACCTAATACGGGCGGAACCACTCTAGCCGAAGTAGAGGATCCGAATACGGGCATTAACCTTGGCCATTAGGCGAGGATACCATCCTAAGGGAATACCTTAGGTCACGGGAGGAATTACCCCAGCCGAAGCATGAGAACCTAATACGGGCAGAATCATTCTGGCTGAAATAGAGGATCCGGATACGGGCGGCATTACCCTAGCCGAAGCATAGGAACCTAATAGGAGGCTTGTGCGCACAAGTATCAACATTTCTTATATTTCCCTATAATACCCCAGTAAAACAAACCTTGAACGGAATCTATTATATCAATATTTAGCAACAGGATGTCAAGAATCAGGATATAGACCGATGTGTTATCGGTAGAATCAGAGTATCGGGACCCATGATTATGGTATACTCACATCAGACATCAAGAACCAGAAGTCATGATTTTACCTTAGATAACAGGTTCACTTGCGATCAATTGTATAGACTTGATTTTCAATTAGGAAGGTTTGTCATGTATACATGGTACACACCAATTAGCCCAGCTTAACATTTAAAGGTCGTTGAAACATACAGACTTGAACCACTGAATTTTAGTTCATTGTAGACTGATTTCCAAATTAATAACTTTGTTCGAGGAATTCCATAGATATCGATTTCATTCGTATATTCAGGAACTATACATCAAGATCAATACAGATTTCTAATATCTTGTTTATGAATTAATTGTGACATATCATGATAGATTTCGAGAGTTCAAATAGGTCAAGATCAATTCAAGATTTTGGATATAAAAGATTCATTTATGGTTTTAACCCTATTTAAAGTGTTCCGATCAATTTTGCACATAATGATATATTGGTCATTTAAACTCTCGGGTGATTCCATAACTTATTTTCAATGAAAGAAAAACTAAAACTTCATAATATTTGTGATTTTTTTAGTGGTTGGTCAGACTTTCAAAACCATTCATTAGCCATAACTTAGAGATATTGTAGTTTTCCCATTTTAGACCGAAACACTTTAGTGATCACTCACTAGTACCAGCAACATCATAATTGAATGGAATACCACCACAATTGTCATTGATATGGCCCCAAACGGTTGAACATTTATTTACTTAGTATTCTTTCAATGGCATAACATTATTGATAGGGATTGTTGCATATACATCTATAAGACAAACTTTTAACCCATAAGGGTATTACAGTCTTTTGCACTCTATCAGAAATTTCAAAATTTCTAATGCTTCACCGATCGCAAGTCACAAGATATTTTAACCAATTAAACACTCGATGATGTTCCAATCATCCCAATCCTTTCGGGGCCTCTAAACATTTTATTCGTTTCAGAACTTAAAGTTTATCCATTATTCTTGTTAATTTGGTACTTTCGATACCCGGGGATACTTCGGTGTTTTAGGTCATTACGATCAATTTGGTCAAATTAGTCTTATCGGTATTTTAATTCCTTTAATCAATTCCATCATTTTGAACAATTCAATAATTGCATCACTTGATAATTTTAGACATATAAATAGTTCCCCGTAAGTTTCTTCTTCGTTGATTTATCCAAAAATTCAAGAGAATCCAATTATTTATTAACACATAGACCGAATCATGTCACTAGAATTTTCACATATATCGAGTTTTGTTGTAGCATAAGCTTAATCAGATCAAGAATATATATTTCAAATCATTTCCTTTACAGGAATAATTTAGTATTCCTCGCACCCCATGGGTATTTTTGTAATTTAATAACCAAATATTTTATGACATAGAATCCTTAAATTCTATTAATCGAGTTTGGAATTTAATTGCTTCATTAATTATTTATTGAGCCCCAGATCCTTCCAATTTACTAACCTTCTTATTTGAGTTTTATGATTTTACCCAAATTATCATTCTTATTTCATAATCAGTTTGATTTATGCTGGAAAAATGACATCATTCTTAATCACTTTCATGAATGCTTTAACCAAATACTTACATGTTCATAAAGCATGCATAAGGTAGTAATGTATTACTTCGGCTCTTAGCTACATCAACTGGCCCAATACTCCATTCGATCACTTACAAACTTGAATTCGACGTCCTTCAACCATCTTGAATCCAAAGATGTGGGAATACCATCCATTACACAATTTCCAAATCATACTTTATTCTCAATTCTCTTTAACTGAATACTTAAATACAAACTGAAATTCGGGTTCACAACCTGATTTGGAGGCTTTTGGGTTCGAATTTCACAAAACCTACTTCAAAACTGGACTCAAGACGTCGAAAAACATAAAATAAGGGTTTTCAAGATTTTTTGACTTTTCGGTCAAAGTCAACGCTGACATCAACAATCAATGCTAATTTCATTAGTCAATGGTTGACTCGGGCAAGATGACTCAGTCAATGGGTTGACTCAGTCAGGTCGGGTTGACGGGCTGAGTTCGGGTTAACAGGTCGAGTTCTGGTAGGGGTGGTTCAGACTCGGGTCAGTTCGGTTCAGTTTGGTTCTTTCAAAACCATTCATTAGCCATAACTTAGAGATATTGTAGTTTTCCCGTTTTAGACCGAAACACTTTAGTTATCACTCACTAGTACCAGCAACATCATAATTGAATAGAACACCACCACAATTGTCAATGACCGGGCCCCGAACGGTTGAACATTTATTTACTTAGTATTCTTTCAATGTCATAACATTATTGATAGGGATTGTTGCATACACATCCATAAGACAAACTTTTAACCCATAAGGTTATTACAGTCTTTTGCGCTCTATCAGAAATTTCAAAATTTCCAATGCTTCACCGATCTCAAGTCGCAAGATATTTCAACCTATTAAACACTCGATGATGTTCCAATCATCCCAATCCTTTCGGTGCCTCTAAACATTTTATTCGTTTCAGAACTTAAAGTTTATCCATTATTCTTGTTAATTTGGTACTTTTGGTACCCGGTGATACTTCAGTGTTTTCGATCATTATGATCAAATTAGTCTTATCGGTATTTTAATTCCTTTAATCAATTCCATCATTTCTAACAATTCAATAATTACATCACTTGATAATTTTAGACATATGAATAGTTCCCCTTAACTTTCTTCTTCATTAATTTATCCAAAAATTCAAGAGAATCCAATTATTTATTAACACATAGACCGAATCATGTCACTAGAATTTTCACATATATCGATTTTGTTGTATCATAAGCTTAATCAGATCAAGAATATATATTTCAAATCATTTCCTTTACAGGAATAATTTAGTATTGCTCGCAACCCAAGGGTATTTTCATAATTTTATAACCAAATATTTTATGACATAGAATTCTTAAATACTATTAATCGAGTTTGGAATTTAACTGCTTCATTAATTATTTATTGAGCCCCAGATCCTTCTGATTTACTAACCTTCTTATTCGAGTTTTATGATTTTATCCAAATTATCATTCTTATTTCATAATCAGTTTGATTTATGCTGAAAAAAATGACATTATTCTTAATCACTTTCATGAATGCATTAACCAAATACTTACATGTTCATAAAGCATGCATAAGGTAGTAATGTATTACCTCGTCTCTAAGCTATATCGACTGGCCCAATACTCCATTCGATCACTCACAAACTCAAATTCGATGTCCTTCAACCATCTTGAATCCAAAGATGTGGGAATACCTTCCATTACACAATTTCCAAATCAGTCTTTATTCACAATTCTCTTTAACTGGATACTTAAATACAATCTCAAATTCGGGTTCACAGCCTGATTTAGGGGCTTTTTGGTTCGAATATCACAAAACTGACTTCAAAAATGGACTCAGGACGTTAAAAAACATAAAATAAGGGTTTTCGAGAATTTTGACTTTTCGGTCAAAGTCAACGCTGATGTCAGCAGTCAAAGTTAACACTAACGTCAGCAGTCAATGTTGTGTCATCAGTTAACGGTCAACTGGGTTGACTCGAGCGAGATGACTCGGTTAACGGGTTGACTCAATCGGGTCGGGTCGATGGGCTGAGTTCAGGTCAACGGGTCGAGTTCTGACTTAGGTCGATTCGGTTCAGTTCAGTTCGGGTGGACCAGGTCTGGCCAGGCCAGTTTACTACTGGACTTGCTCTGTTCAACGACTACCGTCCAGGGTGGTCAAAAATTGCACTTTGACGGCGCGTGTACTCCACGCGCGGCCCAAAATCGGCCGAAAAAGAGCCCAAAAGCAAGAAAACCACCGTTTATCACAACTAACACAAAATTACAATCTAACTCGGGCCAAAACTTACCCCAAAACGATCCGAAATGGCCGAAATACTCACAACTTCGATGAGAGCTCTCCCGATAGCTGATCAACGATTTGTTAGAGGGATTTTGCTTGCACCGATGCTAGAAGCTTAGATCTGAAGGTCGTTCCTCGAACGGACATCGAGCATGGCCAAAATTGGCACAAAAAAAAAAAGAAGAGTGACACTTGGTTTTGTCGAGTCTTCGACTCGATCTCAACAGTAAACGGCATGGAATGGCGACGAGTAAACGACTAGGTTGTGGCCGAGGTGAGGTGGCGAACAATCCGGTAGCAGTGGTAATGTGCACGGCGCGGTGGTGGCCGGGATTAAGGATGATGAATGGTAGGGAGTTTGGGGGATGTTTAGAACCTTATGGGTTCTCAATCCAGAACAAACATCCATAATACCGGTAGCTGGGGAGTCATTCTGGATTTTAATATTCCAGATATACTCTTTAGTCATCACTCAAATAAAATCGAGTGTAGAATTTACCCCAAGAGCTATTTAGCTCTATTGGTTAACTTATATCCCTTGGCACTATTAGGTTGTGGGTTCGATTCTCACAACAAAAAATCCTTATTATTTTATTTTTTATTATTATTTTTAACTATGTGTTACAATTCTCCCCCTAAAAAGAAATTCGTCCTCGAAATTAACCAGAATCAGATCAATTCAGAAACTATAATTCCATTCGTTCACCTACTGAAACTTGCCTATCAGAGTATACGTATTCCTCGAGTCTAACAGACGATCACAGATCAATCTATCAGTATCCTCAATCACTTGGACTAACTTTAGATCCAAAATCGTCCCATCATACATCTTAGATCGACTTATCAGAATACGACATGTGGATCCATACAAAACTTCATACGTTGCCATTTGAACACTTGTCTCATAAATCGTTATTATAAAATGACCTCAAATCGGGGATAAAAAACCTTTCCAACTATCATAGAAATTAATCGTACAACCTTGAAGTTTGTCTTTTATATTCTAAATTACTCTATTAGATTGATCATCAATTTTATGAATAAAAAATTGTATCTAAAATCCAGACGAGTGCTAAAAGTCTCCAACATGACCTTTCAGAATCAGGATGTAAACATCAAATTTTTATCAGAGATGATACATAACGGTTCATCATGTCTCAATTTTCAAGGAAATGTCTTTCTTTATGCTGACAGAACATAACCAAGATCTTGAACAAAATTCACTTACCTTCAAAGAAATTTTTAGACAATTGTTTTCTTCGTGCATAACATGATCATCACAGAATTTACACTTTCGTCGCGCTCACAGACACCTTTCCTTTTAAATTTATAATACTTTTATCAAATTTTCATCAGGATATATTCAAACATAATCATTTTCACCGAATAGCCTTGCATGTAATCTTGTATCAGTTACCTCACATAATCAAACATTTATTCTCAATCTGAATCAGATCCTTCAATTTCACATGCATTAACCATCTCAGGTTCTTTATCCAGATTCAAATTTATCACGTTAATTCAAATCATAGACGAAAAAACCGAAAATTCCTTGCTAGTACAGATCAAACTATTATGGACAAAGTGATTAGATGCACCTATTACAAGAAATGATTCGACATCAGAGACCCGGCTTGGTAGAGTACAGTTAAGATCTAGGGGCATGCATGACCCGGACACCCTATGACAGAAGATCGGCCGATCTACCCAGAATGACACAACTCTATGCTCTGATACCACTAAATATAACCCCCTAACCCCGCCTATGCGATATACCTAAGACCAGGAAGTCATATTCGGGCCACCGGAGCAATCCACAATAAAAACTAAAGAAAATTCTTACAAATACATTTAAAACTATAAAATAAAATTTTATTTAAAACACCATTTTAAAACTTAGTTTAAACATAAAATAATAATTCAAAAAACATTTGACAGACTCTGGATCATAATAAATCTCAACATACATGCCCACTAATTACACAGGTACCGTACTCTGCAAGCAATGCCAAGAGAACTCCACAGATGATGTCGATCACTAAACTAAGAACATATTCTTTCAACCTGCAATGGTAAAACGACGTGAGCTTGGAAAAGCTCAATAATACAAAAATACCAAGAGATGCTATAAGCACATGCATGTATAAGGCAAAGCATGAGTCTGAAATAATGATCATGGCATCCTATTAATCAACACTCGAACTTCTGAATCAATCTGGCATTCTACAATTCAGGGAAAAACTGAATGAAATGATATTTTACTGGAATCAAGCCACGAGGTTAATGTATATCTTTACTTACAAATTGGGAAAGTAGATAGCATGCTTCATATATTAGTAGAATTCATCATAGGCATAGGATGAGACATGAAATTTAGTTTCAAACTAACTACCTTTCATCCGAACTCCAAGATAAAGTTTCCATATAAATGCATTATATACTGGCGTTAACCCATGCCCATTGGGTGAGGGTACCATCCTAAGGAAATACCTTAGGTCATGGGTGAAATTACCCCAACCGAAGCATGGAAACCTAATACGGGCGGAACCACTCTAGCTGAAGTAGAGGATTCAAACACGGGCATTAACCTTGGCCATTAGGCGAGGGTACCATCCTAAGGGAATACCTTAGGTCACAGACGGAATTACCCCAGCTGAAGCATGGGAACCTAATACGGGCAGAATCACTCTAGCCAAAGTAGAGGATCCGAATATGGGCATTAAACCTGCCATTAGGCGAAATACCATCATAAGGGATTACCTTAGGTCACGGGAGGAATTACCCCAGCCGAAGCATGAGAACCTAATACGGGCATAATCATTCTAGCCAAAGTTGAGGATCCGAATACGGGGGGCATTACCCTAGCCGAAGCATAGGAACCTAATAAGAGGCTTTCTTATATTTTCTCACATTTCCTATAATACCCAAAAAACAAACCTTGAACGGAATCTATTATATCAAAATTTAGCAACAGGATGTTAGGAATCAGGATATAGACTGATGTGTTATCGGTAGAATCAGAGTATCAGGACCCATGATTCTGGTATACTCACATCAGACATCAAGAACCATAAGTCATGCTTTTCCCTCGGATAACAGTTTCACTTAGGATCAATTGTTTAGACTTGATTTTCAATTAGGAAGGTTTGTCATGTATACATGGTACACATCAATTAGCCCACTTAACATTTAAAGGTCGTTGAAACATACGGACTTGAACCACTGAATTTTAGTTCATTGTTTACTAATTTCCAAATCAATAACTTTGTTCAAGGAATTCCATAGATATCAATTTCATCCGTATATTCAGAAACTATACATCAAGATCAATACAGATTTCTAATATCTTGTTTATGAATTAATTTTGACATATCATGATAGATTTTGAGAGTTCAAATTAGGTCAAGATCAATTCAAGATTTTGGATATAAAAAATTCATTTATGGTTTTAACCCTATTTAAAGTGTTCCATCAATTTTGCTCATAATGATATATTGGTCATTTAAACTCTCGGGTGATTCCATAACTTATTTTCAATGAAAAAAAACTAAAACTTCATAATATTTGTGATTTTTTAGTGGTTGGTCCGACTTTCAAAACCATTCATTTTCCATAACTTAGAGATATTATAGTTTTCCCATTTTAGACCAAACACTTTAGTGATCACTCACTAGTATCGCAAACATCATAATTGAATGGAACACCACCACAATTTTCATTGATCGGGCCCCAAACGGTTGAACATTTATTTACTTAATATTCTTTCAATGTCATAACATTATTGATAGGGATTGTTGCATATACATCCATAAGACAAACTTTTAACCCATAACGTATTACAATCTTTTATGCTCTATCGAAATTTCAAAATTTCTAATGCTTCACCGATCTCAAGTCACAAGATATTTTAACCAATTAAACCCTTGATGATGTTCCAATCATCCCAATCCTTCGGGCCTCTAAACATTTTATTCGTTTGAACTTAAAGTTTATCCATTATTCTTGTTAATTTGGTACTTTCGATGCAGGATACTTCGGTGTTTTAGGTCATTACGATCAATTTGGTCAAATTAGTCTTATCGGTATTTTAATTCATTTAATTAATTCCATCATTTTGAACAATTCAATAATTGCATCACTTGATAATTTTAGACATATAAATAGTTTCCCGTAAGTTTCTTCTTCGTTGATTTATCCAAAAATTCAAGAGAATCCAATTATTTATTAACACATGGACCGAATCATGTCACTAAAAATTTCACATATATCGAGTTTTGTAGTAGCATAAGCTTAATCGGATCAAGAATATATATTTCAAATCATTTCCTTTACAGAATAATTTAGTATTCCTCGCACCCCAAAGGTATTTTTGTAATTTAATAACCAAATATTTTATGACATAGAATTCTTAAATTCTATTAATCGAGTTTGGAATTTAATTGCTTCATTAATTATTTATTGAGCCCCAGATCCTTCCAATTTACTAACCTTCTTATTTGAGTTTTATGATTTTACCCAAATTATCATTCTTATTTCATAATCAGTTTGATTTATGCTGGAAAAATGACATCATTCTTAATCACTTTCATGAATGCTTTAACCAAATACTTACATGTTCATAAAGCATGCATAAGGTAGTAATGTATTACTTCGGCTCTTAGCTACATCAACTGGCCCAATACTCCATTCGATCACTTACAAACTTGAATTCGACGTCCTTCAACCATCTTGAATCCAAAGATGTGGGAATACCATCCATTACACAATTTCCAAATCATACTTTATTCTCAATTCTCTTTAACTGAATACTTAAATACAAACTGAAATTCGGGTTCACAACCTGATTTGGAGGCTTTTGGGTTCGAATTTCACAAAACCTACTTCAAAAAATTGGACTCAAGGCGTCGAAAAACATAAAATAAGGGTTTTCAAGATTTTTTGACTTTTCGGTCAAAGTCAACGCTGACATCAACAATCAATGCTAATTTCATTAGTCAATGGTTGACTCGGGCAAGATGACTCAGTCAATGGGTTGACTTCGGTCAGTCGGGTTGACGGTGAGTTCGGGTTAACAGTCGAGTTACGGTAGGGGTGGTTCAGACTCGGGTCAGTTCGGTTCAGTTTGGTTCTTTCAAAACCATTCATTAGCCATAACTTAGAGATATTGTAGTTTTCCCGTTTTAGACCGAAACACTTTAGTTATCACTCACTAGTACCAGCAACATCATAATTGAATAGAACACCACCACAATTGTCAATGACCGGGCCCCGAACGGTTGAACATTTATTTACTTAGTATTCTTTCAATGTCATAACATTATTGATAGGGATTGTTGCATACACATCCATAAGACAAACTTTTAACCCATAAGGTTATTACAGTCTTTTGCGCTCTATCAGAAATTTCAAAATTTCCAATGCTTCACCGATCTCAAGTCGCAAGATATTTCAACCTATTAAACACTCGATGATGTTCCAATCATCCCAATCCTTTCGGTGCCTCTAAACATTTTATTCGTTTCAGAACTTAAAGTTTATCCATTATTCTTGTTAATTTGGTACTTTTGGTACCCTATGATACTTCAAATGTTTTGATCATTATGATCAAATTAGTCTTATCGGTATTTTAATTCCTTTAATCAATTCCATCATTTCTAACAATTCAATAATTACATCACTTGATAATTTTAGACATATGAATAGTTCCCCTTAACTTTCTTCTTCATTAATTTATCCAAAAATTCAAGAGAATCCAATTATTTATTAACACATAGACCGAATCATGTCACTAGAATTTTCACATATATCGATTTTGTTGTATCATAAGCTTAATCAGATCAAGAATATATATTTCAAATCATTTCCTTTACAGGAATAATTTAGTATTGCTCGCAACCCAAGGGTATTTTCATAATTTTATAACCAAATATTTTATGACATAGAATTCTTAAATACTATTAATCGAGTTTGGAATTTAACTGCTTCATTAATTATTTATTGAGCCCAGATCCTTCGATTTACTAACCTTCTTATTCGAGTTTTATGATTTTATCCAAATTATCATTCTTATTTCATAATCAGTTTGATTTATGCTGAAAAAAATGACATTATTCTTAATCACTTTCATGAATGCATTAACCAAATACTTACATGTTCATAAAGCATGCATAAGGTAGTAATGTATTACCTCGTCTCTAAGCTATATCGACTGGCCCAATACTCCATTCGATCACTCACAAACTCAAATTCGATGTCCTTCAACCATCTTGAATCCAAAGATGTGGGAATACCTTCCATTACACAATTTCCAAATCAGTCTTTATTCACAATTCTCTTTAACTGGATACTTAAATACAATCTCAAATTCGGGTTCACAGCCTGATTTAGGGGCTTTTTGGTTCGAATATCACAAAACTGACTTCAAAAATGGACTCAGGACGTTAAAAAACATAAAATAAGGGTTTTCGAGAATTTTGACTTTTCGGTCAAAGTCAACGCTGATGTCAGCAGTCAAAGTTAACACTAACGTCAGCAGTCAATGTTGTGTCATCAGTTAACGGTCAAACTGGTTGACTCGGCGAGATGACTTTCGGTTAACGGGTTGACTCAATCGGGTCGGGTCGATGGGCTGAGTTCAGTCAACGGGTCGAGTTACGACTTAGGTCGATTCGGTTGATTCGATTCGGGTGGACCCGTGCGGCGAGCGATTTACTCTCGACTTGCTCTGTTCAACGACTACCGTCCAGGGTGGTCAAAAATTGCACTTTGACGGCGCGCGTGTACTCCACGCGCGGCCCAAAATCGGCGAAAAAGAGCCCAAAAGCAAGAAAACCACCGTTTATCACAACTAACACAAAATTACAATCTAACTCGGGCCAAAACTTACCCCAAAACGATCCGAAATGGCCGAAATACTCACAACTTCGATGAGAGCTCTCCCGATAGCTGATCAACGATTTGTTAGAGGGATTTTGCTTGCACCGATGCTAGAAGCTTAGATCTGAAGGTCGTTCCTCGAACGGACATCGAGCATGGCCAAAATTGGCACAAAAAAAAAAAGAAGAGTGACACTTGGTTTTGTCGAGTCTTCGACTCGATCTCAACAGTAAACGGCATGGAATGGCGACGAGTAAACGACTAGGTTGTGGCCGAGGTGAGGTGGCGAACAATCCGGTAGCAGTGGTAATGTGCACGGCGCGGTGGTGGCCGGGATTAAGGATGATGAATGGTAGGGAGTTTGGGGGATGTTTAGAACCTTATGGGTTCTCAATCCAGAACAAACATCCATAATACCGGTAGCTGGGGAGTCATTCTGGATTTTAATATTCCAGATATACTCTTTAGTCATCACTCAAATAAAATCGAGTGTAGAATTTACCCCAAGAGCTATTTAGCTCTATTGGTTAACTTATATCCCTTGGCACTATTAGGTTGTGGGTTCGATTCTCACAACAAAAAATCCTTATTATTTTATTTTTTATTATTATTTTTAACTATGTGTTACAATTCTCCCCCTAAAAAGAAATTCGTCCTCGAAATTAACCAGAATCAGATCAATTCAGAAACTATAATTCCATTCGTTCACCTACTGAAACTTGCCTATCAGAGTATACGTATTCCTCGAGTCTAACAGACGATCACAGATCAATCTATCAGTATCCTCAATCACTTGGACTAACTTTAGATCCAAAATCGTCCCATCATACATCTTAGATCGACTTATCAGAATACGACATGTGGATCCATACAAAACTTCATACGTTGCCATTTGAACACTTGTCTCATAACCGTTATTATAAACAGCCTCAGTCAGGGATAAAAAACCTTTCCAACTATCATAGAAATTAATCGTACAACCTTGAAGTTTGTCTTTTATATTCTAAATTACTCTATTAGATTGATCATCAATTTTATGAATAAAAAATTGTATCTAAAATCCAGACGAGTGCTAAAAGTCTCCAACATGACCTTTCAGAATCAGGATGTAAACATCAAATTTTTATCAGAGATGATACATAACGGTTCATCATGTCTCAATTTTCAAGGAAATGTCTTTCTTTATGCTGACAGAACATAACCAAGATCTTGAACAAAATTCACTTACCTTCAAAGAAATTTTTAGACAATTGTTTTCTTCGTGCATAACATGATCATCACAGAATTTACACTTTCGTCGCGCTCACAGACACCTTTCCTTTTAAATTTATAATACTTTTATCAAATTTTCATCAGGATATATTCAAACATAATCATTTTCACCGAATAGCCTTGCATGTAATCTTGTATCAGTTACCTCACATAATCAAACATTTATTCTCAATCTGAATCAGATCCTTCAATTTCACATGCATTAACCATCTCAGGTTCTTTATCCAGATTCAAATTTATCACGTTAATTCAAATCATAGACGAAAATTACCGAAATTCCTTGCTAGTACAGATCAAACTATTATGGACAAAGTGATTAGATGCACCTATTACAAGAAATGATTCGACATCAGAGACCCGGCTTGGTAGAGTACAGTTAAGATCTAGGGGCATGCACAGACCAGACACCCTATGACAGAAGATCGGCCGATCTACCCAGAATGACACAACTCTATGCTCTGATACCACTAAATATAACCCCCTAACCCCGCCTATGCGATATACCTAAGACCAGGAAGTCATATTCGGGCCACCGGAGCAATCCACAATAAAAACTAAAGAAAATTCTTACAAATACATTTAAAACTATAAAATAAAATTTTATTTAAAACACCATTTTAAAACTTAGTTTAAACATAAAATAATAATTCAAAAAACATTTGACAGACTCTGGATCATAATAAATCTCAACATACATGCCCACTAATTACACAGGTACCGTACTCTGCAAGCAATGCCAAGAGAACTCCACAGATGATGTCGATCACTAAACTAAGAACATATTCTTTCAACCTGCAATGGTAAAACGACGTGAGCTTGGAAAAGCTCAATAATACAAAAATACCAAGAGATGCTATAAGCACATGCATGTATAAGGCAAAGCATGAGTCTGAAATAATGATCATGGCATCCTATTAATCAACACTCGAACTTCTGAATCAATCTGGCATTCTACAATTCAGGGAAAAACTGAATGAAATGATATTTTACTGGAATCAAGCCACGAGGTTAATGTATATCTTTACTTACAAATTGGGAAAGTAGACGGCATGCTTCATATATTAGTAGAATTCATCATAGGCATAGGATGAGACATGAAATTTAGTTTCAAACTAACTACCTTTCATCCGAACTCCAAGATAAAGTTTCCATATAAATGCATTATATACTGGCGTTAACCCATGCCCATTGGGTGAGGGTACCATCCTAAGGAAATACCTTAGGTCATGGGTGAAATTACCCCAACCGAAGCATGGAAACCTAATACGGGCGGAACCACTCTAGCTGAAGTAGAGGATTCAAACACGGGCATTAACCTTGGCCATTAGGCGAGGGTACCATCCTAAGGGAATACCTTAGGTCACAGGCGGAATTACCCCAGCTGAAGCATGGGAACCTAATACGGGCAGAATCACTCTAGCCAAAGTAGAGGATCCGAATATGGGCATTAAACCTGGCCATTAGGCGAGAATACCATCATAAGGGATTACCTTAGGTCACGGGAGGAATTACCCCAGCCGAAGCATGAGAACCTAATACGGGCATAATCATTCTAGCCAAAGTTGAGGATCCGAATACGGGGGGCATTACCCTAGCCGAAGCATAGGAACCTAATAAGAGGCTTGTGCGCACAAGTATCAACACTTCTCACATTTCCCTATAATACCCAGTAAAACAAACCTTGAACGGAATCTATTATATCAAAATTTAGCAACAGGATGTTAGGAATCAGGATACAGACTGATGTGTTATCGGTAGAATCAGAGTATCAGGACCCATGATTCTGGTATACTCACATCAGACATCAAGAACCATAAGTCATGCTTTTCCCTCAGATAACAGGTTCACTTAGGATCAATTGTTTAGACTTGATTTTCAATTAGGAAGGTTTGTCACGTATACATGGTACACATCAATTAGCCCAGCTTAACATTTAAGGGTCGTTGAAACATACAGACTTGAACCACTGAATTTTAGCGCATTGTTTACTAATTTCCAAATCAATAACTTTGTTCAAGGAATTCGATAGATATCAATTTCATCCGTATATTCAGGAACTATACCTCAAGATCAATACAGATTTCTAATATCTTGTTTATGACATAATTTTGACATATCATGGTAGATTTTGAGAGTTCAATTAGGTCAAGATCAATTCAAGATTTTGGATATAACAAATTCATTTATGGTTTTAACCCTATTTAGAGTGTTCCAGTCAATTTTGCTCATAATGATATATTGGTCATTTAAACTCTCGGGCGATTCCATAACTTATTTCCAATGAAAAAAAACTAAAACTTCATAATATTTGTGATTTTTTAGTGGCTGGTCTGACTTTCAAAACCATTCATTTTCCATAACTTAGAGATATTATAGTTTTCCCGTTTTAGACTGAAACACTTTAGTGATCACTCACTAGTATCGGCAACATCATAATTGAATGGAACACCACCACAATTTTCATTGATCGGGCCCCGAACGGTTGAACATTTATTTACGTAATATTCTTTCAATGTCATAACATTATTGATAGGGATTGTTGCATATACATCCATAAGACAAACTTTTAACCCATAACGTATTACAATCTTTTATGCTCTATCAGAAATTTCAAAATTTCCAATGCTTCACCGATCTCAAGTCGCAAGATATTTCAACCGATTAAACCCTTGATGATGTTCCAATCATCCTAATCCTTTCGGTGCCTCTAAACATTTTATTCGTTTCAGAACTTAAAGTTTATCCATCATTCTTGTTAATTTGGTACTTTCGGTACCCAGGGATACTTCAGTGTTTTCGGTCATTACGATCAATCCGGTCAAATTAGTCTTATCGGTATTTTAATTCATTTAATTAATTCCATCATTTCAAACAATTCAATAATTGCATCACTTGATAATTTCAGACATATGAATAGTTTCTCGTAAGTTTCTTCTTCGTTGATTTATCCAAAAATTCAAGAGAATCCAATTATTTATTAACACATGGACCGAATCATATTACTAAAAAATTCACATATATCGAGTTTTCTAGTAGCATAAGCTTAATCAGATCAAGAATATATATTTCAAATCATTTCCTTTACAGGAATAATTTAGTATTCCTCGCACCCCAAAGGTATTTTTGCAATTTCATAACCAAATATTTTATGACATAGAATTCTTAAATACTATTAATCGAGTTTGGAAATTAACTACTTCATTAATTATTTATTGAGCCCCAGATCCTTCCGATTTACTAACCTTCTTATTCAAGTTTTATAATTTTACCCAAATTATCATTTTTATTTCATAATCAGTTTGATTTATGCCGAAAAAATGACATCATTCTTAATCACTTTCATGAATGCATTAACCAAATACTTACATGTTCATAAAGCATGCATAAGGTAGTAATGTATTACCTCGGCTCTGAGCTACATCGACTGGCCCGATACCCCATTCGATCACTCACAAACTCAAATTCGACGTCCTTCAACCATCTCGAATCCATAGATGTGGGAATACCTTCCATTACACAATTTCCAAATCAGTCTTTATTCATAATTCTCTTTAACTGAATACTTATATACAAACTCAAATTTGGGTTCACTGCCTGATTTGGAGGCTTTCAGGTTCGAATTTCACAAAACCAACTTCATAAATGGACTCAGGATGTTGAAAAACATGAAATAAGGGTTTTCGGGAATTTTGACTTTTCGGTCAAAGTTAACGCTAACGTCAACAGTCAACGCTGACGTCAGCAGTCAACGCTAACGTCAGCAATCAACTAATTAACGGTCAATGCTGACATCAACAATCAACACTGACGTTATCAGTCAGCGGTCAATTGGGTTGACTCGAGCAAGTTGACTCGGTCAACAGGTTGACTTAGTCGGGTCGGGACGACGGGCCGAGTTCAGGTCAACGGGTCAAGTTTGGGTAGGGGTTGGTTCAGACTCGGGTCGGTTCTGTTCAGGTGGACTGGGTCTGGCCAGGCCGGTTTACTACTGGACCAGCCCAATTCAAGGGCTGCCGTCCACGGTGGTCGGAAATTGCCCCTGGATGGCGCGTACACTCCACGTGCGGCCCAGAATCGGCCGAAAAAGAGCCCAAAAGCAAGGAAACCACCATTTATCACAACTAACACAAAATTACAACCTAACTCGGGCCAAAACTTACCCCAAAACGATCTGAAATGCCCGAAATACTCGCAACTCTGATGAGAGCTCTCCCGGTGGTGGATCGACGATTTGTTAGAGGGTTTTTGCTCACACCGATGCAAGAAGCTTAGATCCGACGGCCGTTCCTCAAACGGACGTCGAGGGTGGCCGAAATCGGCGAAAAAGAGAAGGGCGACGCTTGGTTTTGTCGAGTCTTTGACTCGATCTCGACAACAAACGGCATGGATTGGCGGCGAGTAGACGACTGGGTTGTGGCCGAGGTGAGGTGGTGAACAATTCGGTAGCAGCGGTGATGTGCACGGCGCGGCGGTGGTCGGGATTGAGGACGATGAACAGTGGGGAGTTTGGGGGGACGTTTAGAACCTTTTGGGTTCTCAATCCAGAACAAACATCCATAATACCGGTAGCTGGGGAGTCATTCTGGATTTTAATATTACAGATATACTCTTTAGTTATCACTCAAATAAAATCAAGTGTAGAATACACCCCAAGAGTTATCCAGATCCATTCGTTAACCCATATCCCTTGGCACCATTAGGTTGTGGGTTCTATTCCCACAACAAAAAATCCTTACTATTTTATTTTTTATTATTATTTTTAACTAGGTGTTACAAGATGTGTAAAGGGAAACGCAGTATCATTGCATTTTTAGGAATCAACTAGTCATTGCTTGATTAGCCATCCTTTAAGGAAGCGCTTCATTTTGAAACATAAGATCGGGAAAATGCTCTGTTTTGTTTTGTTTTAGTGAACAAATTCCATACAATTCAAGGACGAGCTTTCGGCAGATTAAAATTTGAAGTTTAAATCCAGTTAGTTTATCCAACAAGTTTAGAGTTTGTATTTTAATATGGTCTTTCTTTCTCCAGTGCGGGTATGTATACGTAAAAAATGTGAAAGAATTGTCGGGTGAATTTTAATTTGATTAACACTTTCTCAATGAATTAAATAAAAGAATTTCATAATCATAACATATACCAAAGTGCAGAGGAATTGGAATTGTATGATTTAAAAACTCCATAAAACAAAAAGTACAGATCATATTTGGAATCCAGAAAAAACCTAGGTAGTTAATGTTAGAAAGGTAAATTTCAATGATATCTGTTGGGGCCGTTCGTTAGGATTCAACTTTAGTTATGATAATTTAAGTAATTTGGGCTCAAGTGTCTCAAAAGTGTCTCTAATATTTTTGGTAAAAATTCTACGTTCTGGCCTTAGAGACCTGGGCTCGAATCCCAGCAGCCACAATATGACATACTTTTTACCTCTCTGTCTTACTCTGCTCTTTTTTCATGAACCAAACAAATAACCACAATCCCGAGTCTCCTTGTCTATCTCTATTCTCCGGTTAAGTTCTGCGCTTTGTCCGTTTATTTTTCTACACTAATAATCAGGGCTCGGTCGCGGTCGCGTTTTCGGTCACATCGCGGTTACCGCGTTTTCAGATATAACAGAGGCTATTACGGTCACTGCGGGTGTCACGGTCGTAAATTTTTTTAAATTTTACACAATTTATTGTAAAACATACTAATTATAATTATAATTATAAAAAGTCAATTTTAATGATTTTTAGAGTATTTTTTTAACACTTATGAACTTTTATTAATATGAATTTGAAAGTAAAAGTGATTTTGTTTAAAGAATTCTAGATTGTATTGCGATTTTGTTTTGTTTAGTTTAGTTTAGATAATAAAATCATATAAATGTCTAAATAAACAATGTGCGCCAATAAAAGAGCTAAACATGTGAATAAACCTAAACAAAAAACAAAAATATTAGTACAATAAAAATAATTAATAATATTAATAAATAATAAAAATTAAATAAACATATTATAAAAAATAATAATAAACAATAAACATATTATAAAAAAATAAATAATTATAATATTATTTATAAACAATTATACCACATTAAATATAAGTCATTATTCTCGTTTATTTAATTTTCTTTTTCAATACTTATATTCAATATATACTCTAATTTTATTATTAAGTAAAAAGAAAATAAAATTAACATAATGTTTAAGGGCTAGATTGAACAAAAAATCAAATCTTTAAAGACTTAATTGAGATAAAATAGAAATTTAAAGGCTTAATCAAGAAGTTTTGAAAGTTTAAGAGATCAATTTGAATACGGGTTAAAATATTGAGGCCAAACAGATACTTTTAAAAAGTTCAATGTCACGTCATGTAATTTACCCAATTTTCCCAAAATTTTATGAAACCCGTTCTTCCTTCTTCTTCCCCGCGCCAGCCTTGCTCTGTTCAGTCTCTGTTTTTCATTTTCAGTAAATATCGGATATAACGGCCCATTATCGTCGTTTTTGACAGTTACAACCGTGATTGCGGCCACAACCCGCCGCGATAGGTGTGATTCCGGCCACAACCTATACAACATCGAAGAAACTCATACCTAAGACAACACCATGCCAAACATAAGCTTTCCAAATAACAAACAAAGAAGCAACTTAATCTAAACACATGTGAACTCTATTCAATTGAAGATTCCATAGTTTATATATGTAGGGCTGTAAACGAATAGAACGTTCAACGAACTGTTCGGTGGAAAGTTTATTTATTAAATGGATGAACATAAACAAAATTTGATGTTCATTTAATTAAATGAACGAACACGAACAAATGGCTCGTTCGTTTATTTACGTTCATGAACGTTCGTTTAAATTTATTCGCATGTCCATTTATATTTATTATTTTTCATAACAAAATTATTATATTAAAAAATTAAAAATATATATTAAAAATCAGAAATAAAAAAGAAAAAATTAAACAATATTGAATGTTCGTTTGCGTTCGTTTATCATTTTAACGTACGATCACGAACAAGTTGCATTCCTTAACGAACCAACACAAACAAGAAATTATATTCATTTAGTTGTTCGTACTCGTTCGTTTTTTCAGTTAAAATTAAACGAACGAACATAAATATACTCTCGTTCGTCTTGGTTCAATTTATTTAAAGGGCTACATATATGTTGCCTGCTTTTCGAGTAACCGAAGCTCTCTCCAAAATCTTTGAAATATTAGAAGGAATCAAAAAGTTGAAAGAATTTTGAAGAAAGTTTCTCTTCAATCGTATTCAACCATTAGAAAAGAGGTAAAACTCGTTTTTAAAATCAAGTCTAGAATAATCTTGAAACAATGTCACCCACTTAAAATTAAATCTCGAACAAATAATTTTTTTTAATATTAAACTCATATTTTATAAATAAAATTTGCTTTTATTTCTCATATCACATATTTTTTTCTCGCAAAATTTGTATGTACGCCAACATACTAGATTTTACATATAAATAACGATTTTTTAAATATTAAACTCATCATCCTTTCTAAAAAGAAATTAATAAACACTTATTTTTTAAATATATTTATTAAAGCGGGTTCACTAATTAATTTTTTGTCTTCTATTAGTTATATAATAAAGACGATGACCATAAATTTTAATAATATATACTCGTTTTCAATATAAAAGAAGAGGGAGTGTATAAGTTGTATGTAAGAAATCCGAAAATGTTAAAATCTTTAAAATGGTGTATATATTTTAATTAAGAAATTAAAGTTTTTATTATAACTTTTTTGTAAAATAACAACATAATACAGTAAGAAGGACAAATGATATTTTTTAATGTTACAATAATTATACTAATTGGATTAATCCTCAATCAACTGCGTATAGCATGCTTTTTGTTTACAAATATTGTATATTTCATTATCTATTATTTGTAGTCATCACATGTATACATGTATGTCTTGATTATTATCTTATACAATATTTTTAAAATATTCATTGATTTGATTAGTCAATAATCTCTATAACAAGTGGTTAAAGCTCTCGGTTAACACTTTTTTTTCTCTTAAGTTGTGAGTTCAAGACTCAATAAAAATAAAATTTTTATTTTTTTTCTCTAAATAAAAATTGTTCAAAAAAACTATTCATTGATTGCTAAAAAAACTAATTGAACCGGCGGAGTTTAGATTTGGGCCAAAGTTGAGAAGAATATTGTGTAGGCTTACTGTTTTAGACATTTGAGTAGGCCCGTTCAACAAATTGGGGTAGGTGAGGCAAGTTTATTGAATTTGAAGTTCACATGTACAAGATTCCCCCGACGACCTTCGCATTGTAACGTGGAATGAAAAGATTGTCCGTCGCCCCATGCAAACAATATAAAACACACTATAGTCTATAGATCACATCATTACCTTCCTTCACATGCCAACATTGTCGGCACCTCATATTCTTTTTTTCAAAATTTACCAACATTTCAACTACTTCTTTTAATAAAAATCTTTTGTTTTTGGTATTTTTATTTGAAAAAAACTTTGATACACAGGCTGTGTAAATTTTAGTTTACACGTGCCTTTTAGTTTTAGGAGTTAGGGTTTTAGCTTAGGGTTTAAGGTTTAGGGGTTTAGGTTGTAAGGTTTAGAATTTAAGGTTAGTGTTAAGAATTTAGGGTTTAGGGTTTAGGGTTTAGTTTTTTAGTGTTAGAAATTTAGGATTTGAATTTTTATAGTATAAATACACAGCCTTGTGTAAAATTAATTTTACACAGGCTTGTGTAAAATTAATTTTACACAGCCTGTGTATCAAAGTTTTATCCTTTTTATTTATGTTCTAACATTACAAAATTTTAAAGTTTAAGATTATAATTTAAAATTAAGGTGTATGATGTAGATTTAAGGTTTAAAATTTAGGATTCAGAAATTAGGATTAGGACTTAAGATTTATTTTTTAGTGTTTGAGCATAAATAGAGACAACAAAAAGGGCAGCTGATTTTTTTCCTTTTTTATCATCATGAACATCACATATAAAGTAACCATTATAGTTGTTAGGTGACAGTCGTATTCCTTGAAAATTTTAAATTTTCATATATTTTAAGAAATTTTATTCTGTTGCATATTAAAATCTAATCTTGTATTCCATATAATTTCAACTTCTCATATAATTTTATTAAGTATAAAAATTCGCACCCTAATATAAAATTATGTATTTTTCAATGATAAACATTTCTGGCAGCTTCAAGCTAGCAGCAAAAAATGGCGGTGATTCAAACAGAATCTCTCCAACAGGTTCACCATGATCCATCCTCGTTAAATAATCAGCCACTAGATTTTTTTTCACGTCCAATATGTTTAATTGACGGTTTTCAAGCACACCATAACAACGGTTTTTTATTACCTTCCCAGTTTTTAGAGTTTTTTCCTAATCAATTTGGAACAATTTCTATCATACACTTAATTTTAGGGGTGAACTTCATAATAAAATTTTATTGTATACACAAAATCTCAAACTCAAGATTTGGTTAAGAGATATCAAGTTACTCATAATTTAGACCAACCCATTAATTGTAACAGTGTTTTAGTTGCGTACACACGACGATAATAATAACGATAATAATAATAGAAGGGCAGGTTTGATGTTCCATTATTTAAAGCAAAAGGTTAGTGCATTGGATCGGGACGGTTCATTTACATTTTTAATGGCAACAACTTTGGTGCAATCATGCATTTTTAAAGACCAAAGTGTGTTAACAAATTATAAATAAGAAAAATTCAATCTGAACAAGGAAAAGACCATTTCCCTTACTTTCCTTTTCTTTCTTTCTATCATGCATCAATCCAAGCAAATGTTCGGTGTTTGTACACCTTAATATAGAGTATAAGTTAATTAAAGGCTTAAGTATATTTTTTAATTTGAATTAGAATATTTTTTTTCAAGTTGGTTCATAAATTTTTTTTTATTCTCATGTTATACTTAGATAACTTTTGCTCTTAAATTGGTGCTTGAACTTTAATTTCATCCAATGTTTTGGTATTTTTATTTACAGTTTTAGTCTCCAAAATTATACATTTTATCAATTTGATCTTAATTCAAAATAATTCAATAAATTTAACCATTCATATTTAAAAATCTCATCAATGTAGTCGTTTTTTAAAGATATTTTCAAACCAAACAAGTCTATCGGATCAAAGCAAGAGTTGAATAATTGCATTCTACAATAAAACAACAATAATTTTGTAACACCCTCGACCCAGATGTCACATTTGGTCCTTAAGCCCAAACCCAAAACCATAAAATTTTTCAAACTAGATCAGCCCAACGAGTAATTCGCAAAACATTTAAAACCAACGATTTAGATATATGTATATAAATAAATAAAATGTTACAAAGTAGCTCCAATTTACATTAAAACATTTGAATGTATAATTTAAATAATTCAATTTCAAATAATAAATACAGACTCAAACATGTAAGGTCCTATGAACACATAGCCTACTGATAAGTGTTCAAAAGTACTATTTTCTTACCCTTTTTACTCATATTATTGTTAGACTTAGGCTCATATTAGTTGCATAGTTAACCATTCATGCATTAATCCATGTTTCCTTCCATCATTGAGCTTGATTACATAACTTGGTATTTTTGTGGAAAAGATGCTGCTTTGGTGTGCTTTGTGTGTGTATGTGCAGGATCACTTGCCAAAGCAATGTCGAGCTAGTTGCCAGGGCAATGCATGAAGGAGACGCCGAGCCAGATGCCATGGCAATTGTCGACAAAGAGAAAATGCAATAGGGATGTCGAAATTAATGACTTTACAAGCCCAAGATGACATGGAGCAAGGCCCAAGCCCAAAGGAATTTGATTGCCATACAGAGAAAAATAGAGAAATTTCGACAAGATAGCAAGGAGGGAGAGAGTTCGATTTCTTCTTCTTCTTTGCTTCCATTAGATTCATGGTTTGGGGATTATTCTTTGTATATCTTTTGAACCCAACCATGAACTAACTTGACTGGTTGGGGTTATTGTGTTTTGTTGTTGTGAGAAACAATTGGATTTTGTTTAGGTAATAAGAGTTTGCACTTTTCTATTCAAGGTTTACTCATTCTTGGCTTTTATTCTTGTTTGCGAGTGAATTGGGAGAGGATCTCGCAACTTCATCTATTTATCTAATATCGGGAGAGTTAGATTCAAGAAACGAATGAGTATGGTCTTTATTCAATCTATTGATGGTGAATATTAATCCGGCTTAGGAGTAAGTTAAGGATTTCAACGACTAAGAGGAGCGCAAGATTGGTTGTTGTTCACCCTTGATTCACGCAGGGATGTATTATCAAGGCATGCACAAGTAGCTAGAGTTTCGACTTAGGGATAAGAAGAAACCATTGAAGAACGCTCCGCCGAACCTTGAAGTTGCTGCCCAGACGCCCAAGTAGTTGCCCAGCTAGTTGCCCAGGCAACCATCGATTAGTTGCCAAGGCAACCCCGCTGTGCAAGTTGCCACGGCAACTGAGTTGCCCTTGCACTCTTTTACCAAGACGATCCAATCGACTATCACACCTCAACTCACGATAACCTGGCCTATTCTCTCTTTTTCTTTCATCTATTCTTTTAGTTTATTGCTTTTACTTTTCTCGTTAATTAAAACCTCTATTATCAATTGTGTTTTTATTTTCACAAAGTCTGATAACTTAAGCAAAGTGGCCCAAACCAATCCCTGTGGAGACGATACTCGATACTCGTATCACTTTATTACTTGCGACGTGTATACTTGCACATTTGCGTAGCACTTATCACAAGCAACAAGTTTTTGGCGCCGTTGTCGGGGATTGGCAATAGCGACTTTGTTTTTACTTTCTTGCACTTTCTTTTTATTTTTCTTGTTTAAAATTCAAAGGGCTAACAAACTTTGGTTTTGCATTGGTATATGACCAGGGCGAGACCGACTTCACCAGAATATCCCTTTAATCCAGAAATCGAACGAACCTTACAAAGACTTAGACGAAGGATAAGAGAAGCAATGGCAAATCAAGACGGCAATATGAATCAAGATGTTCGAGCAGGAGGATGAGTGATTCTTGCACGAAACAAAACTATTCGAGACTATTTTGAAGAATATCTTGATGGACTTAACCCACGAGTTGTCACACCCGAAATTGAAGCCGACCACTTTGAGTTGAAACCGGTAATGTTTAATATGATCAACACAATAGGTCAATTTGGCGGCTCAGCAACTGAAGATGCACAACAACATCTGAAATCTTTCCTCGAGATTTGCAACTCGTTCAAGATACACGGAGTCACCCCCGATGTCCTACGATTAAGATTATTCCCCTATTCACTGAGGGATAGGGCGAAAGCATGGCTGAATAGCATTCCTGCCGGATCCGTAGCATCTTGGACTGATCTTTTTCGTGATTTCCTTGCTAGATTTAATCCTACAAATCTGACTGATAAGCTTCGTAATGACATTACTTCTTTTCGGCAGGCAGATGATGAATATATGTACGAGGCTTGAGAGCGATATAGAGAACTTCTACACAAATGCCCTCTACACGGATTCCCGGTGTGGACTCAAGTAACAATGTTTTACAACGCCGTGAATACACCAACAAGGATGATGCTAGATGCCTCGGCAAACGGCATACTCCTAGATAAGTTGCCGGAAGAAGCAATGCAAATTTTAAACAGGCTGGCCAAGAATGATTATCAATTCCCATCTACTAGAAGAGGAGGAGTTAGACGCCAAGCCACAATACATGAACTAGGATCATCAGATTCAATTTCGGCACAATTGGCCACTTTAACCAAGATGGTCCAGAACATGCAAAAACCAAACAACACACATGAAGTCAAGGTAATGGATTCCTTTTGTGAGTTATGTGGTGATAACCATAATTCTTCTGAATGTATGCAGAATCCGGGAATCCAGCTTCTATGTGGGGAATTACAATCGGAGCAACAACATGATGTCAAATACATACAATCCAGCTTGGAAGAAGCACCCGAATTTTTCATGGAGTAATCCCAACAATGCTCTAAACCAGAACAATCAGAATGCACAAGCATCGGGATTCCAGCAGAATATGCCACGACAACAGATGCCGCAGCAACAACCGACGACATCTAGTTCTTTGGAAAATTCTCTAAATGCTTTTATGATGAAAACTGAATCTTATATGGCTGAGAATAGTAATTTCATAAAAAGAACTGATGCTTTTATTAACAGGACCGAGATGAGATTGCAAAACCAAGAGGCGACAATCAAATCATTGGAAAATCAAGTCGGACAGTTTGCTCAAAATCTGAACACTAGACCACAAGGAGGTTTACCTAGCGATACTGAAGTCGCGAGAGGAACTGGCCATGAGCAATGTAAGGCGATCACCACTAGAAGTGGCCAACAACTTAGAGAGGTTCAAACCCGCTCGTCAAACAAAACTCCACAAAAAAGATCAAGACGAACCTAGCGGCAAAGCCTCAGATGCCGAACCAGGAATTGCCGCGGCAACCGGCAATAAGCATGCTTCGGCAACCGACGATAAAGAAGCCTCGGCAACTTGCGATAAGCATGCCTCGGCAACCCCAGTTGATAATGCCTCGGCAACTCTAGATGTCCCGGCAATGCCGTCAATCAGGTTTCAAACCAATGAAAGGATCGAAGATATCCGACTTCCACCACCATTCCCACAAAGGTTGAAGCGACAAAAGCAAGAATACCAATTCAAGAAGTTTCTTGATATCCTAAAGCAAGTCCACATCAACTTGCCATTGGTGGAAGCAATTGAACAAATGCCAAACTATGCTAAGTTTCTTAAAGACATTGTGTCCAAGAGAACAAGGCTAGGAGAGTTTGAAACAGTTGCCGCAACAGAGAGATGCATGGCAATGTTGCACAATCGTATGCCGCCCAAGTTGAAGGATCCCAGAAGTTTCACAATACCCTGTCCTAGGGGCTAGCATAAACTTGATGCCTAAATCGGTTTTCCAGAAACTAGGAATCGGGAAGACAAGACCTACAACAGTTATGCTGCAGCTAGCCGACAGATCCTATGTGCATCCAGGGGGAAAAATCGAGGACAAACTGGTAAAAGTTGATAAATTTATTTTTCCCGCTGACTTTATTGTTTTGGATTGTGAAGCAGATGAGCATGCACCTATCATTCTCGGGAGACCATTCCTAGCGACAGGGAGAACCTTGATTGATGTTGAAAAGGGAGAACTCACAATGAGGGTGAATGACCAGCAAGTTAAACTAAATGTGTTCCAAACACTAAGGCATGCCGATGATCTAGAAGAATGCCAACTACTTCATGCCACGGCAGAGTTTAACTTCGATGAGGAATTTAGTTACCTCGGCAACTACATTGCCGATCAAGAGGAACATGAGGAGTATGAAGAACCGGTCGATGAGGAACAACCAGAAGAGGCAAATTGGCTAGTCAACCGACCAGGTACATACTTTGAACCACTGGACTACTCAGGTAAGGAAGGTAAGCTCGAAAAACCCTCTATTGAACATCCACCAATTCTTGAGTTGAAACAATTGCCAGAGCAACTAAAATATGTATACTTAGGGACCGATAATACTTTGCCTGTAATTATTTCTTCTAAGTTACAGCCTGAGCAGGAAAAGAAGCTGATCAAGATGCTGAAGCTACACAAAAAGGCAATAGGGTGGACAATTGCCAACCTGAAGGGAATTAGCCCGGCGGTGTGCATGCACAAGATCTTGTTGGAAGATGATCACAAACCTTCAATTGAGGCCCAGAGGAGACTGAATCATGCCATGAAAGGGGTTGTAATGAAAGAAATCATCAAGTGGCTTGACGCCGGCATTATATACCCTATATCTGATAGTACGTGGGTAAATCCGGTACAATGCGTACCGAAAAAGGGAGGTATAACAGTGGTAAGCAATGAAAATAATGAACTTATCCCAACCAGGACTGTGACCGGTTGGAGGGTTTGTATGGACTATCGAAAGCTAAACAAAGCTACTAGGAAAGATCACTTCCCATTACCCTTTATTGATCAAATGCTTGACCGTCTTGCAGGTAAACCCTTTTATTGTTTTCTTGATGGTTATTCAGGTTACAATCAGATTGCCATAGCACCAGAAGATCAAGAAAAGACAACCTTCACATGCCCATACGGTACTTATGCCTTTCAAAGGATGTTGTTCGGATTGTGTAACGCCCCGGCAACCTTCCAAAGATGCATGATGGCACTCTTTTCAGACATGGTCGAAGACTTCCTTGAGATCTTCATGGATGATTTTTCGGTTTTTGGTAATGACTTCGACGGCTGTCTCGGCAATCTAGAGAGGGTGTTAGCAAGATGCGAAGAAACGGATTTAGTCCTCAACTGGGAGAAATGCCATTTTATGGTAGATGAAGGAATAGTGCTTGGCCACAAGATTTCATCTAAGGGAATTGAAGTAGACAAAGCCAAGGTGGACGTGATCGAGAGATTACCCCCACCAAATTCGGTTAAAGGAATTCGAAGTTTTCTCGGACATGCAGGTTTTTACAGGAGGTTCATTCATAATTTTTCTAAAATCACTAAACCCTTGTGTAATCTGCTTGAACAGGATAAAGTCTTCGATTTTGATGATTCTTGCACTCAAACATTCGAAACCCTAAAGAAAAAGCTTGTCTCGGCACCCATTGTCATTCTACCAGATTGGACGCTACCTTTTGAGCTCATGTGTGATGCAAGTGATTTCGCGGTAGGAGCAGTCCTAGGCCAACGCACAGGTAAGACCTTCCATGTGATATACTACGCTAGTAAAACTCTTAATGGTGCTCAAATGAATTACACAACAACGGAGAAAGAGTTACTAGCTGTAGTTTTCGCATTTGACAAGTTCCGATCCTATTTAATTGGTACAAAGGTAATTGTTCATACGGACCATTCGGCAATCAAATACTTATTTGCTAAAAAGGATGCTAAACCTCGTTTGATTCGTTGGATATTACTTTTACAAGAATTTGATATTGAAATTAAGGACAGGAAAGGAACAGAAAATCAAGTGGCCGATCACTTATCACGTTTGGAATGCAATAGGGAGGAGGACGCGGATATAGAGATATGCGATGCATTCCCGGATGAACAAATTCTAGTTGCCTCGGCAACCCTCAACGCCTCGGTAACCTTTGACACCTCGGCAACCCTAGACGCCTCGGCAACCATGGATGCACACGCCTCGGCAACTCTCGACGCGGCAGCAGCCTTTGACGCGCACGCCTCGGCAATTCTGGGAGCAGTCACTACGGCAGCACATGCCTCGGCAATACCCTGGTACGCGGATTTAGTTAACTTCCTTGTTTGTGGTATTTTTCCTTATGGCATTACTCACCAAGGGAAGAAGCGGTTCCGCCATGATACTAAGCATTACTTTTGGGACGAGCCTCTTTTGTTTAAACAATGTGCAGATCAGGTTATACGCCGATGTGTCCCTAAAGAAGAGCAACAAAATGTACTCCGACAATGCCATTCTTCACTCTATGGAGCACATTTTGGAGGAACTCATACCGCGGCCAAAGTCTTGCAATCCGGTTTGTATTGGCCAACATTGTACAAAGATGCCCAAGACTTTTACAAGCAATGTGATCGTTGCCAAAGGACGGGCAATATCTCGAGACGACATGAGATGCCACTCCAGAACATCATCGAGGTGGAACTGTTCGATGTATGGGGGATCGATTTTATGGGACCTTTCCTATCTTTATTCGGAAACCTCTACATCTTACTCGCCGTCGACTACGTGTCTAAATGGGTAGAGGCAGCTGCAGTTCCCAACAACGATTCCAAGACCGTGCAAAGATTCTTGCAGAAAAACATATTTACACGGTTTGGGATGCCGAGAGCAATTATCAGCGACGAAGGCAAGCATTTTGACAACAGACTAATTGCCAAGATGTTGCAACGCTTCGGCATATCACACAAGATCGCCACGGCATATCACCCACAAACCAACGGGCAAGCAGAAATTTCCAACCGGGAATTGAAGGGTATACTCGAGAAAGTTGTAAATCTCTCAAGGAAGGATTGGTCATTAAGATTAGATGACGCACTTTGGGCATATCGCACTGCATTCAAAACACCCTTAGTTTTCAGGTTTTCTTTGTTTTCTTTTTCACAACAAGACTCACAACTACTATGCTAAGGAAATTTACTGCCAAGATCCTTGCCCCGCGGCAACCAATGAAGAAGATACCGCGGCAACCTACATCGTGCCTGCACAAGCTGATGCCACGACAACCAACTCTGAAGATGCCACGGCAACCAAAGCTAAAGACATCCCGGCAACAAGAAAACAACCATCGCGTTCAAGCAAGAGAATCAAGACACCGACCAAAAGGAAACTAATCATCTACGATGACGAACTCTCGGAGTAAGTCCTCGTATGCATTTTTATTTTTATTTTTCGTTAATTTTATGCATGCATTGAGGACAATGCCTCACTCGAGTTTGGGGGGATTGTTATTAGTAGTACCATGTTTGGTTACATTCATCTTAAGTATTACATTTAGGATACATAAATTGCTTGCCATGCCTTTAATTGAAACAAGAATTGCTTAGATTTGATGAGTATTCAATGATGACTTTGCCAATGCACTTAATTGATAGAATTTTTATTCTAGGATAACCATGGAAAAAACTTAGAATTTTACTATGATGCTAAATTTGATGAAACACTGTTGTGATTTGATTGATTTAAGGAGTTCTAGTAAACTTAGGTTGATAATTAACAAATTGGGGGATTAGAATAAAAATTGGATGAATGCTAGAGGTACCCGAAATTGGCTCTAGCATATGCTAAAAAATTGATCACTAGAGGTGCCCGAAACTGGCTCTAGGAGGTGTTAAAAAAATTTAACTAGAGGTGCCCGAAACCGGCTCTAGTCGATTAAATTAACTTAAGAAAACTAAAAATAAAACACTAGAGGTGCCCAAAACTGGCTCTAGCTAAAACATGTTAAAAAGATCCCAATAAAGTAATTTGAAAACCTATTGTTTGCATAGGATCCGAAAAATCAACTTGCACACAACTCCGCAAACACTCACAAGCATTATAGTTTGAATCCGAGTAATTCCTCGGTTTTCTGAAAAATAAAAAGCCAATCATACTTTGTGCCCCGGTTCAGAGAATTGAAATCAAGTTAAAAGCTAAGTTTGTGAAAGTTGAAGTTTTGGCAGGTAATTATGAGTTTGCATTGCTTGAGGACAAGCAATAGTTCAGTTTGGGGGTGTGATAAGTGTTCAAAAGTACTATTTTTCTTACCCTTTTTACTCATATTATTGTTAGACTTAGGCTCATATTAGTTGCATAGTTAACCATTCATGCATTAATCCATGTTTCCTTCCATCATTGAGCTTGATTACATAACTTTGTAGTTTTTGTGGAAAAGATGCTGCTTTGGTGTGCTTTGTGTGTGTATGTGCAGGATCACTTGCCAAAGCAATGCCGAGCTAGTTGCCAGGGCAATGCATGAAGGAGACGCCGAGCCAGATGCCATGGCAATTGTCGACAAAGAGAAAATGCAATAGGGATGTCGAAATTAATGAATTTACAAGCCCAAGATGACATGGAGCAAGGCCCAAGCCCAAAGGAATTTGATTGCCATACAGAGAAAAATAGAGAAATTTCGACAAGATAGCAATGAGGGAGAGAGTTTGATTTCTTCTTCTTCTTTGCTTCCATTAGATTCATGGTTTGGGGATTATTCTTTGTATATCTTTTAAACCCAACCATGAACTAACTTGACTGGTTGGGGTTATTGTGTTTTGTTGTTGTGAGAAACAATTGGATTTTGTTTAGGTAATAAGAGTTTGCACTTTTCTATTCAAGGTTTACTCATTCTTGGCTTTTATTCTTGTTTGTGGGTGAATTGGGAGAGGATCTCGTAACTTCATCTATTTATCTAATATCGGGAGAGTTAGATTCAAGAAACGAATGAGTATGGTCTTTATTCAATCTATTGATGGTGAAGATTAATCCGGCTTAGGAATAAGTTAAGGATTTCAACGACTAAGAGGAGCGCAAGATTGGTTGTTGTTCACCCTTGATTCACGCAGGGATGTATTATCAAGGCATGCACAAGTAGCTAGAGTTTTGACTTAGGGATAAGAAGAAACCATTGAAGAACGCTCCGCCGAACCTTGAAGTTGCTGCCCAGACGCCCAAGTAGTTGCCCAGCTAGTTGCCCAGGCAACTATCGATTAGTTGCCAAGGCAACCCCGCTGTGCAAGTTGCCACGGCAACTGAGTTGCCCTTGCACTCTTTTACCAAGACGATCCAATCGGCTATCACACCTCAACTCACGATAACCTGGCCTATTCTCTCTTTTTCTTTCATCTATTCTTTTAGTTTATTGCTTTTACTTTTCTCGTTAATTAAAACCTCTATTATCAATTGTGTTTTTATTTTCACAGTGCAGTAACTTAAGCAACGTGGCCCAAACCAATCTCTGTGGAGACGATACTCGATACTCGTATCACTTTATTACTTGCGAAGTGTATACTTGCACATTTGCGTAGCACTTATCACACGCAACACCTACTAAACTCAAATATCGTACTCTGAAGATCACCAAGTGCTGGAGTCTCGGTCTGATAGTACTCCTCGATTCCACGATCCAACGCGCAACCTACGCACGAAAACAAAGATTCCGAGCGCTGAGCTTACAAAGCTCAGTGGTACATATCTACTCTACTATACTTCATGCTAATCATAAACGTAAGCATGCAAGCTAGTACGAGCAATAAGAAGAGATAAATAAACACGTGGCGCTACCATAATTGCCTAAACACATATCCAACATAAATGCAACATCACAAATATCACAAGCACATCAATAAAACAAACCAAGAGTGACGCCCAATATCACCCGATACTGGGAAATCCACTCATGCTCGGAATCTCACATCGAGCTGCTCAAAATCTCACATCGAGCACGTATACTCAGAATCTCACATTGAGTCTTCGCTAGGAATCTCGCATCGAGCGGAGATCAGAATCTCACATCGAGCAAATATCATCACCTAGAATCTCACATCGGATGACCTTTATCTCATCACTTGGAATCTCACACCTAGTGGCCTTCATGCGTTGCAACACTTACTCACTAGGTATTCGGATCCCACCAAACAAAGACTCGTAACCAACCAAATGCTCACACATGGCACAACCACATAAGATCCATCCATGATCCCCAATGTTACTATTACAAGCAATCACCCAAGCTTTACAAAGTTGTTAATTCATTAAGGAGAAGTGTATAATTTATCCCATTCATTGTCTCAAGCAATCCATATTAGTCCATTTATCAGGGTATAATTCAATTATTAATATTCACACGATTCCTCAAATCATGATGTTTACTATTCTTTAATCAATCTCTAAAGCTTATGAAAGTTGTTTAAGCGTATGACTAACACATTTAGGCCATTAATGTTAATTATCGACTTTTTGCCCATTAAATCAATTATTTATCGGTATTATCTCTTAACTGTCATTTTAGCCGAACCTATCCACTTATTCAAGCTAGCATACAAGGCATCACCATTTATCAATCAATCAACCAAATCATCAGATAATCGCACAAGTATTCAAACAATCCTACACATTCTCTAAAGCTCATAATATACTCGAACATTATCAAAATACGATCTTTAAACCCATAACAAACTCAAACATTCTCAAACTCATCAAGTATCTCAATAACTAGCAAGCCTCGTAATACCAGTACCAATGTATGCTTATTGCTCATCTCCTATTTTGCAATCACTAACATGCAAGGCAATTACACTTATAATGCTCATGAAGCACTTCGGAGTTCGAGGTGTACTAAGCTTAAGCCGATATTGCTAAAATCCTCATCCAAGTGTCCTAAACAATCCACTTGATCCAATATCCAACTCGAATAATCCTCGCATATCAACAAATACGAAAACACTTAAATTCCATGCATCTCCTATACCAAGCGAAAGGTCAAACACATAAAAATAGCTTACCAGGTTCGAATTTGGCAAAATGGACTGCGCCATTGGATTTGAAATGTCGAGAAACCCTAGGGTAGGGTTCTTCGAGAAAGTCAACAACGACGGTCAACGGCTGTGGCAGCGGCAGTTGGCGACGGTGGTCAACGACGGCTCGACTCAGCTCAACTCGACTTGGCTCAGGCTGAGTCAGCCCGGCCTAACTCGACCGAGTTGGTCCGAGTCCACTCAGGTGACTCGGTCCCCTAAAGCAAGACCATGCCCACGCGCAGCGGCAGTGCGTGAGGGTGCATGACAGCATTTTTGGCGGCTTATGGCGACCAAACTTCACTGGCTGACTATTCTCGAGCCGGTGAACTCGATGGTGGCCTTTGTTTCTCGATTTGAGCCCTCTAACCCCTTGAACTCAGCAATCTGAAACTTTCTCTCTCTTACCTCCTCCGACGACGGTGCTGCTGGTACCGACGAACTCGTCTCGGCGAGATGAACACAATGGGGGTGGTGGTGTCACAATCGGACGGCTAGATCTTCATAGATTAGAGTTTGAAATTTCCACTTCAAACTTTTCTCTATTTTTCTCTCTCTCCCACCATTCTCATATTTTTCTTTTTCTCTCTCTTCCATCCTCTCGTTCTAACTTTTCAACCACCACCCACCTATTTAAAATTCAAACTATTCCTTTTTTTTCCTTTTTATTTTATTCTTTTCTTTCTTTTCTTTTATTTCTTTTTTATTCTACCAAATAATTAATAAAACCCTACCATCTTTTACCATAAAGCCCAAATCCAAATTCTTAATTGGGCCCTTAACCTAAGGCCCAATACTCAGGTCCAAGACCCGATTCGCTAATCGGAATCCGGGTCGTTACAAATTTATTGTTAAACCTTTATTATACCAGAAAAATAAGTACAACATTACTTGGAGAATAAATTTTTTTAGGAGAACAAGAGAGTAAATTGATAGAATTTTTAAATATAGATGATTAAATTTATTATTTCGTTTCAAATTAGGACCATATTGATAGAATGTATAAGTTTTAATACTAATCTGGGAGAAATGTCTAGTTCAAATCCCAACTTGGGAGCAAAAAAATTTCAATTATCAACTTGATAAAATGTGCGTAGTTTAGATATCAAATATAAATTTAAGCCTTAATTAAATGATCAAAAATGGAAACAGAATTATTGTATGTTAACATTAAATATTCATGTTGGAGTTTTGTAAAACCTATATTCGCCAGATTTGTAACAATTAAAGAATTGTTCCAATATTTTTAATCTAATCTCTCATGCAGGAGGTTAAAGGGGTGAAGAAGATACAAGGATGTTTTGTTTCCCTTATGAATTAAGGAAAGACAGCGACGACGATGATCAGACTAAACCAGAAACAGAATTGCACAATCGGTGGGACAAAAAGAAAATTAATAAAGTCGAAAACATACAAATATAGATTGCAAAAGAAAGAAATTGGTAATTAAAATGGAGGATAATCAAGAGCTTCGGACCACAACGCTGGCCATCATGTGCTTGAACTCGAAGAAATCGACACGCCCGTCATGGTTTTGGTCAACGGAACAGATCATCTGCTCAACTCTACCAATCTCTTTTCCTTCCGGTAATCCCAGTTTCCCCAACACCGCCTGCAATTCCTGCGCCGAAATAAACCCGTCCCCGTCCTCATCGAACACCTTAAATGCCTCCGTCAAATCCGACTCGTCCTGCGGCTCCTCCTGCTCTTCCTCCAAGTCCAAGCCGAAGAAAGTTTGGTCCAACGACTGATGCAAAGAAACGAACCCGTCGTACGTGATGCCAATGTTGCCGGGCTTTATAAACGATTTGATGGTCGAATCTAGGTCGCAGAGATCCGTTTCAAGGCCTAGACGGGAAAGGGCCTGATGGATCTCTTGGACAGTGATGACGCCATCGTGATTCTTGTCGAAGATATCGAATACGCGACGCAGACGGACGGAGTTGAGGCTGGGGCACCGTAGACGAAACGACGAGGAAGAGGCCCTTCTATTCAGGCTGCGTTTGCATGCTGCTGCTGCTTCCATTTATGGCCGGTGTTTTTGTGTATCTACTAACTTGGGGTTGCTTCTTATTAATTGTTGATGCAAATGGCAGCAACAATGGCGATGGCTAGCTACGGTAATGGCACTGGCTGCTACTATAATATTTTGGTGTCCCACATTACCATTTAACTGTGCTGCCTGTAAGGTATATATGTATATATATATATATATATATAAAAAGAGGGGGCTTTTTGGTATCCGTCATGTTCAACCACTACCACCTTTTTTTTGTTATGCATTAATTTCAACCCATATTTCGAAGTCTCTCCCTCGTCTTAATCAGGCATTGGTGGCCTCGCCTGTTATTGGCTGGCTGGGTGGGCGGAAAATTCTGACCATGTGCCTTGTCACGGTCAAGGGGGAGGAGTTCCAGAACTCTTACCTGGTCAGCGATATTAATTTAAGAGCCTCACGCGTTTTCTCCACCATCGCCGACATTTATTTACGGAATTGCCACTAAAAAGGGCTTCTTTTCTTCAAGTTTCTTTACCATCTTGAATTCCATTTGCAATTTGCCCACCCCAAGCACACGTTTCTTATATTCGCCCAGTTTTTCCACGTTGAAATTAACTAAACCCAGATTTGTCAGTCTTCTAAATCAATTTTCTTAGTTCATACCCTATGATATTTGAATTATCACCCCCACCATTTTCATATTAGTCACCCCATGTTTATGACTAGGGATAACAATTTAGTCCGAAAAAAAATGATCCAAGTCCGAATGAAATACATTTGGATCGAAAAAAATAGTCCTAATTGGAGGCAGGTTGGATATGAATTTTGTCAGGGTTCAATTTCTGTCCGAAACATATGAACCTTAATATTTTGAAAGTCAAGTTGATTGCCCTAAAATTTATTTATTTATATATAAAAACCAACTTTGTCGCTCTATCTTCTTCAAATACTACTATCTTTTTTTTAATATTTTGGATGGCTAGAACTGAAGTTTTAAGATTAAGACACTTCAATCTTGTTCATCTTTTTTTCTTTTCTGTAAAGAAGACATTTGTTTGAGCTACCATTTTAAAAATAGAAAGAAAAAAATTAAGCGGATTTCGGATTTTTAAATTTGAATTCAGATTCTGATTATTCTACTTAGATTGAAATCAGACTTAGATTCAAAATTGGATCAATTTAAATGTTCGTTTGTCAATTAGACTTGAACTCAGACTTATAAAGTCCAATTCAAATCTGATCCATTAACATCTCTATTTATAACCATAAACAACACATTAGCTCTTCGCATCTAAAGTCATTTATTAACCCAATGTCACCTTTGACAGTGAAATTATGAATTTTGTGTTAGGATAATAGAAATTTCCTGCCTCTTTTTTGTGCTCCTATTTATAATCTCACATTAAAAAAAATTAAATTTAGGGTTTATGATTAAAATTTAGAGTTTAAGGAATGGTGAGTGGAGTTTATTTTTAAGGTTTATGGTTATGTTTAGAATTTAATTTGTTAGTGTTGTGGCATAAAAAGACACATTAAAAAAGACAAGAGATTTTTGTTCATGTTAGAAAGTCTGAGAATGAATTATAAATTTTTGAGTAATCGAAATATAATTTTTGTAATGAAATTATGGTAATTATTGTAAGAATGAAAGAGATAAAAGGGAGATAGAAAATACAATATGAGATGAAAGAATCTTTTTATTATTTTTGCATTATAATCTTGTGTATGATCTCTATTTATAGGACTTCATCCGCCATATGTTATACAAATATGAATTTTAGATGTTGTAATACAATGAATATAAGACTTATAAATTATTCTTGATAGTTTCATCCACCTTAATACTCCAATTGGATTTCCATCGATGAAATATATGCTCATTGAAAATTATTAGGAAAAATCTTTTGGGACAAAATCTCGATGAAAGAAAAAATATATATCATATTTTAATATGCATATCAAGATGCTACTTAAAAATCTTATCATTAAAATTCAGTGGGACAAAACATTAGTTAAATGAATGAACACAATATGTACTTACTTCATCTTATGACGACATCACTTAACATCTTTGAGTTGGCACATCTCAATATTGAACATCATCCTTTTAAATGTTGTAATTGACAATGTCTTGATAAACAAATCAATCAAATTATCACTTGAAGGAATTTATTTATTTTTCTTATATTTCACCTTTCTTCTCGAGATCACGACTGAAGAATAAGTCTAGTAAGATATGTTTCATTATGTCTCCTTTAATATGTCACCCTTTCAATTGAGCTATGCGTATTGTATTATTTTTGTACAAGATAATTGAATATTTATTGTGAAATTAAATCACACATCTTTTGATTATATTGGGTCAAAAGCCTTAGCCAAACACATTCTCAGCTTGTCACATACATTGAAATTATTTATGCATTATTTGAAAATACCGACGACTAATTTTTTTCGTTATTGAAGATCATGATATTATTTTACTTACACATGTAAATGCATATCACGTTTGAGATCGATCTCAGTGTGGATCTGATAAATATATTGCATCTGCATTATAGAGACTTTGAATAATTGAGTAAAATAACCTCATATCAAGCTTTATAGAAAATTTTATATCAAGTCATGTATTATTTGCAAGATACATTAATACTCAAATGGCATTAAGATATGATACTTTAAGACCAAACAACTATTCATCATTCTCATAATGAGTCTTTATTTACATGTAAAGATACAACCATTAGGTTACTTGCAAGGGTTGAGCTACTGTTAACTCCTCAAAAGTTATATTTTTCTTGTATATATTGATTTGATATTGCTTGAATTTGGGTACGTATTTGTGCATTTTTCCAGTAGATTCATGCATTTGCATCTAGGAGTTAAGGAATGTACAGTTTTTCACTACCAGAGTGAAAGGGTGTTTTCTTGTTGTGGTGGGTAGGTTTGACAGGTCAGGAGCAGTTGGAGCAAAAGACAAATGCCGAGTGCAGTTGGCAAAAGCAGGAAGGAAGAATGCCAAGCTTGGTTGGTAAAAGAAGAAAGTCCAGTGCCCGGTCAGTTAGCCGCGAGTCAAAGACAAGTCAGCCTTAATTCAAAAAGAAGATAACACGCCTACAATGGTGCATAACAAACTTTCAAAAACCAAACCCTAATTAGGGTTTCCACGAGCACCTATATAAAGAAGCCCATCAATTAAGTAGAGAGGCTGCGCCGTGAGAAGAAAGAGAGATAGAGGGCAAACTGTGGTTCGAACCAGGTAGTAATCGAGAGCTCTAGATTCGTTAAATGGTTGTATCGACGAATCTCATTTTTTAGTCCATTTCTCTTAGTTTTATTTTCTGTTATGATGGTGATGTTTAAAAACAATACGATTTTGTTGGTTTCCCCAGTCATGAACTAATCTCTTAAGTTGGCTTGGGTGTTTGCGATGAACGCTTAAATTTAAGTTTTTAATAATTGAATGCCTTGGCATTTTTGTCTATTTTGCTTGCGCTTACTTTCTTCATATTTTATGCCATACGATAGTTGGCATTGAATGCTCATTATCCTCTAGTATCTTAATAGACTTAGGAGATCAGGATTAATTGCCAAATACTAAAGAGAGAAGCTTCGACAGAAGATGTTCAAGTAGATGATCTTACTTAAGAAGTGAATCTACCCCTTAGGAGTAAAGATTAAAACTTTGCCAGGTTAATTATTTGAAAACATCGCTATAGACATATATGTGTTAAAAGTAATTAATTTGGAGTATTGCCATTGATGGAGGCAATGCTAACTTAAAATCTGCTCGACAATAAAACCAAGGTTGAACGTTATTAATTGCTGTTATCGCTAGCGTGAAGTCCAAAAATCCCTTGCCAACACCAATCGATTATCTTGACACATTTGTTTGCCAATCTGCCTAATTTTCCCACTTCATTTTTCTTTTAATCATTTTCTTAATTTGAACTCTAAAATCAATTGCTATATCATTTGTTCCATTTCACAAGTAATTATCGTGGCATTTAATTCATGAACAATCCATGTGGATACGATACTCAGCTTACAGTTGTATTACTTGCTGACTGTGTATACTTTCATGCAAAAAGACCTATTCTTGACATTATTTACATACATTATTACATTAAATCATCAATCATTTGCCATGTATTAGTCAGTTGACAAGTTTTTGGCACCGTTGCCGGAGATTGCAGCGGGATTAATTGTTTTGATTTTTACTTATTTTTGTCTATTTTACTTATTTTGTTTTGATTAGTGTATGACCAGGAGCCGCACTGTGAATGGAGATTTAAAATACGATCCGATGCTTGAAAGAACCCAACTCAAGATAAGAAGATAACGTCAAAAATGGCTGGTAATGGAAATGGTAGAGTAGATGGTTTCTTGAACAATTAGGAGAATCCGATAATACATAATGGGATACTGCCCGCTCCTGCTGTTGCTGCAGAGATGTCTGAAAAACAACCTATCAGATAACATTTGGCACCAAACATGGATAACCTAATCTCAGGACTAATTGGTCCATGTATGGATTTCCTATTTGGATCCAGATGGATACTTTGTATGATACCTGGGAGCGTTTTAAGGATCTGTTAAGGAGATGCCCCATGCATGGATTTCCTACTTGGATCCAGATGGAGAGCTTTTATAATGGACTCAATACTTATGCCAGGACTGTTGTTGATGCTTCAGCAAATGGTTCATTTCTAGACAAAAATTATACGAAGGCATTTGACATCATTGAAAGGATTGCCACCAATGATTTTCAATACCCTACTACTAGATTGGGAACCGAAACAAAAGTTGATGAGAAATTAGAGCTTGATGCACTATTATCTATCAATGCTCAGATTTCCAACCTCACTAATATAGTGAAGTTAATACAAAAGCCTACTGAAGTCTGAGAAGTGAAGGCACTAGAACCATTTTTCACTATTTGTAGAGAATATCATAATGTGGAAGAATGTCCAACAAACCCAGAATTGGTAAGTTTTTTTAGTAATTACAACTGCAATAATAACCCATATTCCAATACTTATAATGCAGGTTAAAAGTTGTATATGAACTTTTCATGGGTGAATCAGAGAGGTAACCAATATAATGCCCAACGTCAGAACAACAATACACCGCCAAGTTTTAACCAGAATACGATGCCATAAAGAGCACAAAATAAATTCCATCCATGGCAGAGATCTAACTAGGGGAATACTCTAACAGAGTATATGGAGCAAAATGATGCATCTGTCCATAATTTAACAGCATCTATTCGAAACTTGGAGATCCAGCTAGGACAAATTGCCAATGCACTCAGTAACAGACCTCAAGGAACTTTGTCGAGTGATACGAAGGATGCCTGGCAAAAAGGGAATAAACAATGCAAACCAGTCACCTTTCAGAGTGGAAAATAATTTGAGAATGAAACACTTGGCAAACAACCAAGTATTTGCCAGAACGAGAAGTTGGTGCCAACAGATGAATCCAATGAGGCATAGCAAAAAAATGTGAGCAATGATAATGCCATACCACAATATGATGCTAACACCACTTCAGCAAAACTAGCCGAGCCAACATTTGCCTACCCACCACCACCTTTTCCACAGAGGCTCTAGAAATACAAGCAAGATCAGCAGTTTAAGCACTTATTGGAAGTCCCCAAACATCTGCAAATCAACATACAATTAGTAGAAGCTCTCGATGAAATGCCTAACTACGTCAAATTCATGAAGACATATTGTCCATAAAGAGGAAGCTGGGTGATTCTGAGACTGTTGCACTTATGGAAGAATGTAGTGCAATGATAACCAATAGATTACCACCAAAACTAAAAGATCCGGGAAGTTTCACTATTCCCTGCACAATTGGCAATAAATTCATGTGCAAAACACTATATGATCTGGGTGCCAACATCAATTTGATGCCAATTTCAGTTTTTAGAAAACTTGATATTGAAGCAAGGCCTACCATAGTAACACTTTATAGCTGGCAAATCAATCTTATGTATATCCCAAGGGTAAGATTGATGATGTGTTGGTTAAGGTAGATAAATCTATATTCCCAACTGATTTTATTATTTTAAAATATGAGGTTGGTGTTGATGTCCCAATAATATTTGGAAGATCATTTCTTGCCACTAGTAGGACCTTAATTGATATTATAAAAAGGTGAGATTACCATGCGTATGAATGACCAGAAGGTTACATTTAACGTATTTTAAGCTCTTAAGTGTGCAGATAAAACTGAGGAATGCCAAGCGGTTGAGCGAATGGAGTCTATTTTTAATGCGGACATAGCACAATTTTGCCAAGACACAGATGTTGATGCTATGGAGCAAGATGATGAAGATATAACGAGTAAAGAATCTGAATAGCCAACCATGCTGAATGAAGTTATGAGTTATTATGGGAAACCTAAACCATCTGTTGAGGAGCCATCAGAACTAGAACTGAAACCATTGCCAAACTACTTCAAATATTCTTAATTGGGAGACAACTCTACTTTGCCAGTTATCATTGCTGTTGATTTGACTAAAGACTAGGAGGAAAGATTGTTGGAGACATTGGGCAATTACAAGCAAGCCCTATGATAGAGTCTAGTTGATATCTGAGGGATAAGCCCAACAATTTGCATGCCAAAATATTTTTGTTGATTACTATAGAAAAAGAACCGAGGCCCAGAGGAGATTAAATCTCATCATGAAAGAGATAGTCGAGAAAAAAGTCATAAAATGACTGGATGTCAAGATAGTTTATCCCATTTCTGATAGCTCTTAGGTCAACCCAGTGTAGTGTATGCCAAAAAGGGTAAAATGACTGTGGTGCAAAACAATAAGAATGAATTGATCCCCTTAAGAATTGTGACGGGCTAGAGAGTGTGCATAGACTATATGAAGCTAAATAATGCCACTCAAAATGATCACTTTAATTTGCCCTTTATCAATCAGATGTTGGATAGACTGGCAGGGAAGGTATTTTATTGCCTCTTGGATGGCTACTCGGGCTATAATCAAATAGCCATTACTTCAGAAGATTAGGAGAAAACTACATTCACCTGTCCTTATGGGACATTCACCTTTAAAAGGATTCCCTTTGGATTGTGTAACGCTCCAGCAATATTTTAGCATCTTATGATGTCAATTTTCTCTGATATGATCGAGAATAACTTAGAAGACTTAATGGATGACTTTTCTATATTTGCCAAAAGTTTCGAAGAATGTCTTTAGAGTTTGGAGCTTGTTTTACAAAGATGCATTGAAACTAACCTAGTTCTGAACTAGGAAAAATGTCACTTTATGGTGAAGGAGGAAATAGTTCTTGGGCACAAAGTGACCAAGAAGGGACTGGAAGTAGACAAAGCGAATGTAGAGGTAATTAAACAATTGCCACTACCCACAAGTGTCAAAGGTTTTAGAAGTTTCTTAGGACATATCGTTGCTTTATTAAAGACTTCTTGAAAATTTCTAAACCTTTATGCTTACTTTTGGAACATAATATCACTTTTGCGTTTGATGATTTTTGTTTGAAAGCTTTTTAGAAATTGAAAGACAAGTTAATTAATGGCCCATAGTCATGACACCAAATTGGAATAAGCCATTCGAGATTATGTACGATGCCATCGACTACGCTATTGGAGCTGTGTTAGGAAAAAGACATGGCAAAATTTTCTATACCATCTATTATGTCATTTGCATATTGATCAAAGCCTAGCTTCACTAAACAACAACTGAGAAAGAGTTCCTTGCAGTTGTCTTTATATTCGACAAATTCAGATCTGACCTTGTAGGTAGTAAAGTTGTGTACACAGACCACTCGGTAATCAAATACCTCATGGAAAAAAAGGATGCCAAGCCTAGACTGATTCGATGGACACTCTTATGACAATAATTTGATCTTGAGATTTGAGATAAGAAAGGGGTAAGAACCTGGTGGCTGATCACTTGTCTCGTTTAGGATACCACCATGAGAATGGCAACATCGCTATGATTAGAGATGACTTCCCTAATGAGCAGTTGCTTGTAACCATTACCATTCCATGGTATGCTGACATAGTCAACTACTAGTCAACAATATTATGTCACCAGACTTATTAAGTAATGCTAGAAAGTGATTTCTGAGAGATATTCGGCAATGCTATTGGGATGAGTCATTCTTGTTCAAACAATATGTTGACCAAATCATTCATCATTGTGTGCCAGAGGATGAACAACAAAACATTCTTCAGCTTTTCCATGCAGCACCATATGGAGGACACTTTACTAGGATGAAGACAGCAACCAAAGTGTTGCAATTAGGATTTTTCTGGCCAATGCTATTCAAAGATGCCCATTATTTTGCCAATGCATGTGACAGGAGCCAACGAACTGGTAGCATTTCCAGTAGGCATCAATTGCCACTTCAGAATATCATTCTTGTGGAGCTGTTTGATGTTTAAGGGATAGACTTTATAGGTCATTTCCCCCTATTATTTAGTAATTTATACATACTTATGACAGTATATTATGTCTCAGAGTGGGTTGAAGTTGTTGCCCTCTCAACCAATGATGCCAAGGCTGTTGCCAAGTTCTTACACAAGCACATTTTTACCAGATTGGATGTTCCAGAGCCATCATACGTGATGAAGGTACTCATTTTAAATGCCATATAATCACTAAATCTCTACATCGATACGAAATCTAGCAAAGAATTACCACTACCTATCACCCTCAAACAAATAGCCAGGTAAAAATTTCAAACAAGAAGATCAAAAAATATCTTGAAAAAGACTGTGAACCCAACTTGTAAGGACTGGTCTTTGAGGTTAGATGATTCCTTGTGGGCATACAGAACAGCTTTCAAAACACCATTAGAAACTTCCCCATACAAGCTTGTGTTTGGGAATTCATGCCATCTTTCGGTGAAATTAGAGCATCAAGCTTATTAGGCAACCAAGCAATTGAATATGGAATAGAAAACTGTAGGTGGGAAGTGGTTGTTAGATTTAAATGATTTGGAGGAGTTTAGGGCACAAGACTATAAAAATGCCAAGCTTTATAAAGAAAAACTAAAGAGGTGGCATGACAACAGAATATTGCCAAGACAATTTGAAGCTTGGCAAAAACTGTTGTTCAATTCAAGGCTTTAGTTGTTTCCAAGAATACTCAAATCCAGGTGGTCAGGACCCTTTAAAGTATTCATACGCATGGAGTAGTAGACATCAAGGGCTTAAAAACGGGGACAACGTTCAAAGTGAATGGCCAGAGGTTAAAGTATTATTAGGAAGAAAGTTAAAGTAATGCCAAAAAGATTTTTCTTTTGGAAGAGATTCAGTCAATTTTGCCATCATAGTGTGATCATTGTAGATAGTTAGGTTTGTTATTTTCTTTTTAGTATTTCAGTTTAATTATTTTAGTTTTTCTTTTTCTATTTTAAAAGGTTTTTGTGAGTGTTAGTGCATGTTATTTTGCCAAGATAGTATGCCAGGACAGACTGGCATTTGGACACCCATCAACATAAGTCTTGATAACACGTGGACCATTTTCAAATTAGGCCCAAAAGAGATTCACTCTTTGCTAAGCAGGAAACCCTAGCCGTACATCTTCAAATTTCAAACATCAAAATTTTAACCTAATTTTAGCCGTGCCCTATTTCCCGCGCCATCACTCCCCCATACATGCCATAAATGCCAAACCATTATTATCCCCACCAACTCTACTTTAAGCCAACCCAACTGTCCTCACTTAAACTTTATTTTATTCTCATATCCCCCATAATCAATAACCTTTCCTCTTTCAACTTTTCTTTCAAGCCGGCAAGCAAAATCAAGAACCCGACTTTTTTCCATCTTCTACTCCTATCAACCCTATTCCCCAAATCCTCAATGGCATCTTCATTAACCCTGTTCCAAATCTTCTTTAACAATGAGACAAAGAATAAGTATGAGGAGAACTACGCCGCGCGAACCTTTTGCTATGAAAAAGGATTTGAATTCAAGAATGAGACCAATTTGGGGTGTTCATCGGATGTGGTTGCCTTCATCAAGAAACACAATTGGGAGGTTTTTTGTCTTTAGCCCGGGAAGGTCTACTCAACCATCGTCCGGGAATTTTATACGCACCTCACCACCAAGGTCTCGCCCTTTGTATTCATACGGGGTAAGTGTGTTTAGTTAGATGAGAGGTATGTTAATTACATGTTCGGTTTGGATGGTGCAGGGGAGGAGCACTCAATATTTGCTGAATCCATAAATGATGCCAATAGTCAACTGCTAGAAGGATTTGTGCGAACCAGGCACAAAGTAAAACGTCTTTTTCAAAGGAAATAGGACAGTGAAAAGGCTAGAATTAAGACCACAACTGAGAGAATGGAACCATTTTCTAAAGGCCAATTTGATGCCGACTACACACAATGACACAGTGTTAAAAGACATGACGACATTGCTACACTCAATCATGAAAGAAAAGAAGATCAATATGGGTCGTCTAATCATTGACAAGACCTACAAGTATACCGGTAAGAATTATAGCAGTTTGATTTTTCCTTCACTTATCTCCAAAATTTGCATGCAGCATAAGGTGCCAAAGCTTGACTACGACAACGTCTAGAAATGCAAAGAAAGCATCACCTCTGCTTTTGGGGGCAATTGATTGCCAGGGAGGCTAAATAGAAGGGCAATGGAAAAGCTGCCATGTCGGCATCTGCTGCCAAGACGCCCAATGCAAAGCCTTCCACACAAATGCTAACTGATGCGATGGCATTACTTTTCCAGATTTATCAATGCGAGGAACTTATTCTGTAAAAGTTAGAGAAGGCTGAGGAATAAACCTTTTGTTTTGGCAATATGTTGGAGCTAGAGACCATGCCCTAAGGATTACTCTAGAGGGCATGTCCACCAACCTTTTGCCACCGTATTTAGAGTTCCCAACTGAGTTGAATGCGTCAGAAGGAATGCTAGCCAGCCCATAGTCTACCCATACTCCAACCCAGTAATCCGATGCCACTTACCAGTGTCGCTTGTCCATGTAGAATCTACCAAAATCGAGACTTTGTAGGAGTCTGATGATAACGTACCTGCCAAGACTGATTTGCCACTAGTGGCTCTAGCAACTTCAGATGCCCATGTAGCTCCTACCACATTTGAGTCGACAAGGGTAATTGAGGAGGTCTTACAAGACGTGAAAGCCTCTACTACTGCCTCGAAGCCATAGCTAAAAATAAAGAAATCGGTGGTGCCAAATTGAGGGTCCTACATCAAGAGAAAGACCCGCATCTCTCACCCAAAACATTTCGAAGAGGAGTTCTCTTCCCCTTAACTCCTATAGTGACCTTCTTTTTTTTGAAAACTCGAATTGATCGCTAGTAAGGAATATAATTCCTTCTTTTTTTGAATTTACTTTTTTCAAAATTTTGAAAATTAAAGAATTGGGGATTTTTTCTTTGGAAATTTGATTTTAAAAAATACAAATTGGAGTCACCACTGATCATTTTTAAAAGGGTAGACCGGACACCAAAAAATAAAACTAGAGATTCTTTTGAAAAAGAGTCCGAATGTCGGTTACGGATAGGGAAGGATTAACACCCCCACACCGCCCAAAAATTGGTACCTAGTCGAATATGATTTGCCCTAATTGGAAATTTTTGAGTTCAAATTTAATTTAATTTAAGATCCATTTAAAAATACGAGTAAATTTTAAAGGCTCCGTTATTCGAGAATAAGCGAAAAGATCGCCACCACTACGACTGCTACTGGCCATGTTTACTATCGAATAAAAGGCATCGTATTTACAGTTTATATTAGCCAAGTACAAATATATGACAAATGTGCAAAGCATATATACACAACAGAAAGAGTAAATAAATTCGAAAATCGAAAAGTCCAGAAAAAGGACTGGATCAAAGAAAAAACAAGGTGCACAAAAAATATATGAAAATTAAATGTGATAAAGTAAAGGCATGAAATTAAAATGCGAAAGAAGTAAACTGTGGAAAGATAAATACGAAAGAATTAAAAAGCTACACTAAACGGGCCATAATAATACGGGCCATCCATTCGAGCAAGAAAATAAATAAGGGAATAAAATAAATAAACATTGATATCAAAATATGTAATATATAATATATAGGTAATAATAATATATATACATTACGTGATATATATTATATGATATAATTAATACATATATATATATGAAGAAAATATAACCATATCATATAATATATACAAATAATATAAATATAATATAAGATAATATATATATATATACAATACATGGTATTTAATATATGCAATAATAATAATAATAATATATAACATAATAATATATAAATATAATACGTATGCATTAAGGACTGAAATTGGAAGAAAAAACAAATAAATAAGTTGAAACAAAATCGGATTGAAAGGTCAGGGACGCAGAGGGTAATTTACCCATTAACCAAAGCGCGGATCCTTTCTCGGGTCGGGTCACTGCGCGAGTCTAAGGCTGCCAAAATGGCATCGTTATGTTGCCCGCATAAATATAAAAAACAAGGCAAACAAATTTCCTAAAATCATCATTTGCTTCATTCCCCTTTCAAAAAAAGGCTCTAAAATTATGGGGGATGTCGAAACCTTAACTCCCTTTCGAGCGTCGTTCCTTGGCAGTGCTGCCTCACTGGCTATTTCTAACACCCGAAGGCACCAGAGCACAGCGATTCTTTCTTGATCGGTAGGTAAGCCTTCAAAACTCTTTTTTGAAAATTGGATTTAGGGTTTAAAAATGAAAAACGCAATTTTGGTTTTTCAAAATAAAGAAAAACTTTTTCGATTCTAATTTTTGAAGAATAAAGAAACCCTATTGCTAGGCAAGAGTAAAAGAAAAATGATACCCTTTTTTTGAAATCCTTTTGTTGTATTACTTTTCGAATGTCAAAAAATCCCATTTTTACATGGTTGGTCTGGATTTTATACCCAATATTACAAGGATTAAAGAGAAATAAACAAATAAATAACCCTAAAATCCACTTTTGGTTGTTGGTTCTCTTTGTTTGTATTTTGGTCCGTCTTTTCCATTTTTAATTTCTGATTTTTTGAGCATTTTGTTGGTTTTCGTTTGTGCATGTGGTAAGAGATGAGGGGACAGTTTCATGGTGGTTGGATGAGGTTGCTGGCGCGTCGTTGATGTGGTGGTGACATGGTGACGAAGTGGCACTGACATGGCCAGGAATCTGAAAGGCCAAGGGACCGTTTAAGTGACGACCGAAAGCTTTTGGAAGCTTGGAAAGGGAAATATCGGCGGCTGCAAATGCTAAGGTTTAGGGTGTATAAGGGTTAGCTGATGTGGGTTTGTATATTTAGCAGAACCGGGTAGGGGTTATGGCTCGGTCTAGTGGGTCAGGTATTTGGGTAATTTGGGTAGGCAGATGGGTGTTGGGTTCAGTTGGGTTTTAGGTCTAATTGGGCTTGATATTTGGGCTAATGTAAAATGGGTAGGGATTTTAGGTGTTGGGTAATTTGGCAGATTGGATTTGGGTTTAAGGTTTTGTAAAATGGACATTTGATTAATTTAATTTGGTTTTTTGAATTTAATCTAATATTTTTTGATTTATTATTTATTTACTCGAAAAAAATGGTGATTATAGCTGCCCCTCTTTGCTCATTGTTGTGAAACAACAATAGAGCAAAGACTAAAACATAACCATTTTTGTTCGGTCAAGCTGGAGCACCTCTTCTTGGCACGATCTTTCTTTCGAACTCTAACTGATCCATCTTCCAACTTTTAGAGAAATAAAAGTCATCTATTGATCCGTTACACCACCGACAAAGAGTCAGGATCTGGTCAACTCATATGTTTTATCCTTTTTTTGGAAAGATAAAACCTACGACAATAAAAGAAAGTCGTTTCAGACAAAGTATTCACTTATTTTATTTAAAACTATAAATTAAAAGGTTTAAGTAAAGAGATGTTGGAATATGGGTGATCTGATACGCCACCGACGATGAGACAAGATTGGAAGATGGGATTGGATCAAGCTATGACTCTGATAAAGAGGCATGATCCAGTGATTAGATTGCGATCAAGCTACAACTCTGACGAAGCGGCATGATCTTAGGAGTTAGGTTTGCGATCAAGCTACGACTCTGACAGAGAGACATGATCTGAAGAGAGATTTTGATCCGCTACACCACTGACGATGAGTCAAGATCTGAAGATAGATTTGATCAAGCTACAACTCTGATGAAGAGGCATGATCTGGAGAGGGATTTTAATCCGCTACACCACCGATGATGAGTCAATATCTGAAAAGATTTGATCCGCTACAACAATGAAAATGAGGTAAAATCTGAAGATAGATTTGATCAAGCTATAACTCTAACAAAGAGGCATGATCTGAAGGAAGATTTTGATCTGCTACACCACCGACGATGAGTCAAGATATGAAAATATATAATCTAGTACACCAATAAAGATGAGGCAAGATCTGAAGAGAGATTTGAACAAGCTACAACTCTGACGAAGAGGCATGATCTGAAAGAAGATTTTAATCTGCTACACCATCGATGATGAGTCAAGATCTAAAAAGATTTTATTCGCTACACCACTAACGACGATGCAAAATCTGAAGAGAAGCAATTTGATCCGCTACACCACTGACGGCGAGTCAAAATCAGAGAATAAATATGATAGATCTGCTACACCATTGACGATGGGACAAGACTTGAAAAATAAAAGTAAACAATAGTTAGTAATTGTTCACTTAGAGTTTGAGTTTTGGTTTAGCTTCCTTTGGTTTGAGGGTTTGCCATTTAGCGTTAGGTGTTGTTATCCTCTTTCTTGAAGTTTCAACTCTTTTTTAGACCGGCTCCCTTTCGTGGCTAAGGGCTTTCCAATTTTTTATTGTCCTCCATGATCGAGGTTTCTCATCCTGAACATGTTTTTTATGTATGAGTGAAGTAAATGCACTTAGCATGAATGTATCTAACTTGATGTGTAACATATGCATTTAATGTGAATGCATGATAGGTTGAATGAAATGTTGTTGATATGAATGGCATGCAATGCAGTTGGCCATGATGTTGAATTCAAAGGGGATGCCCCATAACTTTATGGCCATACTAATGTTCTGGTCTTGTTTTTTTTCCAAATTCTATCTTGCGGACTGGGTAGACGGCTTTTGTCTTGTATGCACTGATGCCCCAGCCCCTATTGGGTTTGACCATCTTCCTTTAAAATGTTACCTTTCTAAGTGAAGGTCAACTTGTGAGTGTCTTCTTTAGCCAAAACTGTCTTTTCTTTTGCTGTTAGAGGGGCATTTGCTGTTGGTCCATGTACTTTTGAGCTTCTTTGTAAGTAATGCAGAGAAATCATAGAACACATGTTCTGAATTCAATGTGAGATGCTTATTAAGAAAACTGGACATTTTTTTCAAATTGTGGATATATCAAGCAAGATTGAATAACTCGAATATCAAGTGCACGAGCAATATTGAAATGGATTACCGAGGATTGCCCCAAGCAAATCCTGTGTCTAGGAGACCTGGAGAGCTGAATTGATATTTGAAGATGTGAAGTGCATTTTATGCTATTTCGGCACTTGACCAACTTACCTTGGCAGATCTATTTTTTGTCTCATTTTGTTTGGGGAATTCAATTTATCACATTCCTTTGGCTCAAAATAAATGATGGAGTAAACAATAAATTCTCAAGCTACTCAGCATTGTCATGATTTTGAAAATATTACCATCACTCATGAAGCAGAGAGTTTCGATTAGAATGGGCTTCAGCGGAGTGCCCAAAAAATTCCACAATCTTATCCAAAATGCCAATTACCAGGTTTCAAACATTGGAGTGCTTTTTGATTAATTTTGAAAAATACCTATTACCAGGCTTTGAAACGCTTTTTGAAAAATATCTATTAACAGGCTTCAATCATTGAAATCATTTCGTCTTGTTTTGAAAACGCTTGTTATCAGGCTTCAAACATTAAATCGCACTGATTTATTATTATGTGTGGTCAATTTGAAATGTGAGTCATATATTCATAATCTCCGCAGCTTATGACTTCAATTAGACACAGGCTACTCGGACTCAACCTTCGGGTCAAAGTCAGTGTCCCTTGTGCAATTGATATATGGGGACCCAATAGACAAATATATATAAAAAAAATAAAGAGAGAGTTGAAAAACAAAATGCATCTCTTCATTGAAAATTAAAGTATATGGTCTTAGGCCCTTACAAAAGAGAAAGTAGTTAAAAGCGAAATGGAACCTACTAAAGTTGATTAGCTTGGCATCTATACTAAGAATCAAGAGCGAGTTCATTCCTCAAAGAATTCAACTTCTTTGCTGTCCATTAGGCCTTGAACAATGTCTTTAAACTCATGGCAGTCTATATAGTGTGCCCCTCTTTGGCATAGAACTCACAGTACAGACCGATGTGCCCGTCGGGTATCGTCATTCCTTGACCGATCAAACTTGCTTCGAATAGTTTCTTCTAAACCCAACTAAGAGGTAATTTGACTTTCGATACCTCAAACTTAACTATTCAGTTACTTTCCTTGAATATAACATTCACTCCACCAGTGTGATTTGGTATGGGGTTGGCGGTCGTTGCTGGCCCACCGAGTTTATCTAAACCTATAACCCTGAGCTTGATAAGCTTCTCCACAACCTTCTTGAAACTGATGCAAGTTACAATCGAGTGTCCCACTTGATCACCTGGTATACGCATTTTGTGCTAGGATTATACCACTTTGGAAATGGAGGTTGTAATGGTGCTTGGTAGAAGGGTGCCACCATATGGACATTGAACAGTTGCTTGTACAGTTCACCGTACTAGATTGGTAACGGGGTAAACTCTATCTTCTTGGTGTTCCTTCTTTGATCAGAGTCTTGGCTCGAAGAACCATGGGTGCTTGGCACGTCCTTGGGTTGTACAACTATCACAAGATTTGAATAGCCGACATTGTAAACACCTGAAGAGTTTACTTCATGGTTTTTCTTTTTCGCTGAGCGGGGGTTAAACTTGAGCCGCCATGTCTCTCCAATGTTGGGCATACTGCCTAAAGCCTTCATTTGACTTTTGTTTCATGTGTTGCAAGGTCTAACGGTCTGGCATCATGTCACTGACATGTCGGTCTTGCTCTAAGAAAGCTTTGGCCAAGTCCTTCCATGACTTTATCTAATGCCAGTTCAATTAGTTATTCCATCTTGTGGCAGATCTTGGGAGATTATCTTAGAAATAGTGGATCAATAACTTATAATCTTTTTCGTATCTCGTCATCCTTCGGGATAACATGGTAAAATGTGTACGGGGACAACTCGTTCCATCATAATTCTTAAATTCTGAGACCTTGAACTTAGGAAGGAATATCATATCTGGGACGAGGCTGAGTTTATGGGCATCAAATCCAATAAAAGTTTTTGTTACCTCTATGGCTTCTATCTTTTCTTTGAGTCGCTTGCATCGGTCCTCGATCTCTTTAAAGGTTTCAATTCTAGGTTTCTCTATTTCAATCAATTGATCCATCTCCGAGATGAAATATTTGGCTTGATTTCCCCTGGGCTTGACTTCCGACGCAGAGGGTAGATTTATAGGGAATGAGGAATCGATCTGATGAAGTGGTGATTTCCCTCGAGAAAGTATTACCTGTGGGTCAGGTTTAAACTTAGTATGGGTAGGAGTAAACCTCGACATATATATAAGACATTCATTCCCATCAGTGGGGTTAGGGTTTGTCGTAAGATTTAAAACAGATGCCTCTCGAGGTTCGGGAAGCTTAATTCCAAGCATTTGGGCTATTTTGCCTAATGTATCTTGTTGAAATTTCTTGAACTGCTCCACCATGTCTTGCCGGGCCTAAGCTAACTGTTTTTCCATCCTTCTGGTTAACTCTGCTTACATTTCTATTCGGGTTTGCTCAATTTAGTTTAACGGGTCTTCGTTCACTATTTTGTTTTTTGTCAGGTTTTGTAGGGATGCTGAATCGACTGACTTTTTCTTTGATTCATATGCTGACTTGAAGCTTAGGGAGATTGAGTTTGTTGTTGGTAATCAAGTTTTTCTAAAGGTTTCTCCTTGGAAGAAGGTAATGAGATTTGAACGGAAGGGCAAGTTGAGTCCAAGGTTTATTGGGCCTTATGAGGTGTTAGAGCATGTCGGTCATGTTGCTTATAGGTTGAGGTTGCCTATTGAGTTGGAAAAGATACTTGATGTTTCCATGTGTCAATGCTACGGAGGTATAGATTGGATCCTGTGCATGAGATGCCTGCAGAGGAGATTGAGTTGAATCTGAATTTGACATGTGATGAGGAGCTAGTGGAAATTATAGATTCTAGGACCAAGGTTCTTTGTGGCAAGACCATAGAGTTGGTGAAAGTGTTGTGGCGACATCGTGGAGTTGAAGAAGCCACATGGGAAAGTAAGGAAGACATGAAAAAGCAGTTTCCTTACCTTTTTTAGCTAGGTAAATTTCGTGGACGAAATTTCTTATGAGGCGGAGAGTTGTAACGCCCTGATTTTGGGCCTAGATGTTATATGGATCGATTAGACGGTTCGGGAGAACTGAATTAGGCAATTCGAGTTAGTTTCGAGAATTAAATATTAATAAATTATTTTTGGTTAAAATAAACTTTGAAAAAAATGCTTGAAAATATTTAGTTAATATCTCAAAGGTTTTGGTAAATTCAATTTGAAGGAATTAAATCTGATTTTGGGACATTTTGGTCGGTGACTAAAACGTAAAGTTTTCAAAATTATTTTTTGTGACTAAATCGTAAAAGGGTCAAAACTTAGAATCTTTAAGGAGCTATTTATCCAAACTTTTTCATCATATTTTCCCCTTAATTTAGGCTATTTTTAAAGGTTTTTAATTGGTTTTAATTATTAAACAAAATAGAATTAATAAAAAGGTTTAAATGACACATTTTCATTTTCTTACGTAACTACTTTTCTTCCAACTTTTTCTCTCAACTTTCTCAGCAGCCAAACTATGATTTTCACTCCAAAAAATTCAAGAATCAAACTCTTTTTATTTCCTTTTTTGTTTTCTAATTGATTTCTTTAATTCCTATTACAAAATCTACTTGGAATCTTAAAGTTTTCATTCAATCTTTGCCAATTAAGGGAGAAATTTGCAATTATAGGTGATTTTCATTTCTCTCCTCTAATTGAACGTTATTTAATGAAAGTCCCAAGTTCTTGATCCTTTACAACTGATTTTTGTTATGTATTTATGATTTAATCAAGGTTTTATGGATTAAATTGAGTTTTGATGAAGAAATTGGATGTATACTATTTTGGATCTATTTTGTAATGAATCTAATTGAATTAGATCTCTTATAAGATGTGTTTTAATGTTAAAAAAAGAGATTAATTAAAGGAATCCCGAAACTACGTGAAATTATAGTTAGATTTTGGTGTGATCTTGGTGTTGTAGTTTTGCTAGAGGTATAATAGCATGATAAGGATGTTTTTGGATGTTAATTGATGTTTTTAAGATGTTAGAATCAGTAGGTTTTGGTTAGGCTTTTTTATGAATTTTGGTGTTGATTTTGGTTGTTTTAAAGTGGTATTTGATGGTTTTAAGTGAAGTGAAGTGTTGATTGTTGGTTGTTGGAAATTAGAGATGCATGGAAGTACATTAATCCTCTGTTTTTGTTTGGATAAAGTAGGGGAGTTGAATCATCTAGCTTTTGGAGGGGTCACGGAAGCTTCGAAAGCTTGATCGTGTATCGGCAAGTGGAGCGTTTGGTTTTCGGTGAGTGGAAATGCATTTTAGTACTTTAAAAAGGTTTAAATATGGATGTTGGGAGTTTAGAATAAGTTTGAAACACTTATCTAAGCTTGAAAGTAAGTATTGGTTAATCTCGCTCTCGATTTCGATTTTGCAAAATACAATCTCATGCACATGTTTATGGTTTTGATTACACACTGTATTATGCATGTTTTAGAAATGAAAGATGTTGCAAATAATCATATATGTTGATTATTAAGTATATTGGCAAGTGGCTGAGATTAAATGTTATTAGATATAGATGGCAATCCGTAGAGTTTAAAGTGCACTATAATAAGTAGCCCCATGTGTGTCGAGGTGGGTAATTATGCCGTTAGATCCACCATGAGAACTGCAGCAGTCGAGGTGGGTAATTTTTTTGTGTTCTCCCGCTGTTGGATTTATCCATCATAACCGTGGAGGTAAATAATTGTTCCGTTGCTCCAGTTTGAGGATGTATGTGAAGTGGTCATAAAAACCTCTTGGGAAAAATTCGTGTATCTGATGTGTTTTTGTAAAATGGATTGATACTTGTTTTGAGTAACTTGAAAGCCAATATATGAGATAATGTATCATGAGAAGTGGATTGTGTTTGTATAAAGTGGTTTATACATGAGATGCTCTTTAAGCTTACTATATAGAGATTTTGGGCATTTGAAGCTTTAATTGAAGTTTGAGATAGAATCCATGATACATGTGTTGTATATGATTTAAATGTGCATATTTGGTAAGATTTGAGAAGCATGAGATGATTTTAGAATAAACATTATAAACTAGTTTTGATGCAAAATGGTTTTAAATGCATTGATAAGTGTTTTTGCAAATCCCCCACTAAGCTTATAGCTTATGCTCTATTTTCTCATCAATGTAGAGAAATAGGCTCATTTGGACAGCGATTACGCAAGGAGACATCCAAGAGCTGAAGCATTTTTCAAAGTATGGTTTTATAAATACTAAGTAGTAATAAGAGGCAATGTGACCAAGTTGTATTTGGAGGCTTATTTTGGGTACTCCCTGTTTCTACAAGTTATGTTTTATGTTTTGGACTTGTATAATGCTTTATGCTGGTTTTATGGGGTTGAGAACCAAAATGCACGCTTGGGTAGAAATCATGCCTTTAGGAGTTCTGTTTGGTTTTGATATGTTGTGTATGATCTTCTACCACGCTTCCATGTCTGAGGAATTAATGTTTGAGTAGTTTTATGATGATTAGAAGTTGATTGAAGTAAGTTAGATTGAGCCAAAAGTGTCATATGCTGGACCAAGAGGTCATTACAGGTTTGTCCATACCGGTACGGGTTCTTAGGGATCGGTACGCGGGGACCTATCTCGGCTTAATCTGAACAAAATTGCCTTGGTATACCGATACACCTAGGGACCGTATCGGTACGCATAATTAAATTTTAAGGCTTGGTTTGGTACACGGGCAACTGTACCGGTACGTCTTTTGGCTATTGGAATTCCCAATTTTAAACATTGCATACCCGTACCGATATGCTTAAGGACCGTATTGGTACGCCTTCGTAATTTGAACCCGTATTGATGCTTGGGTGCAGTGTACCGATACTCAGTTAGGTATTTCAGTTAAAATGCTTTAGGAAGTTTGAATCTTTGCAATTTAGTCTATGTTTCTTGTTTATGCAATTAAATGTGTTTGGATGATTGTTTTAAGTTGGAATTTAACCTGATGGTATGAAACATGATTAATTAAAGATTAATAACTTCAATTTCTTTGAAGTCCTCTTTTAACAGGAACTACAATTTGGTCCATAAGATAACAAATCGTGCAATTGGATGTCAATTCGACGCCCGATTAAGTTGTAAATTTCACTGATGCTAGCATGATCATCCTAGGACTTAATCGCGCATTTAAAAAAGATAAAAATATAAAAAATAGATCTTTTCTCAATGTAATTCTTCTGGGTTTATCTCGGTAAACCTTAATATAGCTCACTCGATTCGGTCTTGCAACTAGACTGGTCAAATGAGGTATATTTGTTGGTATCAGAGCCAGGTTTTGACTGTTAGGAGGTGGGTTATGGTTGTTTGATTGATTGTTGATGCATGAATTTGTTGATTGACCTACACGGTGCTTGATTTTTGTCAGATTACGGTTATAATGTGATATGTTAGGGGTATAAACTTGGGTACACATTGCCTTGTTACTTTAGTACCAAATGGTTTTGTTTTGGAACATGTACGACTTGGATTCTTGCTACAAGCTAGTTTGATTATTATTTTGTTATATTTTTATGCTATAAATTCATATTTTTAAGTATACAATCGAGATGAGAGCTGAGATTGTATAGGTCCATATTCCTTGAAGAGAATGATGAGATATGGATCAATCTATGGTTAAGGTAGCTCTGGCTTGGGATTGAAAAGATGTTGAGGCTTATGTTGCGAAGTTGCCTCGATTGTATTTTTAAGTCAGGGGTTAAGGATGTTTGGGTTTTAGAAGTTTGTGTTGTTAGGGATCCTTTCTTGAGATGCTCTAGATGATGTTAACGGAGTTGTCTTTTGGTTGTAAAGTTAGGTTTGGTGTTGAGACGTACTTTGATATGGCTCCCAAATTCTTTTGGGCTGTAGTGGCAAGCTTTAAGAAAGTGTAAAATTGGTGGTATCTTCAAATTCTGAGGTGTCGGGATAAATCTTGTCTGATAATCAGGTTAGGCTAATAGGCTTTGTGGCGAGGCGTCTGTCTATAATTGAGATAGGTGCAAGTTTTGCCAAGTCTAATGAGATGATCTGGGATTATGATGAAGTTAAGTAAATTCGGTCCGAGAATGTTTTTAGTAAGTGTGAATTGTTAAACATGCACAGTTCAAAATACTTATATGTATATATTTAAATATGTCATTACATGCATACATTTGGGTACGACACTAGAGGTTTTGCATACATGTGCACAGGAATTTGTGAGGGCATGTAGGTAATTATGCATACATATGTTCACACTTACAGATGACTTTTTAGAGACTGATGAGATTATAATGGAAGCTATCCTAGTAAGGAGAATTTGTAGGATCTTATAGAGTTTGGAAAGTGTTTAAGGTGGATTTTCGGAGGTTGAGGTTGTAGTATATTTGAAGCGACTAAGGTTGGCGATAAGAGTGTATGGTTTTAGGATCAATTGTTTGCTTTTGGAATTCATTGAGGAAATTTTCCCAGGTTGTTGTGCAATTAATGAAGCTGTGACATCTGAGATGTCCTGTGGATTGCGGAATCATATTAGGTGTGAATGTCCATAGTTGGTTAGAGGTGGATAGGTTTTTGTACCTGTTGTCGTATCGCAGAGAGGTTGTACGAGCGATCGAGGTATTTTTTAGCGTAAGGAGGAAGGTTAGAGGGCAACTGCTCATACTTAGCAATTCAACTAGAGGGTGGTGGATCTGTGAGGGTTTTCAGGTATCGTGTGGGCAGGAATAGCTCAGATGTGATTGTAGGTATATTTACTTTGCGGTCCATGCCATTGCTTTCTTTGAAAGATTTTTGTTCTACACATTCATACATCTTGCACGAACATGCATACTTGCTTGATATACTTGTAGAGGTGTTAGATGTTGGTATACGGGTAACTAGTTCTTTTGGTGAGACAGTAGTCGCTAGGAGGTTGTATAGGAGATGTCCTTTTATGGCTCAAGGTTATGAGTTGGCGACTAATTTAATAGAGTTGTCAGTTTATGGTTTTGATGTAATCTTGGGAATGGATTGGTTATCAGAGCATAGGCTATGGTTGATTTTGAGACCAAGTGAGTTTCATTGAAACTTGCTGAGGATACAAAGTGGTGGTTGTGGGCGAGAATGTCAAATTCTTGTCCAATGTTGTTTCGGCTTTGAAAGCATGAAAGTTGTTAGAATATAGGGGTAAAGCATACCTAGCTTATGTTATGAACCCTAATATAAAGGAAATATGTGCCCAGGATATTTGTATTGTTTGCAATTTTCTATGAGTGTTTTCGAAAGTGTTGTCTGGTTTGCCACCAGATCGGGAGGTAGAGTTTTGCATTAAGACATACGTGGATACGGCTCTAGTGTCAATTGCACCGTATCACATGGCACCAAAAGAATTGAAGGAGTTGAAGATGTAGTTACAAGAGTTGCTAGACCAAGGTTTTATTCATCCTAGTGTTTCACCATGGAGAGCACCGGTGTTGTTTGTGAAAAAGAAAGATTACACGATGAGAACGTGCATTGATTATCAGCAACTGAACAAGTTGATGATTAAGAATAAGTATCCTTTACTGAAGATTGATGATTTGTTTGATCAATTTCGGGGAGCTACAGTGTTTTCCAAAATAGATATGTGGTCGGGATACTATCAATTAAAGGTGAAGGTTAAAGACGTGCCAAAGACATCTTTTCGCATGCTCTATGGGCATTATGAGTTTTTTGTGATGTCGTTTGGGTTAACAAATGTACCAGCAACTTTCATAGATATGATAAATCGAGTCTTTCATGAATTTTTGATCAATTTGTGGTTGTGTTCATCGATGATATTCTTGTGTACTCTCGTATCGAGGAAGATCACGATTGACACCTACGGATTGTGTTACAAGTTCTGTTGGATAATAAGCTTTATGCCAAGTTGAGAAAGTGTGAATTTTGGATCAAGAAAATGGTTTTTCTTAGTCATGTTGTTTCGGCTGAGGGTATTCATGGGGATCTGTAGAAAACTGAAGCTGTAGTGAATTGGAAATAACATAAGTCAGTGCCTGAAGTTCATAGTTTCTTAGGGTTGGCAGGATATTACCAATGCTTTATGGATGGTTTCTCGAGGATTGTTACTCCTTTGACGAATTTGTTGCAAAAGGATGTGAGTTTTGAGTGAACGAATGACAAACAACAAGCTTTTGACAAGCTGAATGAAGCTTTGACTCAAGCTCCAATCTTGATTCAACTTGAGTCAATAAAAGAGTTTGTTGTTTGTAGTGATGCATCCTACGTTGGTTTGGGATGTGTGTTGGTGCAGGAGGGTAGAGTTGTGACCTATGCATCTAGGTAGTTAGAGGTGCATGAGCACAACTATCCTACGTACGATATAGAGCTTGCTGCGGTGGTGTTTGCTTTGAAGATTCGAAAGCATTATCTTTATGGTAAGATGTGTACTATGTACACGGATCACAAGAGTTTGAAATATCTGATGTTGCAGAAGGAGTTAAATCTTAGGCAAAGGAGATGGTTGGATTTGCTCAAGGATTATGATTTGATGATCGAGTATCATCCGGGAAAGGCTAATACTGTAGTTGATGCCTTGAGTAGGAAGGTGGCGGTATAGTTGAGGGTCATGTTTGCTCGGTTGATTATGACGTGTGATGATGGTTTGTTGGTTGAATTTCAAGTGAAGCCCTTGTTGTTGCAGTCGATCAAGGAGAAGCAATCGTATAATAATTCTTTAGTACCGCATGTTAAGGATATTATGGATGGCAACCAAACACATTTTTGCTTTAGTGATGAAGGGGTTTTGTGTTTCAAGAGTCGATTGGTTGTGCCGAAAGATGAGGAGTTAAGGCACACTATCTTGATTGGGGCATATTCAAGTCATTTTGCTATGCATCCGAGAAGTACAAAGATATACCAGGATTTGAAAAAGAATATTTCTGGGTTGGTTTGAAAAAGGATGTAGTGGATTTTGTTGCTCGCTATATGGTATGTTAGTGTGTTAAAGCTGAGCATCAGTTTCTTTCTGGTTGTTGTAACTATTGAAGATTCTAGAATAGAAGTTAGAGAGAATTACCATAGATTTTGTGTCCGGTTTGCATTTAAAGCCAACGAAGAAGAATTCTGTTTGGCTGATTGTGGATAGCTTTACGAAGTGTACGCATTTTTTGGTTGTGCATACGACGTATACATTAGACATATTGGCAGAGCTGTACATTGCTGAGATTGTAAGGTTGCACAGGGTGCCTAAGTCTATAGTATCAGGTAGAGAACCACACTTTATAGCGAGGTTTTGGGAGTATTTGCATAAGGCTTTGGGTACGCGGTTGAATTTTAGTACTTCGTATCATCCTTAAATGGATAGTCAATCTGAACGCGTTATTCAGCGTTAAAAGATATGTTGCGGTGTTGCATCATTGATTTCCAAGGATCGTGGGAGAAGCAGTTACCTTTGGTGGAGTTTGCCTATAACAATAGCTATCAGGCCAGTATCCAAATGGCTCCGTATGAGGATTTGTATGGTAGAAGGTGTCGCACGCCACTTTGTTGGGCAGAGGTAGACGAAAAGTTTGTTTCCTTGCCTGATGTGCTGAAGGACACAAATGAGAAGGTGAAGCTTATTAGTGATCGGTTGAAGGCGGCTCTGGATCGGCAAAATTCATATGCTGACTTGAAGCGTAGGGAGATTGAGTTTGTTGTTGGTAATCGAGTTTTTCTAAAGGTTTCGCGTTGGAAGAAGGTGATGAGATTTGAACGGAATGGCAAGTTGAGTCCAAGGTTCATTGGGCCTTATGAGGAGTTAGAGCGTGTTGGTCATGTTGCTTATAGGTTGAGGTTGCCTACTGAGTTGGAAAATATACATGATGTTTCCATGTGTTAATGCTACGGAGGTATAGATCGGATCCTGAGCATGTGATACCTGCGGAGGAGATTGAGTTGAATCTGAATTTAACCTATGATGAGAAGCCAGTGGAAATTCTGGATTCTATGACCAAGGTTCTTTATGGCAAGACCATAGAGTTGGTGAAAGTGTTGTAGCGACATCGTGGAGTTGAAGAAGCCACCTAGGAAAGTAAGGAAGACATGAAGAAGTAGTTTCCTTACCTTTTTTTAGCCAGGTAAATTTTGTGGATGAAATTTCTTATGAGGCGGAGAGTTGTAACGCCCTAATTTTGGGCCTAGATGTTATATGGATCGATTAGACGATTCGGGAGAACTGAATTAGGCAATTCGAGTTAGTTTCGAGAATTAAATCTTAATAAATTGTTTTTGGTTAAAATAAAATTTGAAAAAATGCTAGAAAATATTTAATTAATATCTCAAAGGTTTTGGTAAATTCAATTTGAAGGAATTAAATCTGATTTTGGGACATTTTGGTCGGTGACTAAAACATAAAGTTTTCAAAATTATTTTTGGTGACTAAATCGTAAAAGGTTCAAAACTTAGAATCTTCAAGAAGCTATTTATCCAAACTTTTTCATCAAAATTTCCCCTTAATTTAGGCTATTTTTTAAAGGTTTTTAATTGGTTTTAATTATTAAACAAAATAGAATTATAAAAAGGCTTTAATGACACATTTTCGTTTTCTTACATAACTACTTTTTCTCTCAACTTTCTCAGCAGCTAAACTATGATTTTCACTCCAAAAATTTCAAGAATCAATCTCTTTTGATTTCCTTTTTGTTTTCTAATTGATTTCTTTAATTCCTATTACAAAAGCTACTTGGAATCTTGAAGTTTTCATTCAATCTTTGCCAATTAAGGGAGAAATTTTCAATTAGAGGTGATTTTCATTTCTCTCCTCTAATTGAATGTTATTTAATGAAATTCCCAAGTTCTTGATCCTTTGCAACTGTTTTTTGTTATGTATTTATGATTTAATCAAGGTTTTATAGATTAAATTGAGTTTTGATGAAGAAATTGGATGTATGTTTTGGATCTATTTTGTAATGAATCTAATTGATTTAGATCTCTTATAAGATGTGTTTTAATGTTAAAAGAAGACATTAATTAAAGGAATCCCAAAACTACGTGAATATCTAATTTTCTAGGTTGTTTATAGTTAGATTTTGGTGTGATCTTGGTGTTGTAGTTTTGCTAGAGGTATAATAGCGTGATAAGGATGTTTTTGGATGTTAATTGTTGTTGTTAAGATGTTAGAATCAGTAGGTTTTGGTTCAGCTTTTTTTAATGAAGTTTGGTGTTGATTTTGGTTGTTTTAGAGTGGTATTTGATGGTTTTAAGTGAGGCGAAGTGTTGATTATTGGTTGCTGGAAATTAGAGATGCATGGAAGTGCAGTAATCCTCTGTTTTTGTTTGGATAAAGCAGGGGAGTTGAATCCTCTAGCTTTTGGAGGGGTTATGAAAGCTTCGGAAGCTTGATCGTGTATCGGCAAATAAAGTGTTTCGTTTTCGGTGGGTGGAAATGCATTTTAGTACTTTAAAAAGGTTTGAATATGGTTGTTGGGAGTTTAGAAAAAGTTTGAAACACTTATCTAAGCTCAGAAGTAAGTATTGGTTAATCTTGCTCTCGATTTCGGTTTTGCAAAATACAATCTCATGCACATGTTTTTTGATTACTCACTATATTATGCATGTTTTGGAAATGAAAGATGTTGCAAATGATCATATATGCTGATCATTGAGAATGAAACATGGTTTACGAAAATATTTCATGATTACTAGAATACATGGTTAAATGTATTTAAAATTGGATCTGGTTTAATACATATGTAAAATAGTGAGGTAATGTTGGTTATTGAGTATATTGGCAAGTGGCTGAGATTAAATGTTATCATATATAGTTGGCTATCCATAGGGTTTAAAGTGCACTATAATAAGCTGCCTCATGTGTGTCGAGGTGGGTAATTGTGTCGTTGGCTCCACCATGAGAACCGCAGTGGTCGAGGTGGGTAATTGTTCCGTGTTCTCCCATTGGTGGATTTATACATCATAATCGTTAAGGTGGATAATTGTTCCGTTGCTCCAGTTTGATGAAGTATGTGAAGTGGTCGTAAGAACCACTTGGGAAAAATACATGTATCAGATGTGTTTTTGTAAAATAGATTGATACTTGTTTTGAGTCACTTGAAAGCAAATATATGAGATAATGTATCATGAGAAGTGGATTGTGTTTGTATAAAGTGGTTTATACATGAGATGCTCTTTAAGCTTGCTATATAGAGATTTTGGGCATTTGAAGCTTAAATTGAGGTTTGAGATACAATTCATGATCCATGTGTTGTAAATGATTTAAATGTGCATATTTTGGCAGATTTAAGAAGCATGAGATGATTTTAGAATAAACATTATAAACTAGTTTTGATGCAAAATGGTTTTTAATGCATTGATGAGTATTTTTGTGAATCCCTCACTAAGATTATAGCTTACGCTCTCTTTTCTCATCAATGCAGAGAAATAGGCTCTTTTGGGCAGCAAATACGCAAGGGGACATCCAAGAGCTGAAGCATTTTTCGAAGTATGGTTTTATAAATACTAAGTAGTAATGAGAGGCAATGAGACCAAGTTGTATTTGGATGTTTATTTTGGGTACTCCCTGTTTGTACAAGTTATGTTTGATGTTTTGGACTTGTATAATGCTTTATGCTGCTTTTGTTGGGTTGGGAACCAAAATGCATGCTTGGGTAGAAATCATGCCTTTAGGAGTTATGGTTGGTTTTAACATGTTGTGTATGATCTTCTACCATGCTTCCATGTCTGAGCAATTAATTTTTGAGTAGTTGTATGATGATTAGAAGTTGATTGGAGTAAGTTAGATTGAGCCAAAAGTGTTATATGTTGGACCAAGAGGTCATTACAGGTCTGTCCATACTGGTATGAGTCTTCAGGGATCAGTATACAGGGACCTGTCTCGGCTCAATCTGGGCAAAATTGCCTTGGCGTACCGATATGCCTAGGGACCGTATCAGTACACATAGCTAAATTTTAGGGCTTGGTTTCAGTATATGGGCAACCGTACCGTTACACTTTTGGCTATTGGAATTCCCAATTTCAAACATTGCATACACGTACCGATACGCTTAAGGATCGTATCGGTACGCTTTCATAATTTGAACCCGTATCGATACTTGGGTGCTGTGTATCGATACTCAGTTAGGTATTTCAGTTAAAATGCTTTATGAAGTTTGAATCTTTGCAGTTTAGTCCCTGTTTCTTGTTTATGCAATTAAATGTGTTTGGATGATTGTTTTAAGTTTGAATTTAACCTGATGGTATGAAATATGACTAATTAAAGATTGGTAACTTTAATTTCTCTTATGTCCTCTTAATTAACATAATTATAATTTGGTCCCTAAGATAATTGGATGTCAATTCGACGCCCGATTGAGTTGCAAATTTCACCGATGCCAACATGATCACCCTATGACTTAATCGCGCATTTAGAAAAGATAAAAATATAAAAAATGGATCTTTTCTCAATGTAATTCTTTCGGGTTTGTCTCGGCAAACCCTAATGTAGCTCACTCAGTTTGGTCTTGCGGCTAGAACAGGTCAAGAGGGTTACAAGTTGGGCTTGATATTTGGGCTAATATAAAATGGGTAGGGATTTTAGGTGTTGGGTAATTTGGCAGATTGGGTTTGAGTCTATGGTTTTGTAAAATGGACATTTAATTAATTTAATTTGGATTTTTGGATTTTTGAATTTAATCTGATATTTTTTTATTTTTTGATTTAATGTTTATTTACTCAGAAAAAAATGGTGATTACAACTCCTTAGTTTCATATTTTTCATTTTTATCATGCATTTCATTTGTATATATGTGTTTTCATGCATTGAGGATGATGCATACCTTTGGTTTGGGGGGTGTTGTCTCATATTTATTGTCATGACATTAATTAATTTTTTATATTTTTGTTTGCATTTTGTTATTGCCATGTAGATTAGGTAGAACCATGCATACCGAACCATTAAATTGTTTTTGCCACGGCTTGATTTTGAAATGATAATTTTGCCAAAACATTGCTAGCATAGTTAGAATTTGCACTAGTATGCCCTATTTTATGATGAGATTAGGATCTCTGTTTAGCATGAGCCGGTAGAGTTAGTTCAATTTAGCTTCACTTAAACACGTAGTATGCATCTAGTTCCTAAAACAAACTTAGGATTCTTGAAACTGAACTCAGAATAAAAAAAATTATGCTAGGGTAAAAGTAAAGAATAAGGCAACAATGTTTTTCCAAAGGCAAGAAAAAAATTAGAACACTCATCTGCCTTGAGAATAATAAGTAACTTCGGGCTTCGTGGTTTGCCCCTCTTAGTTCTCAAGCCAACAAAAACTTTAGGGTATGAGTGTGGGTTAGCTTAGTGATAAAAGTCTGGATTAACGTGGGGGTTCGTGGTATGCTCCCTCTTACTTCTCATGCCAAACAATATTATGACGTGAACCCAATTTTAATGCTAGAAAAAGAAACCCTTGGTGAATAAAAATAAAAATAAAAAAGTTTTTTGAGTTTGGATAGTAAATTTTTACTAATGGATTTGAAGGATACTTGATGCAAACCACCCGCACTTTTTGCTCACTTCATGACCCTAGGTTAGAGTTATATTGTTGTACCTGAATTTGTTGATCTGTTGGCATTACTGCTCTGAGATATCTGAGGACAGTACTAGGGCCGGATTTTGCTTGCTAGCTTGTGTTGCTAATCAGAACAATTTTGCCGAGGTACTTTACTTTGGTTTTCTTTATGTTATAATTTTTAGTTGCGTTACTTGAGGACAAGCAGTGAGCTAGGTTCGGGGGAGTGTTAACTCCTTAAAATTTCTATTTTTCTCGCATATACTATCATGCTATTGCTTGACTTTGGGTACATATTTGTGCATTTTGCCAGTAGATTCATGCACTTGCATCTAGGAGTTAAGGAATGTATAGTTTTTCACTGCCAGAGTGAATGCGTGTTTTCTTGTTGCGGTGGGCAGGTTTGGCAGGTCAAGAGCAGTTGGAGTAGAAGAAAAATGCCGAGTGTAGTTGGCAAAAGCAGAAAGGAAGAATTCCAAGCTCGGTTGGCAAAATAATGAAGTCTAATGGCCGATCAGTTAGTCGTGAGTCAAAGCCAGGTCAGTCCAAATGTAACGATCCAAATTTGGGTTAACGAATCGGGTCTTGGACCGGGTATTGAGCCTTGGGTTGAAGGCCCAATTAAGAAATTATAATTGGGCTTAAGGGTAAAAAAAGGAAAAAGAAAATAAAAAGAAAATGATAGTTTGAATTTAAATAAGGAGTGGGTGGTTGAAAAGTGAGGAAAGAAAATGATTGGGGATAGAGAAAAAAGAAAGTGATGAAAATGGTTGGAGAGAGAGAGAAGAGAGAAAAGTTTGAGATGAAATTTCAAACTTAGATCTACAGAAATCTAACCGTCCAATCACGACACCACCATCGCCGTTGTGTTTATCTCGCCGAGATGATTCTGTCGGTACTAGTATCACCGCTGTCAGAGTTACCGTCGGAGGAAGAGAGAGATAAAGTTTTGAGTTATGCAGTTCAAGGGGGTTAGATGGATAGAATCAAGAAACGGAGGCCACCACCAAGTTTACCTGCTCGAGAACAGTTGGCCGATGAAGTTTGGTCGCCAGAAGCCACCGGAGCAACCATCACCCGCCCCCACACGCCCGAGTAGACTCGACCCAACTCGATCGAGTCAGGCCAAAATGACTCAGCTTGAGCCAAGCCGAGCCAAGCTAGGCCTAGCTGATCGCCACCGCCGTCAGCCACCGCTGTCAACTGTCACCGTCAGTTACCGCCATTAGCGTCGTCATTACCGATCACCACTACTGATCGCCAACCTCTGCCACCACCGTTGACCATTGACTGCCGTCAGCCGTCGTTTACTACCATCAGCCACTTTTGACCGTTAACTGTCAGCGTTGACTTTTTTGGGGGGACCTTACCCTGGGGTTTCTCGACGTTCCAAATTTAATGGTGTAGTATGTTTTGCCAAATTCAAAGCTGATAAGCTATTTTTACGTGTTTGACCCTTCGCTTGGCATAGAAGGTGTATGGAATTTAAGTGTTTTCATAATTGTTGATATGTGAGGATTAATCAGGTTCAATATCAGATCAAGTGGAATATTTGAGAAGCTAGGATGAGGCTTTTAGCGATGTCAGCATAAGGTTAGCACACCTCGAACTCCAAAATGCTTCATGAGCATTATAAGTGTAATTGCCTTGCATGTTAGTGGTTGCAAAATAGGAGATGAGTAATAAGCATGCATCAGTACTGGTATTGCAAGGATCGATAATTATTACAGTGCTTGATGAGTTAAGGGTGTTCAAAGCTGTTTTAAGCTTTAAAGATTGTATCTGATTGTTTGAATATTCGTATGATTATCTGATTTATGATTTCTATGTGATGATGCCTTGTGTGCTAGTGGAATGAATTAATATATTCGATTGAATATGGGTTAGGGACAGTGCTAATAATATTTGATTTAATGCCTAAAAATTGGTAATTATTATTAAATGATTTAAATGCGCTAGCAACAAACTATAATGACTTTCATAAGCTTTAAGGGTAGAATAGGGCCTCGTAATTAATATTGATATCGTCATGCTTAATGGCCTATAATGTTTTGTAAGGACGAGGGTTGTAATAACGGACTAGTATAGTCCATCACTCGATAAATTGCTTATGGAACTGGTAATAAAAACTAATTGGTTTAAAAGACAATTTGAGATGGAAATTTACGAATATGATTAACAAATGGGATAATGTGGATTGTTGGAAATAATTAATGGGAATGAATTGTATTACTCCTCCATAAAACGTAACAACTCGGTAATGCTTGATTGGTTGTAATAGTAACAATAGGGACTCGTGGTGGGTCGTGTAGTGGTTTGTACCAAGTCTGGCACTTGTATGGATCCGTGGTGGATAATGTATGGTTACGTGCTAGGTAGGGCACCTGTTTGGTCACAAGTCTTTGTTTGGTGGGATCCGAATACCTAGTGAGTGAATGTTGCAACACATAAAGACCACTCGATGTGAGATTCCGAGTGATGAAATGAAGGCCATCCGATGTGAGATTCCGAGTGATGAAATGAAGGCCATCCGATGTAAGATTCCGAGTGATGATATTTGCTCGATGTGAGATTTTGAGCCCCGCTCAATGTGAGATTCTGATCATGGATGGGTTTCCCAATGTCGGGTGATATTGGGCCTCACTCCTAGTTTGTTTATCTATATGTTTATGTTGTTGAGATGATGTTTGTTCTAATAGCATGTGTTTAGGTGGTTATGGTAGCGTCACATGTTTATTTATCTCTTCTTATTGCTCGTACTAGCTTGCATGCTTACGTTTATGATTAGCATGAAGTATAGTAGAGTAGATGTGTACCACTGAGCTTTGTAAGCTCAGCGCTCAGAATCGTTGCTTTCGTGCGCAGGTTGATCGTTGGATCGTGGGATTGTGTAGCACTATCAGATCGAGATTCCAGCGCATGGTGATCTTCAGAGTACGATATTTGAGTCTAATGGGCTATGTGTTCATAGGACCTTAAATGTGGAGTTTGTATTTATTATTTGGATCTGTAATATTTAAATTGTATCTTCAACTGTTTTAAATTTAAATTAAAGCTCCTTGAACTTTTTATTTACTTATATATAATTATTTTAATCATTGGTTTTAAATGTTTGGGTTGATCCTGTTTGAAAAGAAATTTTATGGTTTTGGGTTGGGCTTGAGGCCCAAATGTGACATTCGAGTCGAGGGTGTTACATTTAGTGGTATTAGAGCTTAGGTTTAGCCGGTTCTAGGAAACCCCGGGGTGGTATAGGTGTTTTAGTAAGGTGTCTAGTGGATACAAGCCCTTAAACTAAATTCGTACTCCGTAAGGCTAGAATTTTGATAGTGCATCTAATGTTGTGACGTCAAGATGGTTATGATCGTGGGAGAGAGAATCGAGTTAAGTGCGGAAGTTAAAGGTAGTGATCCCGAGAGTAGGGTCACCTTAGATTGTCGAGATATAAGTTAGTCGGATGACACCTAAGTCGAGAATGTGTTCTCCTCATGTCGCATGAGAGGCATTTTCGTTGTGCGATGTAGTCACCCTGAAGTCTCCAGATTCGTTGCAAGAGTTCGTAACAAGAAATCTTTATCGTTATGCGTGGATAAAGGTTTTGTTGCGGGAATAGATAATCTACTCTCGAAATCGATCGGTGAGTGCACGCTAGTTGGAAGAACCTTTTTCTGTTTAAAAATGAGTAATTGTTGATACTAGGAGAGTATCATTACCATTCTTAAGGGAATTCCTCAGAGATAGTGGAATCATGATCCATTAGTTCATTTGGGTATAGCCGAAGTTAGACGTTCTACCGGTTTAAAAGAAAACTACCTTCTTAAGAGTTGTTGCACCATGGGAATTGTTCTGGTTAATCAAGTGTGGAGCTAGCCAGTGATGTCGAGAGTAAGTTTGAGGGTTCGAGACCTTGATGGAGCCCAGCTTTTAGAAATGAAAATGTTAGATTGTCGCCCTTTCATCGTAATCTTCGTAGAGATAGTTTTGAGGATGACAATAGGGTTGTAAGATAGGTTTGACCGAATCGATAGGTGTTAATGTGTACAGTTCGATGCTCAAGGGCTTTAAGGCTATCAGAGTGTTTGTTTATGCTTAATGAAGGAGTCGTTAAGATCTTTCCATATCAAGAATATAAGTAGATGTTAAGGTAAGACCAAGTTGGATGCCAGCGCCGTCAAAGTTGTCAGAGGATATCGAACCATTTGAGTAGTTGGAGATTCAGTTTTGGAGGAAGAACTTGAATAAGGTCATTTTCATTTAAGTGCTTCGCTCAAGGGAGAGTCAAACTTGCTCTCTAATAAAAAGTTGGTTCGTGATTGTACTACCCAAATCGTTGATAATTGTTAAGCGATCATAGAAGACTGTTACCCATTTCGAAGGTGGATAAACCTTTTAACCGAACGTAAAGCATCTGTGTGTTTCTTTTGAGATTAGTTTGGAAGGGTGATGCTTGTTGTTAATGTATTGAGGTTAGAAAAAGGATTTTGGAAAGAAGATTCTTTCTCTCTTTGAGTATATCGTGATAGTGGGTAATGTTCACAATGACATCAAGGTGTTTTCGTGAAGATAAGGTGGGAGCCATTGTGTTGTATCTTGAATATGAGTTGGATGTTTTGCGTGCCATGTGTGGATGTAAATGAATACGAAAAGTTTGGCGTTGAAGAGATAGTCATCCCATTGACCGTGTGTGTGCGAAGGGTTAATTACTGTACAATCAGTTAAGGAAGTAAGGGTTTGAGACTTCGTAAATGCATTTGATTGTATCACGGTCGCTTTGAAGCGAGCCAAAGGACATCGGTGGAAAGTCGTACTATGTTAAGCCGTTTGTCGTGACAGTAGAGTGGATCTGATCAAAGCTGAATGAGATTTTTGAGGCTTTCGAAGATGTTTTGTTATACCGTTGGAAATGTATTTTGGTGCTAAAAAGAGAAAGGTTGTGTTCTCCCCAATAGAGTTTGAGGTACTTGATTTCTAAGGAAATTTGCAATTTAGATGATGACATGTGATAAAGTACACAAGAACTGTTGATGGTGTAACCGATTAGCACCTAAACAAGTGAGCTAAATAAGTAGTGGATCGTACCGAGTAACAAGATTCAGAGTATCATGCTGTCGTATGGGTCTATCCTAGATAATAGTCATGTAAGAGAGTTTCGATTCTAGCTCTATATAGTACCGGTTTCCGTGTGTTCGTTAGCATGTTTTGAGTTAAGGGTTGATTTGCTTTGGGAGTCATGAGAAGAAGCATCTGATAAGTTAAGAGGATACAATGTTATGATTGAAATTGGGTCTGATGGTTGAAATCTTGTGGTAAGTGCCTTGGAAAAGACGTATCAAGGTAAGAGATTTTCCCTTATAGTACAATGGTCTGTATACGGTGAATTTTGAGAGTGACAGTTAGTACCAAGCTTTCGTCACGTGTTTAGGAAACAGTGTGGAGTCGTGTGTTTGAGATAGTGATAAGTAGTTGGCTTGCTATCAGTTGAGAGTTAAGTATTGAGTATCTCAAAATTGTGGGGATGCTTGGTATTCATCGATGAAATTTAAATGGATGACCGGGGATTTTGTACAGGGTTCATGAGCGCACGGTTTCATTGAGTAATGATATAGTTCTTGGGTATGCACCGATTAATAAGTTTTTAGCAAAGGTGTAAGCCACAAAAGCCTGTTTGGTTAATTTGCTGGTTGGGTTGTACGTCACAGCGAAGTGGTCATATCACCTTTTAGCACAAGATTCGAGGTTGATAAAACTTTTTTCTTTGGCGGACTTTTATTACGATGAAAGATTTGAGTGGTATTACAGATGATTTGTTCTCTAGACACGTTATGATTCGAACCGTAAGATCCTTGCGAGAACAAAGTTGGTAAGAGCTATGTTGGCTACCGATATAGATTCCTTACCGAGTTTAATGTGAATGCTTGAGCTGAGTTGGGGTGTCGTTAGTTTTTAAAAGTTAGCGCCCGATAAGTGATATTTTGGATGAGAATGTCATTAGAGTTAGAGTCTCCATCAGGGAGTTACCTCGAGAATAGTTGTCTAATTTGGATGCATCAACTGTTTAAGCTCTTGTTCTTTTGATCGTGTGTTGTAGAAGAATAATTGTGATGCAATTTCTTGGGATTGTACAGAATAAGTTAAGTTCCTTTGATGAAGTGTCTGTGTGATGTTTTGTCAAGACACCGTTGAGTTTTGGCTTGTCGTTGAGATGTACCGAACGAGGATAAAATCTTCACATGGAAAAGAATCAGTTGAGATATTGATCGTACCATTAGAAGGCATGGTCATGTTGATAGGTGTTGTGAGAGATCAGAGTAGCGCAAAGGGAAATTCTTGGGAACATCGAAGAGATGTAATGGTTTCAACTTTTTCTTCTGGGTTATGGGTGCAAATTTTGGGGACAAAATTTCTTTTATGGAGGGAAGAATTGTAACGATCCGAATTTTAGGTTAACGAATCGAGTCTTGGATAGGTATTGAGCCTTGGGTTGAGGGCCTAATTAAGAAATTATAATTGGGCTTAGGGGTAAAAAAGGAAAAAATAAAATAAAAAGAAAAAGATAGTTTAAATTTTAAATAAAGAGTAGGTGGTTGAAAAGTGAGGAATAAAAATGATGGAGGACAGAGAAAAGAAAAAAGATGGAAATGGTGGGAGAAAGAGAGAAGAGAAAAAAGTATGAGATGAATTTTCAAACTTCGATCTACGGAGATCTAGCCGTCTGATCACAACACCACCACTGCCATTGTGTTTATCTCGCTGAGACGAGTCTGTCGGTACTAGTATCATCGCCGTCAGAGTTATCATCGGAGGAGGTAAGAGAGAGAAAGTTTTAGGTTGTAAAGTTCAAGGGGGTTAGAAGGCTAGAATCAAGAAACAGAGGCCACCACCGAGTTCATCGGCTCGAGAACAGTCGGTCGGTGAAGTTTGGTCACCAGAAGCCGCTAGAGCCACCGTCATACGCTCCCACGTACTGCCGCTGCGCGTGGGCGTGGTCCTACACCAGGGGACCGAATCGCCCGAGTAGACTCGGCCCAACTCGTTCGAGGCAGGCCGAGCTGACTCAGCCTGAGCCAAGCCGAGCCTAGCCCAATCGCGCCAACCCGAGCTGCGCTGACCCGACCACCACTGTTGACCGCTGTCAGCTGCCGTTGACTGTTGATCGCCACTGTTGACTTTTTTCAGGGGACCCTACTCTGGGGTTTCTCGACGTTCTAGATTTAATGGCGTAGTCCGTTTTGCCAAATTCAAACCCGATAAGCTATTTTTACGTGTTCGACCCTTCGCTTGGCATAGGAGGTGTATGAAATTTAAGTGTTTTCGTAATTGTTGATATGCGAGGATTAATCAGGCCGGATATTGGATCAAGTGGAATATTTGGGAAACTAAGATGAAGATTTTAGCAATGTTAGCATAAGGTTAGTACACCTCGAACTCTGAAATACTTCATGAGTATCATAAGTGTAATTGTCTTGCATGTTAGTGGTTGCAAAATAGGAGATGAGTAATGAGCATGCGTCGGTACTGGTATTGCGAGGCTCGATAATTATTACAGTGTTTGATGAGTTGAGGATGTTCGAAGCTGTTATGAGCTTTAGAGATTATATAGGATTGTCTGACTATTCGTATGATTATCTGATTCATGATTTCTATGTGATGATGCCTTGTGTGCTAGTGGAATGAATTAATATATTCGATTGAATATGGGTTAGGGACAATGCTGATAAAATTTGATTTAATGCCTAAAAATTGGTAATTATTATTAAATTATTTAAATGTGCTAGCAACAAACTATAATGACTTTTATAAACTTTAAGGGTAGAATAAGGCCTCGTAATTAATATTGAGACCGTCATGCTTAATGTCCTATAATGACGAGGGTTGTAATAACATACTAGTGTAGTCGATCACTCGATAAATTGCTTATGGAATCGGTAATAAAAACTAATTGGTTTAAAAGTTAGTTTGAGATGGAAATTTACGAATATGATTAACAAATGCGATAATGTGGATTGTTGGAAATAATTAAAGGGAATGAATTGTATTACTCCTCCATAAAATGTAACAACTCGGTAATGCTTGATTGGTTGTAATAGCAATAATAGGGACCCGTGGTGGGTCATGTGATGGTTGTGTGCCAGGTCGGGCACTTGTATGGATCCATAGTAGATCATGTATGGTTACGTGCCAGGTAGGGCACCTGTTTGGTCACGAGTCTTTGTTTGGTGGGATCCGGATACCCAGTAAGTGAGTGTTGCAACACATGAAGGCCAATCGATTTGAGATTCCGAGTGATGAAATGAAGGCCATTCGATGTGAGATTCTGGGTGATAATATTTGCTCGATATGAGATTCTGAGCCCCGCTTGATGTGAGATTCTGAGCGAAGACTCGATGTGAGATTCTGAGTATACCATTCAATGTGAGATTCTGAGCATCTCGATGTGAGATTTCGAGCATGGGTGGGTTTCCCAGTGTCGGGTGATATTGGGCCTCATTCCTGTTTGTTTATCTATATGTTTATGTTATTGAGATGTTATTTTTTCTATAGCATGTGTTTAGGTGGTTATGGTAGCGCCACATGTTTATTTATCTCTTCTTATTGCTCGTACTAGTTTGCATGCTTACGTTTATGATTAGCATAAAGTATAGCATAGTAAAGTAGATGTGTACCACTTAGCTTTGTAAGCTCAGTGCTCAGAATCGTTGTTTCCGTGCGTAGGTTGATCGTTAGATCATGGGATCGTGGAGCACTATCAAATTGGAATTCTAGCACATGGTGATCTTCGGAATACAGTATTTGAGTCTAGTGGGCTATGTGTTCATAGGTCCTTACATGTGGAGTCTGTATTTATTATTTGGAACTGTAATATTTAAATTGTATCTTCAACTGTTTTAAATTTAAATTGGAGCTCCTTGAACATTTTGTTTACTTATATATAATTATTTTAATCATTAGTTTTAAATGTTTTTGCGACTTACTTGTTGGGTTGATCCTGTTTGAAAAGAAATTTTATGGTTTTGGGTTGGGCTTGAGGCCTAAATGTGACATCCGGGTTGAGGGTATTACACTTAATTCAAAAAGAAGATAACGCGCCTACAATGATATGTAACAAACTTTTAAAAACGAACCCTAATTAGGGTTTCTACGAATGCCTATATAAAGAAGCCTATCGATTGAGCAGAGAGGCTGAACCGTGAGAAGAAAGAGATGATAGATGGCAAATCGTGGTTCGAGCCAGGTAGTGACTGAGAGCTCTGGATTCATTAAAGGGATGCATCGACAAATCTCATTTTTTAGTCTATTTCTCGTAGTTTTATTTTCTGTTATGATAGTGATATTTAAAAATGATATGGTTTCGTTGGTTTCCCCAACCATGAACTAATCTCTTAACTTGGCTTGGGGTTTTTGCGATGAACGCTTAAATATAGGTTTTTAATAATTGAATGCCTTGACATTTTGTCTATTTTGCTTGCGCTTACTTTCTTCATATTTTATGCCAAAGACAGTTGGCATTGAATGCTCATTATCCCCTAATATCTTAACAGACTTAGGAGATAAGGACTACTTGCCAAATACTAAGGAGACAAGCTTCAACAGAAGATGTTCAAGTAGATGAGCTTACTTCGGAAGTGAATCTACCCCTTAGTAGTAAAGATTAAAACTTTGCTAGGTTAATTATTTGAAAACATCACTATAGACATATAGATGTTAAAAGTAATTAATTTAGAATATTGTCATCGACAGAAGCAATGCTAACTTAAAATTTGCACGACAATAAAACCAAGGTTGAACGTTTTTAATTGTTGTCATCGAGTGTGAAGTTCAAACATCCCTTGCCAACACCAATCGATCATCTTGACACATTTGTTTGCCAATCTGCCTGAATTTCCCAATTCATTTTTCTTTTAATCATTTTCTTAATTTGAACTCCGAAATCAATTGCTATCTTATTTGTTCCATTTCACAAGTAACTATCATGGCATTTAATTCCTGGACAATCTCTGTGGATACGATACTCAGCTTACTACTGTATTACTTGCTGACAGTGTATACTTGCATGCATAAAAACCTATTCTTGCTATTATTTGCGTACATTATTACATTAAATCATCAATCATTTGCCAAGTATTAGTCAATCGATAGCTACACGAGGGAAAGGGGTGTCAGTTGACACCAAAAATTTTGTGGAATTATATATATATATGTGTGTGTGTGTGGAAATGGAAATGTATACCATTTTAAAAAGAAATCGATATCGATTTAAAAAGATAATTGAGATCCTTTAAATTAAATTAACACTCGTCATTTGTCTCAATCCATTTTTAATAAAATATAAATTAACACCCAAAATTTTGACACCAAAATATAAGTTTTCTGGCTTCGCCCTTAATTACTTGATGGATGTGCCTTGTTTGTGTAAAAAAATTTAAGATCTTTTCTGTGTAAGATGAATGATGCACATGAATTCTATTATTATGAGAAAAAAAATATTCATCGTAAATGCATGAAATAACTTCCTATGATGTAGGTTTTATTTTGAGCCTTATATTATTTCATGATTTTTTAACATAATATCAATATTTGTAAATATGTAAAATAAATTTAAAAGCTATTAAATTTATATATTAATTATATTAACATGTGTATAGTTAAAAAGGAATTTAAATTTAAGAGAACCAGATAAATGTTGAAATTAAAAAAATTAACAAATAACCATAAGATGTGGTGTGGCAGTTGCTCACTTCATCCCTTAACCATGAGGTCAGCAGTTCGATTCCTGTCAATGGAAATGAAGTACATTTCATGGCTAGCCGTTTACCTCTTAGTGAGAGCACATGCGGCTAGAAAATTAGTCACTGCTATCGACGGTGGATACCTTGACTCAAACAAAAAAAACTAACGAACATTCTTATCATATTTACTTTAAAATTTTGATTTGAAGAGTAAAAATATTATCTATTCATTTAATTTTAAAGTTATCTTCAAATTAATTTTAAAATATATTAATTTATTATCTATTTATATAATTTCAAAAGTTTTATCCAAAGTATAAAATTGAATATCTTATTGAAACCAATATTTTTTTGGCTGCTTGAAACCAATATCATGATTTGCGATAATCGGATAATAACTTACTATTTGTAGTAATATGCCATTTAATTTCAAATTGTTAAACCTATATTTGATTTTATATAACAAGAACTTGATTGTAAATAAATAATTTTTTTAGGTATTTAAATTTACTCACAAAATTGACAAGCATTCGAACTTAAACGATTTTTTAAGTCAACTTTTCAATCCCAAGATTTTTTAAGTATTTTGGTACTCAAACCAACCATTTGGTAATTGAATATCGGTACGATATAGGTTATACCAGTACGAGTTTTCGTTACTGGAAATCGTTTTCAAACTTAATGGCTTACGAGTACTGGTACAACTATATGCATACTGTTACGCCTTTTTGAATATGTTATCCAAAATGTGCTTTGAATACTGGTACGACTATACGCATACCGGTATGCCTTTTTGAATTTGTTATACAAAATAAGCTTTGAGAGCCAGTACGACTATATGTGTATCTGTACGGAGATTAAAAATTTTTAAATATGTTTTGATCATTAGCCTTGTCAGATTTTTGGAACCAAATTTTAAATATTTTTATACATGTACAGGTACAGCTATATGCGTACCAATATGGTATGCTAACAAAATTTTCCAAGGATTTCAAACAGTACGACATGTATCAATACCCTTTGTATTTTCTTCACTCTGTACCGATACGCTAGCCCGCGTACCGGTACTCCTTTGTTGCAACGGTTATTTCTATTTTGAGCAAGTACCGATACGAGAGCTCGTGTACCGATACCCAGACTTGTTAGACAGCATTTAATGCAAAAAATTACAGCCCAATGGCTCTATTCAATTTTCAACAACCCAAATGGCTAGAAATCCATTAGTGGTATAAAAATAAGTCTCCAAAGTTTCTTCAACAACAAGACAATCATTTTGAAGCATTCAAGCACATATCCAACTTCTTTGAACTCAAATTGTCAAATCCTCGTAACTCACTTGAGTGATTTATTTTATTTTTAATCAAGTTTGGGGGGTTTTGTGAACTTTGAATTGTGTAAAAAATCATCCTTTAGAGGAATTTCATATTTTGCTTCTTTGTATCTACCTTTAAGAAAATGGATTACTAGACTTTGGGGCATAAATCTAGGTGTTTGTAAGGTTATCTCCTTTAACCGAAAAGGAAAGATAAATTAGTGAATTTGTGCAAATCCTTAATGTGGATGGCTAAGGTAGTGAATGTAAACCTTGTTTAGAAGGTTGAACCACTCTAGCCACTTGTGCAAATTTTCTTTCTTTTTGCTCTTTGCTTTCACCAATTTTTTAATTGCCAATTCACCTCCTCTTAGTCATTTCCATTGATTGATCAACTCAACACAAATCATATACCATTTTACAGAGATTTCAAATAAAATTCAACACTCTTATTATATTTAATTTTAAAATTTGATTGGAAAAATAAATAATTTTAGGGAAAATAATAGATGCGCATGCAGTGGAAACAAAAAGAATCTACAAGTTCTTTGATTTTAGGGTTTGAGGATTTTGTGTTAAGTTTAGGGTTTATGGATTTAGACTTAGGGTTTAGAAGTTATGGTTTAGGTTTTATGGTTATGGTAAGAATTTATGGTTTATAGGTAAGGGTTTAGGTTTTAGGGTAATATGGTTAAAGATTTAGGTTTTAACATATAAACTCTAAGTTTTAACCATAAACTCTAAATTCTAACAATAAATCCTAAATTCTAAACCCTAAACTTAAACCAATCCATAAACCCTCAAACCAAGGTACCTGTGGAAATCTTTTATTTCTACCGTCAGTGCATGAAATAATTACCCATAATCTTATCTATTCATTTAATTTTAATATTATTTTCAAATCAGTTTAAAAACTATATTATTTATTTATACTATTTTCAATTATATTATTCAAAGAATAAATTTAGTTTTAAATTCTAAACTTTAAAGCATAAAATGTATTCCTGAACCTTAAAATATAATCACAAACATTAAAACTCTAACCCCAAATCCTAACATTTAAACTCTAAAAATTAAGCGCTTGTGAATTTTTTTTTCCAATAATGTCGTTTCCAATATTTGAACATATATTCTCTTTTTGAGAGTATAATATGTCTTGTCATTACACCTAACACTTGTTTGTAAATTTAACTTTGGATTTGTTGTACCGTTTATGTACAAATTTAAAATAAAATTAGACATTCTTACTATATTTACTTCTTAAATAATTACACATTCTTACTATATTTACTTCTTAAATAATTACACATTCTTACAAATTTAATATGTATTAAATAATTACACATTCTTACTATATTTTATTCATTGGCTGTGAAAAATTTATTTTCCACAAACGTCTTGTTTTTAGGGTTTAAAGATTATGGTTTAGTGTTAGGGTTTTAGTATTTGCGGTTAAGTTTTAATGTTTGTGAATAGATTTTATGATTTAAGTTTAGAGTTTAGGGTTTATGACTCTTAGGAACATGTGATAACTTTAGAAGTCCGCTTGTAAAAAAAACTATTCACTACAGTGCATCAAATAAACACCTTTTAAATAAACTACATTATCTATCTCTATTATCCAATAATTAAATATATATTAGAATTTATTTTCATATATTAATCCCTGCATCACACGAATAAAAAGCTAATTACGATAATATATGTGGTCATCGAGCAAGCATAGAAATGGAGCTCTGTTGGGTTGTCATAATGTTTTGTATAATGTGGTTGAGGTTGGCTCCATAAATATTGTATTTGGTTTTATGTTTGTAAATCCCAACTGAAATTTATCAAATGTTTTTATATATTTCTTAGTTTTTAATTATTTAATATGACGGATTTAATTTAAGGCATAAAGTCAAAAAAATACTTTTAATATTTGACTGAATAGTCACTTTGGCCCATATTCTTTTTTTGGAACAATTTAACCCTTAACGTTTTATTTTGGGTCAAAATGACCCCTATGCAGATGAAAATCATTAGAAAACTGATAATAAATAGTTTAAAATGACTTGGCAGAATGATAAGTTAACAGAAAAAATTATTTTATAATTTATATAATTTTATAAAATTATTTTTTGACTGATGTAACGTTTTTTCAAGTCAACACATTTGTCTATACGATACTGTCATGCCTCAGCGTGCATTGTCATATATGTTTGCCACGTTATTTTAAGTCATTTACTATCAGTTGACTGGCAGTTTTCATCCGCAGATGAGTCATTTTTGACTCAAAACGAAACGTTGAGGGTTGAATTGCTTCAAGAAAAAAAAAATACGGGACAAAATGACTATTCAATCAAACATTAGAACATTTTTTTGGCTTTATGCCTTAATTTAATACATGGACAATGTATAGTTTTACACATAGTAGATGAATCAAATGACAAGTTAAAAATAAATCAATGAAGTCAATAATATCTAGAGTAAGTGGTTAAAGCTCTCAATTGACACCCTCCTTTTCCCCAGGTTGTGGGTTCGAAACCCATTAGGAACAAATTCCTCCTCCTCCTCAAGTAGAAATTATTCAAAAAATATCAATGAAAATAAATTAAAGTAATGTAACTTCATTTAAAATTATATAACAAAATCTTATTTGCAAATAGTTTGTTAAATTACACATTATTAGTACATCAAATATAAAATATTGTAACAAATTTTAAAACTTGTATAAGAGTTAGCAGAATTTGGTGCAAATCAACTTAACCAACATGTTCAATTGTCAGATTCAATTGAACAGGTTAATCAAGTATCATCTAAGCTGACAAATGATTAAAATAAACTTTCTTTTGAATAATAATTTGAACAATTTTGATTGGTATGGCAAATCAAGGGAATTCTATTCGCGCTGCCCTTTAGGTAGTAGATCTTTAACTACAGTTTTGTATCATTGTAATGTTACAGTTATTAATTGCGGTGACTGCTCTCACATTTTTGGTTGAAGTTTATATTACAGTTATTAGTAATAGGCCAGTCAGAAGTCGCAATCAGGGATTTAAGTAGCAATACACAATCGTAATACGATTGCTATGTAGTGATTAATATTATTTTTGAAACTACGATGTTTGTAACCGTTATGTTCGTAATAGCATTCGTCATTAAAAAAAATCACAACTGCGATTACTCTTAGTGACAGCAATAACATATGTTATATCTGCAACCGTAATAAACACAATAAAACCGAAAATACGACTGCAACTACTATTTAAATTCCTGATCCAAATGACTTCCCCAATCTCTATACACAGTCTGAAGCAGTAAATGTCTCGGAGATTTTCTTTGAGTTATTCGAACAACAAAGCCATAAACATTGAGAAAATCCCAAAAGCATCTCATCTGAAGAGAGAAAAACCCAAAAAGTTACAGTTCCATAAAAAGCAAAGGCAGAGCAAAATTGGAAGAAAGTAACAGTAACATTAGCTTTTGGGAAGAGATTATATTTTTGTGGGATTTGGATTTGCTGGCGTTGTTTTCGATTCCTATTCTTTCGTCGGTCTCAGTGTTCCAACCCTCTTATTAGGCTTGTTTTCCTAATATCTCTTTATTTTTGTTGTCTGTGTCTTGATTGTTGTTTATGTGTTTGTTTTTTTGATTTTCTGCTCTTTCTCCTTGTAATGTTCTCTATTTTGTGTTGTTTGTACCTCTTTTTCTCCTCTATAACAACTGATCTCTTTGCTCAAAAAAATGTTTTAAGTAGAAGATATGATTTTTTTTTTATCAAAAACGTTCTCATTCATACCAACATAAGATGCATAAAAAAAGCATCACATCCCTTCAGACAATGCAGAGCCACAACAAGGCCCACAGAAAACATGGACACAAGCGGCCCAAAACGAAAATAGGGACAAAACCCTGGAAACTGAAACCCTAGTAGAACACAAGTCATGACAAGCGGCGAGAAGCTTCACCAGCATAGAGGAGCATTCGTACGTCATAGACCAACAATTAGTCTATTTCGAAAAGTTTGGCGGTCGAGTACTCTCGCCGTAAAATTCAAGGGCCAAAACGACATGACGGCACAAGAACATGACAACATGGCCCTTGTTCTGACCTTAAAACCTGTTCGACTGAGCCACCAACGGATCAACGATGAACTCGTTAAGAGGGCTAGAAGAGAACGACACCAGCCGTGAAGCTTCTACCAAACTTACAACACAACGTCTGAAACAGCAAGAGTAACCAAAAGAAGCACGAAAACGTCGAAAAAAAATTGCGTCGCCGAAAAAAGAAAAACAAAAGAGAAAATCGACATCCAAGATCGAGGAAGAAAGAAAAAAGATGAACGATAGCCACCTGATGACCATCCCACCGACCGATGCAATCCTAAATTATAGGAGAATCTGCATTCTTCCCTGCTAAAGCAGGTTCGGGCCTAAAACTTATTCAGCGAGAGCTTCGAACTCCATTGAACAAGTTAAGGGAGACCATCGAAAACGAACAAAAAAAAAGATAAGACACTCACCGCTCTGTTTAAAAAAGAAAAGAGGGAGAGGAAGATCACCAGGAGAGGCCAGCTGCCGTGAGAGATGGAGATGACTGGCCTCAAGCGACGCTACAAAAAATGAGATTTGCTGGAGGTTTTTTGAGATAGGGAAAGTTAGAAGATGTATCTTTTTGTGTATATGTCTTGATTTTACCACCACCGAAGGTTGGATAAGCCACAATATTGATGTCGGGTGCACTGCTTCTTCTATGTGAAGGATTTTGGTTGGAAATAAAATATTAAATCAGAATAATATTTCTTTAGGTTTTTCAATGTGTCTTTAATCATTTTGTGTGATAGTTCATATAAAAAATAGATGTTCGCCATAAATTTAAAAAAAAATTAAAATAATATTTAAATGTTAGTTAAATTTTAACAAAGTGTAAAGTTCTAAATTTATTATTATGCTAATTTTTTTTATTTAATTATAGGTATTTGACTATTGATCTATTAATTCGAATCGAAATTTAGAGAGGCCCAATATGAGGACAACCTTTCTAACCAAATTTTCTTGGTTCACAATGTCGGGATTCAAAACCTCTGACCCTGCTTAAGAGACTTAGCGTCCCATCCTACTAGACCAACTAGTTGTTAGTATTATTATATCAATTTTATTAACTGTCATCTATTCAATTTTTTAATCGGAACATATCACTTGTTGTTTTCTAAGCCAGTGACCATTTTATAAGAAAAATTCTACAGTGAATGACATCTGATATACACCACTAATTTTATTTTTTATTATTTTATTTTTAGATAAAATATTTTTAAATAAATATGTGAGACCCATCGATTGTCTTTTTGCTATTTTTGTTACTCCTATTTATTTAATTTATGTCAATATAAATTTATGGCATAAGGATAATTTTAACCCCTAACGTTTACAATTTCTGTTATTTTGGTCATTATTCTTTTTAAAGATAAAATTAGGCTCCTAACCTATACCGTTTTGTCAAACTACACATGTTTAACTAACATCTCGATTAAACCGCTAAAAATTTAAACGGTGATGACATGTCAATATTCTTATTTAAAAATATATTTCTCAATTAAATTTTAAAAAAATAACAAAAAATAAGCATAAAAACAATTTAATAATCACGAAAAATTTAACCCCTAACCACAAAGCTAATAAACAGATTCCTAAACCCTAGTTTAAGTTTTTATATCAAGGTTTTCGAAACCTATAATTTCCTATTTATGTCATTTTTAGTGTTTTCGAGAATTTTTTAAATTTCATAGAAATTTCATCTGATATTATTTTTAAAATTCATTTCCAAATACTAAATACCCAAATCAAAACCTCAAACCATCCGAATTAAATTAAACACTAAAACTTCAAAACCATAAACTAAAGAAATAAAAACCTAGTTGATTAGTATCAAAAGTGTTCTTTGATTAAATAATAAGTGATTTCTACAAGTTTTAATAATCGTGTCAAATTTCGCTGTAATCTTTTTATCTATTGATTCAAAGTGATTCAAATTTTAAAGAACAAGATTTGATTCAAAGTAAATTCAAATTTGAGGGTAAAATCATATTTGTTTGTATAGTATGCACTGTTGGATTTTAAAATAAATTTACTTTGAAAATTGTAGACTGATTTCTTGAATCTTTAGCTAAAATTTTAAATTTCAACACCATTTATGATTATCGCAATTCTTTTCCAGGTTTATATTGTTGTTTTAATTTTAATTATCTTTAATAGTTTAAATTAAAATTAAATTTTATTATACATGTAAGTATGTAATAGGTTAAATTACATGTCATTTAAAATGTATTATCACTTGTATATGTCATATTATCACCGTTAAATTTTTAACGGTCTAATCAACATGATAGTTAAATAATAAGAATTTGACAAAAAAATATATATAGGTTGAGGGACAAATTTATCCTAAAAAAAGAATGAGTGTCAAAATGTCAATAATTGCGAATCTTAAGAGTTAAATTATTATGCCTAAAATTATTTTTTTACAAAATTTTTCAATTCGCATTCTTTTCTAATCTTTACCGTCGTCGGTGATCATGTCTTGCCGATAATTCTCTCTTTTTTTTTATAATTTCGGCCGGCTTGACCTATATCCAAAAATTTAAAAATAGAGAAACCTCATATCTTAATAAAGAAAATTTAATTTTTTTCTCAAGAGAAAACTAAAAAAAAAATATTCTAGAAAGATTTAAATGAAAAAAAGTACTCTTAAATAATGAACAATGATGATGAAGATGGTAGCTTTGTCACTCATTTAAGGAATATGGGAGAAAAAGTAAAAAGATTGCTGAAATTAAAAAAAATCTTATTGGATTTAAAAGAAAAAAATCATATAAGATTTAAAAATTTTGCAATGAAAAAAATTAGTCAATTACTTATCTTGTATCTCCACCCACGGAAACTTATGCTCAAAAGCATGATTTAAAATTTTGGCAGAGATGAATTTGAAAGTAAAATAAAAAAATATTGCTTCTACTGAGGAGTACAATAAACCTAATGAAGTAAAAGTGATAAGTAATAAGGGTTTCAGTTTATCTAAATATTCAAAGAAAATTTCACTTAATTTATAGTCAAAGAAATTTAATATTGTTCAAGCCAGTTTCAACACTTTGTAAGAAAATCTATACCATCCACCTAAATAGAAACTCAATGTAGATTAAAAAAGCTATTTGCAAATTTGAGTTATTTACTTCTCGAATCGACAAAATATCATTTACGAATTTGAGTGATGACTAGTCTTATTTCAACGATAGAATGTTATGAGCAAATTTTAGTGACAATTAAGCGGTGAAACACAGAGATTAGATTACTCCATTTTCATATTTTTGAAATTGTAATAGTAGAGGAGGAATAAGGATGATGGATATTGTGGTGGTAGTGGATGATGGAGATGGTGGCTAAATTATAACAAAGTTAAATCGTTGAGGATTAAATTTTTACTATGCCAATTTAAAAAAGACAATTTTAATATTATTTTTAAATTAAGATTAAATCTTGTGGTGGGTCCTAAAAAAATAAATAAAAAATTTATTTAAAAATAAAAAAAAATAAATAAATAATTAATACTATATATCAGTGTATGATATTCATTATAAATTTATCCATTTTATAATTTTTATAGTGACGACTCAATAAAACAAAGTAACATATGGGGAGAACAACATAGTTATGGTTGGGCCGTCGCCATAGAAATAAGCAGATTGGACTCTTAAGGTAAGTTAGGGTCGTCGTCATAGAAATAAACATAGTTATGGCTCGGCTCGGAATTAGGCTCTGCTCGGGCTCGAGGCTCGGCGAGCTTGAAATTGACAATTTTGCTATAATTTTTTTTTATAAAAGATAGAGTATCGTTAAAAATCTCTTTCATAATCAACACTGAAATGAAATTCAATATCGGGAAAGGGGAAAATAGTGTTTAATTTATTTTAATTAATTTTATTTTTAGTGAATTTTCCCCTAATTTATTTTATTATTTTTCTAAAGAGATTATTTTTTCTCCTATATTCCTTAAATGAGTCCAATCATACACTGATAGAAATATACAAAGAGTGCTCTTAAATTTTATTATTTTTTTGCTAAGAAACATAGTTACTCGGGCTCGGCTTGAGACCTTAACAAGCGGAGCCGAGCCGACCCAAGCTCGGCTCAAAAAGCTCGTGAACATGCTCGAAATAATTATATATATATATATATTATATATATATATATATGCTACATATACACTAAAAGTAATCTCTTTAGCAAAAAAATAATAAAATAAATTAGGGGAAAATCCACTAAAAATAAATTAACTAAAATAAATTGAGCACTATTTTCCCCTTTCCCGATATTGAATTTCGTTTCAATGTTGGTTATGAAAGGGGTTTTTAACGAGGCCCTTTAAAAATCTCTTTCATAATCAACACTGAAATGAAATTCAATATCGGGAAAGGGGAAAATAGTGTTTAATTTATTTTAATTAATTTTATTTTTAGTGAATTTTCCCCTAATTTATTTTATTATTTTTCTAAAGAGATTATTTTTTCTCCTATATTCCTTAAATGAGTCCAATCATACACTGATAGAAATATACAAAGAGTGCTCTTAAATTTTATTATTTTTTTGCTAAGAAACATAGTTACTCGGGCTCGGCTTGAGACCTTAACAAGCGGAGCCGAGCCGACCCAAGCTCGGCTCAAAAAGCTCGTGAACATGCTCGAAATAATTATATATATATATATATATATTATATATATATATATATATGCTACATATACACTAAAAGTAATCTCTTTAGCAAAAAAATAATAAAATAAATTAGGGGAAAATCCACTAAAAATAAATTAACTAAAATAAATTGAGCACTATTTTCCCCTTTCCCGATATTGAATTTCGTTTCAATGTTGGTTATGAAAGGGGTTTTTAACGAGGCCCTATCTTTTATAAAAAAAATTATAGCAAAATTGTCAATTTCGAGCCGAGCCGAGCCTGGCGAGCTTCGAGCCCGAGTCGAGCCCAATAGTATTATTTCCGATCCGAGCTCGAGCCTAAAATTTCGAGCTCGCCAAGCCTTAAGCCCGAGCCGAGCCCAATAACACTATTTCCGAGCCGAGCCGAGTTATCACCCCTGGATTGGACTCTTAAGGTAAGTTAAAATTCACCCCTACTTATTTTTAGTTTTTTCAAGTTAGGTTAAATTTATGAAACTTAAGTTGAGTTTATAAAATTTAAATCGAATAAAAAGTTATGATTTTTTTTTCGAATCGAATTTTGCTGACTTCTACAGTGATGGTCGAAACCTACATGATTGCACTAATTAGGGCTGTAAATGAGACGAGACAGATCGCGAGCTACTCGAGCTCGATTCAGACAAAACTCGATTAAAGCTCGACTTGATTAGACTTGACTCAAGTTCTTAACGAGCCGAGCCGAGCTACTTGATACCCGACTCGAAAAGCTCACGAGCTACTCAAAAATATAATATACTATTTTTTTTATTTTTATAATTTAAAATCTAAATTCCTAAACTTAAACCCTAAAATATAAACCCTAAACATAAGTCTTGAACCCTAAAATCTAAATCTTAAATTCTAAACCAACAACCTAAATATCTAAACCCTAAACTAACACCATAAACCCTAAAATTAACAAGCTTGAGTTTTACACAACTTGTGTATCAAAGTTTTTTCTTGATAGGGCTTTAAATGAGACATGAAAAATGGCGAGATACTTGAGTCCGACACGGTCAAAGATCGATCAACACTTGACTTGATTGAGATCGAATCAAGCTTGAACTTGACTCAAGTTCTTAACGATCGAGTCGAGCTCAGATTTCTCAGGCTCGTTAAGAAATACTCGAGCTCGTACTCGACTCAAAATCTTAACGAGTCGAGTCGAATTCAGCACTACTTGAATTCGACTCGGCTCGTTTACATCCCTAGCACCAACTTATTTGTCTACAAAGAACCAAGTTAAATTTTTTGATTTTTTCGAATTAAGTTGAATTTTTTCAAGACAGTGCTGGTTTGTGGGGGGAAGAATAGAGTTGTAGTTGGGCCGTCGCCATAAGAAAAACAGATTGGACCCTTAGGGTTCTTTTCTTTCTTTTGCTTTTGTTTGGCTTAAGAGCTCTATGCCCATTCTGCTTCTCTATTTAAATAAATTCTCATTACACCAAACCTTCTCCTTTCCCATTCCTCACTTGATCTGCCTCCATCTCCAAATATTTGTCATATTCCCTTCCTACGGCTCCAGTTTTAGTGATATCATTGGATCCATGTATCAGATGGCCGCCTTATCCCGGCATCCTCACTCCATGCTCACCACCACATCATCCCCTAACATCACCCGCTCCCTCCGTCTCAATCCACCATCTCCCAACCTTGTTTCTTTCCCTCTAAACCAACCCATCCGTTCTAACCACACCAACCTTTCTCTCCCCAAACTCCACACTTTATGCGCGATCGGAGGCGGCGATGGGAACGATGGTGTTGGTCGCCACGGAGGCGGAGGAGGTGGCAGAGGCCCAACCTTGTTTCTTTCCCTCTAAACCAACCCATCCGTTCTAACCACACCAACCTTTCTCTCCCCAAACTCCACACTTTATGCGCGATCGGAGGCGGCGATGGGAACGATGGTGTTGGTCGCCACGGAGGCGGAGGAGGTGGCAGAGGAGACGGCGATGATTCCGGTTCCAACTCCAAGGATCGATCGTCTGGTGGTTTTGGCATTCTGGGTCTTTTACTAAGCGGGTGGCGGGACAGGGTGGCGGCGGATCCGCAGTTCCCGTTCAAGGTCATAATGGAAGAGTTGGTTGGTGTCAGTGCTTGTGTCCTCGGCGACATGGCTTCACGTCCTAATTTCGGTCTCAACGAGCTTGACTTCGTTTTCTCGACACTCGTCGTCGGCTCCATTATGAATTTCACCATCATGTATCTCTTAGCGCCGACAGCCTCGGCTTCCTCTTCGAGTCTTCCTTTTATCTTTGCAAACTGCCCGCAAAGTCACATGTTCGAACCAGGTTGTTATACCTTAATGAACCGTTTAGGGACCGCAGTGTTCAAGGGGGCTGTGTTCGCCGCCGTTGGATTCGGTGCAGGCCTCGTCGGGACTGCCATCTCAAACGGGTTGATCAAGCTGAGGAAGAAGATGGACCCCACTTTCGAAACGCCCAACAAGCCTCCCCCGACGCTGTTGAACGCCGTCACCTGGGCCACACACATGGGCGTCAGCAGCAATCTGAGGTATCAAACATTGAATGGGATCGAGTTTCTGTTGGAAAAGGGAGTTCCACCCATGGTGTTTAAGTCGTCCGTGGTGGTTTTGAGATGCTTAAATAACACAATCGGAGGAATGTCATTTGTTATATTGGCAAGGATGACAGGGTCGCAGAGTGTGGCGGAGAAGCCAGCGATGGCGGCGGAGGAGAAGTTGGTGGGGGTTGGCGGTGGTGACAACTGACAATAATCAGTCGACTTGTAAGTGATTTTAGTTTTGGGTTTATTGTTGTTGTCTTGTTGAGTAGTTGTAATAAGATCCAACATGTCTCAGGGCTGGTTGAGATCGCCCAGGAAAGTGTGTCCTCCTTGGGATGTCGTTTCTCAACTTGTTATTTTCGTTCTAAAGTCTTTTTAGCTTAGCCAAGTTAGGTTGAAGTTGCGTGCAAATAAGAATGCGCATATGCCTAGAAGCAGACAAGTTTTTAGCTGCCGTTACAGAACAAAAGCATCCCTCCCTCACATTGCTCTTGTGTTGTCTGGTTATGAGGTTGTCCGGTTCCAAGTGTTGCCTTTATTTGAAACATCACAATTTCAACCTTTTTTTCTTGAATAAATTCTAGTAGTCAAATGTTTACGTGTAAATCCTTGAAACAATGGAAACTCTTCTATGAACAATCAATCTGTCATTTAACAATCTTAAAAGAAATCTGAACAAAATTTAGTGTTTTCAAGAGAAACAAAGCTCCTAGGATTTGCCCTGCACTCTCTATTCCCTCCTTTCAGTTATTGAAAACTAGTATTATTGTACGACACAGATCCTATTCTCATTTTAATGTATATCGCCATCATCTTTATCTGACAGCCTCCGGAGCAGAATTGCAGTAAGGTGTGTGCAAGCAAACAAACTTGGTGCTTGTTAAACAGAGAGCAGCGAAACCCACTCCTATAATGAGCCCACAGATGCTTTTTCGCACGTCTAAACTTACTGCTCTTTCGACTATTCTAGCAAAGCATGGGAGCAATCCTCCACAGGTCAAAACCATCACATGGTCCAGACCACTGTAGTCGATTTCTGCCAATATTGATCCTATTGCAGATATCGGGTCTACAAACCCAATAAGAGCAGCCGCTGCAAGAGAGCCATGCCAACTGTCGGTAGCTCCGAGCTGGCCACTGCCATCCTATCGAAAAGAAAGGGGAGCTGGAAGATATCATGTGTCTAGAACAGAGAAGAAATCTTAAAAGAAACAATTAAAATCAAAGAAGTATTTTAAGTGCAATAAGAGCACACCTTAAATGCATCAGGGAGAACCTCCGCAACAACCATCCGGATCATGCATCCAGCAGCAAAACCAGTACAGAAGGGCAGGACTTTATTAAATGCATCAGCACATATGAAAGAAGGAACTGCTACAATGGGCTGCCAAGAAATATTAGTTAAGGGAATAAACAACCAATTGATAAGAACAGGTGTTATTGATTTCAGGACCCATAATCTGAACCTTATTCATATTTGATTTACATATAAATTATGCTCAAAGCCAGATAAACAACATTACACGATAGATACCTGCAGTAAGGATGTAATTACACTCCAAAGCATAGCATTCTGTGGAGAAACACCCCTTGATGTAAGCACCATGCTCACAGCCAATCCCTCCGGTATATTATGTACCGCTATGGCCATGTCACCGAAAGGCCTGGAGTAAAACCTTTTGAGCCATCAAACGAAACTCCAACACCAGAGCCCTCCCCAAATGAATGGAGGGTCATAATTCCAATCACAAGAACAGCTTTAGTTGCATCTGCTCCTTTTATATCCAGCATGCTTACTTCCCCATATTGTTCAAGAAACTGAAACACAAAAACATGGGAAAATTTATAGATGCTAAAATCACCTACAAGGACAAAGACAATCACAAGATTACAAGTTAAAAGTGTGCATTGTGTACAGCGCGCAACCAACAGTCTTCAACACTCTGCAGAGTCGATAACAATCCTAATTCCTAGGTATGTCCTAATTCTACAATGACTGTAGATCAAAAGTAATAACTGATATGAGAGACAAAACATCACCTTCTTACACAGCAAAATAAAAATGCCACCTGCCAAAATCCCAATCACAACCCAGGTTCCAGCACCATGTTCCTGCCCTTCTTGTATGAGATCAAAACTTGCAGCCAACATGACACCGGCTGCCATTCCGTTGCATATGCCATCCCACTCGGGATCGAGTTCCACAAAGAAAAATGGAAGTGCACCTAAACCACTTGCTGCAGCCATTGCTAATGTAAACAATGCAACCGTGGACACAGAAACCCTATAGTAAATCCCCTTCCTGTCACCCACCATTTCATTGTCATTGTCCTCAAAACTTATGACCTTCTCTATACCAGTGCCATCTATAACATAGTTCGCTGGAATTTTGTGCGGAGCTCTGATCAATTTCGAAATTTCACTTGGATCATCTGCTATAATGCATTCAAGGAATACAATAATGACGAACAAAAACAGGAACAGGTATTTGAATTTGAATTGCATTGCTTTCATTTTCCCAGAAATCTATCAGCGGTGATGAAAAAGTTATTAAATAAACACAATTCCCCCTGCTGGGAAACCAGAAAAGCCAGCCCTCGGAAGCTGGCCCTGCAGTATATTTGGAAACGCACTTGAGCAATATAAGGTTCAAATTAGAAGCAGAAGTTTAGCCAAAAACCAAAGTATTGTCAACCAAATAACTCAAAACCTGACACGATACAAAAAATGGTATCCTTCCAATAAATTTGAGACTAAAATGAAGATTTGATAATCTAAAGAAACAGTACGTTTTCCTATGAAACAACCAACCTGATAAAATCTCAACATGGGAGCAAATTCCCAATGCAAAAATCCCAACAACAAAAACAAATAGTAATCGATTAAGTGAAGAATATAAGACCCAGACATGAAACAAGATTCTTAAGAATCCCAAGTTCCTCAAATATAAAGATACGGAAAGTGGCACAAAGTCATGGTGGAAAATGAAAACCAAGAGTTTTGCAAAAATAAAAATGCAGAATTGGAAGTAGAATTAAGAATAAAAATAAATAAATAAAGAGCACAAAGGAAACTTGGCTGGTTGCAGCTGGGGGGTCAAAAGCGGTTGAAAAACAAAGAAAGGAAGGATGTTTAAAGTAAATGAATTGAATTTGTAGGAGCCCCTGTGAATAAGGGGCAGGCAGGAAGAAGAGACAATGAGAGAGAAACTCTATACTTACCATCCAAGGGAAGGGAATGCATTGGTGGGAGGATAATTGCCATTTATAAACTTCATTAAATTAAGCAAATACAAAGTTAATTAATAGCATTAGCTCTTCAAATCAAACGAATGGAAACAACAATAAAGAATGTTGCGCGCACGTTGTTTTTTCTATGGCTAGCTGATACATTCCCAATAGCGGTTGACTTTCCTTGGTGGAAAGCAATCTTCAGAGTACGTGGAGAGGAGAATTTTACTCTTAATGACTATTAATCCCACAATTTAGAGAAGAGAGGGTATCAATTAAGAGCTTTAGTCACTTGCTCTAAAAATTATCGACTATAAATATAATTTTCAGATACGAAAGTATAATTATATACTCTACATTAAATGTCAATTATTACACAACAATTTACATTCATGTCCTCAAAATCAAACAGTGAATTCGAATCTCTTTTGATGTATTCTGTTTTAAAATTGCTTGCCAACGGTCAAAAAAATTATTTTGATTAATATTTTTAATACAACTTTATGGGCACTAACTTATTAGGCGGGCTTTGTGGCGATTAAGAAAACAATACAAACATTTAATTTTATGTTACGACTATTTGACCTTAGCGACGCAAGAGATACTCGATATTTGTTAGTTGTTACATATTTGTAAAGGGTAAACCACATAAATGGCCCCAACTATGTTCCAATTATCTTTTGAGTTCCTTGACTATCAGAAGTTACAAATTAGTCCAGTGACTAATCGTTGCATACAAAGCAGTCGCATTCCGTTAAAAAATAGACAGACGTCTCACCAGGACGTTAACCTGCTGACTGAGTTTAGATAAAATTATTTTTTATTACACTATATTTTCTTAAAGGTCAATAAAAATAAAATAAAATAAAAAATTCCCTTTTAAAACCCTAATCAGAGAACCAAATGCACAAACTCAACGTCTTCTTCTTCTAGACTTCATCTTCATCTTTCTCAGAGAAAAGAAAAAAAAAATCTAAAAGATGGACTCAAGAAGAGAGATTCCAAAATGTGATTGTGGAGTGTACGTTGATCTTAGAATATCATGGAGTAATGGTAACTCAGGTAGGAAATTTTTCGGTAGCTCCAAGTATGGTTTGGTCGTAATTGTAATTTTTTCCAGTGGTATGATTCAGAAATTGAAAATCAAGAAAGGGTTATTCTTGTTGGATTGTTGAAGAAAATCAGAAAAATGGAAGAGGGGAGAAAGAAAGAACGAATATTTTGGATTGCTTGTTTGGCTATGTGTGTACTGATATTATAGTTTTTATGTAGTTTTGGTTAGAGTTCTGGATTTTGACTTCATCTTTTTGGTTTAGGATTTTATAATTTGGGGATTTTCTATGGGTTTACGGGAATTAAGGGTTTTAGAAGTAAAAAATTCTGTAAAAAAATTTATTGTAATTGCTTTTGTAATGGAAATTTGAGGAACTGTTAAACTAATGTAATTTCAGTTTGATATCATAATATTTTTGTATTTTGCATTTGGATATAATTTAGAAATGGACATGCAATAGAAACTGAATTTTCAGTTGAAAATATTTTCATTTTCGTGTAATGCTTGTACAAAATAGTAAAGCATTAATGTTTTTACAAAATGAGATGTGCCAATACAAAAGAGTTAGTTGGCGACCAACATTTACTTGATTTTTCTTAGTTAAACACCCTATGCCATTTACTGCAAACAAAAAGTTAAAGACAATTCCATGGCACTAGTCCACCCTAGTGTTTTTAACATTGCTTTTGGTTGTGCCTGAGGTTTTACCAGAGCTATCTTAAATGTTGGTTGGCATCCATCTATCAGTGAATACATTTGACTCTCTTGGTTAATTTTTTCTTGAAATTTGTTGTGTAACACCCTCGAACCGGATGTTACATTTGGGCCTCAAGCCTAAACCAAAAACCATAAAATTTCTCAAATTGTGTTTAGCCCAACAAAGTATTTCTCAAAAATATTTAAAGCCAATAGTTGAAAACATAGATAATTAATCAAGATAGTACAAAGGAGCTCCAATTTAAATTTAAAACATTTGAACATTCAATTTGATTAATATAATTTCAAAAGTGAGATTTACAGACTACACCACGTAAGGCCCTATGAATACATAGCCCACTAAACATAAGTACCGTACTTTGTAGATCACCACATGCTGGAATCTCGTACTGATAGTGTTCCTCGATCCCATGATCCAACGATCAACCTATGCACAGAAACAACGAATCTGAGCGTTGAACTTACAAAGCTCAGTGGTACACATCTACTATACTATACTTCATGCTAATCATAAACATAAAAATGCAAGCTAGTACGAGCAAATAATGATAGATAATAAACTTGTGGCGCTACCACTAGTCACCAAAACACATGCTCTCACATAGCAAAACATCATACACGACCCATAAGGCCCAACCATACTCGATATCACACTAGATCATCCGAGCTAAAGCACACAAAGTCATACCACAAACCTAGAGTAAAGACCGGTGTCACACAACCTCGATAACGTACACTCTAAGTTAGACCTGGTGTCACACAACCTCTAGAATATACATTCTCTCTAGGTGAGGCCCAATGTCATACAACCTTGGGAACGCACACCTATATTCGGCATCTCTCCTTGAGTGTCTTCGAATGAGGCACGGTGTCACACAACATCAAAAACGTACATTCGGCATCTCTAACCATTGTGTTGCAACACTCTTTCTCTGGGTATCTGGATCCCATCAATCAAAGGTGACTCAACCAACCAAGTGTCCAAACCGCACACAACATTGACACGATTACTGAACGACACACAACAGAACTCGATCCACCATGTAACGCCCTAAATTTGGGCCTAGGAGTTGTAGCGATGTCCGTTTCGCTAAAAAACGAGTTTCATATATTGTTTTGTTCTGAAAATAATGTCTTCCGTGGGGTTTTAAAGAAACCGCCTTTTATTTAGAAATTGGAGTCGCCACCGGCCACTTAGGTAGGCCGAACACCGTAAAACCAGAGATTTAAAAATTGTTGGGTTCGGGAGTCGGTTACGGATAGGGAAGGATTAGCACCCCTACACCGCCCAAATTTGGTACTTTAGTAATTACCGCTTTATTAAAATTAAACTTTCTGGATTAAAATGATGATTAAATTAAAATTTGGTTATAAGCAAACGCCCAACCACCATCACTACGCCTGATATTGGCCCCGTTTACGCTCGGATAAAAGGGCACCACATTGGCAATTTATGTACCTCGATATGCAATCTTAGTGAGCAAAATATAAAATATGGCAAACAATTTAAATACAATAAAAATACAAATAAATATTAACATAATAAAATATTAATCTAAAATAAATAAAATACTAATCTAAAACATACATACATAAATATTAATCTAACTCATAAATAAAAACAAATCTAACATAAATAAAATGCTAACATTCATAAATATTAATCTAACAAATAAATAAAAACAAATTTAACATAAATAAAATATTAATATAAAACATAAATTTAAAACATAATAAATACTAATCTAAAACATAAATAAACATACAAACTAAAAAACACAATTTTAAATTAACTACTACTTCATTAAATCATAAAAATTACAACACAAATAAAAAGGAAAGAAAATATACCTAATTAGGAGCTCGAATGATGAACCCCGACTGAACCCCACCGAGATCTACAACGACCTCTCCAAAAAATTAACTAGACCGGACCCAAAATAAGACCCCGATCGAACCGGTTAGGACCGAGGGGATTGCCCTTGGCCCGGGGCTAGCCGAGAGCACTACTCTATTCTGCGGCCTGCCCTATGTCGGCTCCTGGTTTTTGCGTGAATTGCCCCCCAATTCATGCATTTATATAGGCAATTGGGGTTTTTCAATGATGATGATGAGCTATGTGCTCCAAGCACTTTTCCCTTTTTTTTACTTTTACCTTTTTTACTTTTTTATATTATATTTTTTTATTATTTTTTGATTTTTCATTAATTTTATATTAATAATATTACTATTAAAACATTACTAATAACACTAAAACCTGGTAAAAAATGAGTGATTACAAATGCCCCTCTTTGTTTGTTCTTGTGAAACGAGAACAAAGCAAAGATCAAAAGCACTCATTTTGACCCACTTCCTTGTCTTTGGCTTCAGAATCATGGGTTCTTCTGGAACTCTCCGCTCTTCCTTAGTTGAATCTCTAGGCTTGTAAGCTCTTCCTATATAGAACTTTGTCACCTTTCGATCTTGGAGCTACATGCTCTTCCTATATAGAACCTTTCACTCTGAAGCCTCGAGTTATGAGTCCTTCCTATATAGAACTTTTCACTCTGAGATGGTAAAGCTTGGAGTCCTTCCTATATAGAACTCTTCGCCTTCAATGCGGTAGGTTTTTCCTATATAAAACCTTCTGCGCCACAGATGGATTCTTTCGACTGGGAGTTCCTCCTATATAGAACTGCTAGTCTTCAAACCCTAGAGCCGTCAGTCCTTCCTATATAGAACTTTTAGCTTCTAAAATCTTGTAGTTACGGTTTCTTCCTATATAGAACCTTTCACTGCGAGGGCTTGAAAATATAGGCCTTTCATATATAGAACCTTTATCTTTGAATTAGGGGTTCACGCTAAGCTGGCTACTGATCTTTCTGGACTCACGCTACTGAGGCTGCCGATCTTTCTGGACTTACGCTACTAAGGCTGTCGATCTTTCTAGACTCACGCTACTAAGGCTGCCTATCTTTCTGGACTCACGCTACTAAGGTTGCCGATCTTTCTGGACTCACGCTACTAAGGCTGTCGATCTTTCTGGACTCACGCTACTAAGGCTACCGATCTTTCTGGACTCACGCTACTAAGGCTGTCAATCTTTCTGGACTCATGCTACTAAGGCTGCCGATCTTTCTGGACTCACACTACTAAGGCTGCCGCATCATGCCCGAAGGACTTACTGATGGCCCGAAGGACTTATCACCATGCTCGAAAGACTTAATGGTGGCCCGAAGGACTTAACATCGTGCCTGAATGACCGATGACCCGAAGGATTTAACATCTGGCCTCACGCTGCTATGGCTACTGATCTTTTCTTTCTTTAGTAAATTCTTTGACAATTCTTCAAATACCTGTCTAAAAACCAGCAAAAATTGACATGCCTCTATCTATATGTTGCATGCAATGTCGTGCTTTCTTTTTCTTTTTTTTTTCTCTTTTTCTCTTATTTTTCTTCAATTTCTTCTTATTTTTTCCTTTTCTTTTCTTTTTTTCTTCTCCCTCTCTTTCTTTTCTTTTTTCTTTCAGCCCTTTTTTGTTCTAAAGTCTTACGTCCTGAAAGGTCATTCCTCAAATTTCTTCATCTCTTCACTTCTTCACTGTATGGTCTTAAATCCTCATTTGATCAATCACTTCGAATCTAGATTAACATGCTTTCAAAACTTTTGTGCGGAAGGCTTTCTTGTCTTCAAGGTTATCACCTATCTTCATAAATGATCTTCTGGTCCTTATATTATTCTTATAAGAACCCTTGTCATCTTCTTCGCTTGGCATTGCCCCATTCAACCACGGGCTCTACTGCTTTGAATTTTCTGACCCATCATACAGAGCCTTGATCTATTTCTAGTCACCAGGGTGAGCCAAAATGCTTCCATCCCCTGAGCTCATCCTTGATCTTCTTGTATCATTTCGACGGGAACTAACTCTCGGTCCCTATACTTTAAATCTCATCATCATTCATTTTTAAAGTAATGCAAAAGGCAATTTACTTGTGTATATTTCAAAAAAATAATGATTGTTTGAAAAGATAACAGTTATTTTGAAAATCACAACTTGGAGGGGATACCAACATTTTGAAAACATTGTTTGGAACAAATGGTAAACATCTTTTTTCTTTTCTTTTTTAAGGACCAAACATTTTTAAAAAAATTAATGTTTGGAGAATGGTAAACAAAATTCGAAGTATATTGCCAAACATTTTAAAAACTAATGTTTGGGGAAATGTTAAACATCAAAACTTTGGGAGAAAATGTCAAACCTTTTAAAACATGTTTGCCCCCAAAATATCTAACACCATAGCACATCTGCTTCAAATTGCCAGAGATCAACTCTAATGAAGCGCATATTTAAAAGATCTTGACCATTGTGGAGATATATGCAAATGTATAGTTTCTTCTGGTCTAATAGGCTTTTGAGAGGAACAACTCTACCTAGTTTCTACCCCGTTTACGGTGGCTTTCTTAATCTCACTATCTCACCATGCCCCATCCTTCCTTCATTTGAGTGTCGATCAAGCACTTCGAAGTTTGACGTTCATTAAAGCAAAGTTAACCCTTATAGGCGGATTGAAATCCGAAGACATTCTCATTCAACTTGGATATCTATGGATGATCAGAATGGTCTTTGAGGGCTTGTAATGTAGGCCTTTGGTTTTTGGTTAAGTGAAACAGTATTTTTGTACTTGTGTAACTTGGATATGCCCATTATTCCTTTCCTTTTTTGGATCACTCTAGACTGCCCATTTTCGACTTTTCACCCTAGAGTTCATTTCCTTTGTTTTTTCACTGTAGGCTACCTTGCATTTTGGCTATGTACTGATGTTCGTTTTCTGTTCAAGAATGTTTGATCCTCTAAAACTCCTCGAAACTGAGATTTCTTGAATGAAGGACTATGAATACATTTATGGGAATTCTTGTGATTGGCACGCCCAGATGAAATGTTATTCTTTCTTTCTTCTTTTCTCTTTTCTTCTTTTTCACTTTTTCTCTTGGATCACTCTAGACTGCCCAGTTTTGGGTTTTCACCCTAGAGGTCACTTCCTTCTTCTGCACCTTCAGATCAATGTATTTTGGTTGGTATTGATGCCAGCATGCTCAGGCAGACTACTCTTTTTCTTCATTTTTAGGATCACTCTAGACTGCCCATTTTTGGGTTTTCACCCTAGAGGTCATTTCCTTTTTCGAAATTGGCAATCTTCGGGCTGACTTGTCTTCAATTCGAGCTTCTATACTAATTTTCAAAACTAATATTTACTTGAAATGTGGATTCCTTGTGTCTCTTGCTCATAGTTGAAGTCTTCTTGTATTGTTTGATCTGTGTGTGAAGCATATACAGTATTCTTTCTTTCTTTTTCTTTTTTCTTTTCCCTTTTTTTCTTCTTTTTCTCTCTCTCTTTTTCTTCTTCTTTTTATTTTATTTTATTTTTTTCTTTTCTTTTCTTCTTTTTTTTGTTTTGTTTTGTTTTGTTTTTTTCTTTTTTATTTTAGACTGCCCATTTTGGGTTTTTAGCCATGAATCTCTTTCTTCTTATTCGAGTCTATAAATGTATCCTCGAATCAACACGTATCTATACTGGGTATTGATGCTATCTTTCGCTCAAAGTTAATTGCCTCTTTTTAGCTCTTCTGATATTTACTCGATCTGGATTGCTTCGGCCTTCTAATTGCCATTTCTCTTCTTTTCTTTGGTTTTTTGTTTGGACATATCCTTGTTTTCAACCACTTTCTTCTGATGATTTTCTGATCTTCGTATCCAATCTGTCTGGTCTCATCTATGTCTTCTGGTAAAGTAAAAGAATACCATTTATCGTCACATTCACAGATGTCCTGAGAAAGCCTTCAGGGGTAGAGGTTTAGAGTCGACTCTCGTTTCAAGGATCTTAAACGACAAGTGCCTGAGAAGATAAATTCCTAAAATGGGAATTGCCCATTGTCTAAACACTCGCTTTGTTGCTGTGTTGGCCTAAGTAAACTAGCAGATACTTACATTTACAGTATCCCCACAACATTCAATCTCTTCTAAATATATGCAACTTAGAGTTGATCTTTGGATCTGAAGCAAATGTACTATTGCATTCAAAATTCGAGGACCTGGTATAGAATTGATATATACATATGTCCATTCAAAAATGCGTGTATATGCATATGAGAGAACAAAAACTACCCCAAACAAATAAAATGTTTAAAGAATTAAGAATGTAAAAATGCTTTCTAAATGGAAATGTGATTTTTAATTCTAAAAATATCTGTTTGAGATGTTTTTTCCAAAGCATTGAGAATTTCTTTGTGAACTAATGGGAAAACCATAGGGAACTCCGAACTACCTCCCGAGTACTAACTCATTCCGGTCATTTGTAGTGTAGGCTTGCCTCTTCTCTTGTTTTTCCATTCCTGGATCAACTCTCTCGTCATGACTCCCTCATCAACCAGCTTCTTAAATTTTTCTATTAACGACCCCAAATTTCTTAGTGTCATGCCCCGGCGCCTCAATGTAGAACTCACATATACTGTATGGATCAAAACTGTGAGCAGATGAGCTGGGCGTAATCTTTATTGGCCTTGAGGTAAGGTACAACCCTTGACCAGATGAGGCCATGTGTCCAAGATGGAATACTCTGAATATCTTTAAATATGTACTTGTTCGAGGAATTTTTCTCGGTGATTCAGAGGAATCTGCCTGTCTTCTTCTCTTACGATCACGAGAACCTTCGAAAGTGGTACCCATTTATCTCTTTCTTTCCTTCTGCTCCTAGGCATGTCTGGTCTTTTAAACTTAGGTCTCAGAGTGCATGTTCGATTCTCTCTCCGACGGTCATGAAGTCCTCAAAGCTGGCCTCCATTTTCCCGAGCACCTTATCAAAGAAGAAATAAGAAATGTGTCATGGAAGTCACTTTCCTCTTCATCTACGGGAGGCTGCACCTAGGTCACTAAACACAAACACCTCAAAGCACATTCCTTGAAGCTTAAATCAAGTTTCATCTTCGTACCCTGGAGATACTGACGACTTGGTGCTAGGTCCAAAGCATATCATATCATGGTAGGTCCTGCTAGACTGTCGGGGAAGTAGTGGATCGGCAATTTTTCAATGTAGCCCTCCATCTTTTTGCAGAATATGGTCACGTGAATCTTGGGGCATCTTGTTCCGGTATCATGCGCAAATCTAGGAATCTTTGGAATCTAAAGGAACGACCAAATCAGGGTTCAAATAGAGCTTTCTTGCATCAAAGGCATCAAACTTCTTTTTTTTCTCTATCTTTTTCTCTCGATTCCATCTTTTAACTGCTCGAATCTTGATTTTTGAGTGTGTTCAATTCTTTTATTCATTATAAAACTCTATTTGTTCTTTGGATTACCCCCAAAAATTTTATGCAAGGTAATGATAATGTTATATAAAATATGCCATGACTGTACAATGTAATGCAATGCATCCTAAAATATAAACATGAATGCAGTAAGGTATTGATTCCAAAAGTGATCCCCTTAGAACGACGTTCATGGAGGCCAAAAGGTTTCATTATATCAGATATTAGATATTTACAGTTACTGATAAGCTTCAGTGCCTACTTTCTTAACTTCATCCAGTAGTCTAGTCAGCTTGCCTCCGTGGTCCAACACTTATTGAGCCGCCTTACCTGCTTGGGTAATATCGATCTTCGGGTCTTCATCTATCCCTTGCTTAGTCTTTCGCAACTTGGAAGTTGTCATCCTTACTTTCCAACTGAAGAATGTTGGATTATCATTGCTCTGTCGTAAACTTGTTTCCAAAACTCTTGTTAATGGCTAAGTTATTCTATAGCTCATCTCTGGAGACTGTCGTACCTATTCCCAATTTCCTCAAACTTACCTGATAACAGCCTGACTTGATTCTCGCTTGACTAGTTTCTCTTCTTCTAGTATTCTGAGTCGTCATTCAACTGAAGAACGCCGTTTATCTATTCTTTAAAGGTGACCCAATATGATATTCTTAAACACTCAGTAAAGCTTCTGGTGATCATTCTGCAAGTTTAATTTTATCCAAGTTATCTCTCTCTTATCTAAGCTGGCTGAACTCGAAAGAATATCCCTCTCCTGGGATGCCCCTATCTCCGATTTTCAAATTTAACTCGCTTGAGTGACCCACTTCGGTATTACTCGAACTTTGTCTTAGATATCGATTCTTCCTCGACTTTGCCCCTCGGGTGATTGTTAGATCACTATAGAATTAGGGAACTCTGTCTTCGAAACCCAAAAATCTCATCGCAATAAGATCTTGAACTTGTTCTTCAGTGCCCCGCAATCCTCAATACTGTGACCCAAACTTCCTAAACGGTAACTGCCTCTAGCACGTATGTCATAATCTCTCGAATAAGACGGTCTCTTCGCTAGAGACTTCACCGAGGTAATAAGGCTCTTCTCGATGAACATTAGGAGTAGTTCGGTGTACCTCACAGAATCGAGATGTACTTCTTTTCATTACTTGCTTCTTGGGTTTCTTCTGGACCGAGCTCTAATTTTTGAAAGCCTGACTCAGACATACCTTCTGCCTGTTTATTGATGCGGATCACAAAAGGGTTCAATTTGTTGTATTTTGCTGGCTTGGAGGTAGAATTCTGACTATCCCGCTCTCTATTCTGATCCTTAATCGATTATTCTTTCGGTTCCATGGATCGTTTACCTTTCATCAAATTATTCATCTAATTCATCACTTCTTCCATCTGCTTCTGTCAACTCTTGCACTTTACTTTGCTCATTACCAGTATCGTGTCTCCTTACCGTGTCTGACCTGAAGTCTTCAGATGGTTCCTCTTTTAGTGTCTCCGATCTTGTTCTGGGACAAAACCCTGGATCCGTGCCCTCTAATATCTAACCAGACGACCCTTTGCCAATTATGAACGATTTCTGAGATTTGAGAAACCACTTTGGGAATCAATACCCTATAAATGCGAGAATGCATGCAAATGCGGTGTTGATTCTCGAACAGTCTTTAAAAAACTTTCAATGGAGAAAATGTCTGTTTGCAAGAAATTAATAATGAATTACAGGTAATAGTTGGATTTATTCTGGAGACCTTGACTTCGGAAAGCAAAACCTGTGCTCCACGTCTCGACGTCATCTTCAAGATGATGAATGTCTTCGTCTTCTCCTCTTATTCTATTCCATGGACTCGTGACGTCATGATCTTTATTTTTGTGGCTTCTGAAAAGGACATCAACAAGTGCATGTATAATGCAGACAAGATCTTTTCTTATGTAGATCTGGGTGCAAACGAATAATACGTCTAAACAGGGATGGATTCTATTGATCCTAGGGGAGTACTTTAAAACTTTTTGGGGTTTAAATTAAAATTCTCAAGGATCATTTGGTTTAAAAATTTCCCCTTTTTTATTATCAAAAAGTTTTAACTTACTTAAAAAATAAAACTTTTAGGTTTATTTTTGTTATTATTATTATTCTAAAAGTTTTAGGAGAGAAAAAGATTCAAAGCAAAATAATAATATTTTCAATTTTTTTTAAAGGAGTGATTAAAATCTTTGAGATTTTTAAAAAAGGGTTAAATGTGAAGATTTAAAATTGGGGTTCTGCGGCCCTGACTAAATCTTTTGTGTCGCACATGCCTTACTATCGTACCGTCTTCTTTCTCGATTGGTCTTTGCTCGGCCTAACTTGATACTGTAATATTATCATTTTCGGCAAAGCAGACTTTTTCTATTTTGAAAGCCTTTTAATGAACTGTTCTTGAATCAACACCATGTCATGATATGCAACATGAATGTAAATAAAGGCGTTGATTCCGCTGGTAATCACCCTTTCGAACGACTTTCATGTGAAGTAAAGGGTCCAGATTACAAAAAGGGTCCACATTACAAAAGGAGTCCCTATTACAAAAAGTCTTAATTATAAAACAAAGTTCTACACATAAGCCCTAGCTCTACCTCCTAGCTCCTCGATAGCTCTGAGCAACTTGATAAACCTTGGTGCTTCTTCCATGTCCGGGGTTACGAAAGGTCGGAGAGTCGCGGCTTCGGTAGCAAGTCATTCACACGCCTTGCAACTCGTTGTATGTCCTCCACCAGGGTCTCGTATGTATACTTTGGCACTTCACGTTTGCTTGGCAAATTGTTACCTCAGATCTGTTGATTAATCTCTGACCAATGTCGCACGACTAGATCGATGCCGTCATTCTTAAGACACATTTTTTCCATGATGAAAGATTTTATAATCGGGCAAACCACTTGAATCAACGCCTCTATGTAATATGGATGCAATGATAATGCAACAAAAGTATGTGTAAAATAAAAATAAAAATAAAACACAAAAAGAAATAAGTTAGTACCGGATAAAAATAATAAATACAAAAAATAAAAGAATAAATTAAATAAAGTAAACAAACAAGATAACCTTATTTATCCCGACTAAAACACCTAAGGTTATCCGCATGGCTCTAAAAGGGTGGGTTTCTATGTTCTCTATATGTAGTTTTGGTGCTAAGAGGTACCCGAACTGTCCTTGCTGTCCCCTGCTAAGGGTAGAAGGCCCCCGATCATCACCCATTATAGGCTTCTTTCAACCGGGTTCAATTCAGGGGGACCCATTCGCTTATGCCTACACGAAGGAACGATATCCTTATGAAAGCATAAGGTACTTGAGCCCCGAAGGTACTTGCTAGGCCTACACGGAGGAACGATATCCTCACGAAAGCATTAGCGTTTCCCCACTTAAAAAAAGATGGGTTTATATGCCAAATTTTAAATGCGTTAAAATAAACGTGCAATTATAACCGAATGTTAATTTAATAGTCACTTTAATCCGAAACTTCTAATATTAATAAAGCAGTAATTATTTTAAAAAGCTTGACTCTCTTTTTGTTCTTGAAAAAAGCAAAAATTGGTCCCTAGCGGAGCCGCCATCTGTAGCGATGTCTGTTTCGCTAAAAAAACGAGTTTCATCTATTGTTTTGTTTTGAAAATAATGTCTTCCGTTGGGTTTTAAAGAAACCGCGTTTTATTTAGAAATTGGAGTTGCCACTGGCCACTTAGGTAGGCCGGACACCGTAAAACTAGAGATTTAAAAATTGTTGGGTTTGGGAGTCAGTTACGGATAGGGAAGGATTAGCACCCCCACACCGCCCAAAATTGGTACTTTAGTAATTACCGCTTTATTAAAATTAAACTTTCCGGATTAAAATGATGATTAAATTAGAATTTGGTTATAAGTGCGAGTATATTTTAAAGGCCCCATTATCCGAGGCTAAACGCCCAACCACCATCACTACGCCTGATACTGGCCCCATTTACGCTCGGATAAAAGTGCACCGCATTGGCAATTTATATATCTCGATATGCGATCTTAGTGAGCAAAATATAAAATATGGCAAATAATTTACATACAATAAAAATACAAATAAATATTAACATAATAAAATACTAATCTAACATAAATAAAATACTAATCTAAAACATACATACATAAATATTAATCTAACTCATAAATAAAAACAAATCTAACATAAATAAAATGCTAACATTCATAAATATTAATCTAACACATAAATAAAAACAAATTTAATATAAATAAAATATTAATATAAAACATAAATTTAAAACATAATAAATACTAATCTAAAACATAAATAAGCATACAAACTAAAAAACACAAATTTAAATTAACTACTACTTCATTAAATCATAAAAATTACAACACAAATAAAAAGGAAAGAAAATATACCTAACTAGAAGCTCGAATGACAAACCCCGACTGAACCCCACCAAGATCTACCACGACCTCTCCAAAAAATTAACTAGACCGGACCCAAAATAAGACCCCGATCGAACCGGTTAGGACCGATGAGACTGCCCTTGGCCCCGGGCTAGCCGAGAACACTGCTCTCTTATGCGGCCTGCCCTATGTCGGCTCCTTGTTTTTGCTTGAATTCCCCCCCCATTTCATGCCTTTATATAGGCAATTGGGGGGATTCAATGATGACGTGGAGCTATGTGCTCCAAGCACTTTTTTTTTTACTTTTACCTTTTTTACATTATATATTTTTTGATTTTTCATTAATTTTATATTAATAATATTACTATTAAAATAATACTAATAAAACTAAAACCCGGTAAAAAATGAGTGATTACAGGAGTTAGCTAGGTATATTATATGGTTCAGGTGAACGAAATTAGTCGGTTCGATCTAGTTTTGGGATTTAAATCGTAATAAATATTTTTAACACAAAATAAAATATGAAAAATGGTTAAAAATAATTAATTATTATTTTAAGGGTTTTGGTAAACTCAATTTGATAAAATAAGGCTTGAATTATGGACATTTTATCCTAGTGACTAAAATGTAAAGTTTGGAAATTGTTTTTGGTGACTAAATCATAAAAGTGTCAAAACTTAGAATCTTTAGGGAGCTATTAAGCCAATCGGTTTTATCAGAATTTTCCCTTAATTTGGATATTTTAAAATGTTTTTAAAAGGATTTAATAAAAGGGATTAAAAGAGTTTTAATTAGTTTGTTTTTAATTAGCCAAATCATTTTCTCACGTAACTACTTTTTCTCCCAATCTTTTCTCTCAAATTCTTAGCATCCAAACTACCTTTTCTTTTATAAAAATCTCAGGAATGAATCTTTTTAATCTTACTTTTGATTTCAACACTTGATTCCTTTGTTCTACTTTGGATATTCTATTTCTACTTTGGAGATTTCATCAAAATCAAGCCAATTGAGGGAGGAGTCTACCATTAGAGGTGATTTTTGTTTCTCTCCTCTAATAAAAGGTTCTTTATTGAAATTCCCAAGCTCTTGATCCTTTGGAATTGATTTATATTATTTTTTAATGATTAAATCAAGATTTAATGGTTTAATGTTAAATTTGTTAAAAAAATTATTAAGTTTGGTTATTGATCTGAATCATTGCAATCTTGATTGGTTTATATCATGATTAAAGTGCATTTTGATGATATTTAATGGGATTTATAAAAGGAAACCCAAAACTAGTTGAATTGCTAATTTTTTAGGTTGTGAATAGTTAGTTTTTGAGGTGTTTGTGGTGTTAAGATGTTGCTAGAGGTATAAGATGAATTTGCAAGTGTTTTTAGATGTTAATTGATGTTGATTAGATGTTTAAATCGTTGGCTTATTTCAGGGCCTTGTTTAGGTTGTGTTTGGTGGTGTTTTCGATTATTTTAAGAAGGCGTTTTATGGTTTTTGGTGAGGCGATGTTGGGAATTGATGGTTCTGGGATTATGGATGCATTAATCCTATATTATGATGTGAATAAAACAAGAGAGATCGATCCTATAGTGATTGAAAAAAGGTTTGGAAGCGTCGGACGCTTGATTTCACATCGGCAAGTAAAGCTTTGAGTTATCGGTGAGTGGAAACGAGATTTAAAACCTTTTAAAGGTTTGAAAGTGATTTTTGGGAGTTTAGATTAAGCTTGAAATGCTTGTCTATGATCGAAAGTAAGTATAGATGATTACGCTCTCAATTTTGGTTTGGCAAAGTTGATTTTCTGATGCCTATGTTTATAATTTGATACATACTATTATATGTATGTTTTGGAAATGGATTATGATACAAATGATCTTATATTGATGATATTTGAGCATGGTAAATGCTCTATGAAAAGTATTCCAGTGTTATGAAATGCATGGTTTGTTGCATTGTAAATTAGTTTAAACAATGCCTATGAAAAATAGTGAGGTATCATGTTTAACACGAAATATATTGGCAACTGACAATGATTAAATGTTATCAGATATAGTTAGCATGCTATAGGGTTTAAAGTGAACTATAATAAGTTGCCTCATGTGTGTCAAGGGGTTGTGATTGTACTGTTTTCTCCACCATGGGTACCTCAGCGGTCGAGGGGTTGTGATTGTACCGTTTTCTCCTACTGATGGGTATTATACATTGTAACTGTCAAGGGGTTTATTGCACCGGTTGCTCTGGTTAAATGTATGGTTAAGTGGTCTAAGAAAACACTTGTGAAATTCGTGTATCCGATGTGTTTTGATAAAGGAAAGAAATGGTTTTTGGGTCACTTTAATGATAATATATGAACTAATGTATCATGATGGATGAATTATGTTTTGTTTAATGTGATTTATACATGTTTGGCTCTTTAAGCTTTGCTATTAGATGAATAAGCATGCGAATGCTTAAATTGAGGTTTTGCATATGGGATTATGCATGAGATCCATGATGCATGTTTTGGAAAGTTAAAAAGGGCATGAGATGTTTTAGCATGAAGTTGAAAATGCGGTTTGACTCAAATGGTTTTAAATGCATTGATGAGTGTTTTTAGAGCGTCCCTAACTAGGCAGTATATGCTTACGCTATCCTTTCTAATCATTGTAGAGAAGTGAGTTTCTGGGCAGCAAGTGAGTAAGGAGGAATCCAAGAATTGATTTACTTCAATTATGGTTTTAATAAATGTGTTTGTAGTAATAAAGGGCAACGTGACCAAGTTGTAATTGTGAGGGTTGTTTGCTTACTTCCTGTTTTGGACATGTTCTATTTGGTATTTTGGACTTGTATGAGGTTATATGGTTTGTTTTGTGGGTTTGGGATGAGAACTGCTTGCTTGGGTAGAGACCATACCTATAGGTTCTCTTGATTGATTTGCTATGGATTGAATGTTCATCTAGCATGCTTGGCTGGTTATGGAAATGATGTTAAATATGTTATATAATGTTTGTTTGGTGTTTGAAGCATGTTAGACTGAGCCTAAATGTCATATGTTTAGCCAAGAGGTCATTACAAGCCTAGTTGTACCGATACTGGTTCTTTGAGGATGGTACACAGGGTCTGATATAGCTCATATTTGAGGAAAATAACAAGGGGTATTAGTACGAGTAACCGCTGTATCGATACACCCTTAAGAAAGTTTATACTGGGATTGGTACATAGGGTACTGTGTCGCTACGAGTTTTAGCTATTAGAGTCCTCTGTGTTTGAAATACGCAATAAGGATTGATACTCTTATGAACGTACTGATACGAGTATGCCATGTTGGCTCGTATCGATACAACATAAGTCTGTATCGGTACGAGATTAGTTAATTCTGGTATTTTCATGTTGTGTTTTGGATTCTTTGCAAATTGGGCACTGTTTTTGTAATGCTCAATTAATAATGCTATTGTGATCCAATTTTGATGCAAATTCACACAGAGCCAGGCAATGAAACTAATTAAGAGATGATAACATAAATTTGTAATTTATTCATTTAATTAATGGAATTTACATTTTGGTCCCTAAAGTGTTAAGTCTTGCAAATCGAATGCTTGATTCGTCTTCCGCTATTGTACATCATACCTTAGGGTTAATTAAACATCTAAGCAAAATATAAAGGAAAAAAGGACCAGTTTAGTTTATTAGTTTTGGGTTTGATTTGGCAAACCTAATGTAACGTCCTTGATTCAGTCTTGGCGGCTAGGCCATGTCAAGGGGGTTACGCACCAAGGATCTCCTATGGTTGCTATTACAACAAGTCACCCAATTAAGTTTACCAACTTGTTAATACATTGTGGCAGAGTACATTAATATCCTCATTAATTATCTCTGTCATTCCATATTATCTCATTAATATCCCACATCAATTTCCATCTTTTTATTAGCATAATAGATTATTCTGTTCAGTAGGTACTGGTACTCAAACAAGTGTATTGATACGGTATCCTTGGGTATTGATACTCACACGCATACCGATACTAATATAGCTTACTGGAAATCCTTAATTTCTACAAGTATTAGTATGGGTCGACCCATATAGTCCCTAATCACGTACCGCTATAGCCAAAGCTTGTACCGATACTCTATTTACATATTCTTACCATTTTCTCAAATTATGATATTACCACACTTTATTCGATCCCTAAAGCTTATGTAAGTCATTAAGGTTTGTTTACTAAAGCATTCATTCAATTAATATTAATTATTGACTTAATAATCATTTATTCAAATATTTCCAATTATCAGTCCATTTAGTATAATTTCCATCAAATCTCATCAATCTATTTGAACAAGCATACATGACATCACAATTATTTCAATCAGTAAAATAATCATACGATCATCACAAACGACCCTAAACGGTCTCTAAAGCCTTCATAAATTTTATCATATTCACAAAATTATCATGCATCTCATAAATATCAAGTCTCAAACTATCGGTCTCCATACATGCATATTCATCATCTACCTAATTTGCACATACTAACATGCAAGGCAATCACATTTATGATGCTCATAAAGCAATAGGAGTTTGAGGTGCATTAACCTTAACCATAGCGATAAATCCTTACTTGAGCTCCTCAATTCTCCTGTAATATCCCAAATTTTTGGTTAGTGACCAAAATGTAAATCTTGAAAGTTTAGGGGTTAAAGTGTAAACTTTGGAAAAGTTCAGGGACCAAAGTGTAATTTCCAAAAATTGAGTATTTTAACCCCGTAAATGAATAGTTTTCCCCCAAGAATGACATTTTCATGTTGCCCGAATTTTTCGTACGGAGTTTGTATTATTGGCTATAAAGCGATAAAGTTCGAAAGAATATTCAGATAATCGGAACGAATCGAATATCCAAGATATTTTGAAGGATGATAAGCCACGGTTGATTATGTCATTTTACATGTCTGAGATATTTTCTTTTTGTTAGAAGAATATGAATCCTTGGATTTAAGTTGATTTTCCATGCTAAATATGAGCTGTTAGATGAAAAATGGCAAGATCGTAATTTTGGAAAATCATAAGGGCAAAGTTGGTAAACTACTAACTCGAGATTTAAATTTAGGTCATTGGATGAAGGATGATGATATGAGGAATATTATGGAAACATAGAATTCTTGGAATAGATCCGATAGCTCGATAAAGGTAAAATCGTAGTAGAAGTATTTTATGAATATCGAGAAATCAGATTGAATTGAAATTTTAGAGGCTATTCCATAATCCATGGAAAATCATAAAATGATATTTATGGAATGGTGGCCAATTGAGGAGGAACTAATTTAGTTAGATTTTAATGGAATGGCAATTTTGAAACAAACTAGTAAATAAAGATTAGTTGGAGGGCAAATTGGTCAATTGGTAGGATGACAATTTTGAAATATTTGAAGTTACAAGGTCTATTTTTGGAAGAAGAAAATTAAAGATTAAATCTTGGCCCTTGATTGATGATAAAATCAATCTCAACCGTTGGATAAAAGGGCACTTTTGTAATTTCCCTATTTGAATGAATTTAAAATTCATTTATATAATACAAGTGGAATAATTGGAGGAATGGAAAATTAAAAGGCCAAAAAAAGATGATGAAGCCTTCTTCATCTTCTATTTTCGAAAATATAGGGTAAAAAGGGAGAAAATTTCCAAGCTCGATTCAAACCCGAAACTCAATTTTTAGGTAATCTTTCGAACTGCAAAGTTATTCTAATCTTCAAGCTCTATCTTTTGATGTAATTAATTCATGGAATGCATGCTTGACTGATGAGAATTTTACATGAGAAGGAAATTAGCGTTTATGAACAAAATTGAGGCTTTTGAGATTTTATGATTCCGCGGTTGAATTTAAGTTGAAATTAAGCTTATATGAAGTTAAAATCATGTTTTTGAGTTAGGATTTAAATCCTACATATTTTGGTTTGTATGGAGAAGATTAGGGTTTATGGATTTAAGTCTAACTTAGGGTTTGTGATGTTGGATTAATGATCTAGTAAGCTTGATTTGTTGTTTAGAAGCAAAACTATGTTGGATGGAATAAATACAAAAATTATGCCCAAATAAGCCATTGAGGGACAGGGTATAGTTGGCATGCCATAGAGTCCTGTAGCACGCTGCATATTCGAGAAATCGGGATAGCACTATAGTGTACGTAAAGGACACTTAGTGCATGGTAAGCACTACCTTATAAACTTTCAAAAAATCAGAAGGTTAGCACAGCCTTATAAATGTGCAGAAATCGAGAGCACTTCGGTGCATATTTGAATCGCATACCCATGGTCCTCAAGGTTTAGTTTGGGTTATGAATAAACGGATAATAAATAGTAAACATGTTAGTGTATATTCGGGTATCCGGTTTATATGAACACTCGGGGGCAAATGGCAAGTATATCAGTAAGAAATTTTGTATCCGGTTTATATGAACACTCAGGACAAATGGCAAGTATATCGGTAAGAAATTTTATATTCGGTTTATATTATGTTGATACATGATTAGTATGATGATATACTTATCTAGTGATCATGATGCATTTATGAATATACGTCATATTATGATAACCAGGCAAGAATGAAAATATTATGACATTGGCATATAGTAAATATTTAATAATGCAATGTGAAAGTTGATGCATTGGCATATATCATGCTATATAAATGTAGCTATGAAGTTGAATAAAATTTAAATTATTGTTATTAACTTCCTTTATTGCCTCACTAAGTTCGTACTTAGCGTGTGTTTGATTGTACACATATAGGTAAATCAAGTTGGGAGGGAGAAAAGCTTTGCATCAATATTGGAAAGCTCAACAGGTAATCACAATAATGACATCCTAATTAAGGTTTGATTATTATAGTGGCAGGTATACTTGCTAAACCTATTTGAGTGTGATTGACCTTTAAAGTTCTTTATGGTTTCAAGATAAGTGGCGTTTCTGAAAAGATTCAAGGTTAAGAATAACCTTAAGTGATGAGTAGCATGCTAAGATAATTGATATATGATTGGAACTCAAACAAATAATTTAAGTCAGTTTTAAATAAAGTTAAGCGTGCTTGAGCTAGAGAAATTTTAGGATGGGTGACCATTGGGACGTTTTCTGAAAAATTTAAATCACCCTGAGTTTTTTGATTTAAAGAAGTCGTAACATTTTTGACTCGTTCCCAGTGTATGGATACGGGCAAGGGGTGTTACATTTATTGGTATCAGAGCTACAAGTTTAGCCAGTTCTGGAGTTAAACGGAGTATGGTAAAGGTCAAAAGTGTATACATGCCACTAGGATGTCAGAGTTACTGATGATTTTACTTGTTGGAATGAATGAAATTACTTACTTCATTATGATAATAATGTTAAATTCCAATATGTGAGGGTAAAAGAATTGTGTAAGGTGTTTAGGCAAGTGAATCAATAAGAGATTCACGAGAGTGATAAGGTTAATGATAATATTTTACCCTCAGCTTAGCCTGGTGCAGAGGCACCAGGGTAACATGATATGTATGTTCCAGATTAAGATTTTTCTTCCAGACATTTGATTTGATCATGAATCAGCCCGCTTAGGCACTGATTGCAAAAGAGTTGAGAGTTCTAACACACTAGATTTTCAGAGAGACATTGATGGAGATCCTATGATTGTTAATCTATGGTTTAAGGATATAAAGGTTAGGTTGAAGGAACTCTATATTGATGATCAGAGGAGACTAAAATAATAAAGTAGTATCTCATATGAAAGGATTATATCTGTATTTGATAAAGTAATGTCATGGTATATACTCAAAAATCTGTTAGCTAGAAGTTCTTTCTTTGAGTGTTTCGTAACAAAGTTTATTCTAGATATGCAACGAAGTTTCTTGCATCTTAATTAGGGCAATTGGATCATTTACGAGTATGAATAGAAGTTTAATAAGCTGAGTTGAATTACTTCTAAACTGCTTCCTACAGACAGAAGAAGAGCCTGTTATGACAGTTCATAGAGGGCTAGAGGTCAGCTATAAAGAATTACTGACTGCCCTATATATTTTAAAATTCCATGAAGCAGTAAATTATGGCAAATGCAATGCGAAGGGTTCAGAATGAGAAAATATTTAAAAAGAGGTCATAGCTCGTAAAGAGGAATAGTGAATCGAGATAACCACTTTTAAAAAGTGTTGAGGATTTTCGGCAAAAATATCAAGCTGAATTTATTACATAGTTCTGCTAAGAGATCGGGACAAGCAAAATTAGGAACTCTCTGACATTTATAATTAATGTTGGAGATTCAAGAAAACCACAAAACCAATCATGTGAGTGTTGTGATAATTGGCATGCATGAGAGTGCAGAGTTTTTATTGGAATTTGTTATCAATATGAAAATGATTTAACTTATGCTATGGATACCGAGCATCAAGGGTAAGCTGGGAGAGTATTCTTATTGTTTGTGAGTTTTAAATGGGTTGCTCAAGAGGAGCTGTCAGGCTTGATGCTTGATCGAGAGGCTAAGTTTAGGATTAGATTTAATCCAATATTGAATCTATATTGATTATACTCTACAGAATGGCTCTTATTAGATTGAGAAAGCTAAACATCTAGTTGCAAGAGTCATTGATGTATGTTTTATACGACTTGGTATATCACCTGAGGAAGCTTCAGTGATGTTAGTTAAAGAAGTAGTAATGTTCCTCTAAGGTTAAATTACGATCATATAATTAACAATAAAGGAAGATTTGATAGTAGCACTAATATTAGTGCATTATGAATCTAATAAGGATTCTACCTTATTCAATAATACGTTCCATAATAGGCTAGGATACGTAGTGATGCAATAAGGCTAAAGTAGTAATAGATGTATTTAGTCAAAAGTCACTCTTTGCCCTATAAGCATTGATTGCTTAATTATCTTTGGAGGAAAATAGTGTATCGATTACACAACCTCAGCTCGAGTCTACTATGACAAACTGGGTCAAAGATTTATAGATAAAAGATAAGATATGCCTGGAAAGAATTCAGTAAGGTGAAAAGGAAAAATTTAAAGATTTTGATATTAAGTCCAAAGGATGTTTATGTTATCAAGGAGTAATTTATATTCCTGAGGATAATAAAAAAAGAACTAAGAGGTGATTGAATTTGATTTGATTCAGTTTAGGATATGGATAATCAAGTATGAATGGTTCGAAGTAATTTAGAATTTCTTTAGAATGGTGGATATTTTTTGCTGATCTTGAAAGAAAAGATATTTATATGAAGTTAAGGATGAAATATTCCTTAAAAGTTTCACCTTGGAAGAAGGTGTTATGGTTTGGACCAAGAAGGGAAGCTAAATCCGAGATTCTTTGGGTCATATAAGATTGTGAAAAGGGTTGGTCTGGTGGCTTATTAGTTAATCTTACCTCCGGAAATGGACAAGATTCACAATGTATTCCATGTATCGATGCTCAAGAAGTATCGATTAAATCCTTTACATATCATTACTCTGAAAGGAATAGAGATTCAACCGGATTTGATTTATGAGAAAGATTCGGTAAAGATATTGGCACATGGAGTCAAATGATTAAGAAATAAAATGATTTCTCTTGTTAAAGTTCTTTGGTGAAATTATGAAGTTAAAAAGTGACACATGAAAGAGAAAAAGATATGAGAAAACAATTTCCTCGATTTTTGAACTAGGTATGTGTTGAAAATTCAAGGAAGAATTTTTCTTAAGGGGAGAGAATTGTAATATCCAAATTTTTGGTTAGTGACCAAAATGTAAAATTTAAAAGTTTAGGGGTTAAAGTGTAAACTTTGGAAATGTTTAGGGACCAAAGTGTAATATCCAAAACTTGTGTATTTTAACCCCGTAAATAAATAGTGTACCCCCAGGAATGATGTTTTCGTGTTCCTCAGATTTTTCGTACGGAGTTTGTATTGTTGGCTATATAGCGATAAAGTTTGGAAGAATATTCGGATAATCGGATCGAATCGAATATCGAGGATATTTTGATAGATGATAAGCCACGATTAATTATGTCATTTTACACGTCTAAGATATTTTATTTGTGTTGGAAGAATATGAACCCTTGGATTTAAGTTGATTTTCCATTCTAAATATGAGTCGTTAGATGAAAAATGGCTAGATCGTAATTTTGGAAAATTATAAGGGCAAAATTGGTAAACTACTAACTTGAGATTTAAATTTAGGTCATTGGATTAAGGATGATGATATGAGGAATATTATGGAAATATAGAATTTTCGGAATAGATCTGATAGCTTGGTAAAGGTAAAATCGTAGTAGAAGTATTTTGTGAATATCAGGAAATCTGATTGAATTGAAATTTTAGAGGCTGTTCCACAATCCATGGAAAATCATAAAATGATATTTATTGAATGGTGGCCGGTTGAGGAGGAACTAATTTAGTTAGATTTTAATAGAATGGCAATTTTGAAACAAACTAGTAAATAAAGATTAGTTGGAGGGCAAATTGGTCAATTGGTAGGGATGACAATTTTGAAATATTTGAAGTTACAATGGCTATTTTTTGAAGAATAAAATTAAATATTAAATCTTAGCCCTTGATTGATGATAAAATTAACCTCAACCGTTGGATAAAAGGGCACTTTTGTAATTTCCCTATTTGAATAAATTTAAAATTCATTTATATAATACAAGTGGCATAATTGGAGGAATTGAAAATTAAAAGGCCAAAAAAAAGATGATGAAGCCTTCTTCATCTTCTATTTTTGAAAATATGGGGGGGAAATGGGAGAAAATTTCCAAGCTCGGTTCAAGCCCCGAAACTCATTTTTCAGGTAATCTTTCGAACTGCAAAGTTGTTCTACTCTTCAAGCTCTATCTTTTGATGTACTTAATTCATGGAATACATGCTTGATTGATGAGAATTTTATATGAGAAGGAAATTAGGGTTTATGAACAAAATTGAGGCTTTTGAGATTTTATGATTCCATGGTTGAATTTAAGTTGGAATCAAGCTTATATGATGTTAAAATCATGTTTTTGAGTTAGGATTTAAATCCTACATATTTTGGTTTGTATGGAGAAGATTAGGGTTTAGGATTTAAGTCTAACTTAGGGTTTGTGATGTTAGATTAATGATCTAGTAAGCTTGATTTGTTGTTTGGAAGCAAAACCCTAAGTTAAAATTATAGGGGCCAATTCGGCAAGCTTCAAAGTTAAGGGACCGAATATGAATTTTATGAATTTGGAGTGTATTTATGTAATTAATGATGTTGGAGATGTGAAATTAATGTTAGAACGCTAAACCGATGTTGAATCGAATTAGTGACCATTTTGAAAAATTGTCAAAATCAAGTGACCAAATAGGAAATGAATTATTGGATGGAGATTAAATATGATTTTTAGTTAAAATAATAGAATTAAGGTAGTAGTGTTGATTTGAGGACTAAATTGCAAAGTTAAGAAGTTTGAATTCTTATCTTTGCATTTTAGTGACTATTTTGGGCAAAGAAAGAACATTAGAGGGAATTATTTTAAATAATTATTTGATGAAGAAGAGGATGAATTGGTGGTTTGAAGCAAGTGATGAGACTAAATTGATAAGTAGAAAAATAAGGAGAAATTAGTAGAAATTAGAAGTTTATTATGAAAAGCTATGTAGAAGATTGAATTTTGGTAGTGACTTTGAAAATTCACCATAAATTCTACAAATATGGTTAGATGATGAATTTTATACCGTTGTAAATATGTGTTTATCTAGTTTCGTCTCCAACAAACGGAAACTAATTTCGAGTTCTGAGTTAAAAGATATGAATTTTGAATCGAATGAAGGTTAGAAAATTTATATAGCAGATTCTGTAAGGACAGATCTGTGGCGGGAGTTTGAAATATTTTCATAATTTTCATAGTTTTTTTTAGATTTTCTTAATTTTTGTGGCTTATACCGTTATAACCGTTATCAAATCTAGTTTTCTAGTATAAAGGAAATTAAGATCCTGTATGTATTCTGCCCGGTATAAGTAAATCTTTAAACGTATCGCAAGCTGTCAGAAAATGGAATTTGAAATATTTTATATTTAAATGTGAGTTAGCAAGCTCGGAAGAATTATTGGAAGTTCAAATTGGTCACTAAGAACCATAATGAGTTTTTGAACAGTACAAGGAAGAAAGGAAAAATATTTGGAAATTTTATATTTTAATGATTATATTAGACATCGTTTTTAAGGTATTGTTAGATTTGAATCTAACAAATATTTTATCTTATTCATGTGATTCATGAAGTCGAGGCCGAATCAAAGAAGATTCGAGGTTCTATAAAGGAAAGGATCGAGTAGAATTTAGTGAGGCATGCTAATAAATGGCCCAGGTGAGTGCAATGCATACATAACATGATACATATATGTTTTATACATCATTTGGAAGATTAGCGATATGTCTACCTGGTTTATAAATTGGCATGATATTTTAAATATGTCAAAGATTGAATATAAATGCATGGATCACTAGTTATATATGTTGCTATTCTATGAATGTTATTTCAGGTATGAACTGCCAATAATAAATTTTATTGATATACATTGCCATGGATGGAATAAATATGTAAGTTACACCCAAATAAGTCATTGAGGGTCAGGGTATCGTTGGCATGCCATAGAGTTTAGCAGCACGCTGCATATTCGGGAAACCGGGATAGCACTATAGTGTATGTAAAGGACACTTAGTGAATGGTAAGTACGACCTTATAAACGTGCAGAAAATCAGGAGGTTAGCACAGCCTTATAAATGTACGAAAATTGGGAGCACTTCGGTGCATATTCGGGAGCACTTCAGTGCATATTTGACTCACGTACCCTAGGTCCTCAAGGTTTTGTTTGCGCTATAACTAAACGGATAATAAATAGTAAACATGTTAGTGTATATTCGGGTATCCGGTTTATATGAACACTCAGGGCAAATGGAATGTCTATCGGTAAGAAATTTTATATTCGGTTTATATTATGTTGATACATGATTAGTATGATGGTATACTTATCTAGTGATCATGATGCATTTATGCACATCCGACATATTATGATAACCGGACAGGTATGAAAATCTTATGACATTGGCATATAGTAAATATTTAATAATGCAATGTGAAAGTTGATGCATTGACATATATCATGCTATATAAATGTAGCTATGAAGTTGAATAAAATTTAAATTATTTTTATTAACTTCCTTTATTACCTCACTAAGTTCGTACTTAGCGTGTGTTTGATTGTACACATGTAGGTAAATCAAGATGAGAAGGAGAAAAGCTTTGCATCAATATTGGAAAGCTCAACAGGTAATCACAGTAATGACATCCTAATTAAGTTTGATTATTCTAGTGGCATGTATACTTGCTAAACCTATTTGAGTGTGATTGACCTTTAAAGTTCATTATGGTTTCAAGATAAGTGGCGTTTTTAAAAATATTCAAGGTTAAGAATAACCTTAAGTGATAAGTAGCATACTAAGATAATTGATTTATGATTGGAACTCGAACAAATAATTTAAGTCAGTTTTAAATAAAGTTAAGCGTGCTTGAGCTAGAGAAATTTTAGTATGGGTGACCATCGAGAAGTTTTTTTTGAAAATTTTAAATTATCCTAATTTTTTTGATTTAAAGAAGTCGTAACATTTTCGACTCGTACCCGGTGTATGGATACGAGAAAGGGGTGTTACAGCTCCTCTTGATCCAATATTCAAGCCCAAACAATCCTCATAAATATAAGAATACCATAATTATTACTTAACCTCATTCACTAACTAATCCACAAATTCCGATGCGTAAAACTACCTTACCAAGTTTGAATTTGTCAAAACGGACTGCGCCAACGGACTTAGAACATTGAGAAACCCCTGGGTAGGGTCCCCTAGAAAAATTCAACGCCGGTCAATAATCAACAGCGGTCAAGGACAAAGGCGCCAGTTGTAAACGGCTGCGCGGCAGCTGGCTCAGCTCGAATTGAAGGGTCGGCTTGGTGGACCGGCTCGGCTTGTTAGGCCGGCTCAACTTGGCCCAACTGGCTGGGTCCATGTGGGTTATATAGCCTAGCTTGGCCGGACGTCACCCACGCGCGATGGCGGCGCGTGTGGCCTCGGTTTTCCATTTTGAGCAATCTAACCCCTTAACTCAACAACCCAAAACTTCTTTTCTCTCACCCCTCCGATAACAGCTTCGATGTTGATGTCACTAGTACCGAGAAACTCGTCTCGACGAGATAAACACAATAGCGGTGGAGGTGTTGACAACAGACGGCCGAATCTTCGTAGATCAAAGTTTGAATCTCCCATTTAACTTTTTTCTCCTCTCTTTCTCCCATCTACTTTTTACTTTTTCCCTATTCTCTCTCCACTTTATCTCATTCCTCACTATTTAAATTTCAAACCTCCATCCTCAATATAATGGGCCCAACTTAACATTCTTAACTAGGCTTCCAAAGTAAAGGCCAAATGCCCAGTCCGAGACCCGATTCGCTAACCCAAAGTTCGAGTCATTACAACTCTCCCCACCTTAAAAGAAATTTCTTCCTCGAAATTTATACCAGTAAACTAGAGAAGATGCTAAAACTTTTATAACTCTCCAACGTTCTCAAACACATCCCACTGCGCTACTCTGATCTCTCACAACACTTGTCAATTATAACCCTTGTCTTCTACCGATACAAACATAATCTCAACTGATTCTTTCTCTTAGAAGGAATCCATCTTCGCTTGGCAACAAACTGTCACGCGAATACGTCATCAAAGAAACTTAACTTATACCGTAGAACCCAAAAGATTGTTGCACACAAAATCTTTCCACAACTTGTGTGATCTAAAAAGAACAAGATGTTAAACAGTCATTGCAACCAAAATAAAACAATTCTTCTCGTGGTGACTCCCTAAATGAGACTCTAACTCTGATGACATCCTTTATCAATATTATCGCTTGCCCGATGCAAGACTTTTGAAAACAAAAGATGTCTCTACATGTATCAAGGCCGATCCTAGATCTCGGTATGCTTTACATCAAAACGTCAACTAAAGTAGCTTTTACAAACTTGGTTCACGCAAGAGTCTTACACTCCAAACTATCACGTGTCTGGAAAACAAGTCATTTGCACCTTCACTAGGATTTGTCATTGCATGAAATCCCACCAAGGGATAAGGTTCCATCACAAACCTAGAGTCTCATGTCAAAATGTAGCATGTAAACACCACAGTGTTATACAACCCAACCCACAGCCAAACCAAGTTGACTTTCCATCCATATCTTGACTTTATCGAAATAGCAAACGATGCCTACCAAGAATATCATTTGATACCCTCGATGTACTCAATAGTTTGTGCTAAGAGGGTTGAAATTGCTTCCCAAATAAATTGGCTAAAACTGAAAAATAATGGACAATATTGAACAATAATTTTAGAGTGGTTCGACTACCCAACCGAATCTACACCCACTACCTTAGCACACCACTAAGGATTCCCCAATTCATTACTATGAATTCTCCTCTTTTCCTGGTTCAAGGGGTAACCTTTATAACCCTATCTTTTCAATGGCTAAGATAGAACCACTCTAGGTTTTCCTTGGGCTAAACTAGAACCTCTCCCTTTTACAAGGTAATTGAGTAAACATTGAAACCTCACAAGGTGGGTGTTTACAATATTGAAGCTCACAAGAGTGTAAAGAAAAATACTCTCTATACACTATATACAAGAGAAATAAGAAATAAAGACTTGAAAGCTAATTTCTCTTGATCATGATGCTTGGATGTGTTCTCTAACCATCTTCAAATGTCCCAAGTCTTTTTTTAATGTGTGGAATGAGCTACTAGCCATTTATAGCCGTTGGGGATAAATTGGAGCCATTGAGAAACTTTAAAACAGAGCATTCAATGCTCACCCGAACATAAGTTTCGAAACTACTCGAAGAGTTTCGAAACTCTTTGAGTCAGATTTAAAAATTTGACCGCTAGAGCCTAAAGTTTCAAAACTTACTCTATAGTTTCAAAACTTGAAAATTGTCTAGAATCAGAAGTTTAGAAACTTCTATAGAAGTATGGAAACTTCCGTACAGAAGTTTGGAAACTCTTGTAAGAGAGAGTTTCGAACCTTCTGGTAAAGTTTAGAAACTTTGCTCTAGCATTTTCAAGAATTAAGTAGTTTTGACTTTATGAAAATATTTTAAGTTGAGGAATGAGTCAAAAGACTTAGAAAATATTTTTAAACATATTTTCAAATTTTATGGACTTTGAATTATTTTTGCAATATTTCAATAAGTTCAAAAACATTTTTTATTAAGTTATATCAAAATCAATATCTCAACATCATTACTCAATGAAATCCCACCAAAACTGTGCACTCACAGATCCGTTAAAAGACTCACGGTCATCCATTTAATTTCCACAAAGGAAAAATCGAAGCATCACTGCAACTCCAATGAAGTCAATGTTTGACTCCCAACTGATGGCAAGTCAAACACTTACCATTATCCCAAGCACACAACCCCACACTGTTTTCCAAAACACGCGACAAAAGTTTGGTATCAACTGTTGTTCTCAAAATTTGTCATATACTGACCATTATATTGTATAGGAAGAATCTCTTGCCTTAATACATATTTCTCTAAAACACTCACAACAAGACCTCAAAGTCTATAAAAACCACCGAACCCAAATTCAATCACAACATTGTACCCTTTTAATTACAATTAGATGCTAATTTTTACGGCTTCCAAAGTTACCCAATCCTCAACTCGGTGCTTAACCAACAAAACACATGGGTACCATTACTGACTGGTTAGTACCGAAACTAGATGAATTGAGTACCAGTACCACATTGAGCTAGCATTGGTACTCCCTTACATGACCATCGCTTGCGATCCTTGATCGCCCCACACGGGCAGCATGATACTATAACCTGAACTAACTCCGTACAATCCATCACTTATCAAGTTCACTTTACTTAGGTGGTCACCAATCAACAGCTCTAAATTACTTCGACCTGCGTCGTTGTTCAAATCTCAAATTCCTTAAAGATCAAATAACCAAAATTCTCGTTGTTGGGGTGAATATAACATTCCCACTTTTAGCATAGAAATACAGCTCTGAAAATACAATAAACATCCTCGGAGATTTCAAAATCTTATTTTACTCTAATCGAGTTAGCACCACTGTAACAACAAAACTGTCTCAAAGAGCTTAGATTTCCACCAATGTTCCTCGGCTTCTTCCAAGGAAACTGTGATAAAAATCAAAAGCATTTACGAAGTCTCAAACCCTTGCTTCCCTAGTTGATTACACAGTAACTAAACTTTCCCACACACAAGGTCATTATGGTAACTATCTTGTTAATGCTTGTAACCTCCTTAACCTGGCCTAAAGCCAAACTAAACCGAGCGAGCTACATTGAGTTTACCGAGACAAAATTGAAACAATTACTTAGAAAACGACCTATTTTTCATTTTATCTTATCTAAATGCATAATTAATTCCTAAGGAGACCATCTTGGCAGTGGTGAAATTTAAAATTAATTCGGGCGTTGAATTGACATTCGATTGGACAAGATTGCACTTTCGGGACCAAATTTCCATTCAGTAAAATTATGAGGTCTTTCTTAAATCAAAAGTTACCAAACCTTAATTATTCAGGTTCCATGCATACCGGTTAAATTTCAACTTAAAATAATCATCCGAACTCATTTAATTGGATGATCAAGAAACAAGGACTAAACTACAAAGATTCAAACCTCAAAAAGCATTTTACCATAATTAACTAACTGTATACCGGTACACATACATCATGTATCAATACGAGTTTAATTTGCAAAGGGTATCAGTATGGTCCTCAAGCGTACCGATACGATTGTTCGATATAAAAATAGGGGATTCTAGTATCCAAAGGGTGTACCGATATGGTTGCCCGTGTACAGACACCAGTGTTAATTTCCAGCTATGCGTACCGCCTGTGCAATTTTGCACAGATTTGAGCCGAGACAGACTCCGCGTATTGATCCTTGAGGACCCATACCGGTACAAACTGTCCTGTAATGACCTCTTGGTCGAACATATGACACTTTGGCTCAATCTAACATGCCTCAAACATTACCCAAACATCATGTAACATGTCTAACAACATTTCCGCAATCAAATGGGCATGGTAAAGGATCATTCACATCATAGCATATCCAAACAAAGATCCTATAGGCATGATCTCTACCCAAGCATGCAAAACATATCCCAACCCCTCAAAGCAAGATATAAAGCAACATACAAGTCTAAAACATCAAATGAAACTTGCCCAAACCAGGGAGTAACCAAAACAACTCTCCCAATTGCAACTTGGTTTTGTCTCTTATTACTACATAGTATTTATAAAACCATACTTGAAATTGGTTCGCCCTTGGATTGCCTCTTGCTTGCTCACTGTCCAAAAATGCCTACTTCTCTGCATTGATGAGAAAGGAGAGCGCCAGCTTAAAAACCTAGTGAGGGAATCTCAAAAGCACTCACCAATGCATTTAAAACCATTTTGTTTCCAAATAAGTATTAAAGCTTATGCCAAAACATCTCATGCTTCTATAATCTTTACAAATATGCACCTTAAACAATTGCAACACATGTATCATAGATTTCTAGCATAAACCTCAATTTAAGCTTCTCATGCTAAAACCACAAAAGCAAGCTTAAAGAGCATCTCATGTATAAACCATATTATAAAAAATATAATCCATTTCTCATGATACATTATATCATATAAAGGCATTCAAGTGACCCCAAAGCCATTTCAATCTATTTATAAAAATACATCGAATACATGGATTTCCCAAGTGGTTCCTTCGACCACTTCACATACATCCTCGAACCGGAGCATGGTAATACTACCCCTCAATGGTTATGATGTATAAATCCACCAGCTGGAGAATTGGCACACTCTTGACCCCTCGACCGCTGCGGTTCTCATGGTGGAGCTTGGCACACTCTTGACCCCTCAACACACCCGAGGCAACTTATTATAGTGCACTTTAAATCCTATGGCTAGCCAACTATATCTGATAACTTTTAATCTCAGTCACTTGCCAATATACTCTATAAAACCACATTACCTCACATTTTTCATATGCATTAAATCAAACCAATTTCTAATACATTAAACCATGTATTCTAGTATTCTAAAAACTCTTTTCATAAACCATTTGTCATACTCAATAATCATCATATATGATCATTTGCAACATCTTTCATTTCTAAAACATGCATATAACACAAAGTAATCAAAACCATAAACATGTGCACGAGATTGTATTTTGCAAAACCAAAAAAGAATACTTACTTCCAAGCTTAGACAAGTGTTTCAAATTTAATCTAAACTCCAAAAAATCATCTTTAAACCTTTTAAAAGTAGTAAACCACGTTTCCACTCACCGACAACACAATGTTCCACTAGCCGATGCAAAAACAAGCTTTTGAAGCCTTTAAAACCTCTCCAAAGAATGAAAGATTCGTCTCCCCTGTTTTACCCACACAAAAAAGAGATGATTAATGCATTTTCATGCATCCCTAAACACAACAACACATCTACACAACTTCGCCTCACTAAAAACCATCAAATACTTCCTTAAAACATCCGAAATCATCACCAAACTCAACCTAAACAAAGCCCATCCAAAACCTAACTATTTCAGCATCTTAACATTATCAATTAACATCCAGAAGCAACAATATACCAACATTTTTTCTCCAGCAACCTTTTAACGCTAAGATCACCTCAAAATCTAACTATTTACAACCTAGAAAATTAGCAATTCACTTAGTTTCGGGATTCCTTTTATTAATCTCTTCTCATAACATTAAAACACATCTTATAAATGATCTAATTCAATTAGAATCAACACAAAACTAGATCCATATCAAGATTCATCAAATTTCTTATCAAATCTCAATTAAAACATTATAATCATGATTTAATCATAAAAACATAACAAAAATCTGTTGTAAAGGATCAATAACTTGGGAATTTAAATAAAGAACCTTTAATTAGAGGAGGGAAATGAAAATCACTTCTAATTGCTGATTTCTCCCTTAATTGGCAAGATTTGAGTGAAATCTTCAAGATAGCAAATAGGATTTGATGTATAAATCAAAGGAATCAATTAGGAAATCAAAAGGAAATCTAAAAGGAATGTTTCCTAATAATTTTGGAGTAAAATTGATAGTTTGACTGCTGAGAAAGTTGAGAGAAAAATTAAGAGCAAAAGTAGTTACGTAAGAAAATGAAATTGATTATTAAAATCATTTTAATCAAATCTATTTTATTTTTTATTAAACCTTTAAAAAATAGCCTAAATTAAGGGGGAAATCTGATTCAAAACTTTGGTAAATTAGGTCCTTAAAGATTCTAAGTTTTGACCCTTTTACGATTTAGTTACCAAAACAATTTTGAAAACTTTACATTTTAGTCACTAGAACAAAATGTCCTAACATCCGATTTTATTTCTTCAAATTGAGTTTTCCAAAACCCTTAGAATATTAATTAAATATTTCTAGCATTTTTATATATTTTATTTTAGCTATAAGCAATTTATATAAATTAATTCTTGAAATTAGCTTGAATATTCTAATCTTGTTCCCCTGAACCGTCTAATCGATCTAGCTGACATCTAGGCCCAAATTCGGGGCGTTACAACTCCCCCCTCTTAAGAAATTTCATCATCTAAATTTACCTAACAAAAAAAAGATAGGGAAACTGCTTCTTCATGCCCTCCCTTTTTTCCCATATAGCTTCCTCTATACCACGATGTCGCCACAACACATTTACCAACTCGATGGTCTTTCCTCAAAGAACCTTGCTGCTAGAATCCAGAATTTTCACAGACTCCTCATTATATGTCAAATTCGGATTCAACTCAATCCCCTCAACAGGCATCACATGCGATGGGTCCAATCTATATCTCCGAAGCATCGATCATGGAAAACATCATGTATCTTCTCCAACTTTGCAGGCAACCTCAATGTATAAGCAACTGGACCAACACGCTCTAACACCTCATAAGGTCCAATGAAACTTAGACTCAAATTGCCTTTATGTCCAAACCTCATTACCTTATTCCAAGGCGAAACCTTAAGAAACACTCTATCTCCAACAGCAAACTCAATCTCCCGATGCTTCAAGTCAGCCTATGACTTTTACTGATCTGAAGCCGCCTTCAACCGGTCACTAATAAGCTTCACCTTTTCATGCTCTTTAGCACATCAGGCAGGGAAATATACTTCTCACCTGCCTCAGCCCAACAAAGTGGCGTACGACACCTCCTACCATACAAAGCTTCTTATGGAGCCACTTGAATACTAGCCTGATAACTATTGTTATAAGCAAACTCCACCAACGGTAGTTGCTTCTCCTACATTCCTTGAAAATCAATGATGCAACACCACAACATATCTTTCAACACTTGGATAATGTGTTCCGAATGACCATCCGTTTGAGGATGATACGAAGTATTAAAATTCAACCGCGTACCTAAAGCTCTATGCAAACACTCCCCAAACCTCGCTTTAAAGTGTGGATCCCTATCCAATACTATATACTTAGGCACCCCATGTAACCTCACAATCTCAGCAACATACAATTTTGCCAGCTTATCCAAAGTATACGTCGTATGCACAGCCAAGAAATGTTCACACTTCGTAAACCTATCCACAATCACCCATATGGAATTCTTCTTTGATGGTGTCAAAGGAAAACCAGACACAAAATCCATGGTAATTCTCTCCCACTTCCATTTCGGAATCCTCAAAATTGTAACAACCCATAAGGAAACTAACGCTCAACCTTAACACGCTGACATACCATACAACGAACAACAAAATCCGCTACATCCTTCTTCAAACCAGCCCATAAATATTCCTTCTTCAAATCTGGATACATCTTTATACTACCCAAATGCATAACAAAAGGACTCGAATGTGCTTCAGTCAAGATAGTACATCTCAACTCATCATCTTTTGGCACAACCACTCGACTCTTGAAACACAAAACACCTTCATCATTAAAACAAAAATTTTATTCGATTGCCATCCATAATATCCTTAACATGCAGTACCAACGAATCATCTTACGATTGTTTCTCCTTGATCAACTATAATAATGATAGCTTCACTTACAACTCAGCCAACAAACCACAGTTTCATATCACACTCAGCCGAGCAAAATCACCCTCAGCTCTACTGCAACCTTCCTACTCAAGGCATCGGCTACAACATTAGCCTTACCCGGATGATACTCAATCGTCAAATCATAATCCTTAAGCAACTCCAACCATCTCCGCTGCCTAAGATTCAAATCTTTTTGCGACACTAGATACTTCAAACTCTTGTGATCGGTGTACACAATACACTTCTTACCATAGAGATAATGCCTCCAAATCTTTAATGCAAACACCATCGCTGCAAGCTCTATACCATGCGTATGATAGTTACGCTCATGCACCTTCAACTGCCTAGATTCATAAGCCTCAACTTTACCCCTTGGATCAACACACACCCCAAACCAACATAGGATGCATCACTATATGTAATCCACTTAACCCTGTCTATTCGAAAACGAGCTAAAAGAGCCACATTAGTTTTGCCGAAGCAAACCTGAACCAATAACCTAAACTAGGTATGTTGTTTTCTTTTATCTTATCTAAATGCATCAATTTAGATCCTAGGGTGAACATGCATCAACGGATACGTTACATTGTGATCGAATTGCAAAACAAAGTTCAATTGCTCAAACATGCACTTTGGGGACCAAAATGTAATTTTTACAAACTACAAGGACTTAATTAAAATCCAAGTTACCAATCTTTCATTAATCCAATTTCTTGCTTACATGCCAGATTCCAGCTTAAAACAATCATCCGAATTCATTTAACTCCACACATAACATTCAGGGACCAAATTGCACAATTTCAAACTTCAATAGGCAGAAACCTAAAAAGATACACTGCATATCGATATGGACATAGCCGTATCGATACATTTCAACTAACTTAACGGCTCTACACACCGATACAACAAGCCTCGTATCAATACGGTATGTCGAGCAAACTCACACCAATACGATTCTTCCCACATACCATTCCTTTAAGGATTATTTTCGAAAACTAGATTCTAGTAGCTAAAGAGCGTACCGATATAGGAGCCCATGTACTGAAACTAGTGTTTCTTTTCCTCTAGGCGTACCGGTATGGTGGCTAGGCTTACTGATACCCTTTGTAAATTTTTGATGATTTGAGCCTTCCCAAACCCCGCGTACCAAAACCAGAGGACCTGTACCGATATGCGAAGTCCTATAATTACCTCTAGGTCCAACATATAACACTTTGGCTCACTCTAAACATTACCAAACCTTATCCAAACATCATTAAACATCAGAGGCATACTTTACGCAATCATACAAGCATTTCAAGTAAATCAATCAAGCATAATTTAACAAGCATATAAAGCCTTATTCAAATCCAAACCAACATGTAAAACTTGTACAAAAAGAGAATTTAACAAAATAACCCTCCTGAATGAAAATTAACCATATTGCCTTTATTACTACGAGTCTAAATTGAAACCATACTTTCAAAGGTCAAGTCATTGGATTCCTCCTTACTTACGTGCTGCCTCCAAACCTTTAGTTCTCTGCATTGATGGAAGCAGAGAGCATAAGCACACTAGGATTAGAGAGGTGTTCTCTAAAACAAACCACCGTCAATGCATTTAAAACCATTTAACATTCCACTTTAAAAACCACTTTTAAAACACCTTTTAAATAATCATCAACATCATCATGCCTTGTAAAAACCATGCACTTATTATTTCCAAAACATGAACCTTTAAACCATATGCAACATGTATCATGGATAACAGCAAAATCCCATTTTCTACACTCAATTTAAGCTTTCCCATGCATAACTACCATATGCAAGGCTTCAAGAGTAAAACATGTATAAACCAAAATTATACAACACAATCCATCACATGATACATCATCAATTATATTGGCTTACAAGTGAACATCAACCAAGTTCCAATTTACAATATATTACATCGGATACATGGATTCAACAAGTGTCCTATAACCTCATTGACGCAGCCTAGACGCCCAACCAAACCAAAAAGGCAACATTAGGTTTGCCATACCAAACCAAAGAGATACAACAAAACTCGGTCCACTTTTTTCATTTTATCTAGATGCCAATTATTAACCATACATGTTCATGGAGGCATTAGGTGACACCCCAACTCAATCGGGCATCAATTTGACATCTAATTGATCATATTTGCAATTTAGGGACCAAATTGCAAATACAAAAAATTTCAGGATTTAAAGCTCACTTTTAAATTACCCACTTTTAATTAGTCAGGTTCCAAACTTTCATCTCAATCCGATCATTCTATCATATACAATTACATTGGCAAGATTCAGGGACTAAAATGCAAAGAAAACAAAACTGCCCAGCTGACATTAACAGAAATCAGCCTCGAGTGTCGGTACTGGCGTTACCGTATCGATATGCAAGAAAATGCATCGTACCGATACACCATGTCCTATACCGATACGTAAAAACAAGCTTACCTAACTTTTGAATTTCAAACATCCGTACCGGTACGCTATGTGGGTATCAGTACACGGGTTTAGGTTGAAAAAGTAAAATTCCAGAGGCTAGAACGTGTACCGATACTCTCTTACCCGTATCGGTACGCCAGGCTAAAATTGTCTAGGCGTACCGGTACACACATACGCATACCGATCCCCCATACCAATGATGTCTAGACGTACCGATACAGTCCCCAGCGTATCGGTACGCCTAGACCTATAATGTCATATCTTGCTGGTTTTTCACCCCAAAAGCATTCCCAAACCATTCCTACATGCTTATAACACAACACTAACATGCCAAGCATATTACAAGCATTCAGGCTTCACAAGGTCAACATCGCAACATAGCATCTTGAGTCAAAAGATGATCTATAGGCATGCTCCCTATTATGCAACCAACCAACATATCAAAAGATAAACCAACACCAAAACCAAACATTTAAGGACATTTACAACTTAAGAGCAACTAATGAAATATGCTCAAACAGGGAGTTCCACAAAACATCTCCCAAAACACAACAAGTACCACATTGCCCTTATTCATTATAGTCTAGTCTCTAACATACTTTGGAAACAAGTCTTGCCAAGATCCCCTTGCATCTTGCTGGCTTTCGGGACTTTAATTCTCTGCATTGATGGACAAATAGAGCGTAAGTACACAAGGCTTAGTGAGGAATGCTCAGAACAAAACACTATCAATGCATTTAAAACCATTTACTTTACATCATCCTTTAAAACATCATGCCCTTTTAAAACATGCACTTTACATCATTAATCCGAGAATATTAAACCCTATGCTACATGTATCATTAATCAACAACAAGTCACATTGCTAACCCTCTACTTAAACCTTCCCATGCATTACTACAAAATGCAAAGCTCAAGGAGAAACATGTATAAATCACATTATACAACATAAAACATTTCAATGATACATTAACAATTATATTGGCTTAAAAGTGATCATTAGAGAAGTCCAATAACAAAAGAGTTCATCAGATACACGGATTCAACAAGTGTTAACCCAACACTTCAAGCCATCTCAACCAAAATAGCGATACAATCACAATCGCGGTGCATTAACAACCGGGTACACTTTCAACCCACAGGGACTCCAACCCCTTTCATTGGCTAGATGCTTAACCCACTAATGGGAGTTTTCGGTAACTTATAACCCGTCAACCGTTAGGGGTACTTGGATGGAGTATTCGATACGCCGTATAAACCCCTCAACATCCAAGGCGACTTATTTACAATGCACTCAATCCTATGGCCTGCCAACTATATCCGATAACAATTTTAAAACCACATCACTTGCCAATATAATTAACCAAATAACATTTACCTCACTATTTTTTAACAAGCATTAAACCATGCCATTTCCAAAGCAACAACCATGTTTAAAACACAAGTGTAAACCATACTTACAAGGATCACTTACCATGTGCATCCTTCGGCAAAACATGCTTAAAAACAGTATATCAAATACTTTAAAACATGCTTAAACAGTAGGTACATGAAAATTAAAGCAAGTGCATAAAATCATTCGAACAAGCACGACTGAGAAAGTAAAACCACTTTATACTTATTTTTGAGTCTAGGTAAGCATTTCAATCTCTACCTTAACTCCCAAAACTTTGTTCCCAAAACATCAAAACGCTTTAAACCATGTTTTCACTCATTGATACGCGAAACCTCGATTCGTCAACGCGAAATCAAGTATCTGAAGCCTCCAACGCTTCTCCAATCACTTCTGGATCAACCTCTCCTATTTTTACCCCAAAATAACAGAGGAATAATGCATCATAATGCATTCTAAACACAGCAACCACAATCCTTCTCAGATTTCCACAAAATCTTCACAATTAACCCTCCACAACAACCGAAAACATAACCAAAACACTTTGATTCATAACCCAGCCAACATCTATCAATCTAACATAACTTTCAACATCAAAACACATCTAAAAATGGATCCAAGATAATCTACCACCTCCAGCATCCTTACAACCACAGAAACACCACAAAACTAACAACCTAAACAAATAGAGATTCTTAAGTTTCGGGATTCCATTGATAAAAATCACTTATAAACATTATCAAACATCCAAAATATAAATCAAAGCATCCTTAATTACTGGAAATCAGATCCAATCCGTGAAATAACTCATTTCCCCTAAATAACTCAATTAAACATTAGAAAATCATCAAAAACATATTAGAAACACAAAAACAAGGATCAAATTCTTGGGAATTTCAGTAAAAAACCATACAATAGAGGAGATCTTAGACCTTACCCCTATTGTGAAGTTTCTCCCTCAATTGATTTGTGAAAAGCTAAGAAAACACAAGGTTATTGTAAGATTTTGTGTAAACAATCTTTATAAAACAATTTGAAACAATAAAATCAAGTTAGAAACCACCTTACCTCTGGAAATTTGATGAAAACCTGAGTATTTGGCTGAGGAGAGAATGGAGAGAAAAAGTTGAGAGAAAATGACGTGATTTTTATTTTGGAAAGTAATAACTAACTTTTTAACAAAATTCTCTTTAATTACTAATTAAAACACATGTTAAAATAAGTCAAATTAAGGGAGAAATCATCAGAAACCAATTGGTAAAATAGCTCCTTAAAGATTCTAAGTATTTGTCCCTTTTCATTTTAGTCACTAGGAAATCACAATTTTCAAAACTTTCATTTTGGTCACTAACCAAAACGTACATCTTCCAAAACCCGTTTTACAAAATCAATATCACCATTATTAAATACATAATTAATAATGATTTTAGAGCATTTTCCATAATTTTTTCCAACACCAAAAATATATGATCCCGAAACTGACTCGAATCTCTACTCCAGTCCACTGGACCGTCTAATAAACCACCAAACCGCTAAGCCCTAAAATCGAGGCGTTACAACTCTCCCCCTTAAGAAATTTTGTCCCTAAAATTTACCTGGAGGAAACAGGTGCAGAAACTGTTTCAACATATCTGACTTGCGTTCCCACGTGGCCTCCTCAACACTGCAGTGCTTCCACAACACCTTAACAAGCTCTACTGTCTTGCCACGCAGAACCTTACTGCTGGTATCAAGAATCTCTACCGGTTCCTTATCATAAGATAGATCCAGTCTCAACTCAATCTCCTCCACCGGCATGACATGCGATGGATCTGACCTATACCTCCACAACACCGAAACGTGGAACACATCATGAATCTTTCCCAACTCCGGAGGTAGCCTCAAACGATACGCAACATGACCCACACGCTCAATAACCTCGTATGGTCCAATGAACCTTAGGCTAAGCTTCCCTTTCTGCCCAAACCGCAACACCTTTTTCCAGGGCGACACTTTATCACCCACAACGTACTCTATATCCCTACGCTTCAAATCTGTATAAGATTTCTGGTGATCTGTAGCTACTTTTAAGCGCCCACATATCAAATTTACCTTTTTGGTTGTGCCTTTCAAAACATTGGGCATCGACACGAACTTTTCCCCCGCTTCTGCCCAACACACGGGCGTATGACATTTCCTGCCATACAATGCCTCATAAGGTGCCATCTGTATGCTAGCATGATAACTGTTATTGTAAGCAAATTCCACTAACGGCAACTGCTTCTCCCACGTTCTCTAGTACTTAATAACACAACACCTCAGTTTATCCTCGAGAACCTGAATCACACGCTCTGACTGGCCATCCGTCTGAGGATAATACGAGGTACTAAAACTCAACTGAGTTCCCAAAGCACAATGTAAACTCACCCAAAACCTTGCGGTGAACCGCGGATCCCTATCCAAAACTATAGATTTGGGCACTCCGTGCAAACACACAATCTAAAAAATATACAGTTCAGCCAACTTGTCCAAGGTATATGTAGTATGCACTGGCACAAAATGTACCCACTTCGTAAACCGATCCACAATCACCCAAATGGAATCCTTTTTGGTCGACGTCAAAGGTAGCCCAGACACGAAATCCATGGTGATTCTTTCCCACTTCCATTCCAGTATCCTCAATGGTTGCAGCAACCCAAAAGGAAATTGATGCTTAGCCTTTACCCACTGACAAACCATACACCGAGCAACGAAATCAGCTACATCATTTTTCAGTCTAACCCAATAGTACTCCTCTTTCAACCCTCGATACATTTTAGTACTACCGGGATGCATAGCAAAAGGACTAGTGTGTGTCTCCGTCAAAATAGTATGCCTTAACTCTTCGTCCTCATGCACCACTATTCGACCTTTGAAACACAACACCCCATCATCGTTGAAATGAAAATTCGTAGGATTTCCATCCTTGATATCTTCCACATGAGGTACCAAACTCCCATCGTACGGTTACTTCTCCTTAATCATCTACGACAAGGACGGCTTTACCTGTAACTCGGCCAACAAACCCCGTCATTCGTCACACTGAACTGAGCAAACATGGTTCTCAACTCTACAACCGCTTTTCTACTCAAAGCATCCGCCACAACATTGGCTTTCCCCGGATGATACTCAATGGTCAGATCATAATCCTTAAGCAACTCCAACCATCTACGTTACCTAAGATTCAGCTCCTTCTGTGACATCAGATATTTCAAACTCTTATGATCCGTATAAACCACACATTTCTCACCATAGAGATAATGTCTCCAAATCTTCAAGGCAAACACCACTGCGGCAAGCTCAAGATCGTGAGTAGGGTAGTTCCGTTCATGCACCTTCAAATGCCTAGATGCATACGCCAATACCTTACCCTCCTGCATCAACACACAACCAAACCCAACATACGACACATCACTATAAACAATAAGCTCATTCCTCGATTTTGGTTGAACCAAGATCGGAGCTCACGTCAAGGCTTCCTTCAATCTTTCGAAAGCTCGTTGTCTATCCTCCTTCTACACAAATCGAACATTCTTCTATAGCAACTTCGTTAACAAAGCCGCCAAACTGGAGAACCCTTCCACAACCTTCAGTAGTAACCCGCCAAACCAAGGAAAATCTTAACCTCCGTCACAGACTTGGGCTCCTTCTAACTCATTATAGCTTCAACCTTATACTGACCGACACGAATTCCTTCAGCTGACACAACATGCCTGAGAAACATAACTTCCTTAAGCCAGAACTCATATTTTCTTAACTTAGCATAAAGTTGATTAGCCAACAGCGTCTGAAGCACAATTCTCAAATGTCTATCATGGTCCTCCTCGGCACGGGAGTACACAAGGATATCTTCTATAAACACAACCACAAACTAGTCCAAAAACTCATGAAACACTTGGTTCATCATGTCCATAAAAGTAGCTAGTGCATTGGTTAAACCAAACGGCATCACAAGAAACTCGTAATGCCCGTACCTCGTACGGAAGGCTGTTTTGGGCACATCCACCTCTTTCACCTTTAACTGGTAGTACCCCGACCTCAAATCTATCTTGGAAAACACTGAGGCTCCCCTGAACTGATCAAACATGTCATCTATCCATGGTAAGGGATACTTGTTCTTTATTGTCAACTTATTCAGCTGCCGATAATCCATACACATCTACAACGTACCATCTTTCTTTTTAACAAACAGCACAAGCTCTCTCCACGGTTAGATACTGGTTTAATGAACCCACGGTTAAGCAACTCCTGCAACTGCGTTTTCTACTCCTTCAATTCCTTCAGAGCCATGCGGTACGGAGTAATAGATATCAGTACCGTACCCGCAAATACCTTGATGCCAAACTCTACCGCACAGTCAGGTGGCAACCCTGGTAATTCCTTCGAAAAATCACTCGGAAACTCACAAACGGTGCGAACATCCTGCACCCTCAACTCCTTTGATCCAGGATTCATAACATAGGCCAAATAAGCCCGACATCCCGAATCCAACATTAAACAAAAACTTGGCATTTTCACCAACAACCACCACCTCATAATCATCCGACAACCTCAAGGATATTCATTTGGTCTCAAAATCCACCACAGCCCGATGTTCGATCAACCAATCTATACCAGAATCACATCAAAATCGTGGAATGGTAAATCCATCAAGTCTACAGCAAACACGAGTCCCTAAACCATCAGCAGACACCTACGATACAACCTCCTAACCACGACTATCTCCCCAAGAGAACTAGTCACTCTAACACCCACATTAAGAATTTTAGCAGATATATCAAGCAACTCAGCATGCTCACTCAAAATGTATGAATGAGTAGAACCATAATTAATCAACGAATACAACGACAAAGACTGTAGGGTAAAAGTACCTGAAACCACATCAATGTCATTGTGACCCTCGCGATGCGCATACACCCTAGTCCGTCCACCTCCCTTAGGCTGGATAGCAACATTATGAGCCACAGACCTCTGCCCACCATCTCGACGCTGAAACGGTCCGCGGCCACGACCATGACCCCGTTGCCGAGCAACAACAGGTGCAACATCTTGCCCACCTCGGGCCAATAACAGACAATCACGCCTCTGATGGTCGCCTGACCCACAACTCTAACAAGCATTAACAACCACAGGCACAGGTGCCTGACCCTCCCTAGCCAAATGCGGGCAATCTCGCCTCAAATGATCTCAGGATCCATAAACTCAACAAGTGCTAAACGGGGCTCTAACCTAGGCACCCTGCCCCTGGACTCCACATCCCACAACACCTCCGCCATGCCCCGGCTCCGGGCGAAACCTCCTGTCACGATGTCTCTTGGCCTGACCACCGCAATAACCCGAATCAACAGCTCTCTTACTCGAGCTAGAACCTCACGATCCATGTAATATCCCATTATTTGATTAGTTACCAAAATGCAAAGAATCAAAAGCTAGTGGTTTTAGTTTAGTGACTAAAACGTAAATTTTTAAAGTTTGGAAACAAAAGTGAAAAGTTAAGAAAAATTTAAGGACCAACATGGTAATTTTCCCAATAATTATTTTTATTCCATAAATGGATAGATCATCTAAGGGTGTGGATCGAATATAAAAACTATGGTTTGATCTGATGTTTCTATTATTGGGAAATTACGGTTAAAGTTTAAGTGTAATTCGGGTAATCGTATGAGCTCAAAATTTTATGAAAAATTGAAGGAAGTCTTAAAAAGACACGAAGAGCATAGCATCGAAGTTTGAATCATTTTTAAATTAGTCTAGATTCGATTCTATTCAGTATTATGTATAGGTGATGGAATGACATTTTTGAAAATAAATTATTTCATTAATGGCATTTTTGACATTTCACCTATACTTTTTAATGAAAATTAATTTTGGAAGAAGATAAAGTGTAGGTGTTGAATGGTGATTAGTTATAATTAAAGGGTAAAATAGTCATTTGACTATTTTATAAATTTTTTTAGGTAAAGTAGTGCAGGTTACCCGTTTTCTAAGGGAAAATAAATAATAGGGTTTAAAATTGGTTAGTAACATCACTGACTCATATTTGGTAATAAATACGGGAAATGGATGTTACATTAATTGGTATCAAAGCCTTAGGTTTAGCCGATTTTGGATAGAAATTGAATTTAAAAATGAGTAGGAATTGTATACATGCTAGTAGGATGTCATAATTACTAATGATTATGTGCATATACTCTGATGCTCTATATTTAGTAATGCTACTCTATGTTAAGAAACTAGTTGAAAATGTGTTCTGTTCAGATGTCGGACCATCAGGGTTCTAGACATGTGTTTGAACAGGAAGTTCCTGTGTATAGTGGAAATAACGAGGTAAATCTTCATGAGCAATACCATGGTCAGACACCTGTACAAGGACATCAATATATGTCGGTTTAGGATTGTGGATTGCTCATGCAGGTATTAAATGATATCTTAAATAGACTGAAACCAGTATCGGTGCCAAGGGAGTTGAGGAAGTTGAAGGCATCAGAATTTCAAGGTGATTCTGATGTTGATCCGATGTCTGTGGACTTTTGGCTAAATGGTATTAAAATTATGTTGAATTCTATCCGGTGTGATGATCAAGGAAAACTTGAAGGTGTAACATCACTTTTGATGGGACCTGCTCGAATTTGGTAGACCACCATTACTGCTCAGATTCCTCGAGAACGAGTTACTTGGGAATTCTTTTTAAAAAAGTTCCAGAACAAGTACATTGGTGATGTTTTCATCGAAGATATGAGGACCCAGTTTCTGAATCTAAAGCAAGCAGACAGATCGATATATGAGTATGAGTGTGAGTTTAATAAGCTTATCCGGTTTGCTACATAGCTCCTTCTGACTGAGAAGCACAGAGTTAATAAATTTGTGGGAGGCCTAGATCTGGAGTATAAGAAAGTCTTGGTTGCTCTCGATTTGTCTGAATTTCAAGTTGCGGTTAACTGAGCTAAAGGAATGGAAAGGGTGGAACAAGAAGAAGCTTCTGAGAAGAAAGCACAATCAACTAAGTGACCTGGAGGCCTCAGTGTTTTACCCTAGTCAAAAAAGAGTAAAGAATTTCAGCAGCAAGGATCAGTTGGGTCGATGTCGTCCGTAAAGAAGAATTCTTCTGCGGGTAAATCCAAACAAGTTCACAATAAAACTAGTGGAAGTAAAGGTGATGGACTTGGGAATAGACATGAATGCAAGACTTGTAGAAGAAGAAATCCAGGTCGATGTTGGTATGCTCTAGAGACAATGTGCTATCAATGTGGGAAGCTGGGTCATTTCAAACGAGCATGTCCAGAATTACAAGAGAATCAATCGGCGGCTGCTTCTCAGAGAAATAAAGGGACCTGAGGGTGGAATTCACATCAAGGTGCATCGGAAGTTGCATCGAATCTGAAAGGCAAAGCTCCTGCTCGTGTATATAACGTCAAGACCACAGAGAGTAAAGATGATCCTGATGTGATATCAGGTATGCTTGAACTCTTTAATAGACCTATTTTTGCATTAGTTGATCCTGGTTCCACTCATTCATATATTAGTTCTAGAATCATACTAGAAAGAAACATTCTAGTAGAACTAATTACGAGTGAAGTAGTAGCAACCAATCCAATAGGCCAGAGTGCTAAGGTCAAGAGGATTTGTCGTCAGTGTCCTATTAAAATTCAGGGTGTGTATTTCCCCACTGACCTTATGGAATTACCGTTTTGTGAGTTTGAAATAATATTGGGGATGAATTGGTTATTTGTATATGATGCTGTGGTGGAGTGCCGATTAAAAAGATTAATTTTAAAGGCACCAGATGGATCATGAATAATATTCGTGGGTAAGAAGCTGATTCATCGTAGTGATGTTATTTTTACTGTTGATGCGAATACAATGTTGATGGATGGTTGCGAAATAGATCCAGCTCCCGAAATTGATACCTTGAAGCAAGGAGTGAAAATAGAAGATATACATACGGTGCGGGAATTTCCAGATGTATTCGCAGAAGAATTACCGGGATTACCTCCAGATAGAGAGGTAGAATTTGGAATTGATGTATTACCTGATACAACACTTATATCGATGGCACCGTATCGTATGACACCTGCTGAACTCCGAGAGCTCAAGTCACAGCTGCAAGAATTACATGATCGAGGTTTTATACGAATAAGTATATCACCATGGGGAGTACCCATATTGTTTGTAAAGAAGAAAAGATGGATTGATGAGTTCGTGTATCGATTATCGTCAACTTAATAAAGTGACGATAAAGAATAAATATTCATTGCCAAGAATTGATGATCTTTTTGATCAATTAAAAGAGGCAGCAGTGTTCTCTAAGATTGATCTTCGATCGGGTTATCACCAATTGAAGATTAAAGAGCAAGATATTCCAAAGACGACTTTTAGGACTCGATATGGACATTACGAGTTTGTGGTAATGCCGTTTGGATTAACTAATGCCCTAGCAGCTTTTATGGATTTGATGAACTGAATTTTTCAGCCATACCTGGACCAATTTGTAGTGGTATTCATAGATGATATACTGGTTTATTCTAAAACCAAGGAGGATCATGATGTTCATCTCAGAATAGTTCTTCAGATCTTGAGGGATAAGAAGTTATATGATAAACTATCTAAATATGAGTTTTGGCTTTCTAAGGTGACATTTCTCAGACATATAGTATCGGATGAAGGAATTCATGTTGATCCTCAGAAAATTCAAGTTACCATGGAGTGGAAACCTCCTAAAAATATTGCAGAGGTTAGAAGTTTTCTTGGATTGGCAGGATATTATCGTCGGTTCGTGAAAGATTTCTCGATGATTGCTGCACCTATTAACAAACTGCTAAGAAAGAATGTAGCTTTTATATGGACTAAAGAATACCATGAAAGTTTTGAAATATTGAAGAAAGTTTTGACAGAAGCTCTGGTGTTAGTTCAACCTGAATCGGGTAAGAATTTTGTGGTGTATAGTGATGCATCACATAATGGTTTAGGATGTGTACTTATGCAAGACATGAAAGTGGTGGCTTATGCTTCTAGGCAACTTAAAACTCATGAGAGGAATTATCCTACTCATGATCTGGAGTTAGCTGCGGTTGTTTTTGCTCTAAAAATTTGGCACCACTACTTATATGGAGAAAATTGTTATATACACACAGACCATAAAAGTTTGAAATATCTTTTAATGCAGAAGGAGATGAATTTAAGACAAAGACGGTGGATTAAGCTAATTAAAGATTACGATGCAATCATTGATTATCACCCGGGAAGGGCTAATGTAGTGGCAGATGCACTTAGCCGAAAGATGTTCTCAACTCTACGGATATCAAATGCTCAATTATCAATATTGGATGATGGTGCTTTACTTGCTGAGCTGAACATCAGGTCTACTTTGATAGACAAAATAAAAGAACCACAGGAAAAAGATGAAAATTGTTTAGAAAAGAAGAAGGAAATTGAGAAGAGAGAATCTTCAAACTTCGAGGTAAAGTCTAATGGATGTTTATATTATAAAGGACGTGCTTATATTCCTGAAGATGAGGAATTGAAAAAGCAAATCGTTACAGAAGCACATTATAGTCCTTTAACGATACACCCGGGAGGAAATAAAATGTATCAGGATTTGAAGAGTAGTTTTTGGTGGCCAGGAATGGAAAGAGCGATAACGGAATTCGTTTCTAAATGCTTAACTTGTCAGCAAGTTAAAGCAGAACATCAAGTGCCATCATGATTACTTCAACCAATTGCTATTCCGGAATGGAAATGGGAGAAAATGATTATGGATTCTGTAACCGAGTTACCATTGACACCAAGTAGGAAAGACTCAATCTGGGTGATCGTGGATTGATTAACCAAATCAGCACATTTCTTACCAGTCAGAACCGATTTCTCTTTGAGTAAATATGTAGGGTTGTATATTCGGGAGATTATTAGACTACATGGAGTTCTTGTTTCCATTGTGTTTGACAAATATCCCAGATTTACTTCAAGATTCTGGAAAGCACTACAGGAAGCATTGGGTACTCGATTACATTTTAGTACTGCCTTCCACCCGCAAACTGATGGACAATTAGAGAGGACAATTCAGATTTTGGAAGATATGCTTAGAGCGTGTGTCATTGAGTTTGCAGGTTCGTGGGAAAAGTACTTACCATTGGCCGAATTTGCGTATAGCAATAGTTACCAGTCAAGCATTAAAATGGCACCGTATGAAGCTTTATATGGAAGAAAATGTCGGACACCTTTAAATTGGTTTGAGTTGGAAGACCGCAAGATTATTGGGCTTGATTTGATTCAAGAAGTTGAATAAAAAGTAAAGATAATTAGAGATAATCTAAGGGTAGCTTCTGATAGACAAAAGGCTTATTCAAATTTAAAAAGAAAAAGCATTGAGTACCAAGTGGGAGATAAGGTATTCTTAAAAGTTTCACCATGGAAGACAATATTGAGGTTTGGAAGAAAAGGGAAGCTTAGTCCCAGATTCATTGGTCCTTATGAAATCTTGAAAAGAGTTGGCCTGGTGGCGTATCAATTGGCTTTACCACCAGAAAATGAGCAAGATTCATGATGTTTTTCATGCATCTATGCTTCGCAAATATAGATCGAATCTTTCCCATGTCATTTCACCTGCGGAAGTTGAGATGCAACCTGACTTGATATTTGAAGAAGAACCAGTAAAAATTATAGCTCATGGGCGAAGAAATTGAGAAATAAAGTAATTCCATTGGTTAAGGTGCTCTGAAAAAATCACAAAGTTGAAGAAGCCACTTGGGAAACTGGAGAACGGATGAAAGAACAATATCCGCATTTGTTTAATCCAAGTACGTTCTAAAAATTTGAGGACAAATTTTTTTAGGGGGAGAGAATTGTAATATCCCATTATTTGATTAGTGACCAAAATGCAAAGAATCAAAAGCTAGTGGTTTTAGTTCAGTGACTAAAACGTAAATTTTTTAAGTTTGGTGACAAAAGTGAGAAGTTGAGAAAAATTCAAGGACCAACATGGTAATTTTTCTAATAATTTTTTTATTCCATAAATAGATAGATCATCTAAGGGTGTGGATCGAATATAAAAACTATGGTTTGAAATGATGTTTCTATTATTGGGAAATTACGGTTAAAGTTTAAGTGTAATTCGAGTAATCGTATGAGCTCGAAATTTTATGAAAATTTGAAGGAAGTCTTAAAAAGACCCAAAGAGCATAGCACCGAAGTTTGAATCGTTTTTAAATCATTCTAGATTCGATTCTATTCAGTATTATGTATAGGTGATGGAATGGTATTTTTGAAAATAAATTATTTCATTAATGGCATTTTTGACATTTCACCTATACTTTTTAATGAAAATTAATTATGGAAGAAGATAAAGTGTAGGTGTTGAATGGTGATTAGTTATAATTAAAGGGTAAAATAGTCATTTGACTATTTTATAGATTTTTATTATTATATAGCCAAATTTAAAGACATTCGGCATTATTCAAAGAAAGAAAAAAAGTTGGAATTGTGTTCATCTTTCTCCATGGCTATCGAAACCTCAAGGGGACTAGGTAAGAAATTTTCAATTCAATTTTTGACTTGATTTGTTTGATTTTTTGCTAGAGACATGAAACAAGAAATTAATCTCCCTTGAATTATCTATCTTTTGACATAAGTTTTACTTAGTTTCCATGTCTCTAAGTTGAGTTTGATGATTAGGGTGGTTGAAGAGCATGTTAAGATTTCATGTTTTAAGGCTTAATCAAGTTGGAAATGGTGTTGTAGTGTTGTTTAGATGCTTGAAAAGATGAAAACTTCTTGGAAAACCTATAGGGACCATTTCGGCAAAATGAAGAATATTAGGGTAAATTTTGTAAAAATTATTTTGATGATGGATTTGATTAGAATGATGTTTTCTAAGTTTAATTATGTTGTTGGATTGAAGAAAACATCATTTTAGGACCAATTTGTGAATTGTGTAAATTGGGTGAAATAAGTGAAAAATTAGAAAATATTCAAGAAGCATGGGTATGTTGTTTGCTATGATACAATGATCATTTTGGTGTTAATATTTTTGAAAATGGAGATGAAATGTGGAAGTTTCCAAATTTTAGTTTATAAACCCTAAGAGAGAGAATTTAGGGTTTAAAGGGAAATTATCAAATTATTGGTTGTTGTGTGTAATTTGAAACGAGATTAAAGTATAGGAAGTATTGTGGTAGCAAAGAAGTGCTTGGTTGAAAATATTAAATTTTCCATATTGGTATGTACATGTATTAGTAAAGGTTGGACATGTACTTAAGGTTGCTTGTGTCATGTATTTAATGTACATACAAATAACAAGCAAGTTCTAGATCAAATGAGTGAAGAAAGAATATAGAAAGTGTAATCGAGCTTAGTGAGGCTAGTATAAAGTTTACTTTTGAAAGTATCAAGGTGAGCGCAATGCATGTATAACATGATCTTTATGTCATTCATCATATAATTGACATGTTAAAAATATGTCAAGAATTGAAAGTTTCATGCATGGATCACTACTTATTCATGGAATATTATTTTGCATATTAATTGCTTAATATGTAAATATATGTTGCCATGTATGCGATTATGATTGACATAAAGCCCAAGTATGAGATAGGAAATTAAAAGTATAGTTGGATATCCATAGAGTCATAAACAGATGTATAAACATTTTAGCACTCGCGGTAGAGTGCAATTTATTATAAGCACTTCAGGTAAAGTGCAAAATAATTAATAATTGTATAGTCCGGTAAGTATACAAAAGCTCTTCGGTGCTAAGCACTTCCAGTAAACTGCACATAATATACTATACTCAAGTAAGTATAGGGGGGATGACTCGCGTACAAAAATTTCCTTAATTCAATACTTGGGCTAAATGAATTGAAAAACAGGATAAAAATGCTTGAAAGCTCAATGATGAATATGGCAACAATATTGGTAAGAATCAAGGTTATTACCATGTAATATGTTATTATACATATATCGTTTCATATATGCTAATATGCATAAATTGGTAGGTGATCATATGCATTGTTATTTATTTGAATTAAATGTTATTCCTCACTAAGTATATGCTTAGCGTATGATGACTTTCATGCGTAGGATTTAAAGGAGCTTCGAGGGAAGAGTAGCCGAGCATCACTTTCATATTTTGGGAGGTATATCTCCATACTCATAGTAATGTAATGACTTCCATCCTTTCTTTTGAAAATGTACTAGATGGCATGTATAATCAATGGGGTTGTAATAACTTATTACCAAATATGGTTGCTTAATAGTTGTGATAATATAGATAATGAACCTAGTAAGTTCTATTATATCTATAAATAATGATGGACTAATTTTTATTAAATTTGGGTCTTAAGATAGAAAGATTAAAAATATGTCCAAATGTGTGTGCAAAAGCAGTGAGTTTGAAAAATCAGCATAAATTCCACAAATTGAATTAGAAGGTGAGTCATATATGTATGAACTAGAAATTTTTTTCTAGTTTCTTACAAAATTTACGATGATTAATTTCGAGTTGTATGTAAAACGATATGAATTTTTATTCGATGAAAGGTCAGAAAACAGGACAACAAAATTTCAGTATTTTGGGACTGTGACGTGAATTTAGGAATTTATTTGAATTTTTGTGTAATGAGTTTGGGCTAATAATTTATATGGATAGAAAGCTTAATGAATCTAGTTTAATTAGAAAATTACGGAATGAATTTTCGATGTCTATAAAAAAATTATAATTTTTTAAAGTAAAGTAGTGTAGGTTACCCGTTTTCTAAGGGAAAAGAAATAGTAGGGTTTAAAATTGGTTAGTAACATCACTGACTCGTATTTGGTAATAAATACGGGAAAGGGATGCTACAATCCAAATGCCAAACCTAAATTTTTCTCAACATCCTTGGCTCGCGAAACCAACACATCAAAGTCGGTGTAATCAGTAGCAAGCATGCATGTCTTAACATCATGCACAAGCCCATAGTGGAAACAATCACATCGAGTACGCTCGTCAGGAACCAACTCAGGTGCATACTGACTCAACCTTACGAACTGCGCCTCGTACTTCGCAACAGACATACTGCCTTGCACCAGAGCCATAAACTCGCGCTTCTTCTCATCCTGATATCGGACTCCCAAAAACTTCTTCCGAAATGGCTTGCAGAAGAACTCCTAGGTCACATCCTCGGTCGCCATACCGAATATCGTGGTAGTCCACCATGTGTAAGCATCACCATGTAGCAGGAAAACAACACATCACAGCTTACGAGCATCGTTGTACCCCATCTAGCCCATTATCCTCTTAGTACTGGCCAAACAACCCTCGAAACTCAACTCTGCCCAAACTACGAAGACGTTCAAGTGGCAAACCTTTCCCCTCAACCGGTGGTGCTGGCACACGAACACCCGCACTGCTGCCTGAAAAGCACCGATCATGGCCTGTATCAACGGCGCCATATCACCCATCCCTGGCCCAGCTGGCGTAGGTGGTACTTTTTCCACTCCCTCCAGTAGATTAGGTGGGGTGGTGGCAACCCTCACTGAGGTACAACTTCTCCTTCAGCATCATGCCCAGTGGCAGCAACAACTGTACCCGATCACAACTATCTCATCGGTCCTATCGTGCTAAAATATATCTAAGGCATAATAATCATTTCAAAACAAAAACAGTCAGGCCAACCTCAAGCGAGGATCCAAGACTTTCATTTCAAAGATCAAAACTTTCTAGACTATAATAATAAGGCAATGGGTACCCCCAAAACTTCCCCAACATAGCACACAACAGCCAACATTCATATATCAATCACCGTACATATCAGCCAACGTATATACAACAATCACTGTACAAATAAAACACGACAACAACACAACAATCCTTCCAAACGAACCAAACCTGGCTCTGATACCACCAAATGTAACCCCCTTGACCCGACCTAGACGCCCAACCGAACCAAGAAAGCTACATTAGGTTTGCCATAACAAACCAAAGAGATACAATAAAACTCGGCCCATTTTTTCATTTTATCTAGAAGCCAATTATTAACCCTACATGTTTATGCAGATATCAAGTGCAACCCCAACTCAATCGGGCATCAATTTGACATCCAATTGATCACATTTGCAATTTAGGGACCAAATTGCAAATACAGAAAATTTTAGGATTTAAAGCTCATTTTAAGTTACCCACTTTTAATTAGTTAGGTTCCAAAATTTCATCTCAAATTTCGACTCAATCTGATCATTCTATCACATACAATTGCATTGGCAAGATTTAGGGACTAAAATGCAAAGAAAACAAAACTTCCCAGCTGGCATTAACAGGAATCAACCTCGAGTATCGGTACTGGCGTTAGCGTACCAATACACCATGGCCCGTACCGATACGTAAAAACAAACTTACCTAACTTTTGAATTTCAAACATCTGTACCGGTACGCTTATGTGAGTATTGGCACACGGGTTTGGGTTGAAAAAGTGAAATTTCAGAGGCTAGAACGTGTACCGATACTCTCTTATCCATATCAATACGCCAGGCTAAAATTGCCTAGGCATACCGGTACACACACACGCGTACTGATCCCCCATGCCGAATGATGTCTAGACGTACTGATATGGTCCCCAGCGTATCGGTACGCATGGACCTATAATGTCATATCTTGCTGGTTTTTCACCCTAAAAGCATTCCCAAACCATTCCTACATGCTTATAACACAATATCAACATGCCAAGCATATTACAAGCATTCAGGCTTCACAAGGTCAACATCGCAACATACCATCATGAGTCAAAAGATGATCAATAGGCATGCTCCCTATTATGCAACCAACCAACATATCAAAAGATAAACCAACACCAAAACCAAATGTTTAAGGCCATTTACAACTTAAGAGCAACTAATGAAACATGCTTAAATAGGGAGTTCCACAAAACATCTCCCAAAACACAACAAGTACCCCATTGCCCTTATTCATTATAGTCTAGTCTCTAACATACTTTGGAAACAAGTCTTGCCAGGATCCCCTTGCTTCTTGCTGCCTTCCGGGACTTTAATTCTCGGCATTGTTGGACAAAGAGAGCGTAAGCACACAAGGCTTGGTGAGGAATGCTCAGAACAAAACACTATCAATGCATTTAAAACCATTTACTTTACATCATCCTTTAAAACATCACGCCCTTTTAAAACATGCACTTTACATCATTAAACCCAGCATATTAAACCTTATGCTACATGTATCATTAATCAACAACAAGTCACATTGCTAACCCTCTACTTAAGTATTCCCATGCAATACTACCAAATGCAAAGCTCAAGGAGAAACATGTATAAATTACATTATACAACATAAAACATTCCAATGATACATTAACCATTATATTGGCTACATGGATTCAACAAAAGAATTCATTGGATACACGGATTCAACAAGTCCAATAACAAAAGAATTCATTGGATACACAGATTCAACAAGTGTTAACCCAACACTTCAAGCCATCTCAACCGGAATAGCGATACAATCACAATCGCGGTACATTAACAACCGGGTACACTTTCAACCCACGGAGACACCAACCCCTTGCATCGGTTAGATGCTTAACCCACTAACGGGAGTTTTCGGTACCGTATAACCCCTCAATCGTTAGGGTACTTGGATGGAGTATTTGGTACGCCGTATAAACCCCTCAACATCCAAGGTGACTTATTTACAGTTCATTCAATCCTATGGCCAGCCAACTATATCTGATAACAATTTTAAAACCACATCACTTGCCAATATAATTAACCAAATAACATTTACCTCACTATTTTTCTAACAAGCATTAAACCATGCCATTTCCAAAGCAACAACCATGTTTTAAAACACAAGTATAAACCATGCTTACAAGGAACACTTATCATGTGCATCCTTCAGTAAAACATGCTTAAAAATAGTATATTGAATACTTTAAAACATGATTAAACAGTAGGTACATGAACATTAAACCAAGTGTATAAAATCATTCGAACAAGCATGACCGAGAGAGTAAAACCACTTTATACTTAACTCTAAGTCTAGGTAAGCGTTTCAAGCTCTACCTTTACTCCCAAAACTCAGTTCCCAAAACATCAAAACACTTTAAACCACGTTTTCACTCACCGATACGCGAAACCTCGAATTGTCGACACAAAATCAAGTATCCGAAGCCTCCAATGCTTATCCAATCAATTCCGGATCAACCTCCCCTATTTTTACCACAAAACAACAGAGGATTAACGCATCATAATGCATTCTAAACACAGCAACCACAATCCTTCTCGGATTTCTACAAAACCTTCACAATTAACCCTTCACAACAACTGAAAACATAACCAAAACATTTCGATTCACAACCTAGCCAACATCTATTAATCTAACATCACTTTCAACATCAAAACACATCCAAAAACAGATCCAAAACAATCTACCACGTCCAGCAACCTTACAACCACATAAACACCACAAAACCCTAAAACTAACAACCTAAAAAATAGAGATTATTAAGTTTCAGGATTCCATTGATAAAAATCACTTATCAACATTATTAAACATCCAAAATATAAATCAAAGCATCCTTAATTACTGGAAATCAGATCCAATCCGTGAATTAAGTCATTTTCCCCAAATAACTCAATTAAACATTAGAAAATCATCAAAATCATATTAGAAACACAAAAACAAGGATCAAATGCTTGGGAATTTTAGTAAAGAACCATACAATAGAGGAGATCTCGGACCTTACCCCTAATGTGAAGTTTCTCCCTCAATTGATTTGTTAAAAGCTAAGAAAGCACAAGGTTATTGTAAGATTTTGTGTAAACAATCTTTATAAAACAATAAAATCAAATTAGAAACCACCTCACCTCTGGAAATTTGATGAAAACCTGAGTGTCTGGCTGAGGAGAGAATGGAGAGAAAAATTTGAGAGAAAATGACGTGATTTTTGTTTTGGAAAGTAATAACTAACTTTTTAACAAAATTATCTTTAATTACTAATTAAAAAACATGTTAAAATAAGTCAAATTAAGGGAGAATCATCAGAAACCAATTGATAAAATAGCTCCTTAAAGATTCTACGTATTTGACCCTTTTCATTTTAGTCACTAGGAAACCACAATTTTCAAAGCTTTCATTTTGGTCACTAACCAAAACGTCCATCTTCTGAAACTCGTTTTACAAAATTGATATCACCATTATTAAATACATAATTAATAATGATTTTAGAGCATTTCCATAATTTTTTCCAACACCAAACACATACGATCTCAAAACTGACTCAAATCTCTAATACGGTCCACCGGACCGTCTAATAAACCACCAAACCGCTAAGCTCTAAAATCGGGGTGTTACATGTCCTCTCAAAATTTCATGCCATCTCTACCAGAATTTAGGGTACAAACACTACCGGGTACAATCACAACCCTAATCATCGGTTAGATGCATAATCCACTAATGAGAGTCTTCTGTACCATATAACCCCTCAACTGTTAGGGTACTTGGATGGAGTTTTGGTACATATAAACCCCTCAACATCCAAGGTGACTTTTTATAATGAATTATCAATCTTGTGGCCGACCAACTATATTCGATACATTTTAAACCATATCACTTGCCAATATAATTTATTTCTTTAACATTAACTCACTATTTTCATATGCATCAATCAAAACCATTTATCCAATGCATTCAACCATGCATTACCCAATATTCAAAAACATTATCAAAACATGCATTACTTCCAAATGCATCATCATCATTATCTAACCATTTTCCAGCATTAACCATGCTCAAATCATGCATATAACAGCGAGTAATCAAATCATTAAAACAAGTGCATCAAAACTAAATGCCAAACAGAGATTGAGGGAGAAATAATCCTTTACTTACTTTTGAGATTAGACCAGCGTATCAAGCTTAACTTTCTCATCCGTGTCTTTCAACACATATTCAATTTCCCTACGCTTTAAATCTGCGTAAGATTTCTGCCAATCTGCAGCTGCTTTCAAGAGCTCACACACAAGCTTAACTTTCCCATCCGTGTCTTTCAACACATATGGCAAGGAAACATTCTTTTCCCCTACCTCGACCCAACACAAGGACGTACGATATCTCCGGCCATACAATGCCTTAAAAGATGCCATATGTATAGTCGCTTGATAGCTGTTATTATAAGCAAATTTAACCAAAGGAAAATGCTTCTCCCAGGTTTGTTAGAACTCAATAATACAACACCTTAGCATATCCTCCAAGACCTGGATAACACACTTAGATTGTCTATCCATCTGAGGATGATAAGCGGTACTAAAACTCAACCTCGAACCCAAAGCCCGATGTAAACATCTCCAAAACCTTACTATGAACCATGAATATCTATCTGAAACGATAGATTTTGGTACTCCGTGCAAACGCACAATCTCAGATATATACAAATCCGCTAGCTTGTCCAAGGTGTACGTCGTATGTAATGGCAGAAAATGCGTACACTTTGTAAACCAATCAATAATCACCCAAATAGAATCTTGTTTAGCTGGTGTCATCAGAAACCCTGACACAAAATCCATGGTGATTCTCTCCCATTTCCACTCTGAAATTCTCAACGGTTGCAACAACCCGAATGAAAACTGATGTTCAGCTTTAACCCGCTGACATACCATACACTTGGACACAAAATCCTCCACATCCTTTTTCAAACCAACCCAATAGTACCTTTCCTTCAAATCACGATACATTTTGGTACTACCAGGATGCATAGCAAAAGGACTAGAATGTGCTTCCACCAAAATAGCATGCCTGAGCTCCAAAACTTCTGGAACCACTATTCGGCCCTTAAAACACAAAACACCATTATCATCAAAATGAAAATCCATTGGATTACCATCTGCTATGTCCTTAACATGAGGAACCAAAGAATCATCATATGGTTGCTTAGACTTAATCGACCATGACAACAAAGGCTTAACTTGCAATTCAGCCAACAACCCACCTTCCTGCATCACACTCAACCTTGCAAACATTTCCCTAAGCTCAAACGCCACCTTACGACTCAACGCATCTGCAACAACGTTGGCTTTTCCAGGATGATACTCAATTGTTAGTCGTAATCCTTAAGCAAATCCAACCACCTTCGTTGCCTAAGGTTCAAATCCTTTTGAGACATCAAATATTTCAAACTCTTATGATCCGTAAAGACTACACACTTCTCTCCATAAAGGTAGTGTCGCCAAAACTTCAAGGCAAACACCATAGCAACAAGCTCCAAATCATGAGTTGGATAATTCACTCATGAACCTTCAACTGCCTCGACGCATATGCCACAACCTTTCCATCCTACATCAGTACACAACCCAAGCCAACATACAATGCATCACTAAAATACAAACTCCTTCCCATATTTCGGCTGAATCAACACATGCACATGCGTCAAAGCCTCCTTCAACTTCTCAAAACCCTGTTGTTGGTTTTTCATCCAAACGAAAGGAGCACTCTTTTGTAGCAACTTTGTTAACGGAGCCGCTATACTAGAAAACCCCTCAATAAAACGGCGATAATAACCTGTCAACCTAAGAAAACTACGCACTTTTGACACAGTCTTAGGTTGTTTCCAATTGAAAATAGCCTCAATTTTCTGTGGATCAACACGAATTCCCTCTGCAGATACCACATGTCCGAGAAACATCACCTTCTTGAGCCAAAACTCGCACTTGCTCAACTTGGCATACAACTGATTATCCTTCAAGACTTGTAACACAATCTGCAAATGTTGATCATGCTCCTCCTCGATAAGAGAGTACACGAGTATATCATCGATAAAAAACCACCACAAACCGATCAAGGTACTCATGAAACACTCTATTCATCATGTCCATGAAAGCTGCCGGGGTATTTGTCAAACCAAACGGTATCACCAAAAACTCGTAATGCATGTACCTCGTACGAAACACCATTTTATGAACATCCACATCCTTAACTTTCAACTGATAATTCCTCAACCTTAAGTCTATCTTCGAAAACACCGTTGCCCCGCAAAACTGATCGAATAAGTCATCAATCCACAGCAACGGATATTTGTTCTTCACCATCAACTTATTCAACTGACGATAATCAATGCACATACGCATCGATCCATCATTCTTTTTCACAAAGAGAACCAGAGCACCCCAAGGAGAAACACTCGATCGAATGAACCCATGATCCAACAACTCCTAAAGCTGCGATTTCAACTCTTTTAACTCCTTCGGTGCCATCCGATAAGGAGCAATGGACACCGGAGTTGTACCTTTATAAGTTTCAATACGAAACTCTACCTCCCTACCTAGAGGCAACCCGACAACTCTTCAGGAAAAATTTTCGGATAATCACAAACAGCTCGAATATCCTCCACCCGAACACGCTTGGCTTCTGGATTCATAATAATAGCCAAATAAGCTTGGAAACCATCAAACATCATCTTCTCCGCTTGGGTAGCCGAAACAACATTGGACAAGAATTTCACATTCTCACCAACCACCACAACTTCATAATCATTGGCCAACTTTAGAGAAATCCTTTTAGACTTACAATCCACCACTTCCTTGTGCTCACTTAACCAATCCATACCCAAGATAACGTCAAAACCATGAAATGGCAACTCCATCAAATCCGCGACAAACTCATGACCTTGCACTGCCAAAGGACAACGCCTATACAACCTTCTAGTTGTAACCGTCTCCCTAAAAGAACTAGTTACTAATATGCCAACATCCAAGATCTCAACAGGAACATTCAACAATGATGCATGCTCACTTAAGATATATGAATGAGTAGACCCAGAATCAATCGAAGAAAACAACGACAAAGATTGTAAGGTGAAAGTACCTGCAATCACATTTGTGTCGTTGTGCCCCTCACGATGAGCATAAATCTGTACTGGTCCACCATTCTTTGGTTGTACAACAATAGCATGAGCCACAGCTCTCTATCCATCCTCGCGCCTCTAAAAATTACCCCTGCCACAGCCTCGGTCCCTAGTAGGTACAATAGCCTGAATCGGTGCATTACCCTCACCACGAGGATAGTCACGCTTTATGTGACCAGGGGATCCACATATCTAGCAACTCATGGTATTTCCCCAACACTCACCCGTGTGGCGTCTACCGCAATGCTCACACTCAGCTACAATATGAACACCTTGGTTACCATGGCCACCACTACGCTTGTGATCCGACTTATGCCTCTTATCTCGAAACCTTCTATTCTGCCTCCCAAAATAGCCAGAGTCAGCTCCTCGCTTATTCGAGGCCATGCACGAACCTTGTCCCGACACCCTCAAGGACTGCTCAATATTCTTAGTGCGATTTACAAGCACATCAAAATCTGTAAAGTCCACCACCAATAGGTATGTTTTGATATCCTTCACCAACCCATAGCAAAACTTGTTGCACCCCTCAAGACATCCGGAACCAACTCCGAGGCATACTGACTTAATAAACTCACGTTTTCTCACATCCAGATATTGAGGACCAAGATATTTCTTCTTGAAAGCTCTTCGAAAGAACTCCCAAGTTAAATCCGCCTCTGGGACATTAGCAATTGTGGTCACCCGCCAATGATAAGCATCACCATGGAACAGCGACATGGTACAACCCAGCTTACGCTTATCATTATAGCCCATTTGATTCAGAATACGAATTGTACTTTCCAGCCAACCCTCGGCTGCCTCAGGGCTTAAACCCCTGAACTCAACACCTCCCAAACTACAAAGACGCTCCAGAGGTAACCCTGGGTTAACCGCCACAGTAGGTGCTGGTGCCTGTGCATGCACTCACTGCTTGAAAAGATCCCGTTATTGCCTAAACTAAAAAAGTCAGATCACCAAATACTGGCACTTGATGAGCCTAGGGCACACCACCAGCCCCAACATCAACCGGCGGAACCAACAGGGGAGGATGAGGTAAAACATTAGTGGGATTCTCTTCCTCAATGTTATTCTACCCGATTCCAGCATTACCAGCCATAGAACGTGTCTCACGTCGAGCCATGCTAACAAAAGCATCAAAACACATTAAAGTTAGGCTAACACAAGGTAAAGGATCCAAGACCATCTTATAAAACATTTTAAAACCTTGGTAATAGGTAATGTGTTCCCAGTTCATAACCCAACATGATGTAAATCAATCACCGTACATGTACACAATCAACGTGCATAACCAACAATGATATACAATTAACAACATCCCAACCTTTGTAACCTGGCTCTGATACCAACAAATATAATCCCCTCGACCCAGCCTAGACGCTCGACCGAATTGAGAGTGCTACATTAGGTTTGCCGAAGCAAACCAGAGAAAGGTTACGAAAAGTCGGTCTATTTTTTTCTTTTATCTTGTCTAAATGCAAATTATTTTCCTACATGTTCATACTTGCAGCAAGTGAGTTCTCGAATGAAACGAGTCATAAAAGACAATCAATGGCATCATATTCAAAATTGAGGACTAAAATGTAAATACTTTAAATTATAAGATCAAAACTGAATTTAAGGTTACCAATCCTCAATTAGTCCATTTAAATGCCAACATGACAACTTTCAGGTTAAAAGGTCATCCAAACTCAAGCAATTGCATTCCCAAGTCTCATGGACCAAAATGAAAGGACCAAAAACCTTTAAGATTCCAAAATAATAGATTTAATGGTACCCATACCGGTACGCATACTAGTGTTTTGATACGCCCTTATTTCTTCAAAAACTCAAAATCCAGTAGCTAAAACCTTTACCGAAACGCTTGATCGTGTATCAAAACACATGGAAAAAATGCCTATGACCGTATCGAAACACTTGCTCGAGTACTGAAACGTTAAGCCCAGAAAGGCTGGCCCATATCGAAACATCCTCCCGCGTATCGAAGTGCTATGCCTAAAATGTCGGTACGAGGAAATCTGTTTCGATATGCCTGGACCTATAATGACATTTTTAGGTGGTTTCTCATACAAATCTAGATGCATTTAGGTCCTACCAACTTGCATACATACATATAAGCATCCAACAACACATTTATCAACACTTACGACAAGAACAATACGAGCTTATTCTACCTTACAGATTACTATAGAGGCATGCTCCCTAGATCACCTCACCAAACATACCAAAATGCTCAAACAAACATTTTCCAACACAAGCACCATACCAACACCATTTTAATACCCGATTCAATATGTTAAGCTCATCAAAGCATACCATCAAAGGAAAACCATCTATACGCATACCTAGGTAACCGCATAATATCAACCATAGGTAACGATGCACAATATGCATAACAACTTCAAACAAACTCATGTATCGCAACATTACACATGCTCAAAATTAGGGAATAATAGAATTACAAATCCTAAAATCCATAGCGAACACATTGCCTTATTAACTGGAAATTAAAACCGAGTTCATACTCAAATAGTCTTGTATTTGGATCACTTAATCTTTGCCTTTGTTGCCTCCAAGCTTTATTGCTCTGCATCATTATATAAAAGAGAGCGTAAGCGCACCTGCTTAATGAGGATGCTCTTAAACAATGATGCATTAAAACCCTTGAAAACCAACACTTGTTTTCAAACCATGCTTACGACCTAAGCAAGTTCTAATAGATTCAAAACACAACATGCATACCAACCATAAGCTAAACAATATATAAATTCCACATGCTTAATCCCAAAGCATCGAATACAAAACCATGCTTAAATCCCAAAGCATTAGAAATAGATTCAACATTAGAGTTCTCATATATTGGCAATTATAGTGACCCCGGATAGTCGACCACTATCCTTGATTAGCCGACCGCTAATCTTTAGTTAACCGACTGTTAACTTTACTCATCAGATACATGGATCTCCCTTAATGATCGACCATCATCAAGACTACCCCATGCCGACCGCATGACTTTACAACCTTGCCAACTGCAAGCTTTACATCAACAAGGGGAACCGACCACTCAACCCAAGTGGTAACAACATAGTTTGGGTAGCCGACCGCTATACCTCAAGGACTCTTAACCCGCGATCAATTTTCAATCCATATTATAGTGCACTTTATCCAATGGCATGCCAACTATATCCGAATGTTTTCTCACCTTGTTACACAGACAATATATCATTTACAAAACCATTTACTTACTGTTTTACAATGCATTACACAAAATCCCCACATATGCACATCACATTGCCATAGCAATACCAAATTCCTAACCGGAAGAAAACCAATGCTCACTAGCATTAAATATACTTTTAAGCCACTATATATGTACTTTAAAATCATGCATTTACAGTAAATAAATCAAACCATGTTTACGACTAAAACATGAATCACACATGCTAATATCCAAACAAATATTAAAGAGCAAAAGAGGGAAACTTACTTCCAAGCTTAGGTAAGTGTTTCAAACTTATCCTAAACTTCCAAAACCACTTTCAAACCTTTGAAAGACTTTTAAGACCGATTCCATTCACCGATTTCACTTTGCTTTCCTTGCTACCGTGAAACAAGCCTCAAACCACCTCAAGATGCTACGCCTTGATTATCCCCTATTTCGGCCACACAAAACCAGATGAAGAATGCGTTAAAATGCATCCAACTCTCTGTTTCAAATCAAAATCCCGTAGCTCTCAAGATGCCCACTTAAAACTCATTTGAAACTTACCGAAATCAACTTCAAACACTACTCAATCTTAACCCAGCCATATAATAACGATTCAAAACATCAAGCATTATCAATTGATATCTAAAAACTCATTCACAACATCCTTTTACTTCTATCAAGGATTAAACACCTTAAACAACCCCAAAACCCTTAACTAACAACCTAAACAATTAGAGATTCAACCAATTTTGGGATTCCATTATTAAAAACAACTTATCCACATTATTATACATCCAAAATAAGATTGAAATCAATCCACGTCATTGAAGAAATAGATCCAAATCGAAAAATCACAGGATTCATTAATTAAACCTCAATTAAGCTAAAATCCATAATTTATTACTCAAAACCTATTAGAAAACATATTTAAATAGCCAAGAACTTGGGAATTTCAGTAAAGTACCTTTCGTTAGAGGAGAAGAACAAAACTTACCTCCAATGAATGAGTTTCCCCTTAATTGGATGGTTTTTTCCTCTTGAAAAACAAAGAAATTCAATAAGATTTTTGGAAAACAAATTGAGAAATCATTTAGCAAATCAATGAGTTAAGAAATTAAGATCATTACCTTAAATTTCTGATGGAAAAAGAATTTTTGGATGAGAGTGTTTTGAGAGAAAATATGAGAGAAGAAAAGTTACGTCAAATTGTGTTTTAGAAAGATAACTACATTTTAACTAAATTCCATTTAATTCTTTTAATTAAAACCCTTTTTAAAATAATCCTAATTAAGAGAAAACTCAGATTAGACCAAATGATAAAATAGCTCCTTAAAGATTCAAAGTTTTGACTCTTTACAAAATAGTCACCTTTTAAAACAGTTTTCAAAGATTGTATTTTGGTCACCAGCCAAAATGTCACCCTTCCAAAGCTTGTTTTCCAAAATTTATTTCACCAATATTTTTAATATAATAAAATATGATTTTTAAATATTTTCCATATTTTTTTTTCTTTTGGAAAATTTACTCACTCCCGAATCTGACTCGAATATCTAACCTAGTCCACTAGACCGTCTAACCAGCCTTAAAACCGCTAGGCCCAAAACCAGGGCATTACATACCCTCAGGTTGAACTTCCACTGTATGCACAATAGTCCTTTGTCCTTCATCCCTTTGCTGGAAACCACCTCGACCGTACCCACAGCCTCTCTATGGTACAACAACAGGTGCAGGTCCCTCCCTGGCCAATCGTGGACAGTCTCATCTTATGTGATCTCGCGATCCACATACAAAATAGGTGATATGTAATGCTCTAACCTGGGCACCCCGGCCCTGCAGCCCACGCCCAGCATTACCTCACCCCATCTCTGCTTAGGGCAATACCTCCTATCACGGTGTCTTTTAGACTGACCACCAGAAGAACCAAAATCTGTAACTCTCTTCCCAGAGCCAGAACCTCCCAAACAAAAGGATAAACCCAGGCTCTTCTCAATGTCTTTCGCTCATGTAACCAGCACATTAAAATCTGTATAGTCAATGGCCAACATGTATGTCTTAACATCATGTACCAATCCGTAACGAAATCAGTCGCAACGATGCCTCTCATTTGGTACCAACTCAAGCGCATACTGACTCAGCCTCACAAGATGTACCCCGTACTCAAATACTGACATATTGCCCTGAAATAAGGCCATGAACTCACATTTTTTCTCATCTAAGTATCTAACTTCCAGATACTTCTTTCGGAATGCAGCTTGAACGAACTCCCATGTCACAACACCGGGTTCCATGCTCGTGGTCATGGTAGTCCACCAACTATAAGCATCACCCTATAACAGGGACACTGCACATGATCCAAAATCTGATCTGTACTAGCAAACAACTCCTCGGATGCCTCGGGTGCTAACCCTCTAAACTTAACTCCTTCTAGTCTACGTAAATACTCTAACAAAAACCCTAGATTAGTAGCAACAGTTGGTATCGGTTCTGGTACATGTACTCTAGCCATCGCAGCCTAAAACACTTCAGTCATTGCCTGTATCAAAGGCGTTATATCACCGGACCAGGTGGTGTAGGTGGCACTTGCTCCACTCCCTTAGGAGGATTAGGCAGAGAAGGTGGCAACCCCTCACGATGCACTATCTCACCCTTAACTCCCTTCCCTTCGGCAGCAGCACTCGTGCTCGATCATGATTCTCTCCTCGGTGGCATTATGTAAAAATATATCTAAGGCATGATAATTGCACCAAAACAAAAACAATCAGGCCAGCTTCAATCATGGATCCAAGACTTTCATTTCAGACAAAAATCATTTTATAATTGTAGTAATAAGGCAATGTGTCCCCTAAAATACCTCGACACAGCTTGTTTCAATCACCATACGTACAAACAATCACCGTGCATAGCAAGCAATAATGAACAATCATTAACAACATCCCAATTTTTCGTAAATATGTCTTTGATACCAACAAATATAACCCCTTTAAGCTGGTCTAGCCTAAATCGAGCTAAAAGAGCCACATTAAGTTTGCCAAAGCAAACCCAAACTAATAACCTAAACTAGGTCCATTTTTTTCTTTTATCTTATCTAAATGCATCAATTTAGATCCTAGGGTAACCATGCATCAGCGAATATGTTACATTATAATCGGATTGCAAAATAGGGTTCAATTGCTCAAACATGCCCTTCGGGGACCAAAACATAATTTTCACAAACTACAAGGAATTAATTAAAATCCAAGTTACCAATCTTTCATTAATCCAATTTCTTGCTTACATCCTAAATTCTAGCTTAAAATAATCATCTGAATTCATTTAATTGTATACATAACATTCAGGGACCAAAGTGCACAATTTAAAACTTCAACAGACATAAACCTAAAAGGATACATTGCGTACCGATATGGACATAGCAGTATCAGTACAGCTCAACTAGCTTAACAGCTCTGCGTATTGATACAACAAGCCCTATATTGATATAGCATACCAAGCAAACTCGTATCGATAGGGTTCCATCCCCGTACTGATCCCTTAAGGATTATTTTCAAAAACCAGATTCTAGTAGCTAAAGATCGTATCGGTACGGGAGCCCGTGTACCAAAATCAATGTTTATTTTCCTCTAGGCATACCGATAATGTGCCTAGGCGTATCGATACCCTTTGTAAATTTTTGATGATCTGAGCCTTCCCAAACCCCGCGTACCGAAACCAAAGTACCCATACCGGTACACGAAGGACTGTAATGACCTCTAGGTCCAACATATGACACTTTGGCTCACTCTAAACATTACCAACCATACCCAAACATCATTAAACATCAGAGGCATACTTTACGCAATCATACAAGCATTTCAAGCAAACCAATCAAGCATAATTCAAGTATCCACAATATCTATAGGCATGTTTCCCACTCAACCTTCAAAACACAGTTCTAAGCCATTCACAAGCATATAAAGGCTCATTCAAATCCAAACCAACATTTAAAACTTGCACAAAAAGTATTTAAAGCTCTATACCGTGTGTAGGATAGTTGCGCTCGTGCACCTTCAATTGCCTAGATGTATAAGCCATAACTTTACCCCTTGCATCAACACACACCCCAAACCAACATAGGATGCATTACTATATGTAGCCCCCTAATTCGGTCTATCCAAAATTGAGCTAAAAAGCCACATTGGGTTTACCGAAGCAAACCTGAACTAATAACCTAAATCGGGTTTATTTTTTACTTTTACTTTATCTAAATGCATAAATTTAGATCCTAGGGAGAACATACATCAGCGGATACATTACATTGTGATCAGATTGCAAAATATGGTTCAATTGCTCAAACATGCACTTTGCGGACCAAAATGTAATTTTCACAAACTACAAGGACTTAATTAAAATCCAAGTTACCAATCTTTCATTAATCCAATTTCATGCTTACATGCCAAATTCCATTTTAAAACAATCATCTGAATTCATTTAATTGCATACATAACATTCAGGACCAAATTTGTAACACCCTCAACCCAGTTTGAAAGAAAACCAAAATTAAGGATGTTAGCAAGACACAAAACAGAAATCGAACACAAAAGTCTTATTAATTTAAATGAGTTTACATTTTTTTTTCAACTGATCAATCATTCATGTCATAACAAATTATAGACTAAGATTCTATATCATATTTAACATTACCCATACCATTTAATACCCAAATACATGCTTAATAAGCCATAAAAATTTAACAAACTTCAGTGATAGATTATATAGCAAGGATATTCAGTTTCAATTATGCATTACCAAACCACTAAACACTATGTCTAAAACCCACAACAGCTCCCACCCTTAATTTTCTTTCAATACACCCCAAAATCACGAGAGAGATCATACAATTAGTCTTGATATTAGAATTAGGACTTTCAATATCCAGATCATATCTTTTGCACAACGTACAAATTAATCCTTTAGATTTTTAGCATTTACACTTGCATGATTTAACCAGTTTAGGAGAGGGATATGCATCCCAATTTCAAATTCCATGCCATGCTTCAACAATCAAAGTACAACATCTAAGTCTTTTTCAAATCATGATCACACAAGCATGAAATATTCAAATCATGCATTAGAAGCAATTCTAACCGTTCAAGTAATTATTTTCATTAATAATATGGCCATTTATTTTACAATATAACATAACTCATTTTCGCTTTTTGAAAAGTCCACAAAATAGTAGCCAATCTAACAAATTTCACTAACATGAATTTTCATTCAAAACAGCAAAGCAATCTCTTAATCAAGCCACTAACTTAGATCCATTCTACTCGATCAACTAGCAAAATAATCAAATGTTCCTCTAGGTCATCATACTTATTTCATAACAAAAGATCCAGTTTTACCTTCACACATTAATCATACGTTCATTGCTTGTCATGCAAGTTATTACGTTAATTCTATAATTTATCGTAGAACAGTTTGTCATTATACATATAAACACTATATCATGCTAAAATCTTCATACAATCAGTCAAGTCCTGTTGCTCGAACAATAAATATACATGTATGCATAATTCTCAGATTCTTAGCATTTTTACGAACGAATAACCATTCTAAAAGAGCCATATCGTACAAGACATAACATAGAATTAATCACACAATCTTTGTCAAGCTAGATAGTTTTAAACAATACTTCTCACCATTTAACGTATACCATCCGATACATGTTCAGCTAAAATGCAAGATGCATCAACCATTCTAGTAAACATTGCAATACATACATATAAGCAAAGTTATTCTATACCTTGTAACAAATCAGCTTACTCAATTATTCTTACAAACCAACCATGTTATCTAACAATACAACCAGATCACCATACTAACTTATACAAATTGTAGCTCATTGTTGATATGCCACCATTTTAGGAGATTCAAGAGAAAAGCATAAGTAATGCTCGAAGATTAAAGGATTAACATGTAACTTCCAACCATGTTTTATCCTTGAAAGCTTCTATACCCTGAAAATGCATGACAATGAATGCATTAGGCTTATATAGCCTAAGTGAGAAAGTAATGTCAAAATAATAAACATCTATGACATTCATGATTCTTTGTATGGCAACCAAGCACATCATGTGTATAAATACACAAGAAATGTTATACATCTTTAGTTAGCTCAAACAATTTGTTAGTTAGAAACTACTTAAAACTTTATGATTGATTTGATGCTTTCTTTTAATAATTAAACTTAGTTCATATCTTTGCTCTCAAGGAGCCTTATTTAAAATCTTGCTCACCAAGATCCTTTTTGAAGGTTATGCTCACCATGAGCTCGTTATTCCATATGCTCACCAAGAGCTCAATATACCATAATTTTTTCATAATTCTCTTGCCTTCTAATTTGATTCCATACATTTCATTCCTTTTAACAATTTTCCTTGGATCACAATTGGTTATGAATAACACTGGTCTGTGTTTGGCCACAAAGGTCCAGGAGATACTTAGCTCAAAGCACATAGCAATGGCTAATATCGGAAACATGTCAATCCTATACTTCTCACTATCCAACCAAACTGACGCCACTCCGTACAACTCCCCTGTTACCTCCAACTGTCGCCAATAACATATTACATGTAATGGGGCGTCCCTATGAGTCGTGGCTCATGGACCGTAGTCCCAATATAATATGCATCATACCAATGTATCCAAGGACTTCCACTGTAGGCAACTTAAGTATTTTATCTTATACTTGGTATTGGGGAAGTATCTTATTGCACAAGTAATTTTTTTGCTTGTAATTCAATTAATGCCTCTTTAGCTTGCATTAAGCTTTTAGTTCCTTTAACTTGTAAGTTTATAAATTGTAAAATTAACCTTCATGGAACCTTTCGATCAATGGCTAGCTTTAAAGTTTTAGTGTCAGCACACAATTGTCACATAACACAATTGTCACATAACAAGTATAGCATAGCAAGCATGAATACATAGATAATGTATATCCATCAATATATCAAAGATGCCATGCTATGAATGAATGCTTTCCCCCAAATTGTTCTATTTGAGCCTTATGCACCATGTATGATTAATGCAATCCATCCATGAACTTACAATAATTTAATCTTAATGAAATGATAAAATTGGGATGACACCGTGCCACCCGAGACCCAAGCAACTACACTCACCTTATATTCGAAAGTTATGGAATACCTGAATCCACCACTCCCTAATTTTCCAACTAATCCTTAGCTTATACGCTTCCCTTCCATGACATACCTCACACAAAATAATCAAGCCATTAAAAACCAACTCATTTAAATCAACTCATAACAGCCTCTATGTAATTTATACACATTTCTATGTGTCACAATAGTTCCCAACAACTCAGTGTACACATTGCAATTCAAAACAGTTTTGTTTTCATACTCAATTACCCAAAAGCACTTTAAAACAATCTTTTTCACTTATAACTATACTCGATTTCATACATACACAGTTCAACCTTTAACATACATGTTTCTACATACAAACTCACAAAACAGTTCCCTAAATACATGTAATTACAATTTCATACTCAAAACAGTCCACATGTTTAGGTGTACACAAAACAGTCCAGAATTTCTTTAAATTACACAAAACAGTCTAGAATTTCTTAAAATTGCACAGAACAGTCCAGAATTTCTTTAAATTGCACAGAACAGTCTTCTTTTACATGTACTCATATATATAAATGTATCAAAACAACCCCTAATTATTCATATATGTTCAGTATAGTCCATTTTACTTGCTTATACATGTATATAAAACACAACAGTCCCTATGTTAATACAAATTAGTCCTTTAATTTTTGCAAGCTACACATTATTAACTCATTAAAACTGCATATGCAGAACTACATTACTGCACTTGTTCAAAACTGTTTTACTGCACTTATACAAACTGCATACATACATACTTCAAACAGCATACAAATTGCATTATGCATTTTTATACTAAACTACATACATATTTACTACAAACTGCATTCTGCATTTTTAAAGTAAATTGCATTGTATTTATCAAGAGATGAAGACTACTTCGATCAAAATCTATAAATTTCTCATTCACCGCTTTAAAATAAACTTATGCCATGTATAACTTATATCATGCTTATCCACTTAATGTCTTAAAAACAGATTAATGACCACGTGTGTACATTAAAACAGCCCCAATTTGATTTAATAGCAAGCAAAGATATCAAATTCCATTTCAAACACCAAATTAAGATCACTTACCCCCTCTCTTAAGAAGATCGAACATACCCAAAATTTGGACTTAAATCCTCCAAAATTCCATGATATTCACTTAACTCTTTCTCGCTCCTTTATGGTTAGCTTCGGTGATGTAGGGAGAAGAAGGATATAGCTGATGAGTTTGTTTTATTTAACTTTTTCTCTCCCCATTCAAACCGGGAGTCATCCCTCCACTAACAATTTGCCTTGCCTTTAGCTAGACAAGTGTTTAGGTCCTTGGAAACATTAGAAATTTAACATGCAAACTTGCAATTCATAACCACCTTCGGATTAGTCCTTTCTAAAATAGCCACCCACTTCATTATTATTCCAATTTGGTCATAAATTTCTAATTATTCATTCCAATAGCATTGCAAACAAATTTAAATTACATTCGAACTAGTGTCAAAGTTCTAGTCTACAATTGGGGTATTACAATTCTCCCTCCCTTAAAAGAAATTCATCCTCAAATTTCTCTTGTAACTAAGAAGTTGGGTCTATTGTTCTTATGGAGATTTGTTACTAACACATAGAAGAAACAAATCGTAGAAGTTGCAAGTCACATATATTGAGCGAAATTTAAACTCTAGGTGGCATATGCAGGATGCAGGCATACAAAAGCTTCAATTTAGTTCCGAATCAACTAAACTCTAGCTCTAATCCCAAAATGTAACACCCTCAACCCAGTCTGGAAGAAGACCAGAATTAAGGTTGTTAGCAAGACACGAAACAGAAATCGAACACAAAAGTCTTATTAATTTAAATGAGTACATTTTTTTTTCAACTCATCAATCATTCATGTCATAACAAATTATAGACTAAGATTCTATCTCATATTTAACATTACTCATAACATTTAATACCCAAATACATGCTTAATAAGCCATAAAGATTTAACAAACTTTAGTGATAGATTATATAGCAAGGATATTTTGTTTCAATTATGCATTACCAAACCACTGGACACTATGTCTAAAACCCACAACAGTTCTCACCCTTAATTTTACTTTCAGTACACCCCGAAATCATGAGAGGGATCATACAATTAGTCTTGATATTAGAATTAGGACTTTCAATATCCAGATCATATCTTTTGGACAACTTACAAATTAATCCTTAAGATTTATAGCATTTACACTTGCATGATTTAACCAGTTTAAGAGAGGGATATGCATCCCAATTTCAAATTCCATGCCATGCTTCAACAATCAAAGTACAACATCTAAGTCTTTTTCAAATCATGATCACACAAGCATGAAATATTCAAATCATGCATTAGAAGCAATTCTAACCGTTCAAGTAATTATTTTCATTAATAATATGGCCATTTATTTTACAATATAACATAACTCATTTTCGCTTTTTGAAAAGTCCACAAAATAGTAGCCAATCTAACAAATTTCACTAACATGAATTTTCATTCAAAACAGCAAAGCAATCTCTTAATCAAGCCACTAACTTAGATCCATTCTACTCGATCAACTAGCAAAATAATCAAATGTTCCTCTAGGTCATCATACTTATTTCATAACAAAAGATCCAGTTTTACCTTCACACATTAATCATACGTTCATTGCTTGTCATGCAAGTTATTACGTTAATTCTATAATTTATCGTAGAACAGTTTGTCATTATACATATAAACACTATATCATGCTAAAATGTTCATACACTCATTCAAGTCCCGTTACTCGAACAATAAGTATACATGTATACATAATTCTCAAATTCTTAGCATTTTTACGAACGAATAACCATTCTAAAAGAGCCATATCATACAAGACATAACATAGAATTAATCACACAATCTTTGTCAAGCTAGATAGTTTTAAACAATACTTCTCACCATTTAACGTATACCATCTGATACATGTTCAGGTAAAATTCAAGATGCATCAACCATTCTAGTAGACATTACAATACATACATATAAGCAAAGTTATTATATACCTTGTAACAAATCAACTTACTCAATTATTCTTACAGACCAACCATGTTATCTAACAATACAACCAGATCACCATACTAACTTATACAAATTGTAGCTACATGCTGATATGCCACCATTCTAGGAGATTCAAGGGAAAAGCATAAGTAATGCTCGAAGATTAAAGGATTAGCTTGTAACTTCCAACCATGTTTTATCCTTGAAAGCTATACCCTGAAAATGCATGACAATGAATGCATTAGGCTTATATAGACCAAGTGAGATAGTAATGTCAAAATAATAAACATCCATGACATTCATGATTCTTTGTATGGCAACCAAGCACATCATGTGTATAAATACACAAGAAATGTTACACATCTTTAGTTAGCTCAAACAATTTGTTAGTTAGAAACTACTTAAAACTTTATGATCTTTATGATTGATTTGATGCTTTCTTTCAATAATTATACTTAGTTCATATCTTTGCTCCCAAGGAGCCTTATTTAAAATTTTGCTCACCAAGAGCCTTTTTGAAGGTTATGCTCACCATGAGCTCATTATTCCATATGCTCACCAAGAGCTCAATATACCATAATTTATTCATAATTCTCTTGCCTTCTTATTTGATTCCATACATTTCATGTCTTTTAACAATTTGCCTTGGATCACAATTGGTTATGAATAACATTGGTCTGTGTTTGACCACAAATGTCCAAGAGATACTTAGCTCAAAGCACATAGCAATGGCTAATATCGGAAACATGTCAATCCTATACTTCTCACTATGCAACCAAATTGTCGCCACTCCGTACAACTCCCCCGTTACCTCCAACTGTCGCCAATAACATATTACATGTAATGGGGCGTCCCCCTGAGCCGTGGCTCATGGACCGTAGTCCCAATATACCATGCATCATACCAATGTATCCAAGGACTTCCATTGTAGGCAACTTAAGTATTTTATCTTATACTTGGTATTGGGGAAGTATCTTATTGCACAAGTAAGTTTTTTGCTTGTAATTCAATTAATGCCTCTTTAGCTTGCATTAAGCTTTTAGTTCCTTTAACTTGTAAGTGTATAAATTGTAAAATTAACCTTCATGGAACCTTTCGATCAATGGTTAGCTTTAAAGTTTCAGTGTCAGCAGACAATTGTCACATAACAAGTATAGCATAGCAAACATGAATACTTAGATAATGTATATCCATCAATATATCAAAGATGCCATGCTATGAATGAATGTTTTTCCCAAAATTGCTCTATTTGAGCCTTATGCACCATGTATGATTAACGCAATCCATCCATGAACTTACAATATTTAATCTTAATGAAATGATAAAATCGGGATGACACCGTGCCACCCGAGACTCTAGCAACTACACTCACCTTATATTCCAAAGTTATGGAATACCTGAATCCACCACTCTCATAATTTTCCAACTAATCCTTAGCTTCTACTCTTCCCTTCCATGATATACCTCACACAAATTAATCAAGCCATTAAAAACCAACTCATTTAAATCAACTCATAACAGCCCCTATGTAATTTATACACATTTCTATGTGTCACAATAGTTCCCAACAACTCGGTGTACACATTGCAATTCAAAACAGTTTTGTTTTCATACTCAATTACCGAAAAGCACTTTAAAACAGTTTCTTTCACTTATAATTATACTCGATTTCATACATACACAATTCAACCTTTAACATACATGTTTCTACATACAAACTCACAAAACAGTTCCCTAAATACATGTAATTACAATTTCATACTCAAAACAGTCCACATGTTTAGGTGTACACAAAACACTCCAACAATTCTTTCAATTACACAAAACAGTCCAGAATTTCTTTAAATTGCACAGAACAGTCCAGAATTTCTTAAAATTATACAAACATTCCAGAATTTCTTTTACATGTACTCATACATATAAATGTATCAAAACAGCCCCTAATTATTCATATATGTTCAGTATAGTCCATTTTACTTGCTTATACATGTATACAAAACACAACAGTCCCTATGTTAATACAAATTAGTCCTTTCATTTTTGCAAGCTACACATCATTAACTCATTAAAACTGCATATGCAGAACTACATTACTACACTTGTTCAAAACTGTTTTACTGCACTTGTTCAAAACTATTTTTACTGCACTCATACAAACTGCATACATACATACTTCAAACAGCATACAAATTGCATTCTGCATTTTTATTCTAAACTGTATACATATATACCGCAAACAGCATACAAACTGCATTCTGCATTTTTCAAGTAAACTGCATTGTATTTATCAAGAGATGAAGACTACTTCGATCAAAATCTATAAATTTATCATTCACCGCTTTAAACATAAACTTATGCCATGTATAACTTATATCATACTTAACCAGTTAATGTCTTAAAATATATTAATGACCACGTGTGTACATTAAAGCAGCCCCAATTTGATTTAATAGCAAGCAAAGATATCAAATTCCATTTCAAACACCAAATGCATTTAACAATGAAGTGATTCAAGCATTTCATTCTCTGTGATCCTAAAATTTGGCCCTAAAGCAAGAAGAAATTAAGAGCACTTACCCCCTCTCTTAAGAAGATTGAACATACCCAAAATTTGGACTTAAATCCTCCAAAATTCCATGATATTCACTTAACTCTTTCTCACTCCTTTATGGTTAGCTTCGGTGATGTAGGTAGAAGAAGGATATGGCTGATGAGTTTGTTTTATTTAACTTTTTCTCTCCCCATTCAAACCGTGAGTCATCCCTCCACTAACAATTTGCCTTGCCCTTAGCTAGACAAGTGTTTAGGTCCTTGGAAACATTAGAAATTTAACGTGCAAACTTCTAATTCATAACCACCTTCGGACTAGTCCTTTCTAAAATAGCCACCCACTTCATTATTATTCCAATTTGGTCATAAATTTCTAATTATTCATTCCAATAGCATTGCAAACAAATTTAAATTACGTTCGAACTAGTGTCAAAGTTCTAATCTACAATTGGGGTATTACAAAATTACACAATTTCAAACTTCAATAGACAAAAACCTAAAAAGATACACTGCGTATCGATACAGACATAGCCATATCGATACAGTTCAACTAACTTAACGAATCTTCATTTTGATATAGCAAGCCTTGTATCGATACAATATGCATAGCAAACTCGTACCGACACGTTTCTACCCACATACCGATCCCTTAAGGATTATTTTCGAAAACCAATTTCTAGTAGCTAAAGAGCGTATAGATACGGGAGCCCGTGTACTGAAACTAGTGTTTATTTTCCTCTAGGCGTACCGATACGGTGGCTAGGCGTACCGATACCCTTTGTAAACTTTCGATGATCTGAGCCTTCCCAAACCCGTGTACCGAAACCAGAGGACCTGTATCGATACGTGAAGTCCTATAATGACCTCTAGGTCCAATATATGACACTTTGGCTCACTCTAAACATTACCAAACCTTACCCTAACATCATTAAACATCAGAGGCATACTTTACGCAATCATACAAACATTTCAAGCAAATCAATCAAGCATAATTCGAGTATCCACAATATCTATAGGCATGCTTCCCACTCAACCTTCAAAACACACTTCTAAGCCATTCACAAGCTTATAAAGCCGCATTCAAATCCAAACCAACATTTAAAACTTGCACAAAAAAGGAGTTTAACAAAACAACCCTCCTAAATGACAATTAACCATATTGCCTTTATTAATACAAGTCTAAATCGAAACCATACTCTCAAAGGTCAAGTCCTTGGATTCCTCATTGCTTACTTGCTGCCGCAAACCTTTAGTTCTTTGCATTGACAAAAAAAGAGAGCGTAAGCACACTAGGCTTAGTGAGGAGTGCTCTAAAACAAACCACCATCAATGCATTTAAAACCATTTAACATTCCACTTTTAAAACCACTTTTAAATCATCATCAACATCATCATGCCTTGTAAAAACCAAGCACTTATCATTTCCAAAACATGCACATTTAAGCCATATGCAACATGTATCATGGATTAACAGCAAAATCCCATTTTCTACACTCAATTCAAGCTTTCCCGTGCATAACTGCCAAATGCAAGGCTTAAAGAGTAAAACATGTATAAACCAACATTATAAAATACAATCCATCACATGATACATCATCAATTATATTGTCTTACGAGTGATCATCAACCAAGATCCAATTTACAAAATATTACATTAGATACACGGATTCAACAAGTATCCTCTCAAAACTTTTTGCCATCTCAACCAGAATTTAAGGTACAAACACTACTAGTTACAATCACAACCCAATCATCGGTTAGATGCATAATCCACTAACCGGAGTCTACGGTACCATATAACCCATCAACCGTTAGGGTACTTGGATAGAGTTTTTAGTACACATAAACCCCTCAACATCCAATGTGACTTTTTATAGTGCACTATCAATCCTATGGCTAGCCAACTATATCCGATACATTTTAAACCACATCATTTACCAATATAATTCATTTTTTCACATTAACTCATTGTTTTCATATGAATCAATCAAAACCATTTATCCAATGCATTCAACCATGCATTACCCAATATTCAAATACATTATCAAAACATGCATTACTTCCAAATGCATCTTCATCATTATAAATCATTTTCTAGCATTAAACCGTCCTCAAATCATGTATATAACAGTGAGTAATCAAATCATCAAAACAAGTGCATCAGAACCAAATGTCAAACTGAGATCATGGGAAAAATCATCTTTTACTTACTTTCGAGCTTAGACAAGCATATCAAGCTTAATCTAAACTCCCAAACACAACTTTCAAACCTTTAAAAAGCTGTAAATCACGTTCTCAGTCAATAACTAAGCTAAACTTTGATCGCCAATGCGACTCCAAGCCTCCAATGCTTCCAAAACCTCACTTCAAACTTGAGGATCAACCTTTCCTGCTTTAACCACACAAAAATAGAGGATTGAATGCATCAAAATGCATTCAACAGCCCAGAAACGTCAATTCACACAAGTCCTCATTAAATCCTAACCAATTTCCCTCCACAATAACCGAAAACAACATCAAACACCTTCCAAACCTAACCCAGGCAAAACCTAATGGTTTAACCCAACAATTATCATCAATTAACATCCAAAAACACATTTACATCATCCTTATATCTCCAGCATTCATTAAACATCCACAACTCGTCACAAACTCATAACTAACAACCTAGAAAAGCAGAGATTCATCTAGTTTTGGGATTTCAATGTTAAAATCAACTTATTAACATTACAAAACATCAAAATTATGTTCTAGTCCAATCAAGAACACAACAAAACAGATGCAATACGAAAATCAAACAATCTCATCAATTAAACCTTGATTTAACCAATTTTCCATAATTAAATCATTAAAACTCATTAGAAAACATTTATAAAGGATCAATAACTTGGGAATTTCATTAAAGCTCACCTCTACTGCTGATTTTTCCCCTTAATCGGATTGATTTACATGAGAAAACAAGATTAAAACAATAAGGTTTTGATAGGAAATCATAGAAAACTCATTTCAAATCAAAAGATTGAAGAAATCAAGAGATTACCTGAGGATTTTGAAGAAGAAAAAAGTGTTTGACTGGAGAGAATTTGAGAGAAAATCTTTTAGAGAATAGTTAGTTACGTAAAGTGGTTTTTAGAAATTAATTATAAAATTAACTCTCCAAGCCTATTTATACCCCTTTAAAACCTTTTTACAATAGCCAATTAAGAAGAAAAGTCTGATATTAGACTTTGTCCAAATAGCTCCTTAAAGAATCTATGTTTTAACCCTTTTACAAAATAATCACTAAAAATATTTTTTCAAATCTTTACATTTTGGTCAGTAGCCGAAATGTCAAATTTTGAAATTCCATTTTCCAAAACTGATTTTACCAAAATAATCTACATATTAAATAATGATTTTAGGATATTTTTCCATATTTTTTCCTTACTCAAAAATATTTATTTCAAATTAATCCTGAAACTGACTCGAATTCTCTAATCTGGTCCTCCGGACCATCTAATCAACCTAGAAAACTCCTAGGCCCAAAACTGTGGTGTTAGACTATACACTATACACTCTATCCCCTGCTCAAGTTGAATCAAGATTGGAGCTTGAGTCAAAGCTTCCTTCAACATATTAAAATCTTGTTGTCAACCCTCCGTCCACTCAAAACTTACATCCTTTTGCAACAACTTCATTAAAGGAGCAGCAATCTTCGAGAAACCATCCACAAAGAGACAATAATACCTTGCTAACCCTGAGAAACTACGAACCTCTGTCACTGACTTAAGTTGCTTCTAATTCACAACCACCTCAATTTTTTGCGGATCCACACGATACCTTCCGCCGAAACAACATGACCAAGAAAAACCACTTGTTTAATCCAAAACTCACTTTTTCTCATCTTAGCATAAAGCTTATTATCCAACAAAACCTGCAAAACAATTCGGAGATGTTGATCATAATCTTCCTCGGTACGAGAGTACACGAAAATGTCATCGATGAAGACTACCACGAATTGATCCAAGAATTCATGGAATACCCAATTCATCATGTCTATGAAAGTTGCAGGCTCATTAGTCAACCCAAACAACATTACTAAGAACCCATAATGCCCATAATGCGTGTGAAAAGCTGTCTTCGGCACGCCTTTAGCTTTCACCTTCAACTAATAATAGATAAACCTCATATCAATCTTGAAAAACACTATAGCATCCCAAAACTGATCAAACAAATTATTAATCCTCGGTAAAGGATACTTATTCTTAATTGTTACCTTATTTAGTTGCCGATAATCAATGCACATTCTCATCGCGCCATCTTTTTTTTCACAAACAATATTGATGCTCCCAACGGTGACACAGTAGTTGGATGAAAACACGATCTAAGAAACTCCTTCAACTCTTTCAGTGCTATGCGATAAGGTGCAATCGACACCGGAGTCGTATCCGCATATGTATCAATATAGAACTCTACCTCCCTATCCGGTGGTAATCCAAACAACTCCTTTGGAAACACCCTAGAAAATCACAAACGGTGCAGATATCCTAGACTCGTACCTCCTTTATATTTGGATTCATAACATAAACTAGATATGCGTGACCCCCAAGGTCCAACAACTTTTGCGCCCCCAAAGTCGAAACTACATTAGACAAGAATTAACATTCATGCTCACAACCACCATTTATAATCCTCAGCAAGTTTCAATGAAACTCGCTTGGTCTCAAAATCAAACACAGCCCTATGCTCAGACAACTAATCTGTAATATCCCAAATTTTGTCCAGTGGCCAAATTGTAAATTTTAAAAGTTTTGGGGTTAAAAGTATAAAGTTTGGAAAAGTTTAGGGGCTGAAGTGTAAATTTCCCCAATAAGTAATTTTATTCAGTATAAGAGTGAATCGGATCGAAATAAGTACCTTGATATCAATTTTAAGAACTAAAATGCAGTGTTTCTGATATGAATTTGAATCGAATAAAATTGTTAAGCATGCTCAGGCCAGGGAAATATTAGGATGGGTGACCTCTGAGAAGGTCCCATAAAAGTATTTCTGATCGATATTTTGGACTCAGTAAGAGTAGAGAATATTTGTATGGATTATCGATAAATGATTTCTAAGAGAAATTTTATTCTATAAAGATTTTCGATAATTATCGGAATAATAGACTAAGTTAGGAAAATTCAGTCTAACTCCTTGGGAAAGGAATTTTTTATGAGATGGTATTTTGGATTTCCCGAATATGGAAATATATAATTTTTGAAATAAATCCAATAGCTCAGAAAAGGTAAATCGCAGTTGAAGTATTTAATGAATATCGGTATATCAGATCAAATGGAAAATAAGAGACTGATCCAAATGCCATGGAAAAGTCATAAAATACTATTTTATGAATATTCTATTATAGTTGGTTGGATTCCAACTAGATTTAGTTGAATTTTTACAAGAATGGAAAACTAGTAAATAAAAACTAGTTTGAGGGCAAATTGGTCATTTGGCCCCAATGGCAATTTTGAAATATTTAAAAAGTTACAAGGGTATTTTTGGAAGACAGAAATGGGAGATTTAATCTTGGCCCTTGATTGATGATAAGATCAATCTCAACCATTAGATTAAAAGGGCATTTTAGTAATTTCACTATTTAAATGAATTTAAAATTCATTTATATTTACAAGTGGCATAATTGTAGAGATTAAAAAGTTAAAGGCCAAAAGATGAAGTCTGCTTCATCTTCTAAATTTCAAAAATTAGAGGAAAAAGGGGAGAAATTTTCCAAGCTCGATTCAAGCCCCGAAACTTGATTTTCAGGTAATCTCCTCAACTACAAAGTTGTTGTACTCATCAAGCTCTATCTTTTGGTGTAAATAATTCATGGAAAACATTCTTGATTGATGAGAATTTTGTATGAGAAGAAATTAAGGTTTATGGACTAAATTGAGGGTTTTGAAATTTTATGATTTCATATTGAAATCAAGCTTTTGTGATGTTAAAATCATGTTATTGAGTTGAGATTTAAACTCTACATGTTTTGATTATTATGAAGATGATTAGGGTTTATGGATTCAAGTTTAATTTAGGGTTTGTGATGTCGAATTAATGATCTAGTAAGCTTGAATTGTTATTTGGAAGCAAAACCCTAAAGTTATTAGATAGGGACCGTTTCAAAAATTCTAAAAGTTAGAGGAATAATCTGAATTTTTAAAATTTTGAAGTGTATTTATGTTATTAATGATGTTGTAGATGTGAAATTGATGTTAGAATGCTAAACCAATGTTGAATTGAATTAGTGACCATTTTGACAATTTGTCAAAGTTAAGTGACCATTTCGGCAAGGGAGTTTTGGATGAGAATTAAATCTAAATTTTAGTTGAAATAATATAATTGAGGTAGTAATGTCAAATTGAGGACTAATTTGCAAAGTTAAGAAGCTTAAATCTTTATCTTTGCATTTTAGTGAATATTTCGGTAAATGAGGAAAATTAAAAGGAAATATTTTAGAATAATTACTTGATGAAGATGGTGTTAAGTTGGTGGTTTGAAGAAAGTAATTGGACTAAATTGAAAAGTATAGAAGTAAGGAGAAGTTAGTATAAAGTTTGGAGTTATTTATGGAAGTAGTGTAGAAAACTGGATTGTGGCAGTAAGTTCGAAAATTAACCATAAATTCTACATAAATGGTTAGATGGTGAATTTTATACCGATGTAAATATTTGTTCGTATAGTTTCGTTTTCAACAAACAGAAACTGATTTCGAGTTCCGAGTCAAAAGATATGAATTTTTAAGTGACAAAAGGTCAGAAAACAGAACACCAGTCTATTCTAAATTCCAGCATTGTAATTGACTTTGAAAATTCGCCATAAATCATACAAGTTGAATTTGGGCTATTAGTTTATATGGTTGAAAGGCTTATTAAATCTAGTTTCTTTTAGAACAAACGGAATTGAATTCTGAGTTTTAGATCACTTTATAGAAATAAATCTTTGAAGGTAGTGCAAGCTGCCAGAAAATGGAAATTGAGACATTTTGTATCTAATGTTAGTTAGCAAGCTTGGAGGAATTATTTGAAGTTCAAAATGGTCATTAGGGACCAAAAATGAATTTTGGACAATATAAGAAAGGGAGGAAATTTGTATACTCGAATGATTAGATTTGATAGCATGTTTGAGGAATTGTTAGATTTGAGTCTAACAAATGTTGTTTACATTCATGTGGTTAATGAAGTCGAATACGAATCAAAGAGGATTCGAGGTGCTATGAGGGAAAGGATTGAGTAAGACTTAAGTGAGGCAAACTGTTACATGGCCCAGGTGAGTGCATTTCTATATGTTTGCATTATGTTGAAAAAGGGAAGACTTGAGATAAGTCGACCCTAATTTAAAATTTACATTGCCTTTCTTCATAATACGTGATATGATGCATGATTCAATATGGCAAGTTTGACAGAGTACATGGTACGTACTACTGTTTTCATAAATAATGATGAATCATGTTCACATAAGAAAATGACAAGGCTAAAATGACACAAGATACACCTGGGGATCCACGCCCATAGTGCGAATGCACTAACAAGGTGTTTAATATAAGGAGCAAAGAGCGTCCTTATATGAGGAGAAAAGAGCGTCCTCTTGAGTACGTACTCTACATGGCACTACGGTGCAGATAGACTACGGGGTTTCCATGGGCCTCTAGCCAGACACGATAAAAATAATAACAAGATGATACATGATTCAGATGTTACACGTTACTTGCTATATATGTTATATGATACATGGTACAAATGTTACATGATTACATCATACATGAATAAGAAGTTACATGTCACATGATCGAGAAGTATATGAAATACATGATAGAAAGGTTACATGATATAACAAAATGTTTACATGAATGTGTACATGATGCATGATATACATGATAGAGATGATACATGTTATGCAAATGATGGCATAATGAAAGCATGACCATGATAGAGTACATGATATGAGCATGTCCATGATAGAGAATATATTATGCAATAATAACATGATTTATATGATAGTTATGATACATGACATATGTACATTGTGATATACTTGCCATGTTATAGAGAAAACGAAATGCTCTTTTATATATGACATATTGTATTACATTATTTCATGTTTTTAAAATAAATAAGTTTAACTGCCGCACTAAGTTCGTAATTAGCGTGTGTCTTATGTCACACGTAGGTTATCCGGATTTGTCTAGCAATGAGGGGCAGAAACTTTGAAAAAAAATTCAAGTTACAACATTAAACTCAGTAAATACATCTTTATCGTAATTTGATAGACTAGTGGGCATATAGTATTTCTAAAGGTGAATTGTTTTATAAGTTTAATTTTACAACGTATTTATGCATTGTTATTGAAGTATGGACTTAGAGAAATGGTTTGAAATTTTGGCATAAGAAAATAAAAAAATATATTTCAAGACAAGTCTTATTTGAATAATTCTATAACATCTTTAACGTATATTCGGTCTACGAGTGTATGTTAAGGGTGTTACATCCCCACGATTACATCAAAACCATGAAACGATAGTTCCATCAAATCAGCCGCAAATACATGACCTTGTACCATCAAAGAACATCTCCTAAACAACCTCCTAGCGACTACTGTCTCTCCAAAAGAACTAGTTACTCGCATACCCACATCTAACACTTCTACAGCTATATCAAGCAAACATGCATGTTCGCACAAGATGTATGAATGTGTAGAACCAGTATCTATCAAAGAAAGTAATGATATGGATTACATAGTAAAAGTACCTGCAGTCACATATGTATTATTCCTTCCCACATGATGCATGTAGATCCTTGCAGGTCTACCACCCTCACGTTAAACTGCCACAGTATGAGAAATTGTCCTCTAACCTTCCTCCTTATGTTGAAAATTACCTCGATCACGCCCACGACCTCTCTGTGGTACAACAGTAGGTTCAAGAGCCTGTCCTTCCCTAGCCAACTGCGGACAATCACGCCTAATGTGATCTCATGAACCATAGCTCCAGCATGTACCAAGAGTGAGAAAATTGAAGTAGAAAAGAGTGTTTAGCTGGAGAGAATTTGAGAGAAAATCTTTTGGTGAAAAGTTAGTTACGTAAAGTTTTCTTTAAATGCTAATTATGAAATTAATTTCCCCAAGCCTTTTTATTTAACTTAAAACCTTTTTAAAATATCCAATTAAAAGAGAAAAGTCTGATATTAGAATTTGGCCAAATAGCTCCTTAAAGATTCTAAGTTTTGACCCTTTTACAAAACAATCACTAAAAATAGTTTTAAAACTTTACATTTTGACCACTGACCCAAAATGTCATTTTTTAAAACTTCTTTTTGTAAAATTGATTTTACCAAAATCATTCTCATATTAAATAATGATTTTAGGATATTTTTTCATATTTTTTCTAACTCAAAAATATTTATTTCCATTTAATCCCGAAATTGACTCGAATCCTCTAATTCGATCCATCGGACCGTCTAATCAACCTAGAAAACTCCTAGGCCCAAAACCGGTACATTACAATTCTCCCTCCTTAAGAAATTTCATCCTTAAAATTTACCTAATGGAAACAGATGCAGAAATTGCTCAATCATGTCCGACTTATTCTTCCGCATGCCTTCCTCAACACCGCGATGTCGCCACAACACCTTAACAAACTCAATCGTTTATCCATGAAGAAATTTACTACTAGAGTCAAGGATCTCCACTGGTTCCTCATCATAAGACAAGTCTGTCAGAACTCAACATCCTCCACTGGCATCATATACGACGGATCTGAACGATACCTCCGCAACATGGATACATAAAACACATCATGAATCTTCTCTAACTCAGGAAGCAAACTCAATCGATAATCCACAGGATCTATATGCTCAAACACCTCATACAGTCCAATAAACCTCAGACTCAACTTTCTTTTACGCCCAAAGCGCAACACCTTCTTCCAAGGTGAGACTTTCAAGAAGACTTTTTCACCAACCACGTACTCAACTTCTCTACACTTCAAATCCTACTGCCTATTTGAGGCCACTTTCAAACAATCACAAATAAGCTATACTTTTTCATTCGTGTCTTTCAACACATCAGGCATGGAAACATACTTTACCCTAGCCTCAGCCCAACACAAGGGTGTACGACACTTCCTACCATACAAGGCTTCATACGGTGCCATCTTTATACTTGCCTGATAACTGTTATTGTATGAAAACTCCACCAAAGGCAACTGCATTTCCCAAGTTCCTTGGAACTCAATGATTCAACATCTCAACATATCCTCCAAAATTTGAATCACACGCTCAGGTGACCATCCATCTGAGGATGATATGATGTACTGAAATTGAAGCGAGTACCTAAAGCTCAATGCAAACGCTCCCAAAACCTTGTTGTAAACTACGGATCCCTATCTGAAACAATTAACCTGGGTACCCCGTGCAACCTCACAATTTTAGCAACATAAAGATCTGCCAACCTATCCAAAGTATACATCGTATGCACTAGCAGAAAATATGCACACTTTGTAAACTAATCAACAATCACCCAAATGGAATCCTTTTTAGTTTGTGTCAAAGGTAACCCCGACACAAAATCTATGGTGATTCTCTCCCATTTACACTCAAGAATCCTTAACGGTTGTAACAACCCAGAATGAAACTGGTGTTTAACCTTCACAAACTGACATACCATACATCTCGCAACAAAATCAGCCACATCCTTTTTCAAACCCACCCAATTGTACTCTTCCTTTAGATCTCGATACATCTTGGTACTACTGGGATGCATAGCAAAAGGACTAACATGTGCCTCGACCAAAATAGTTTGCCTTAACTCAACATCACTAGGCACCACCATCCGATCTTTAAAACACAATACCCCATCATCATTAAAGTGAAAATCTGTAGGATTTCCATCCATGATATCCTTAACGTACGTTACAAACGCCTCATCATAAGGTTGTTTTTCCTTAATGAAATGTGACAAAGATGGCTTCACTTGCAACTTAGCCAACAAACCACCATCGCACGTCACACTCAACCTTGCAAACATGGCTCTCAACTATACAACATCTTTTCCATTCAAAGCATCGGCTACAACATTTGCCTTGCCCAGATGATACCCGACCGTCAAATTATAATCCTTAAGCAACTCCAACCATCTATGTTACCTAAGGTTCAACTCCTTTTGCGACACCAAACACTTCAAACTCTTATGATCCGTGTACACAGTACACTTCTCACCATAAAGGTAATGCCTCCAAATCTTCAATGCAAACACTACCGCCGCAAGCTCTAGATCATGCGCAGGGTAATTGCGTTCGTGTACCTTCAACTACCTAGATGCATAAGCTACAACCTTCCCCCTTGCATCAACACACACCCTAAACCAACGTAGGATGCATCGCTATACACCACAAACTCTTTCACTGAATCGGGTTGAAACAGGATTGGAGCTTGTGTCAAAGCTTTCTTCAATCACTCGAAAGCTTGATGTCTAGCTTTCGTTCACTCGAAGCGTACATCTTTTTGCAACAACCCTAGAGAACCCATCCACAAAGCGTTGATAATAACCTGCCAAGCCCAAGAAACTACGAACTTCTGTTACTAACTTGGGTTGCTTCCAATTCACAACCGACACAACATTTTGCGAATCCACTTGAATACCTTCTGCTAAAACAACATGGCCAAGAATATCATCAATGAACACTACTATAAGTTTATCTAAGAATTTATGGAACACCCAACTCATCATGTCTATGAATGTTGTGGGCGCATTCATCAACCCAAACAGCATCACCAAAAACTCACAATGCCCGTACCTCATATGAAAAGTAGTTTTTGGTATATCTCTATCCTTAACCTTCAACTAATAGTACCTAGATCCCAAATCAATCTTAGAAAACACCATAGCACCCCAAAATTGATCAAATAGATATCAATCTGCGACAAAGGGCACTTATTCTTAATCGTCAACTGTTCAGTTGTCGATAGTAAATGCACATCCTCAAAGTACCATCCTTTTTTACACAAACAAAAGTGGTGCTCCCAACAGTGAAACACTAGGTCAGATGAAACCACGGTCCAACAATTCTTGAAGTTGCATCTTCAAATCTTTCAACTCTTTTTGTGCTATGCAATATACTGCAATCGACACTGGAGCTATATCAGCATATGTCTCAATACAAAACTTCACTTCTCACCCACAAAATCACAAATAGAATGAATATCCTTAGTTCGTACTTCTTCCATATTTGGGTTCATAACGTAAGCCAGATATGCTTGACACCCACACTCCATCAAGTTCTGCGATTCCATAGCTGAAACCACATTAGATAAGAACTTAACATTCTCACCCACAACTACCACTTCGTAATCATCAGTAAGTTTTAATGAAACTCGCTTGGTTTCAAAATCGACCATAGCCCTATGCTTGAACAACCAATCCATACCCAAGATCACATCAAAACCATAGAACGACAGCTCTATCAAATCAGCCTCAAACATGTGACCTTGAATCATCATAGGATATCTCTTATACAACCTCCTCGTAACCACCATCTCTCCAAAAGAACTTGTCACTTCCATACCCACATCTAATATTTCTATCGGTATATCAAGCAAATGTGCATGCTCATGCAAAATATATGAATGTGTAGAACCATAATCTATTAGAGAAAGTAATGACATAGACTGCAAGGTAAAAGTACCTACTATCACATCTGTGTCATTCCTTCCCTCACGATGCGCATAGATCCTCATATGTCCACTACCCTCAGGTCAAACCATCATTGTATGCGCTATAGCCCTCTATCCTTCCTCCCTTTGGTAAAAATTACCTCGACCGCGCCCACTACCTTTCAGTGGTGCAAAAATAGGTGCAGGTGTCTGCCTACCCCTAGCCAACAGCAAACACTCACGTCTTATATGATCTACAAATGTACAACTCTAATAGGAATTCGCAGCCATAACCGAAGAAGTTGTCCCTCTCTGGCTAAACGTGGACAGTCTTACCTTAAATGATATCGTGATTCACAAACTCAACAAACATTATGCGCTGCTCTGGCCTGGGTACTCTGCCCATACAATCCTCACCCAATACCATCTCCACCACGTCTTACATTTGGACAGAATCTCCTGTCACGGTGCCTCTTGGATTGACCAACACTGGAACCAAAATCTGTAGCTCTCTTTTCTGAGGTTGAACCCCCTGGACGATGAGATAAACCCAAACTTTACTCAACATCCTTTTCACGTGTAACCAACACGTCAAAATTCGTATAATTAGTGGCTAACATGTAGGTCTTAACACCTTGCTCCAAACCGTAGCGGAATCGGTCACAACGATGACTCTTATCTGGCACCAACTCAGGCGCATACTGACTCAGCCTTACAAACTGTACCTCGTACTCAGATATTATCATACTGCCCTGAACCAAGGCCATAAACTCACATTTCTTCTCGTCCAAGTATCTAACTCCCAGATACTTCTTCCTGAAGGCAGCTTGGAAGAACTCGCAAGTCACATCACTAGATTTTATGTCTGTGATCACAGTGGTCCACCAATTGTATGCATCACCCTATAAAAGGGACACGACACATACCAGCTGGCGAACATCATTACACCCCATCTCATCTAAAATCTGATATGTACTGGCAAACCACTCCTCAAATGCCTCGGGTGCCAACCCTCTAAACTCAACTCATCCCAGGCTGCGCAGACACTCTAACAAAAACCTCAGGTTAATAGCAATAGTAGGTGCCAGTACGGGTACATGAGCTTCAGCCATCACGGCCTAGAACGCTCTAATCATCACTTGTACCAAAGGTGTCATATCACTGTACACCAAAACAGGTGGTGCAGGTGGTACTTGCTCTACTCCCTTAGGAGGTTTAGGCAGAGGAGGCGACAATCCCTCAGGATGCACTTTCTCATCCTTGACTCTCTGTCTTTCGACAATAGCATTTTCGCTCGATCGTAATTCTTTCCTTGGTGGCATCGTATAAAAACATATCTAAGGCATGATAATTACATCAAAACAAAAACAATCAAGCCAACTTCAAGAAAAGATCCAAGACTTTCATTTCAAACCAAAAATTATTTTATAACTGTAGTAATAAGGCAATGGGTCTCCAAATCACCCCAACATGGCATATATCAAATACCGTACATATAAACAATCACTGTGCATAGCAAATAACATCAAAAAACTATCAACAACATCCCATTTTTTTAAAACTTGGCTCTGATAACAACAAATGTAATGCCCTTAGCCCGACCTAGCTGAAATCGAACTAAAAGGATCATATTAGGTTTGCCGAAGCAAACCTGAGCTAATAACCTAAATCAGGTTTATTTTTTCCTTTTTATCTTGTCTATATGCATTAATTAAATTCCTAAAGTGAACAAGCTTCAGCAAAAATGGTTTATTGAAGTTAGATTTCAAAACATGGTTCAATTGCTCAAATACGCATATCAGGGACCAAAATGTAATTTCTACAAATTACAGAGTCTAATTTGCAATTAAGATTACCAACCTTTTATTAGTCCAATTTCATTCCCACATGTTAAGTTTTAGCTTAAAATAATCATCCAAGCTTAATTAATTGCATACATAACACTTAGGGACCAAATTGCATAATTTCCAAACTTTAGCAAACTGACATGCACAAAACAACGGGGCATACCGATACGGTCAAGCCCATACCGATACGGCTTAACAACCATAATGGCTACATGTACTGATACATGAACCATTATATCGATATGGTGTGTACCGATACGATCTTAACCCCGTACCGATCCCCCTTCTAATTTCTAAAAACTCAAAATTCCAGTGACCAATTCACGTACCGATATGGTACCCCTCGTATCAGTACGACTCTTTAAAAATGCAGAGGGTGTATCGGTATACAAACCCATGTGCCGATTCCAATGTACAAAACCCAAGGGGTGTACTGATACTCGACTAACCGTATCGGTACACCTTTGCATTTTACACTTAAACGGAGCCATTTCAGACCCTATGTACAGATCCCTTGGTACTCGTACTGGTACGCAAAGGCCTATAGTGACCTCTAGGTCCAATATATGACTCTTTGGCTCACTTCAATCAACTTTAAACATCTCGTAAACATCATATAACATCAAAAGCATGCTTGAAATCAACATACCAACATTTGAAGCAATCTTAGCAAGCCTAACACAAACATCCATATTATCTAGAGGCATGCTTCCTACTCATCATGTTAAGACCTCAAACCAAACTTCAAACAAGCATAAATGGCAATTATACATCCAAAACATTAACATAAACTTGCAAAACCAGGGAGTTTAGCAAGCAACCCTTCCAATCAACAAACGACCATATTGCCTTTATTACAACAAGTCTATATCGAAGTCACACTTTCGTAAACACAAGTCCTTGGATTTTCCTTAGCTTGCTTGCTACCTCTAACCTTTAGTCCTCTGCATTGATGGAAAAAGAAAGCGTAAGCACACTAGGCTTAGTGAGGAATGCTCAAAAACAAACCGCCATCAATGCATTTCAAACTATTTTACAATCTCTTGAAAAAACACTTTCCAAAATACCATTCAATCATCATCTCAACATCATGCTTTATCAAACCATGCACTTAACATTTCCAAAACATGCATATTAAACCATATGCAACATGTATCATGGATTAACAGTAAAATCCCATTTGCTACCTCAATTTAAGATTTCCCAAGCATACTAACAATGCAAGGCTTAAAGAGTAAAATATGTTTAAACCAACATTAAACAACATTTTCCATCTCATGATACATCATCAATTATATTGGCTTACAAGTGATCATTAAACAAGTTCCACATTTCAAAATATAACATCAGATACAAGGATTCAACAAGTGTTCCCAACACTTCATGCCATCTCAACCAAAATTAATGGTAAAATTACAACCGGGTACAATCACAACCCCAACATCGGTTAGATGCATAACTCACTAACGGGAGTCTTTGTTACATAGATCAGAACCCCTTGACCGTTAGGGTACTTGGATAGAGTTTTGTACACGAAATCAAAACCCCCTCAAAATTCAAGGCAACTTTTTATAGTGCAATATCAATCCTATGGCCGGCCAACTATATCCGATAACATTTCTAAAACCTTATCAGACCATCACTTGCCAATATAATTCATTTCTTAAACATTAACTCATTATTTTCATATGCATCAATAAAAACCATTTAATCAATGCATTTTACCTTGCATTACCAATGTTCAAAAATATTATCAAAACATGCATTACTTCCAAATGCATCAACATCATTAGATAGCCATTTTCCAGCATTAAACCATGCTCAAATCATGAATATACAGTGAGTAATTAAACCATTAAAACAAGTGCATAAAAACCAATTGCCAAACTGATTTTGAGAGAGAATTCATCCTTTACTTACTTTCGAGCTTAGACCAGCATTTCAAGCTTGATCTAAACCCCCAAACACAACTTTCATACCTTTGAAAAGTTGTAAAACTCGTTCTCACTCACTGACACGCAAAGCCTTGCTTGTCGATACGGTAAACATGCCTCCAAAGCTTCAAAAATGTTAGTTCAAGCTTGAGGATCGACTTCCCCTATTTTATCAACACAAAAATAGAGGATTCAATGCATCAAAATGCATTCAACAGCCCAGCAACATCAATTCACATAAATTCTCAACAACCTCTACCCAATTTCACCCCACAATAACTGAAATTAACATCAAACATCTTCCAAACTTAACCCAGCCAAAACCTAACATTTTAATACATCAATTAACATCCAAAATCACAATAACATCATCCTTATACATCCAACATTCATTATACCTCCACAACTCCTAAAAACTCACAACTAACGACCTAGATAATTAGAGATTCACTTAGTTTTGGGATTCCATTGTTAAAATCAACTTATTAACATTATAACACATCAAAATCATGATTAGAATCCATCAAGAACTTAGCAAAACAGAGCATATACGAAAATACATCAATCTCGTCATTTAAACCTTGATTTAACCAATTTTTCATAATTAAATCATAAATCAAGTTAGAAAACATATGTAAAGGATCAATAACTTGGGAATTTTATTAAAGAACCTTATATTAGAGGACAAGAACGAAGCTTACCTCTAAACTTGGCTTTCCTTTTAATTGGATAAATTTTCTTGAGAAAACAAGATCAAGTAAAATAGGTTTTGTTAGGAAACCATTAAGGATTCATTTGGAAATAAAAGAATGTTGAAATCAAGTATTTACCTCAAAAAATTGAAGCAGAAAAGAGTGTTTGGCTGGAGAGAATTTGAGAGAAAATCTTTTGGTGAAAAGTTAGTTACGAAATGTTTCTTTAAATGTTAATTATGAAATTAATTTCCCCAAGCCTTTTTATTTAACTTAAAACCTTTCTAAAATATCCAATTAAAAGAGAAAATTTTGATATTAGACTTTGGTCAAATAGCTGCTTAAAGATTCTAAGTTTGACTCTTTTACAAAATGGTCACTAAAAACAGTTTTAAAACTTTATATTTTGGTCACTGACCCAAAATGTCACTTTTTGAAACTTCTTTTTGTAAAATTGATTTTACCAAAATCATTCTCATATTAAATAATGATTTTTAGGATATTTTCCCATATTTTTTTCTCCCTCAAAAATATTTATTTCCATTTAATCCTAAAACTGACTCGAATCCTTTAATCCGATCCATCAGACCGTCTAATCAACCTAGAAAACTCCTAGTCCCAAATTTGGGGCATTTCACCAACAGTTGAAAACATAGATAATTAATCAAAACGGTACAAAGAAGCTCCAATTTAAATTTAAAACATTTGAACATTCGATTTGATTAATACATTTTCAAAAGTAAGATTTACAGACTCTACCACGTAAGGCACTATGAATACATAGACCACTAAACACAAGTACCATAATCTAGATATCACCACATGCGAGAATCATGTACCGATAGTGCTCCTCGAACCCATGATCCAACGATCAACCTACGCACAAAAACAACAATTTCAAGCACTGATCTTACAAAGCTCAATGGTACACATCTACTCTACTGTACTTCATGGTAATCATAAACATAAGCATGCAAGCTAGTACGAGCAAATAATGATAGATAACAAACAAGTGGCGCTACCACTAGTCGCCTAAACACATGCTCTCACATAGAAAAACATCATATATGGCCCACAAGGCCCAACCATACTTGAGATCAAACCAGATCATCCGAGCTAAAGTAAACAAAGTCATACCACAAACCTAGAGTGAGGCCCGGTGTCACACAGCCTCGGGAACGTACACTTTGAGTGAGACCTGGTGTCACAAAGCCATGGGAACATACACTATCTCTAGGTGAGGCTCGGTGTCACAGCCTCAGGAACGTACACCTACACTTGGTATCTCTCCTCGAGTATCTTCGAATGAGTCCCAATGTCACACATCATCGAGAACATACATTTGGCATCTCTAACCATGGTGATGCAACACTCTTTCTCTAGGTATCCAGAGCCTATCAATCAAAGGTGACTCAACCAACCAAGTGTCCAAACTATACACAGCATTGACACGATTGCCAAATGGCACACAACATAACTCGATCCACCAAGGATCTCCTATTGTTACTATTACAACAAGTCATCCAGTTAAGTTTACCAACTTGCTAATACATTATGGAAGAGTAAATTTATATCCTCACTAATTATCTCTATTATTCTATATTATCTCATTAATATCCCACGTCAATTTCTATCTTTTTATTAGCATAGTAGATTATTTCGTTCAGTTGGTATAGTTACTCGAACACGTGTATTGATATGATACCCCTGGGTATCAGTACTCACACGTGTACCGATATTAATATAGCTCACTAGAAATACTTAATTTCCATAAGTATCGGTATAGGTTAACCCGTACCGATATGATTCCCAATCGCGTACTGGTATGGCCAAAGCTCGTACCAATACCCTATTCAAAAATTCGTACCATTTCCTCGAATAATGATATTACCATGCTTTATTCGATCCCTAAAGCTTATGTAAGTCATTAAGGTTTATTTACTAACGCATTCATTCAATTAATATTAAATATTGGCTTAATAATCATTTATTCAAATATTACTGATTATTAGTCTATTTAGTATAATTTCCATCAAATCTCATCAATCTATTTGAACAAGCATACAGGCCATCACAATTATTTCAATCTGTCAAACATTCATCAAATAATCATGCGAGCATCACAAACGATCCTAAACGGTCTCTAAAACCTCCATGAATCATGTCATATTCACAACATCATCATGCATCTCATAAATATCAAGTCCCAAACTATCGGTCTCTACACATGCATATTCATCATCTACCTAATTTGCAGATACTAACATGCAAAGCAATCACATTTATGAAGCTCATGAAGCAATAGGAGTTCGAGGTGTACTAACCTTAAGCCATAGTGATAAATCCTTACTTGAGCTCCTCAAATACTCCTCTTGATCCGATATTCGATCTTGAACAATCCTTATAAATATATGAATACCACAATTATTACTTAACCTCATTCACTAACTAATTCACAAAGTCAAACGCATAAAAATAGCTTACCGAGTACGAATTTGGCAAAATGGACTGTGCCAACATACTCAAAACGTTGAGAAACCCCCGGTTAAGGTCCCTGAAAAAAGTCAATGCCAGTCAACGGTAGCGCAGTCAACAACGATGGTCAATGGCAGCGCGAGGACTGGTGGCGCAGTTGGTGTCTGGCTTGGCTTAGCTCGAAGGGCCGACCTGGTAGTCCAGGTCAGCCTGCAGCTTGGGACAGCTTGGAAGGCTGGCTCGGCTTGGCAAGCTGGCTCGACTTGGCCCAACCTGCTGGATCTAGTTGGGTTATACAGCTCAGCTCGGCTGGATGTCACCCACGGGCGGCGATGGCATGTCCGGTAGCTTTCTGCAGTCGAATAGCGGTTGTAAGGCCCTATTTCGACTCTCTCCATGCCGATGAGCATGATGGTGGCCTCGGGTTTTAGATTTTGAGCACTCTAACCCCCTCAACTCAACAGCCTAAAACTTATTTTCTCTTACCCCGTCTGACAGCAACTCTGATGGTGACGCTACTGGTACCAGCAAACTTATCTTGACGATATAAACACGATGACAATAGAGGTGTTGACAATGGAAGGCTGGATCCCTGTAGATCGGAGTTTGAATCTCCCCCTTAATTTTTCTCTTTTTTTTCTCTTCTCTCTCTCCCATCTACTTTTTACTTTTTCCTTTTTCTCTCTCCGCTTTATCTCATTCCTCACTATTTAAAATTCAAACATTCATCACCAGTATAGTGGGCCCAACTTAACATTATTAACTAGGCTTCCAAAAGAAGGCTCAATACCCAGGTCTGAGACCTGATTTGTTAACCTGATGTTTGGGTCGTTACATGTTGGGTTGCAGGTTCCTTCATCTTTATATATAGCTTCTGCCTTAGTTGATATGGTTGTGGGACAGGTCTAGTTATAGGTTGTTGGGTTGCTGTTTGAGATTGTTGAGTTAAGGGTTGATCAGTTGGAGGTTGATTAGATAGAGGTTGTTTCCTTGTTGTGGGAACCTATAAAATAGTAATTAATTAGCTATGAAGAAAATAAAATAATGCATAACTAACAAATAAGTGAAATTATATTACCTTTTGAGTATTTCTTTTATTCGCACCCACTTCTCCCTTACAAGTCCTGATGTTATGACCAGGTTTTCCATACTTAGTACATTTCAATTTCACCTATTTTTGACTCAGCTTTGTGGAAGTAATGGCAAGTTCATCAACTTCCTTTCTTCTAGATTTATGAGGTCTTCTAGGTGGCCTTCTCAATGGTGGGAGCAATATAAGTAGACACCCTTCTTGAGGAGTCCACTGATTTGGTCCTCTAATTGGATTGATGAAGTTTGAATAAATTCTTTCTTGTGTTGTCTTGTTGTAGCATTCATCAACATCATTGTCACAGTATGGTTGCATGGGATACCAGTTAACTCTCATCTCCTATATGTACAAGTCAATGCCTACATGTTCACAACATGTTGGTTGCCATATCCACATTCAACTTAGTACTATTGACCACCAGCATTTCTAGGCCAGCACCTACATTGTTTTTGAAGTAAGTAAATCCATACATTTTTTGAAGATTAAAATTGAAAACAATTTTGATTTATCTATTGGAAAGTACAATCATAAGCTACAACTTCTTCTGAATTTTGGGTCAGCGAGGCCCAACATATTTCTCAATTGTTGATTGTTTCTGTGCGACCATTTGCATGATCTTAGTCCTTATGGTTTCCATCATGGTAAGGATAGGCTTGTCTCTTTCTTTCGTATAAACTTCAAAAACAAACAATATAAAATGATAGTATATGTCACATATTAATTAAAAATTATGCACACTATTTAGTAAACAATATATACCTTGTTAAAACATTCATAGAGATTGTTTAACAACATGTCAGTTTTAGTTCTACTTGTGAAAAAAGCCTTACACCATTGGTCAGGATTGATCTTGACTAACCAATCATAAGAATTCGATGAGACAAATTTGATTTTTCTCCAATGTGTCTTTAAAATCTTTAACAGTGGTTGATCTTACACTTTCCAAAAAAGATCATTCAAATGTTTTTCCATGTTGAAATCTTTCGACTTGAAGTTTGTGTACAAATGTCTAACACATGCCATGTATTGAGAATATGGAAAAACTTCTACAATGACATCCACAAGCCCCTGCAAACACGACATACAAAAAATTTGTTTGTTGTCATGAAAACATGCAAATAAGAAATGAAAATTTTAAAAATATTAAAATATGTATCTTTCATTTGTCAGACATGAAAGAGTTATGATAAGAGTTGACAATATCCACATTATTTTTCAAAATGTTGAGGAACCATGCCCAGGATTCATCGCACTCACTTTCAACACACACAAATGCAATGGGATAGATGCAATCATCGGCATCTATCTCAACTACTGCCAGTATATGGCCACCATAATATCCCTTTAAGTGTCATCCATCAAGGCTAATAATTGGTCAGCGTCAAGCTTTAAATCCATCTTTGTATGCTTGCATGCAAACATACATTCTCTGAAAATACGCTCATTTAAATAACAGATGATAATGGTCCCTCGATTGGTATGCCTTAGCTCAACAAGATAGTTATATATCTTCACATATTGTTTCTTTTGACTTCATTATTTTCTCAAGGTCATAATCTCTGGCCCTCAAACATTTAGTGAAGGACACAATAGCAATGTGGTCCTTGTAAATATCTTTCATTAAATATGTGAGTGGAAAATTACAAAATGCCAGAAACTTATAGGAGTACTCTCTTGCAATCCATTTAGATGTAACATGTTTATTCTTAAGGTCTCTAGCACATCTATGTTGAGGAATATATGTTTTAATCTTCTATGATGTGTCTAATGGGTCACTTGGATTCATTGGTGAAACTTTTTCTGTCTATGGACACCATTGTTTACAAGTTGCCATCAGTCTTCTTTTATCATTCTTTTTTAATTTCACATTATACTTATTCATTCTTCCATATTGAATACCGACTTCTTTCAGAATTTTTTTATCAGCAAACACTAAATCAATTTTAAATCTAGGCTTAATCATATCACCGGTACTGTTGATTTCAGGAAAATTTTGGTCATTAGAGTCTGATTCATGCACATTGTTTAGTGAGTTAGATTTTTGACTCTTGCTATCACTCTTCACTCTAGTTTTAATTCCTAGATCAGATAATCCTATGCCACAGCACTCTTTCTCAACTTTATTTGCCACATTCTCAGTACATGTTTCTTCCTCCACATCACCCACATCATTATCAGACTCCACAAATGTAGAATCAGAATCATTTAACATGGAATCAGAATCATCAGACTCCACAAACATAGAATCAGAATTATTATCAGACTCCACAAACACATTCTCAGTATGTCCTAAATTAGGTTCCTCACCAATCTCAGTCTCAGCTAACTTAGGTTCATCATTCAAGTCATCCTGCCCTAACCCTAGCTCAGGTTCATCATTCAAGTTATTATGCCCTAAGTCAAGTTCATATTTAATGGATCCCTCAACTATGTGCACATTTAGGAAGTAGTCCCTAAGTATATTATCTATCAAATTGAGGACATCTTGGTCAGTATTTAACTGGCTGATTGTTTTCCTAGTTAGGTTTTCTTTTTTTCTTTTTTCAGTATAACTTAACTGGACACCTATATCCTAATATATACATCATATCAGCAAACTCAAGCATGTTCATTCCATCAATTCTACATCAGTCATAATGAACAACAAATTTTCGCATGTTGCATAATTGTTGTGCATAACTCTGATTGCATTTATGAAGAACAATCAAGTAATTAAAACAGACAATACATTACCATAAGCACATTACAATAATCAAACTTTAAAAACAGTACACATTAAACTATTAAATTATCAAGCTATCAAACTTTAACACCATTACATATTAAAATAATCAAACTTCAGACATACACATTAAAATAATTAAAGTAACATCAAAAGTGTCCACCATTCATCACACAATTCAAAGTCACTTTCATATTAAAGTGAACAGTACCACAACAAAACAAAGTCACCTTTACCTACGATATCACTTTCCAAAAGCCATCAGAATATTCATGTCACTTTTGTAGCACTAAAACACAAAAGTAAACTTTAACTACTAAAACACAATAGTAAACTTTAACAAAAATAAACGCAAAGTCACCTAATCCAATAAAAAATAAGTTAAACCTAAACCAATTACTCAATGAAAACCCAAATTATGAGAAAGAATTAAGAACGAAAGGAAAACCTAAATAATGGAAGAAGAAATATCATACCATAGCGAACAACTCATTACCCTCTCGATCGAAGTTTACGATGATACATCCTTAACCTTAATCTATTGAAGAATTCACTTCATCAATGAATGATAAAATCCTAAATCAATGAACGATGAAGAACTTTCTAATTTCACCCAATTTCTCTACACCCTAAAGTCTTTTCTCTGAGAGAGAATTTTTCTTTGAACTTTCTAATTTTTGGTTTAGGGTTAAACTGATTATGAATAATGAATCGTTGTTTAAGTATATTCAAAACACACCGTTTTAATGTGGAAGCCACGTTGGTATCCCACTCAGCAGGTTAACGTCCAGATCAAACGTCCGTCTATTTTTTAACGGAATAGGAATGCTTTGTATGTAACGATTAGTCAAGGGACCAGTTTGTAACTTATGATAGTCGAGGGATGCAAAAGATAATTGGAGCATAGTCTAGGGACCATTTATGTAGTTTACCTATTATTTGTTAAAAATAGGTATTTTGATAAATGAAATGTTAAGAACCTATTTCAGCCAAAAAATACATTAGGCGCTTGACCTATTGTAAAAAAATGTATAGTTTGAGCACTTATTCTGTATTTAAACCTATAATTTTTTATGAGGCAAATGTAATTTTACTATTATATTGGCTTTTAACTTTATAATTTTTAAAAGGATTAAATACCATTCCATCCTATTTAGGGGTCAATAATACAATTTTGTGATATAACAACTTATAAATTGATCATTTCTAAAGAGACTTATTCATAGTTTCATCAAATAGGGACCATGACCCCTGTAAACCCTGGTGAATTCGCAACTGCCCATTGCTCACGGTGTTGTGGTACACTTGAGAAAACAAAAGGGAAAAAACCAATTAAACAAAAATAAAAGGAAAAAAACAATAATAGTGGAAATAAAGAAAAAATTACAATATTCTCGTCACTCACCTTCTCTTTGGAGAAATATTGATTTTGGTATCTAATTTGGCATTTATGTGTAGTGTAATACCTAATTTTTTTACAGTAGGTACTTAAATCTTTTAATAATACAATTAGGTATCTATTTTTTTGGGTGCAGTTAGGTACCTAACATATTTCAACTATACCTAATTGCATCATTTAAAGAATTCAGGTACCTAATTACACCACTAAAAGAAATTAGATTGTACATAAATGTCAAAGTTAAAATGAGGAAATAATTTTAGCTTGGTAGGTTTTCTCTCTTAGGTTTTTCCAGTGCCGCTTCTGTATTTGCTTTCTTGGCCGGTGGCCAGCAACCAGTTTTAGTACTGGTTGTCGACCATCGAGATCATTATTTTTATATTTTTTCTTATTTTTTAATTTTTTATTTTTAATAAAAAATTCTGTCTTCGTGGCACGTATTTTCTCTGTCTTTGTGGCACGGTTTTCTTTATTTTTGTAGTTTGTTTCATCTGTCATTTTGGCATGATTTCAGCATACCTTAATGGTCGTTTGGTGCTCGTACAGAGATCTTCAAGACACTAGTTTCTGATTTTGATTATGTCGGTGGTCATAGAAAGATAGATCCCCACTTGGTTGATGGTTGTTTGCCGATATAATCAGACCTGGGTAGCGGAGCAATTTGGCTGATAGTTTGGTTCGCTCACCACTCCTTTTTCACCCGTAAAGCGTCTCGTTTGGATAGAGAAAAAGAGATTCAGGAAGACTTCTGGATTTTGTCGATATGCTAATATCTATGGAAATATTTACTTTTCTTTGCACCTTTAGGTTTTGTATGAGATTTTGATGGACTAGTTCCCATTAATTTTCTTTTGGATACATTGTATTTGGGATATTTTCCATGTTTATTAATAAAATCAAGTTTTATTGTCAAAAAAAATATATCGAAAGTTATATTTACCTTTTTTCTCAAAAAAAAGTTATATTTCCCCTAATTATTTATTTTCATGCCTTATTTTCTCTCCTTAACTTTATTTCCCTATTAAGCAGATTCAACACAGAAAAATTAGGTTTCTTCTTCGCCGCTTCTTCCTGCCACCAGTACTGCACCAGACTCTCTCCGCCTTCGTTCATCCTCACGATATTCCCCTCCGTTTGAGCACTTCAAGATCTCAACGAAAATGCCTCCCACTGCTCTCTGATTCGGTGAAGCGATCTTCTCCAGCGTCGAACGCGTGAATGCGGTGTTAGAACCAAATCATAAATTAATATGAAATCTAATACCCAAGATCTATCATTTCAAATCATCAAGAACAATAAATCGAATGAACTGAATACGAAAGCGTACCTGAATCAATCGATAAATTGAAAACCTTGAATCTTGATGTTGAAATCTCAAATCTTTGGTATTGATCTTCCAAGAAGATAGGTTATCACTTGACGTAAAACTTTCTGACGGAGAAGGAGAGAAAAACAAGTTAACCTATTTCTTTGGGAATGCTACCTCTTTATATAGTTGATTGTTAAGTCAACTATTAAATATTTATAACTCTGTCCCTCATTAAATTATAAATATATCTTATGGTATCTACACTTTTATTTTCATGATACTTTAATTCCTATGACACGCCTAACATAATTGGTCACTTAATTTTGTGTCATACTTTATAATAGCATAATACATTTTACATATGTGCCCACAATTGCAGATTTTAATCCAACAATCTCCCACTTGGGCAACATATGTTTCCTAATAAATGTAAAACCTTATGAGCTCAAAAATTTGCTATTATATAATAGGTATTCTATAACAATCCCGTCCATCAACTATATCCATATAGGATCAAAACAACCTTTTCCATATCAATCATGACTAGACCTATCAATAGTCACATATACAAATATAGTCAAATGACATAGATCAATCATGGATGTGTAGAATGGAAAATTACATGAAATATGAATCGAACATGTCTATTTCCAAATGGTCATCCTAAACCTTAGTGATATCAAACTTTATTGAATTCAGAGTGTGCATAAACCAAAAGAACTTTATTTCTGCAGAAAATAATCTTAAATAACTTTAAATTGAAGTAACCGAAATTGTGTTTTAAACAAATGAGCATTTTTCAAAAATTACAAACTCCCACTAAAATTGAATATCTTTAAATAACATTACACCCACATGAGTAGTATGCTCATGAAAGACCTAGGGTGATAATTTCTTAATAAGCGCGCAATTATGAAGTTTGTACCAACATGCCTATAGACACACAACCACTCTAAATTTTCTTTAATGACTAGGAACTTAATATTTATGTGATGTTCCTATTGTTTATAGAATAAATTAATGTATATTTATTGTCACAAAATAACTGAAGTGGTCTTTCTATTCAATCTATAATTAGCAGCTCATGTGACAAAATTCTTTTGCATCAATATTCTATTAGAATCGAAGTCTGTAAACCCAATGATCTCTAACTTACTAAAGCTCCAATATGTGAGCATGTAATTTTTTGTTCTCTAAATATATCTCATAACCCTATTAGATGTCATCCAACGGTCCATACTAGATTTTCTTAAATATTTGCCTAACATTCCAACAATACACACAATATTCAAACGAATACATACTTAAGCATAAATTAGATTCTCAATCGCTTATGCATATGGAATCATTTGTGTTTTCTAAATTTCAAGGTTACTTTTAGGGCATTGAGTAAGACAAAATTTGTCTTCTTTAGCAATATGAGTATCACTTGGTTTACTCCCACTAAACTTGTAGCATATACAATTGTCAACCAAATTTATCTCAAAACCGAACAAGATAATCAATTGGTGAAACTTGTAATACCATTTACAAGAGGTATACTTAAGCTCATGGATGGATTTCTTTAATTTACATCTCATTGATATTGTATCATAAGACACAACTTTATGATTGTACCATATAAATAGTTTATTCAATGTCGCCATTGAAAAACAAGCTTAACATCTATCTAATCTAGCTTAAGACTAAAACGGCAACAAGTATAATAATTATCTTGAAAGAGTCTTTCAATGAAATTTGAGAGAAAGTCTCTACAAAATTAATTTCTTCTTTTAGAGTATATCCTTTTAGATACAAGATGTGTCTTATACTTATCCATATTACCATTTCCATCTCTATTGGTTTTAAATATTCATTTACAACCAATTGGTTTGCACCTTAAGGTAAGGAGACAAGTTCTTAAACTTTATTGTCTTGCATAAAGCTATACTTTTCTTGTATGACATCAATCCACTTTTGAGAGTTAGAACTTTTATGGCCAGATAAAAAATGATTGAGTCATTTTATATCATTTCATTGTTATCTTTATTTTCTTGAGGAAATACAATATAATAATCTGGAATAGTATTTCTCCTTTATCTCGTGAATCTCTTTAGTGACACTTGTTTTTAAGGTTGTTGAGTTTATTCTTCTGAAACAATTACCTTATCTTGAATGGGAGTTGTTCAACATTGTTTTGTTGAGTTACTTGATTCACTTCTTGATTAATGATAGGTGTGAAAACCTTAACATCGTCAAAAGTGATAGTATGAATTATATCATAATCTAATTTCTCCTCAAAAGCAATGTATTTAACCTTATTTCTCCCTCCAAACTCAACATCCTAAAAAAGTTATAGATCTCTTGTTAAATAATTCCTAATTGTGGGATCATAAAACTTACAACCCATAGATCACTTAAAATAACCAAAGTGGTTGCTCACATTTGCAGTTTAATTACTTCATATGTGTCCTAACTTGTTACAAAAGAAATCAACCCTTTATAACTTATTATTGTTTCTTTTGAGTTGGACCCTTGGCAAATTTATTCTAATATTTTCTTTTATTGCCCTTATTCTTAGAGACACTAACTAAATGAGCACTAACCAAATGATTAGTTTTGCACTTATAATGCTTTTACCTTTCTTTATAATGCTTTTACCTTTCTTTCTCTTGAACACAATTAGAAATGAGCTTAATTAGAGTCTATTTCTCCTTTTGACAGTTATAACTAATTTTAAATTGGTTAAATTGTATAGGAAGTGGTACCAAAATCATAAGAACAAATAATTGTTACAAAGTTTGATCTTATGTGCCTTGAATTTTGAAGCAATATTAAGAATTTTCATAATCTACTCCCTCACATTTTCTTGACCCTTATATTTCATAGACATCAAAGAAGACATAAGTGATGTCATCTTAACCTTAACATTTTGGGTCAAACGTTTCTTAATTTCGCCAAGGAAACTCTTAGTATGAGTAATCTCTTTAGATTTGTGCTCCTAAAGACATCTAAAATGTTGTGTTTTATGATCATAAGACTCATTCGATTTGAACAATCTCACCTCTCAAAATTCCTTTTATGGATGCTTACCGTAGTGAGAAGTGCAAGTTGTTCTTTCCTTAGTGCAAAGTCTATGTTCATACAACCACCAAATACAGTATGTAAGTGCCTTTTCTATTCATTGAAATTAGTTTCACTAAACATGAATGTAGAATGTATATTAACAGATATTGTGAAAGAAAAAGATAATTGCCAAAATATAGAACAAAAATAAATAAAATAAAAATAAGCTCACATAAATATTCACAAGTAAACAAATAAGTTCAAAATAATGGCTAGTTTCCCTCAAGATACCAAGCACAACATTAATATCAAGTCTTTGGACAGTAATATTAACTGTAAGCGGTACTCTTGTTGTAGCAATCAAACATTGACAATAAACTATGTCAAACAATAAATTAATATTTGGACTAAAGTATTGTTCACATAAAATACCTTATAATTGTCACACATTTATCGCCACAATTGTAGTTGCAATTCAGCCAAATATTAACTTTCCTTTGGGCCAACTAATAAACGCATGAATTACAAAAACCCATAAATTTCTTGCTATTTTAAATAAATTAATCTACATAAAAGCAGTCACTTTGGTGACATTATGTTTCAACTAATCCATTGAAATATTAGACATCTAAAGCAAAAATATTAATTTATTTGTTTCAAAATATTTATCATAATTTATCTTTCAATCAAATTAAAAGATAATCATAATAGTAAATTTGAATAAAGGTAAACCTCATATCGAGATATCGGACACTCCATTAATATTTCATCATTGGACAAAACATTAACTTGCAAGTGATATCTTGATACAATAATCAAACATTGATAATAAGAACATGTCAAACATAAATCTTCCTTTGGGTCGATTTATTGCTCACATGTAAAACTGAATAATTATCACATGTTTATTATCATAGTTACACATGTAACAATGTCAACTATTAATCTTCCTTTGGGCCGATTAATACTAACATAAGTTGAATTACATACGCAAGATCTTCTATATTTTAAAATAAAATAATTTCCACAATAGAGGTCACTTTGGTGACTTAATGGTTCAATTAAATTATCTCAAAATATATAATATAAATATACCGGTATCTAAATTTAAAATTTTGTAGTAGTCAAAACTGAAATTTCTAATAATAGTTAAGTTTTTGAAATAACTCAAAATAAGGTTGTCTGAATAGAGTTATTAGAAATCGAAAAACCTAACTCTTTGATTGTTTCTTAAAAATGTTTTAAAACTTAAACATGCATTTACCAAAATCAAAGTCGAATTCAAAACATTCAATCTTTAACTAAAAGCCAAAATCAGAAGTACCGTACAAATTAATAATTCATGTAATGTCAAACAAATGTAAGCAAAATAATGTGTACAAAACTAAACATGATTCTGCAAAATTCAACCATAATTTATTAGACATAAACCGAATATAAAGTTTCGAAAGCTAACCTAATTATAAAGTATCTAAGTCACGGTAAATTTCACGATAAAACTCAAGTTAAACTTTGTATTTTCTTTCTAAATTACTAACTACCAAAACTAAAACTTTGATCAAGCCAAAACAAATATATATTAACATTAAAGATAACATTAAAGATAACTTTATTATAATAAAAATAACAATAGCATAATTATCCTTTGTCTGATAGCATGCCTTCCAAATTTAAGGCATTCCTCAAATTTTATCTCTAATAAAACGCGAAACAATTTACCTGACTTCTGAATTAAAAAATATTAAAAAAACATGATGCTTTAGTATTTCTTATTCCATAAAGCCCTAAAACATGATTTTATAAAAACAAAATAAACTTTTATACATCTCAGATTCGCATATGTGGAAACGCTATTTCCTTCGTGAATTTCAGTTTCAAATACTCAACTATATCACAATAAAGCTTTAAAACTAATCCAGAATCCACTAATTATAAAGGGCTGAATGGCAAATAATTAATCTCTTTATATCAAACAAATATAAATATCCGTTCGATCTATAACCATAAATTTATAAAACATCAATTTTATTAATAATTAAAACGTAAAGATTCAACATTAATAATTAATTCGAATACCAAATCAAAATTGAAAACTTTAAAAAATGAATCAATCAAAAATAAAGAAATCAATTGGTTCTCAATGATTTAATATAACGAAACTCTGATACTACTTGTTAGAACTAGATTATAAATTAATATAAAATTTAATACCCAAGATCATCATGTCAAATCATCAAGAACAATAAACCGAATGAATTGATTGCAGAAGCGTACCTGAATTAATCGATAAATTGAAAACCTTGAATCTTGATGTTGAAATCTCAAATCTTTAGTATTGATCTTTCAAGAAGATAGGTTATCTCTTGACGTAAAACTCTCTGACGGGGAAAGAGAGAAAAACAAGTAAACATATTTCTTGGGGAACACTACCTCTTTATATAGTTAATTATTAAATCAACTATTAAATATTTATATATTTTCTCCTCATTGAATTATAAATATATCTTATGGTATCTACATTTTTATTTTCATGACACTTTAATACCTATGATATGTCTAACATAACTGGTCACTTAATTTTGTATCATACTTTATAATAACATCATACATTTTACGTATGTTCCCACAATTGCAGATTTTAATCCAACATGCGGACTGCTCACTTTGACGTATGCAGCAATTGTGCGTCAATTGCTTACTGATCTGGAGGAGGGCAACAAACAGCTGGATCAAATGGGCTACAACATAGTGATTAGACTATCGACGAGTTTCTAGCAAAATCAAACGTGTCGAGATGCGTCGATTTCAAGGAGACGGCGGAGATGATCGCCAAGGTTGGTTTCAGAATGTTTCTTGGGGTCACCGCATCTGTCGTGAACTGGGATGCCGATGGGAGCTGTTGCAGCATTGTTTTAGAGGATAATCCGCTTGTGGAGTTTGTACTAGAGCTTCCGGATACTAGCCAAGGCCTCTACTACTGCAACATTTTGAGCGGAGTTATAAGAGGAGCACCGGAAATGGTGGCGATGAAGACGGAAATCAGCTGGATCCGTGATATGCTTAGGGGAGACGATGCATATGAGTTGCAAGTGAAACTTTTGAAACAACTTCAAGAGTACCCATACAAGGACGATGAGTAACATTGCTCATTTTCACAATATTTTATTGATAAAACTACCTATTTAGTACTCCACTTATGTCCTCGTTGTTGTTTTGGTAAACTGGTACCTAACTTTACGTTAGGTAATTAGTGATATACTAATTAGGAGAGAGAAAATTATGATATCACATCACTTTCTCTCTCCTAGTCAGTATGCCATGTTGGATAAAGTCATAAAAAATCACACGCCACATGTTAACTATGACAGAGAAAGTGATGTGATAATCTACCGCGTGCAATTTTCTCTCTCTTAACCAACATGCTATGTGTGATTTTCTCTCCCCTAGTTAGCATGTCGTTAATTTTTTAATGATGGATACCGAACTAGAAACAAAACGTAATATTAAGTATTATTTTACCAAAACTTAGTTTAGGTATCAAAACAATAACGCGAACATAGAAAGGGTACTAAATAGGTAGTTTTCCAATTTTATTTCTAGTAACATTCCCCTTTCATTTAGGGTTTATATTATATTGGCTTAATAGTAAAAATGTTAGCTAAAGTATTTTTCGCCTCAAATAGGTGCTAACGTTTTCATTGTTATCATTTTAGGTGTCTGGCCGTTAATGGTCATTTAAAAAAATTTCTTTAACCAATCAAAACATGACATGCTGCTTTAATTTTAATTGTTTTTCTATTTTATTTCTTTTAACTTAATTTTTAAAAAATCCTTAAATTTTTCAAAATTCACAAAATAACGTCAAATCCTTAGATCCCCAAATCTGCCCACTGTCGTCGCCGTTCATCACGTTGCCGGTGACGGAATGAAGCCTCTCTTTTTTGTCGCAATTCTCGCAATTTCGTCATCTAATCGGTCATCATTTTGTCACCCATTGTTTTTTTTTCTCCTCTCGCCATTTGACTTTGTTTCGACATTAGGCACACCGGTTGTCGATTTTTGGCAACATGAGAATGGAAGAAATGATCGTGAGTGGTCTGACGACATAATTGGTGGGCACGCCGTCAGCGATTAGTGGCGACAACAACTAGAACTGATATTTGGGACTAGGGATCTGAGGGCTATTTTGATAATTTTTGAGAATTTTAGGATATTTTTGAAAATTCTAAATTTTTTTTAAAAAATAAAAGAAAATAAAATAAACATGACATGTGTCATATTTTTATTGGCTAATAGAATTTTTAAACGGTCATTAACGACAAGGCACCTAAAATGGTAACGGTAAAATCGTTAGACATCTACTTTGCTGAAAATAGTTTAGATACCTATTTGGAAAATATGTATAGTTTGGACAATTTTTTTACCATTAAGCCTATTGTATTATCCAATTTTCTCAATGTTGGGTGGATTGCATTGGATGTTGGTAGAGTAGCTCTGAGTTCGGTTATTTTGGATCAAAAATTTGTATTGGAATTTTCTCGGATCAAATTACTTTGAGTTCAGTCATTTCTTTCTGGTTTGGATTATCTTTGAGATTGAATTATCATGGCTTCAAACAAAAAAATAATTCATTTTCTTTTACATTTTCAATTTCGTCTTTCCATCTCAAGTAATTCTAAGGGTGCTTTTCATTCACCATCACCAATATCCTTTTTTTTTTTTTGTCAACTTAATTTTTTCAAGCTTTTACAGTCATGAAATTTAGCTTATTTTTCTGACTCAGTAATGTGTCGAATCATCTTTCATTATTAATAATAGTATTTCTTAAATAATCTTATGTTCTGTCAACCAAATATCTTTAAAATTTATTTTAAGAGAAGGTAAATAGTGTGCAAATTAAATTAAATTAAAAATAATATTAATGTATTGGATAACATAATAACAATGACAATGGTATAGTACATAAAAAAGTTATAATTAAGTTGAGAAAGAAGAAAAGCTGAAAAGATTTGAAATGGTGAAGCCAATGTTATGAATATGGTTTTCCAGATACTTTACATTCAATGTTAATAATTACACAACAATGTTTCATTCAATGCCCTCTAGTCTCACCCGCTAGCTCGTACCAAAAACAAACAAACAGTAGGCAAGAATGAAGGAACATTACTAGATGATGATGATTATGGTATGTATGTATGTATGTACCCCGCCTGCAGCTCAGCGAGGTGTGATGGATGGAACAACGCCACTGATAAGATCACTACCCAAAACATTTGATGATGAAACAAACGACGCCGAAGACGACGGTAACAACTTGCCTGAGTTAGTATACGAGGAACCGGAATCTGATGAAACCGATTCAGTTTCTGGCATCATTTTCAGAATGCATTCTAGTTCCTTCACCACATCCGACATCGACGGACGGTTTTCAGTCTTGTCTTGGCAACAACTCAGAGCTAGCCACACGAATCTCTCAATACATTCAGACGGATAGCAACCCATTCTACTGTCTATCACCGAGAACATCATGCCGGACTGATGCGCGGTATTCACCTTCACACAAGATATTTAGATTAGCTTTAATAAGTAGCTTTTATATCCAGAATAACATTTACATTCACCAAATTGAAAAAAAAAATAGCAACACAAATGTACTTGCAGCTTTCATACAGGATTCTGCCAGGAACATAGAGAGTACCTCGCGGACAATGTTTTTGCCATGCGATATTGGTCGCTTTCCCGTCAATATCTCCAGGAAAACAACTCCGAGGCTATAAACATCACTTTTGTCAGTCACTTTATGCGTCAAAAAGTATTCGGGATCAAGGTACCCCTGCACACAACAAGAGAGCAGTAAATAGTATGCCATGTAGTGACTAACTCTACAAGTTTATGTTTAAAAGGGATCAAATTTTCAACCAATAGTGCAACTGAAATGCTGAAAACTATCCTAGAATACGTTTATGGCACCGTATATTCGATAACTTTCTCATACCCGATTAATCTGACAAATTTTAGTTAAGTTTCATACTACAATGAGTCCAAGACTCCAAGTATAAAGTAAAGCACAGAGTACAATGGGATGCCTTTTAGTCATGGCTAGCTCCTATAATGGAGTCAAACTCACCGGTGTTCCTCTCACAACAGTGGAAACATGATCTGGCACAGTTCCCTCGTCTTCCAGGGCTGGAGCTAACCGCGAGAGACCAAAATCGGCGACTTTTGCATTAAGCTTGGAGTCAAGAAGAATGTTGCTAGCTTTGATATCTCGGTGGAATACTGGAGGATTTGCTTCAGTATGGAGATAAAGAATTCCTTTGGCTGAACCCAGTGCAATTCGTAATCTCATTCCAAAATTTAGACTTTCTTTAGATTTAGCTGCATATCATGGTTTAGATTAATTTTATGAGCTGAGAAGACATTTTAAAAACATATTATCAACATGAACATATATAGTGCCCTGATAAATGTTCAAAGCGATTACAAGCTAAGTAGCCAATTAATTGCTTCAAATGGTGACATTACATGACTAATGCTGAACTTATAGCCCATCTAAACACTAGGATTTAAAGGCTGACGATAAGATTCGTTACATAATAAAACTTGAAAAACAATGGATACAGAAAAATTACGTACCGGAAAGCCAGTCCCTCAAGGTGCCATTGGGCATGAACTCATATACCAACAGCTGCAAATGGACCGACAAGACAAAGATATTAATTTTATATTTAATTAACACCTTATGATCACTGATCAGGAACACAAAAATGTACCTGTTCCCCTTCTTCATCACAATATCCAACCAATGAAACTAGGTTTCGGTGATGCAACCTTGACAAAAGCTTTATCTCTGTAAGAAATTCTCTTTGTCCCTGCAAAGATCCTTCTTCTGCGCGTTTTATGGCAACAACTGTTTTGTCAGGTAAAGTGCCTTTGTACACTTTTCCGTATCCTCCTTGTCCAACTTGACTCGAGCTGTTAAAGTTGTCAGTGGCAATTGTCATTTCTTTAAATGTAAAGTCTTTCACTCCATCAAGTTTCATAGAAACCTTTTCAGCTGCAAAGCACAGTAAGATACTCAGACTAGAATCCTCTTCCGGCGATAGTTCGAGACCATATTATTGGGGAAAAGAAATCAAGTAGTTATATTAAGGAGCTTACACAAATGTTTTCTTGACATTGCTCGGTGTTTTCCGGCATGTCTTCTTGTTATTAGAATTGTTACTATAACAGACACTGCAACTGCAAAGGCAGCACCCCCAACCACAACGGCTACCAAACCACCCTTTCTAATACCCTTAGTTTTCTCCTCAAACTTAACTGGAGCAAATAACAAAACAATCAGCTTCCAAATTACTACTTAAGCCATGTCACTATAAATAAGAAGACATTATTCCATAAGAATTGAAAGAAGAAGTACGTACTATCCGCATACGGTCCAAGTAGAGTGAAATTGAGCAACTCATACGGTCCAAACAAGCTGTTACCGGGAAAAGTCCATGACAGATATTTGCGTCTGATTCTCTCGACTTCGCTAGCGTTAAAAGTACTGGAGTGGTTATCGTTGATGCTAGGAAAAAGCTTCAAGTACATCCTTAGACGTGGTCCTTTCTCCCAATAATATGTATCGATTGACAGTTGATATCGGCTTAAGTTCAAAGAACTAGTCAAGTACACCTCGAAAGGCTGGATGTAAGGAGGAAAATAAGAAAAACTAGGGCTCTTCAGACGATATCCGATTCTGAGAGGTGCTGCACAGAAACATTGAAGAGGAGATGCGGGGACATATTCATAGTAATGGTCTCTGGGGCATGCTTGAATTGGACAATTCGCTGTTGAGTTATTTAAGTTTGTAAGCATCTTATCTTCTCCAGATTCAGATCCACAGAACAGGGTCACATTCAATAAGTTCGCATTTTCACAGACAGGATTGCCTTCAAGCCTAAAGAAAAACTGCTAAAATTGTAAGGACTGTGACAATAAAATTAAAAGAAAAGCGTATGCATGACCAAAAATGAGTTTTTCTCTATTAATGTGTCAATAAGTGTTAATTTTCTGGTATTTAACTTAAATTTGCATTTTACTAGTAACTGCGCACGTGCTGCAGCTATTCAACAAAGCAAGAAGTTTACCTCAAGGTAACATTCACCGGAGGATTTAGAAGTCCTTGAATGCTTGAGAAGGAATTGTTTCTAAGATCTCTGCATTTTGGACGCGAAGGCAAAGGGAAATGATTACCAATGCATTCTATTTCATAAGAGCAGAGCTTCGTAATGTGCACCAAAACAAAGCTCATCAAAGATGTATAATGGTTTATAAAAAGTGAGTTCACTACTTTTAGATCTTACAGCTTAAGTCTAGCACTAGTACTGAAGGTCATGTTCTGCCAAATGTCAGTAGGAATAGGACCGGTCAGAAAATTATTCTCGAGACATCTGCAATAAACCATCATTTAGATTCTAAACTCAGCAAAATGTTATTAAGTATCATTTAACAACAGGAAATATAGAACAGTTCTATATGCACATAGGTTCTCACAGGGTCTGAAGCGAAGGAAAGTCTGAGAAACTTGCAGGGATAGTTCCGTTTAGCTGGTTATCCGAAAGATCACTGCAATAAAGAAGTCATCTCTTATTGGAAATTTGTATAGATTGCATTTTGATTAAATAATCAACAGAAGGTAATAGTACAAATTTCAAAAGATTAACTTATCATTTAGTTAAATATTTACACATTTGGGATATCCAGATTGGAGCAATTAAAAAAACGAGTTTACTTATTTATCGAAACAAGACGCTTGATAAGTTGAAATTAGCATTTCACTTACATGGTTGTCATATTATTCGAAAGCTTATTTGTTGGTATGGGTCCAGTAAGATGATTCTGGCTGAGATCCCTGCCACATCAATGCAGATCCGAGAATATGAGTTCAGTTCGGTGGCTAAAATAAAATGGAAATTTGCAGTATTGCATAAAATAAATGCATCCCAATAAGGTAAATATTACATATCACACAATAAATTAAAAGAGTAAACCAGACATACAGATAGGTAAGATTTGATATCTTGCTAAGATCAGGAACCGCTCCCCGCAAGCTGCAATTTCTGAGACTCCTGAACGACACCAAGGGAAATAAATAGCATCAGTAGTCTTCAGCCGATTTGTACAAAAACATATTGCGTGTACGTTTTAGTCTGTATTATTAAATACAAATTCCAGACAGAGTTAAACTTTGAAGAGAGAATGAGGTATACGTTATAACTGAATTGATGTATTTCTATATCAAGGGCAAGTCCATGTTCTTTATGATTCTTTTAATTCATTAGTGATATAACAAATCACTACCTTTGTAAGCTTAAACGCTTTCTTTAACTCACTAAAAAAACTCTAAGACTAAGTAAATGTTTTACTAACACTCACAATTTCACTAATCTAGAAAAGTTCCCGTATGAAGCAGGAATAACAGATCCACTGAAGTCGTTGTTATCAAGCTGACTGCAGAAATGTAGAAAACAGTTAATGCCAAAATAACTAATAGATAAATAAGAAAAATGACATGAATGCCTTGTTAAAGTTGGTTACTTAATATTTTAGATTTTAGTGAAAAACGTTTTGCTTGATAAGAGAAAAGGAATAACATCAACTAAGAAGCAAGTTAAAGATGGAAGATATGTCAATAATTAAATCACAACATGAGGAAGATGACTGAAGTGAAGAAAAATACAGTATGCGCAATTCTGGCAAAGTTGAGAATTCTGGAGGAAGATATCCAGATAAGTTATTATTATCCAAAAGCCTGCAAACAATAAAAATCATATATCACCAATGCATACCAGAATAAAAATAAGTAAAATACGGATAACAATGCAAAAGGAAAAAGAAAAGAAAAGAAAAAATGCATATGAAATGAAAGCATATTTTTATGAACTTACAAGTGAATCAAAGTGGGTATCTGAGATAACTCTGAAGGAATTTCGCCACTAAGGGAGTTGTTGTTGAGGTGGCTGCACATTACAAACAAGCATGTGAAATTATAGAAAATTGTTAAGTTGAAATTAATTTAAATGTTCATCTCCATGTAAAGTTGAAACAGCATTTAGCTTTTAGGTTCACTTACAGATGTCTCACACAGCTCATGTTGACAAACGTTTTTGGTATCGAACCAGAAATGTTGTTCTGATCGAGTTGAAGTCTATTTAGATTTGAGAGGTAGCCAATTTCATCCGGCAAAGAACCAAATAATTTGTTGCCATTCAATAGTCTGCATACAGAATGTCACACACAAAGTTAAAAACTAACTTTGATATAAAAAGATACGATTAAGAAAAAGATAACTTTTTTGGTTAAGTATCCCCTACGATCCGTCTTCAATAAAGAAACTTATTATTTCTTTAAAGTTCTTTATTGAAGAAGAAAGATCCAACTTACAGGAGTGTTAAGGGAGAGATCTCTCCTATCTCCTTTGGTATAGTGCCAGTCAATTCATTCCACATGAAATCTCTTCCACAAACAAAAGAGAAAAGGTGTTAGCTCCACCGGAAATTATGCGCCGGGAATGTTTATGAATTATGATGCATTTTCAATTTCATATCCCAACTCACAGTATTCTGAGACGAGAAAGTTGGCCAAGTTCAGGCGCTAAAGTTCCAGACAGATTCATATTCAGTAACTGACTGCACCAATTACAGAAACCGGTTAGCATCAAGGACGATGAGCAGCAACTTATTCGATAATCAACAAAATGAAAAAAACAAGCAGAAACTCAACCACAACTAGGTGTGGAGAATGCAAGAGAAAACGTACAGTTCCTGAACATGCAAATATCCATCATCCCCAAGATTATTAGAACACAGAATTCCAGTCCAATTGGCTGTGCAAGGATCCCCTTTGCCCCAATTTCTGAGATTCTTCTTTGGATCAACCAATTGCTTCTTCACAGCTCGTAATGCACTAACTGCAATTCCGAGAAATCGTAATAAATAGTAACAAAATTCCAGGGTAAAGCAGCCAACAGATTAAATATTAGCAATAGTCAAAAGCGAAATCAAGAAATAAAGTCCATATTGCTGATCCAGTCATCTCTATCATTATTGCTATTTGGACTTAAATTGTAAGCTCATAACTTAGATTATCAGGGTTAATCAGAACTGGAGCTGAGAATGACAAACCTTCCGAAGGATGGGTAAGAGGAGGAGCAGCCGCAGCAAGGCAGAGGCCGAGGCAGAGGGCGAATATGCATGATCCGCCTAATCTCACCCTGCAAATCATTTCCGAGTTGACAAAAACAAAACGAAATTCAAAAGGAATTGTGAGGTGCTAAGCAAAGTTGGAAAATGAGGGGAAAAGGGTGTTTGGGGAAGGGAGGAAGAAGGGGAAATGGAGATGGAGATGGCTGCGGTTGACTTTTTGCCAACCAAGAAGCCATTGGCATGATCATGACTGCTTATGGTTTGTTCATCCACATTTCTGAAAGTAACATTTAATCATACATCAACGGCTGCAGATTAGGATACATACATATATTTATTTATTCAATATTAAAAAGAAATTATCAAAGTCTAAAAACTCAGCTCTTTCTTCACCTACTATGCTCCTCCGACACGATTGTATGTTGAGTTTGGTGGGAATTTGTCAACCTTTGAAACCTCTTTATTTTAATTCAAAGCCTTTATCCAAATAAGTCCCTAAAATATATCACATTTTTCATCTAAGTACCTAAAGTATTTTTGGTCAAAATAGACACCCTAAAGTATTTTTTGGTCAAAATAAGTACCTAAAAGTATATTTTTAGTCAAAATAGTTACCTAAATCATATTTTTTTTTTTCAAAATATGTTCCTAAAAGTAGACATGTTTCATTGACTAAAAAAATACTTTATGTACCTATTATTAAAAATACATACTTTCGGTACCTATTTTGACCAAAAAGCATACTTTAAGTACTTATTTTGACAAAAAAATACTATAGACACTTAAATGAAAAAGTGATATACTTAATGTACTTATTTGTAATATAAGCCTAATTCTAATGTTCCATGATCAGGTTGAATTATATTCAGAGTCGAATCAAATCAAATCTTTAAATAGGAACAAAACACTCTTAGAAGTTTTCTTCATTCACAATACTTGAAATCCAAGACTATGAGTAAAAACATCAGAACTTTCAGTTTCAATTTTTTTTTTTTGCACATAAAATTTCAAAGGTGGGATCTAGAGCTTTATCCGCATGAAGCTGAATGAATCTATCGAATTAAACGTAGACTAAGTTGAGTAAGTTTTAAAGTTTGATTCCATAATTGTTGAATTGAATTCAATGTGTGAAATTCAAACATCTTAATCATTGATTTATAAATTTATTCGAGTTTTTGCAACCATGGTATCATTTTATTTTAATTAGTAAAAGTGAATTCCATTTCTTTGTAGGATCCATAATAATAATAATAAGTCCAAACTCCAAACTAATATTTTACAATAAAGTATATTATATTGGCAATAATTAGAAGGCCAAGACGGAATATATGCGGTGAGTTGTAAATGTCAGACATTCAAACCAGCACTTGTAAATTTTAATATGCACGCATGCATGTATGCACTTGTTTCATGTTTGAATTCAAACTCATGCATTAGCAGACTTCAATAACAATAATCCTCACATGCATTGAGTTGTCTAACAGTGAGTAAATCATAAAATACTATATAAGATGCGCTCCCCTAACGTAATCGGATCACTTGGAGTTCCGATGACGAATGTATGATTAATTTCACTCATCTAATGTCTCAACCCGAGCCCCACCGGTGAGCTCTCTCTTTGAGTTTGGCGTAAGAAGTGGTTCTTCTCGTAATCGAAATGGCAATCAATACCTTGGATACCAAAACATACCCTTGATGCCCTCCGGATCCGGTTCAAAACCCAAGTTCTGATAGAACTCCACAACTGCAACGAAGTAAGATGGTATTATTTGAGGCAGTTCAACAACTTTATCAAAGTTCGGTTTCACGGTGATCAAGTTGCGTTTAAAGGGTCTCGTACCTTTACTGTCGGCAAAAAGTGTTATATTACCGATATCCCTCTGTAGAAGAGTCCTGATCATCTTTTCAACCATGGCCTTACCAAGGCCTTTTCCCTGCATTGCGTGCACACTATTAGAAATCAATATTGAAGATTGCGTGAGATAATTACGTAACTTCACACACACACCCGGCCCCTCCTTCATCGCTGTTACAATTGTCTATGCCTACTCAAGTACCTGATAGCTAGGATCAACAAGAACATCCCAGATTGTAGCATTGAATGCATGATCGGATGTAGCACGAGCCATTCCAATTAGCTTCTTTTCCTCCTTCCCTTCTGTCAAATAACTTCCCCAAGTACACTAAGATGTTTATTAATAGTTTTAGGAATACAACTATAGTTGAATTATTGCAATTAAAAAAACAGCCATTTCACCATTATCTGCATACCTTGACCAGGCAATTTCCTAACGGAATGCAATGCAGCTACCATGTAACTATTTTGTAAAGCCATTGCAAGTTTTGACAACGGTCTCCTAGGCCAGCCAACCTATTAAAAAGCATGCTAATAAATCCGAATCCTATAAAGCAGGTGCAGGGTTCAGCATAACCCAAGAGCAACAATCTTGCAATCACTGTGACGGCATACATACGTCATCAGGCATTATCTAGATGCATGGAACAAAAAATCCTTACCTTGTCGCATAGGGCTTGAAGCTCATAGATATCCACATCTCCTCCAGAAGAGAATATTATTTGTTCAACTTCTCCATCTGGTTGAGACTTTTCAACAAGCACAAATTCTTCAGGCAGCAGTTCTTCCTCTTCTTCAAGCGTAGAGGGTGGTTCCACGATCTGTGTTGCGTTGTTCTTCAAAATTCTAGAACAATAAGCAAGGAAGAAAGGGTGCTCCAATGAGACTAGAGAAAAATGACGGAGCATTCGTCCAGTCACTACAAAGAACTATGTTAAGGTTCACTACTTATAAGTGTAACCTTCATACAGAACCCTACACACTTTTGAGTTATGATTCGAAAATTGTAGTGCAATCATTATAGGCGGTTTGCTACAAAGAAATGAGGCAATTCTTGTTGGTTCTACTGGTACTATGGCTTAAAACTATGTCAGCTTGGTAAGTTGAGGGAAAACTATGCAAATAAAAAGAGTCCAAGCACGACAAAGAATTATGCTAAGGACCACCACATATTAAGTGTAATCTTCATACTGAACCCTACACACTTTCAAGTTATGATTCGTTGTTCGTAGTGCAATTATTATAGATGATTTGCTCTAGAGAAATATGGCAAATGGTGTTGGTTCTATTGGTACTATGGCCTAAAACCGTACCATCTGGTAATTTGCGTCAAAATTAGACAATTGAAAAGAGCATTTATGAGCTCCATTGATTGACCAGGTGGTCCAGGATGCGCATGTTGCCCTCATATTGTATGAGTTTGAATCCTGACATTTACGTTGAGGATGTAATTACTCTCTATTTAATCAAAAAAGAAAAAGAGCATTCGTGCACGAACATGCACACAAACAAATCTAGGGTGTTCCAAGGCCTAAGGCGACAATAGCTAGAAAGAAATTTAAATAACACTAAAACCTAAATTATATTTTTGAAAACACATAACACTAACAGAAGTTCATAGAAACAGGGAGAAACACAACAATCTAATATTACCAATCTCAGCATAACATACATATTAAAGTCCATGGTTCAAAAAACAAATAAATCAAAATACCCAGATCTGATGGAGTTCCAAAAGTTAGCCTTGAGTCGGAATCCCTTAATCTTTCTGGTTGCTGCAAAAACAAAACACAAAGTGTTCAAATCCTAAACATGTTCTAATTCAACCTTGTTTTGTAACCAAAACTGTGAACATCTTAATATAAACGAAACAAGCAGCTTTTAGAACTGTGGAACCAACAGAGAAAAAAAAATGACATGAGACAAAAGCAAATACCATGATTAAGATTTGGGTTTAGGTTGTGAGGAAACAAAAGCTGATCAGATGCTTGGAAATGCCAGTCATGGGAAAGAATTGGGCATCTGCAAGAGGACAAATGAAACCCCCCATCAAACAAGAAGGGAGGAAATAGGGAACTGAGAACTGGTTAAAGAGAGTTCTTACAGAGAAGACGGCGCAGCCACGTTGTGAGTAAGCATATCGTTTGGTTTCTGTGTTTTGGTTACGGATACTCTTCTGGTTTTATCCTTTATGATCTGGCGGGTCGAGTCGACATAGACACCACAGATGCCAGTAGCCAAACATCAACTCCCTCTCTTATCCCACGCATTAGTCAACCTTTTTTTTCTTCTGATTCCAACATTAATTAGATTAGAATGTGATTCAACAGGTAAATTATATCAATGGTCATTAATGTTTGTGCAAGTTTTTCAATCGCTTGAGTCTATAAAAATAATTAAAACTTGTCTAATCTGATATAAAAATGAACTTCATATAGAATAGTAAAATGACATATAATGTTTATTTTAAAAAATTAAATTTAAATTATTTTATCTATAAAATGTATTATTGATGATTAAAAATATTTATAAACAAATATTATCTTGTAATTGTATTTAAATTCAAAACAACTTGAAAAACTCAAATGGTAGAAACCCAAGCAAAACAAATTTAAAACAGTGAAAACCTAGAATGATCCAAACAAAAATAAACCAAAAATTTGAAATTTACTCAATCCATATTTAACCTAATTTAAATTCAATCTGATCCGTCTAGATAACAGGTCATATATATGTATATATAACTTGTTAATTTCAATTCCCATTTTTATTTTTTATAATATCTAAGTTATTCATAATTTTTAAAATTTTTAAACAGAAATAATTATCTTTAAATATATTTGAGTTTAAAGAATACCCGTTCCACTTAAACATTTCGATTTGTAATTTTACATTGGATTATTTGCAGGAATAAACACATAATTTTATGTTAGGGGTGCTATTTGTTAGGGAGTTACATTAGAAATTAGGGAGTGTGAAATTACAAAATTTTAGGTGGTGTGAACTTAGATCATTGATAAAAAATACAAAGAGACTAATTTAGGGTTTATAGGCTTAGTTTAGAGTTTAGGGATTTATGTTTTATGGTTTAAGAGACCAATCAGATGACATAAGGTTCACTCTGAGAGTGTCATGTTATAAAAATATAAAAACACATATAATTATAAAGTTATTAAAATTTTTATAAAAATAAAAATGTAGAACTATAAATATTATTTAAAAAATGATAAAAAAGGGGATGATACATAAACGGTACTACCACTGCCTCATTAAAAATCCCTAAACTTAATCAGAAGAAAAGAGTACACTAATAGGATCTAACCAAAACGATACCATGCAAACTAATATTCAAAATCAGCAACAACTACATTACCCATCGGACACCGCACCATTGCTAGAATCCACAATCAAGAGGTCAACTAACTTCGGTGGAGGAGAATGAAAATGTCTAACGTCTAAGCCTGGCGCGACTAACTTAGACAACGTATCAGCCACTTTATTCCCCTCACGGCGCACATGCTGAATGTGAACAACCCACTGCCTCTGACGAAGCGCATCCAAGTGAAAAACTAGGGAACAACATCCTTGGCGATCTGATCTATTCCGCAAAGCCTGGATTGCATCCAAGTTATCCATCTCGAGTATAACTTAACAATAGCCATGTTCCCACGCATACAGAAGCTCGATATAGGCCCCCATAGCTTAGCCTCCACAACAGAACATACATCAACAAATTTTGTGAACCCAAATTTCTACCGTCCAAAACTATCACGTAAAATGCCACCACACGAAGCAAAAATAGAAAGAGTATCCCGAGCCCCATCAGTATTAAGCTTCCACCAACATATCATCGGCGCAGACCAACGATTCAGACCATTCTCAGCTACGACAAAAATATTCCAGGAAGAAACCTTGGATGCCAACGCATTTCTAATAGCCATTTGTAGTTGCCGACTCTTCTCCAATACCGACCCATACCTCTCTAAAGGGTTATCAAAAATAGTTGCATTATGGAGCAACCACAAATTCCACAACACAACACCAAATAGGAGGTCCTAATCCTGACCCTTACCCACAAACTACACCGTCCCATTCAAGTTTGCACAAATCCAGTCGCGCAACCCCATGGCCAAGAACTCACTAAGTCTATCTGATCAGAAAATATGTTGCCAAACGGACATCGCGACCGAGCACCACTATAGTACATGATCAACATCCTCAAAAATGTCATGACAAACTGAACAAGAGCTATCAGTGGCAAAATGGCGTCGTACTTATAATCACTCATTTTTGTCTGTATTTTAATATTATTAGTATTATTTTAATAATAATATTGTCAATGTAAAATCAATAAAAAAGAAGAAAAAGTAAAAAAAGGTAAAAATAATATATATAGTATTAAAAAAAGGGGAAAAAGCAAAAAAAAAAAGAATGGAATGCGTGGAGCACAAAGCTCCACATCCTACATTTCCCCTTACCTTTACATATATAAAGGCATGAGGGGCAGCCATTTGAGCACCCACAAAACAAGCAATGCCATGGAAATTGGCATGCACGGCACAACCAAATTATGGGGAGCCAAAGGCTGGCCTGACTGCCCTCGACCCTAGTTGGTTTGATCCAACATTCGATCAAAGGTCCCTTTTGTGACCCAATCAAGTGAATTTTTGGGCCATGACGAGAGGGCGTGGAGATCTTGGTGGGGTTCAGTCGAAATTTTCATCCGAGCTTCTAGTGGGGTAAAATTCGATCTTCATCTCTGTATTTATTTTTAATTTAATGCTAGTTTAGATATAGGGTAATAAATAGTTTATTTGATTATGTTTTTATATTAAATATATTTTGCATGTTATATTAGATCTAGTTTTTAGGCCTTTGATTCCGATATTCTAGTGGGAGTGTCATCCCGGTCTCCGGGTGTCATCTCCTTTGGTACCGCAAAGATCGAGGCAAATTTAATCAGGTATTCTAGGAATTAATTATTAAATTAAATCAAATTTTATATTTTTCTTAATAAATAAGATACGAACTCGTTAGGTACCAATTTTGGGCATGTGGGGGTGCTAACCCTTTTCCATCCGTAATCGACTCTTGAACCCAAGTTTTTAAAATCTCTGGTCTTATTTTTGGTGCTCGGTCTACCCTTTTTAAATAACCGGTGGAAACCCTATTTTTTTTAAAAATAAAATTTTTCTTAAAATGCCATTTTTCAAATAAGATTATTATTTTGAAAAAAAAAATAGTCGTTACAGCATGGCGACTCCGCTGGGGACCATTTTTGTTTTTACAAAAAAAAAGAGTCAAGCCTTAGTTGGGTTCATATCGTAATTATAAAAGAAAAATTTAATTTAATTTGATTTAATTTAATTTTTAATTTCTAAACATTGTTTGATAAAAATATTCATCATATAGTAGTCTTAGAACCTTTAGGAGGATTGATTACTTCACTTCGTGGGGTTTTCACCTCTGTACATGTTGTAATTCACTTCAAAAATTCGGTCCTTATATTTCGTGAGGTTTTCACCTTCGTATGGTATAAGGGTCGTATTCCCTCGAATCGATGTCCGAGCGACAGTTCAAGTACCGTTTTCTTTAGAACCTAACCGCATATAGTGGACCGTAAGATCCCACATGTTGGAGCCATACCGATATTCTTTTTGTCTAGCAGTAACCTAATTTAGGCTTTGTTTTTTGTATTTTTTTTGTCTAAGCATGTTTTAATCGTATAATTTAATTGTTTTAATTTATTACTTTTATTTATTAGTTGGCATTTCATTTGTTTAATTATTTTTTACACTAACACAATTTTCTTTTGTGTTTTTTCTCTATGTGTTTGCATTGCATTTTCTTAGCATAACATAACGGTATTTATTTCGCAAGTGGTCATCACTGTAGAAGGCGATCACAATAAACGAGGGGTCTCGTGATCAGATAGAGCGGATAAATTCTTAACGTTATTCGAAGAATAGAGAGGGTGAATCATTCGGAGATTTTAAATCAAACAAGGTAACTAATATTCGCGTCATGAACGAGCGAATTGAAGCACAAAAAGTGAAGTAGCAGGTGCGGTCGACACAACAATGCCGCTAAGTCAAAAATGAATCTCGCACGGGATCATGGAGAAAAATTGACTCGTTTGTTGGACAAAATCAAAAATTTAGGAGTTAGGTCCCATTAGTATTTGTAAAGCCTAGAAGAACATCTGATGTAACAAGCATTTTTGTTTAATTAAAACTTTTCTACGATGATCACTTTGCGACTAATATCTTATTGCATTCATGTTTGCATTTAGTTGATTCAAAAATATTTTATATTAGAGGATTTTGTTAGAACTAAATCATAAATAATTTTGAAATCTAAACCCATGATCTATTATGTCAAATCATAAAGAACAATAAACTGAATGCGGAAGCGTACCTGAATTAATCGATAGACTGAAAACCTTGAATCTTGATGTTGAAATTCCAAATCTTTGGTATTGATCTTCCAAAAAGATAGGTTATCTCTTGATGTAAAACTCTCTGACGGGGAAGGAGAGAAAAACAAGTTAACCTATTTCTTGGGGACCACTGCCTCTTTATATAGTTGATTTAATAATCAACTATTAAGTATTTATAATTCTGCCCCTCATCGAATTATAAATACATCTTATGGTATCTACACTTTTATTTCCATGACATTTTAATACCCATGACACGCCTAACATAATTGGTCACTTAATTTTGTGTCATACTTTAAAATAGCAATATACATTATACATATGTGCCCACTATTACGGATTTTAATCCAACAATCTCCCACTTGGGCAACATATGTTTCCTGACAAATGTATAACCTTATGAGCTCAAAAATTTGCTATTATATAATAGGTATTCTCAGAACAATCTCGTCCATCAACTATATCCATATAGGATCAAAGCAGCCTTTGTCGTATCAATCATGACAAGACCCATCAATGGTCACGTATACAAATATAGTCAAATGACATAGATCAATCATGGACGCGTAGCATGGAAAATTACATGAAATGTGAACCAAACATGTCTATTTCCAACTGGTCCTCCTAAACCTTAGCGAGATCAAACTTTACTGGATTCAGAGTGTGCATAAACCAAAAGAACTTTATTTCTGCAGAAAATAATCTTAAAATATTCTTAAACTGAAGTAACCGAAATTGTGTCTAAAATGAATGAGCATTTTTCAAAATTACAAACTCCCACTAAAACTGAATATCCTTAAATAACATTACACCCACATGATTAGTGTGCTCATGAAAGACCTAGGGTGTCAGTTTCTTAATAAGCGCGCAATTATGGAGTTTGTACCAGCATGCTCTATAGACACACAACCACTCTGAATTTTCTTTAACAACTAGGAACTTAATATTTATGTGTTTCAAATTTAAAGTGTTCCTATTGTTTATAGAATAAATGAATGCATATTTATTGTCACAAAATAACCGAAGTGGTCTTTCTATTCAATCTATAATTAGCAGCCAATGTGACAAAATTCTTTTGCATCAATATTCTAATAGAATCGAAGTCTGTAAACTTGATGATCTCTAACTTACTAGAACTCCGATATGTGAGCACGTATATTTCTTTTTGTTCTCTAAACATATCTCATAACCCTATTGGCTGCTATCCAATGGTTCAAACTAGAATTGCTTAAATATTTGTCTATCATTCCAACAATGTACGCAATATCCGAACGCATACATACTTGAACATAAATTAGATTCTCAATAGCTTATGCATATAGAATCATTTGTATTTTCTAAATTTCAAGGTTACTTTTAGGGCATTGTGTAAGACTAAAATTGTCTTCTTTAGCAATATGAGTATCACTTGGTTTACTCCCACTGAACTTGTAGTATATACAATTTTCAACCAAATTTATCTCAAAGCCGAATGAGATAATCAATATGAAATTTATAATTTCATTAATGAGAGTCCTACTTAAGCTCATAGATGAATTTATTTAATTTACATATAATTGATTTTGTATCATTAGACACAAATCTATGATTGTACCATATAATTCATTTCTTCAATGTCGCCATTGAAAAACACAGGCTTAACATCCATCTTTTGTAGCTCAAGATTAAAATAAGCAACAAGCGTCAATATTATCTTGAAAGAGTCTTTCAATGAAACTTGAGAGAAAGTCTCCACAAAATCAATGTCTTCTTTTAGAGTATATCCTTTAGATACAAGACATGCCTTATACTTGTCCACATTATCATTTGCATCCCTCTTGGTTTTAAATATCTATTTACAACCAATTGGTTTGCACCTTCAGGTAATGAGACAAGTTCCTAAACTTTATTGTCTTGCATAAAATTATACTCTTCTTGAATGACATCAATCCACTTTGGAGAGTTAAAACTTTTATGGTTTCATGGAAACATGATTAAGTCATTTTCTATCATTCTATTATTATCTTTATTTTCTTGAAGAAATGCAAAATGATAATCTGGAATAGTATTTCTCCTTCCTCTCGTGGATATCTTTAATGTCACTTGTTTTTGAGGTTGTTGAGTTTGTTCTTTGAAAACAATTACCTTATCTTGAATGGGAGTTGTTCAACATTATTTTGCTGAGGTACTTGATTCACTTCTTGATTAATGATAGGTGTGAAAACCTAAACATCGTCAAAAGTGATAGTAAGAATTAAATTATAATCCAATTCCTCCTCAAAAGCAATGTACCTAACCTTATTTCTCCCTCCAAACTCAACATCCTAAAAAAATTATAGATCTCTCCTTAAATAATTTCTAATTGTGGGATCATAAAACTTATAACACATGGATCACTCAAAATAACCGAAGTAGTTGCTTGCTTTTGAAGTTTAATTTCTTCACATGTGTCCTAACTTATTACAAAAGAATCAACCCTTTGTAACTTATCGTTGTTTCTTTTGAGTTGGACCTTTAGCAACTTTTTTCCTAATATTTTCCTTTATTGCCCTTATTCTTAGAGACACTAACTAAATGAGCACTACCAAATGAGTACTTTTACCCTTATAATGCTTCAACTTTTCTTCCTCTTTAACACAATGAGAAATGAGCTCAGCTAGAGCCTATTTTTCCTTTTGACAGCTGTAACTATTTTTGAATTGGTTATACTATATAGGATGAGGTACCAAAAGCATAAGAACAAATAATTGTTAGAAAATTCGATCTTATGTGCCTTAAGTTTTGAAGCAATATTAAATATTTTCATAATATACTCCCTCACATTTCCTTGATCTTTATACTTCATAGACATCAAGTAAGTCAAAAGTAATGTCATAACCTTAACATTTTTTAGTAAAATGTTTCTCAAATTTATCAAGGAAACCCTTAGTATGAGTAATATCTTTAGATTTGTGCTCCTAAAGAATTCTAGAATGTTGTACTTTATATTCATTAAACTCATGCAATTTGAACGAACTCACCTCTCAAAATCCCTTTTATGGGTGCTTACCGCCATGAGAGAGGTGCGAGTTGTTCTTCCTTAGTGCAAGGTCTATGTTCATACAACCAAATACTTTATGTAAGTGTCTTTTTTCTATTCCTTGAAACTAGTTTCACTAAACATGAGCGTAGAATGTATTTAATGAGATATTGCGACAAAGAAAGATAAATTACCTAAATATAGAACAAAATATAAGCAAATAAAATAAAAACAAGCCCACATAAATATTCATAAGTAAACAAATAAATTCAAAATAATAGCTACTTCCCTCAAGATACCAAGCACAACATTAATATCAAGTCTTTGGGCAAGAATATTAATCAGAAATGGTACTCTTGTTGTAGCAATCAAACATTGACAATAAACTATGTCAAACAATAGATTAATCTTTGGACTAATGTATTGCTCACATAAAATACTTTATAATTGTCACACATTTATCGCCACAGTTGTCGTTGTAATTCTGCCAAATATTAACTTTCCTTTGGGCCGATTAATAAACGCATGAATTACAAAAACGCATAATTATCTTAATATTTTAAATAAACTAATCTAAACAAAAGTTGTCACTTTGGTGACATTATGTTTCAATTAATCCATTAAAATATTAGACATCCGAAGCCAAAATATAAATTTAATTGTTTCAAAATGTTTTTTCTTAATTTTATCTTTCAATTAAATTAAAAGATAACCAAAATAATAATAAATTTGAATAAAGGTAAACTTCATATCAAGATATAGGACACTTCATTAATATTTCATCTTTGGATAAAACATTAACTTGCAAGTGATATCTTTGTAGAGTAATCAAACATTGATAATAAGAATATGTCAATCAGAAATCTTTCTTTGGGCCGATTTATTGCTCACATATAAAACTTAATAATTATCACATATTTATTACCACAGTTGCACATGTAACAATGCTAATTATTAACCTTCCTTTGGACCGATTAATACTAACATAAACTGAATTACATGCACAAAATCTTCTATATTTTAAAATAAAATAATTTCCACAATAGAGGTCACTTTGGTGACTTAATGCTTCAATCAAATTATCTCAAAATATATAATATAACTATACCGATATTCAAACTTAATATTTGTACCAGTCAAAACTGAAATTTCTGATAACACTTAAGTTTCCGAAATAACCCAAAATAAGGTTGTCTAAATGGGGTTATCAGAATTCAAAGAACTGAAATCTTCGACTGTTTCTCAAAAAAAATGTCTTAAACCTTAAACATGCATTTACCAAAATCAAAGTCGAATTCAAAACATTCAATCTTTAACTAAAAGTAAAAAAAAAACAGAAGTATCATAAAAATGAATAATTCATATATTGATCGCATGAAACTTTAATATGCACAATAACCTAACGATCAAAAGAAATAAAATTCTTGATCAAACTGAATAGAATATGAATTTCATAAGATTAATGACAAGATTTCCGAATCAAAACCAAAACCATATAATCTAATATATATATATATATATCAATACCATTCTTAGATATATTAAGCGTAATTCATGACTGAATTTTATTCTAAATTTAAATCAAAATCTTCAACATCAATCCGTAACCATAACACATACGACTATTTTCTAAACTATGTCAAGACCATATTTTATTGTACGTGATAGTAGAACATACATGTCCACAGTTTAGAAAAAAAGAAAGTACTTTATCAGTAACGTCCCTAGCAATCATCTATTAAAGTATGAATAATGATTGGCTTTTAAAAACTAAAATCCAATAGCATAAAACATAACTGTTTATCGCATAAATAAAAGAGAATTTGAACCAAAGAGTTTCAAGCTAAACCAAGACTTCAACCACATAATACTAATATTCTCAAATTGCTGCAACATGATATCATCGTTAGTTGAATTCAACGTATTAATCAAATTAACACTTATGACGTTAATCTCAAGTAGCTGAAACTATCAACCCTAATAAGTTCTATTTTCTAATAGAAAATAAAATGACAATTGAATCATTAATAACCATAGGGTGATACCAAACTCTTAAATTAATTACCTTCGAAAATTTAAAACAAACAATATAAAACCCTAACATGACGAATCAATTGAAATTATAAACCCAACAAGGGTTATTAATAGGTATGCACAAAGTCGTAAAGCTGCAAAATTCTTGAGATGAATGCCGCAAGAAATATTCGAAGCCGTAAACACACCAAGGGTTTTAATCGATTAATCATTGAATCGACTGTAATTATCATAAAAACTGAAAATTGTATTCATAAGGATAAATCAATTCAAAATAGAGAATATCGTTAGGTTCTCAATGATTCAACATGACAAGTCTCTGATGCCACTTGTAGGAATCAAATCATAAATTAAATATGATATCTAATACCCAAGATCTATCATGTCAAATCATAAAGAACAATAAACTGAATGCGGAAGCGTACCTGAATTAATCGATAGACTGAAAACCTTGAATCTTGATGTTGAAATTCCAAATCTTTGGTATTGATCTTCCAAAAAGATAGGTTATCTCTTAATGTAAAACTCTCTGACGGGGAAGGAGAGAAAAACAAGTTAACCTATTTCTTGGGGACCACTGCCTCTTTATATAGTTGATTTAATAATCAACTATTAAGTATTTATAATTCTGCCCCTCATCAAAATATAAATACATCTTATGGTATCTACACTTTTATTTCCATGACATTTTAGTACCCATGACACGCCTAACATAATTGGTCACTTAATTTTGTGTCATACTTTAAAATAGCAATATACATTATACATATGTGCCCACTATTACGGATTTTAATCCAACAGATTTTTTATAAAGGATAAGATGTTCTGTAATGTACAGAGATTGATAATACTACTGTTGGAAATAATCTGAGCATGAAGCAAATAGAGAGGAGACAGAGTTGGTACAATGAGTACGCACTTTACTCTAGAAATTCAAGATATCAAGAAGAATGATTGATAGATGCCTGTAGAATATTGTCAATCTTTTGTAAACAGACATCTTCTCTTAATAAGAGTCTCTCTAACAGACTATTCGAGAATCAACACCCCGTTTGCATTTATTCTTGCATTTGTTAATGGTTAATTATTCCTTATACATTTCGTACATTGCATCACCTAATATGTTCCTATATCATAACATCTATTTTTCCATAAAGCATTCATAATAGTTGCATCTTTTCACCGCCTCGAAAGCATGCACATGCATTTCATTTACATAAAATCACTTACAAAAAAATTTCTTTCACATTTTTTTAAGGAAAGATAAATTCTTTCATAAGGACCTTTTTCAAAAATGAGCTTTTATATCATTTCAACCAAACTTCTAAATCCAATCCTTTCATAAGGGTGATTTAAAAAATGATTTTAATTTGTTTCAACAAAATTTTTAGATCCAGTCCCTTCACAAGGACATTTTTTATTTTTTTTCATCCTTTCATGAGAATAAATATTTTTAAGCAAGGTTTTCTCAATCCTTTCACAAATACACTTGTTCAGTCCTTTTATAAGGACATTATTTCAAAAATAATAATAAGAATTTCTTCTTGGATCCTTTCATAAGCACATTTTTTTAATATGAGCCTTTTAACTCAGTCCTTTCATAAGGACATTTTTCAAAGAAAATATTTCTTAAATTCAATCTTTTCATAAGAATATTGTTATAAAAAAAGAAAAAATGAATTTCTCAATTCTACTTTTTTAGCATGTTTTTCGATATTATTAATTCTTAAGGATGTTTTTTAGTCCTTAAGAAGATTTTCCTCAAAACAAAAAGATTTTCTTAACTCTTACAGGTCGTTTTCCTCTACACAAAAAGAATTTCTCAATCCTTTCCTTTTTTAAGTTTTTTTATCTTTTTTCTCAAAAAAATAAAATCTCAATTATTTTTCTCAAAAACAAAATTTTTTCAATCCTGTCCTTTTTCAAGGATCGTTTTTAAAGATGTTTTAATCCTACTAGTCTTAAGAATGTTTTTCATAGTTCTTAAGTAGATTTTTTCTCAATTATATCTTTTTTAAGGATTGTTTTTCTGAAAATAAGAGAATTCCTTAATTCTGTCCTTTCTTAAGGATGAAAGAAGAAAAAAGATTTTTTTTAAAGATTGATTGAGTATTTTTTGCTCACGAAGCTGGAGAGAGCCCAAGGAGAGAGGGTATTAACGTATTGGATGCAAGGGAACTCTACTTGGTCCTTTACCCGTTTCCAACATGGGGAACCGGGGCATGCCACCAAGAGGTAGGCCGTTAATGGTAGAGATCAAGAAGCTGGTTAGTAATGGAGTTTTAACATCCAGCAGTGGAAAACATGAGAGATGGGGCAAGCTTACACCGCACCTAGAAGTCCAGAATGAGTTAGCGCCCTGACAATGACTTGAAAGTCCATATGCTTGGGTTTTTTCCACCTTTTTGCAAAGAAGTCCAACAGAAATATTGGCATAACGTGCTTAAACAATGTAAAGTTTAAGATAGTGGACAATTCAAGTATCCATCGAAAATCTATTTTTACGAATGGTCAAAGGAAAATAAATCTTTTGGAAAATCCAATTTCATAATTGGTATAAACCGATTGTACCTAGGGGAATGGTACAACTAGCCAGAGCAAACGGCTACCGGTAAAGGCAACTCATAACCGTTGATCCCTGTGCATTTGGGAAAAATGCAAAAGAAATCTATAAATAAAGCTGTAAATCAAATTTTCACCAAAAATCCATTTTTTGAATGGTCAAAGGAAAATAAATCCTTTGGAAAAATCCAATATCATAATTGGTGTAAACTGATTGTACCTAGGAGAATAGTACAACTAGCTCGAAGAAAATAGCTACCGGTAAAGGCAATTCAAATCCGTTGATCCCTGTGCATTTGGGAAAAATAAAAATGAAATCTATAAGCGACGCCATAGATTTTTTAAGAATGCAGTTATTTTTGTCATAACAAAATTTTTATTTCGTTATTTAGAAAGCACTTTTTTGCATTAATTGTTTTTGTACTTTTCATTAATTGTTATGGGATAGTTTTTTCTCCCATACACTATAATATCTCAATTCTTGCTTAGTGACTAAAATGTAATTTTTAAAAGTTTAAGGGGTTAAAGTGTAAACTTTGGAAAAGTTCAAGGACCAAAGTGTAATTTTAAGAAAGTTATGTAATTTAACCCCATAAATGGATAGTTCACCCCAAGAGTGGTATTTCTGTGTTATTGGATTTTCCATACGAGGCTTATATTATTCAAATTTGGATCCAATAAAATTGTTAAGTATGCTCAGGCTAGGGAAATATTAGGATGTGTGACCTTCGGAAAGGTCCCATAAAAGTGTTTCTGATTGATATGTTGGACTCAGTAAGAGTAGATAAAATTCGTATGGATTATCGATAAAAGAATTCTAAGAGAAATTTTACTCTATGAAGATTTTCGATAATTATATGAACAATAGACTGAGTTAGGAAAATTTAGTCTAAGTCCTTGGAAAAGAAAGTTTTTATGGGAAAATAGAGTTTATTTTTCGAATATGGAAGTATAGAAATTTCAGAATAAATCCAATAGCTCAGAAAAGGTAAAATTGCAGTAGAAGTATTTTATGGATATCGGTATGTCGGATCAAATTAAAATTTTAAAGACAGTTCCAAAGATTATGGAAAATTCATAAAATATTATTTTATGAATATTTTATTAATGTTGATGGGACTCAACTAGATTTAGTTAGAATATGATGGAGTGGTTTCAAAGAAAAAAATTTGGAAATCGTATTGAATGAAATTTGAATATTTGAATCGAATAAATATCATAAATTAACATTTATGATATTTTGGGGAGGAGGCTGGTTAGAATGGAACCAATTTGGTTTAATTTTTATGGAATGGCAATTTAAGTCATGTAAGTAAATAAAGTCTAGTTGGAGGGCAAATTGGTAATTTGCCATGGATGGCATTTTTGAAATATTTTAGAACTTTGAAGGCAATTTTTAAAGGTCAACACATGGATTTAATCATGGCCATTGATTTTTGATAAGATTAAGCTATGGTCATTAGATTAAAAGGGTAAAATAGTAATTTCACTAGTTAAATGAATTTAAAATTCATTTAATTTTTACACACATGGATTTAATATTAGAAAGATGAGAAAAATTTTCTCATCCTTCTTGGGCTGTTCGAAAGCAAGAAAGAAAGGGGGAGAAAGGAAAAATTTTCAATTTCAAAGCCAAAATTGGAGAATCAAGACAAGTTTCAAGCAAAATTAATTTAGGTAAATTGTTCTACACTTGATTCTCTTCATTTTGATAGTATTTTTGCATGATAAAAGTCAAGTATGAGATATATTATGGATGAAGATTGATTATGGAAATTGAAGTTTATGATGGAATTAAACTTGTAGATAATTAAACTGATGATTTAAACATGGAATTAAGGTTGAAATTGGATAAATCCCATGTTAGAGATCATAAACCCTAACCCTAAAATTTGGGGGTTTTGGTTAGAAAGCTAAATTAAGGATGGAATTGATTGAATTATGATGTTAGGAGACCTATTTTGATGATATGTTGAATAATTTCCCAAGTTGTAAAGTTAGGGACCATTTCAAAAATTGGAAAAATTTAAGGGGAGTTATTCTAAATTTTATTTTAGCATGGGAATCATTGAATTATGGTGAAAATAGCTTGAATTGGCGATTAGGGACCAAAATGAAATTTTTTGGAAATTCAAAAACCAATTCGGCAATTTAGTAAAAGTTAGGGATTGGTCTTGAATTTATGGAAAATTTATAGAATTGAAGATTTAAGCATGTTATGAAAGTTGAAGGATTGAAATGTCAAGAAAGGAAACATAAGGGACCAAATTCGAAAAGAAAGATTGATTAGGGACTAAATTGAATAAAGTTTGGAAGTTAAGGGAAAATGTATAATGATGTTAGAATTAAGTGAAGGGTTTAATTGTACATTAATTTAATGTACAAAAGCCATGTAGTGACCAAAATGTCACTTTTATAAAGTTTGAGGACTAAAAAGGTAATAGTCCAAAATGAGTACTAAGTTATGGAAATTGTTCAAAAATGGGTTTGAACAATTGTTTAATGTTCAAAATGGTCACTAAAGACCTAGGGACCATTTCGGCAATAATGTAAAATATTGGGGAAATTTTAAAAACTTTTATATTCGAATAGTTATGTTTAAGAATCAAGTTAACAATGTTAGATTTAAGTTGAATACGAGAATGATAATGTATATGTTCGATTGGTCTTATACAGTTCTAAAAGAGATCGAAAGAGAACCAGTGATAAAAAGAAAGATAAGAACTGAGGCATACTATACATGGCCCAGGTGAGTGCATTTATATGTTTTAAAATGCAATTAGGAAGACTTGCGAGTAGTCGACCTTAAATTAAAATGATATTGCATTTTTTAAGATTTCATTATGTTGAAATGGCATTGTATTTCTCTAGCAAGATTGATGGAATACCAGTTACGAATGATTGTTTGCATAAATGATGATCAATTATGCATACATGAGATATGGAAAATGACAAGATTAAAATTAAACAAGTTAAAATGGAACAAGATACACCTAAAAATAGTATTGCCTTATATATATGTTGAGCTACTGCATGTTGTAATAAAGGTAGATTACATGGAATATGAAGTATGAATTATTTTTCTGAGAAATAATGATGATCTATGTTGCCATGACTATTTATGATGAAACATGAAATATGAAATGTTTGTTTATATGATTAATTATGATATTGAATTGATGAAGAAAGAAATGCCCAAGTATTGAGTATGAGAGTCCATGGTATAGTTGGCATGCCATAGAGTCTTTAGCAGCTGCACCCTCATGTTCATGTTATCAAACAATTATTGTGACAAAATAATTGTGTCACATGCACCCTGGGGATCTGCGCCCGCTGTGCCCGAGTGCACTATCGAGGTGCTTCATATTTATGGGGAGCAAAGAGTGTCCCTGAGTACGTACTCATCTTCACGTTCACGTTTGACACTACAATGTCATTTCAATATGACTCGCATACCTCGATCTCATATAGCGTACTTTGGGCAATGATAAATGAAATTATGTCATGTAAATGAATCATGTTACGTATATGAAACATGTCATGAATATAAACCATGCTATGTATATGAAATATGTCAAGTATACAAATTATGCCACGTATATGAATCATGACATGTATATGAATCATGCCAAGCCCATGAATTATGCCAAGTACACGAAGTATGTCACATTTATATGAATTATGCCATGCATATGAATTATGCCATGTACACGTATCATGTTATATATATGAATGAAAACATGTATATGAATCATGCCATGTATGAAAATGATGTCATGCAAATGAAATATGCCACGTATAAGAATCATCTTATATAAATGGATCATGTCATGTATATGAAACATGTTATGTATATGAATCATGTCATGTATGTGTATGATGTTACTTAGGCGACTTATACCATGTATGTGAATTATGTTATGTATACGAAACATATCATGTATATGACTTATTTTATGATGATAGAGTAATGGAACCATGAGTAAGTTAGGAACTTATGACATGCACATTAATATCTAGTGAATATGGAAACTTTGATAGTACTATCCTATCTTAGGTAGAAAACTTGATATGATATTATATGATAAGTATTACTTTATCTTATGTTTGTTTAATGAAATTATTGCCTCACTAAGTTCGTACTTGCGTGTGCTATTTCACACGTAGGTTCTCCCACGTAGAATGGCAAGAATGAGCTATTAAGTTGGAAATCAAGTTACATCAGTAACACGGTGTGTACATCTTAAATTATGGTTGATGTCTAGAGGGCATGTACATGTATGTATGTGAGTTTTAAAGAGACTAATTGTTTTGTACGCTTAAGATTACAATGTCTTTATGTAGTATTACAAATGTATGAATCTAGAAAATGGTTTGCTATAAGTAGTTATATTTTTTGATATAGTTTAATCCTAACCGCTTAATAATTTTAAAATCAAGAAAGGCTCTAGGCAGGATACATAGTTTTCTCCCTGAATTATATTTTTAATTCAAAAGCACTTTCATAAATTTTCTAAAACAATTCAGGGTCGAAACTAGCGGCTATAGACTGACGTAGTTTTTAATTCAAAACCGAGAAGGGGTTAAACCATAAGATATAGTTTGGTATAAAAAAATCAAGTCAAGTTTTTCCTTAACAACTCTGTAACATATTTAGTGTATATTTGGTCTACGAGTATACGTTAAGGGTGTTACATACACATATTTATGAAAAAGCATACACATGTACATACCATTTTTATTAGGTAATTGAGAATGCAAGTATCCACTAGTCCATTTAGGCTGATAGAGGAACAAAACAAGTGTGTAGATAATGGGCAGTTCCCATTTTAGGAAATTTTCTTCTCGTGCACTTGTTGTTTAAGATCCTTGAATCGAGTGTTGACTCTAAACTTCTACCCCATGAAGACTATTTTGATATCCGTATATGGGATTACGAATGGCATTCCCCCACTTCCCTTCACAAATAAGAAAAATATCCATTTGTTGTCCCCTTTGAGCCTGATCGTTTCTTTTCATTTGAACCCCAAACCAAGGATCACCCCCACACTAGGGGCCAAAAGGATGAAGATTTTGTTCGCAAATTTAAGCCGCCCAGTTTTGACCACATTACAAAGATAGTGTTCCACGAATAAGTGCAAGAAATAAGAATCAATGTCCTGGACACGAAGACCAAGAAAAATATCAGAATAAGCCAGCAAGAGAATTTTTTGCTCAAAAGGATTGGCTAAACCAATTTGAAAGTTTGCCAACAAGAAGTTTGAAACAATGAAGATTGAAAGCACCATCAGAAAGTGCAATAAATGATAACAAGAGAAGATTTGATAACATGTGAATAATAAGCGCATCAACATTCATTCAAGATGCAAGATACAGATTCCAAAGCTACAAAGAAGGAAATGAACTCTAGGGTGAAGACCTAGAAATGGGCAATCTAGAGCGATCCAAGAAATAAATCAAAGAAGTATTTCATTTGAGCACAACAAGTGCATAGAAGATATTTTAACAAGAAGAAATGATCATTGGTTTCTTTACCCTTAAACACTTATTTGGGCCTATGTATCTTTTCTTTTATAGCCGTGAACCATAGCCTACATTACAAGCCTACAGAGACCATTCAAATCATATGTGGATATCTAAGTTTGTCTTCATATTACATACCGCCTATGAGGGTTAACCTTTCTTCAGGGAACGTCAAACCTCGAAGTGCCTGATCGGCACCCAAATGAGGGAAGGATGGGGGCATAGTGAGTGATGAGATTAAGAGAGCCACTTTAAATGGGCTAGAAAATAGGTATGGGAAACGTTCCTCTCAAAAGCCTAAATGGACTAGGAGAGACCATACATATGCTTATATCGCAAAATAGGCAAGATTTTCTAAATGGAAAAATTTTCTAGTGCATTTGTTATTTTAGGATCGAACATTAATTGACATATTTGTCGATTCTTTTAATCTTTATTATTTCTTCCAAACATTAAATTTTAAAAAATGTTTAACAATTTTCAAATTTCAATTCGTTTACTACTTATTGTTTACTCCAAACATTTATTTTTCAAAAATGTTTGGTATTTTTCTCCTTACCATTTCGTCTAAACATCAATTTTTAAAGATGTTTGGCATTTTTTTCTAAACAAACACTAGTTTTCAAAATGTTTGGGATTTTCCCCTAGTTTTATTTTTAAAATAACTAATTTTTATTTGATGAGAATTCAAGCATAAGGACAGAGAGTCGATTTCCGCAGAGATACTTCAAGAAGATTGGATCAAAGAATGAGCTCAGGGCGTGGGGGCATTTTGCCAGCCCTAATGTTAAGATAGATGAAGACTCCGTATGTTGGGTCAAAAACAAGAAATGAGTGGGGCATCATTGTCCATGAAAAATCAAGATTTTTTGCTCACAAGAATCGAAGTCGAGTGGGGCATCATTGCCCATAAAACAACGAAGATCTCTTGCGTATGTGAGTTCAAATCAGAAGAGACCAGAAATGACATAGAGATGAGAGGATTTGACTAATGAAAAATTCAAAGGATTTTTCTTAAGCAAAGAGCTGATATCGACCGAGGTCACTTGGCTTGAAGATTCAGACAGAGAATGGACAAAATTTTAAAAGGGGCATAAGGATAAGGAATGGTTGTAGTCCCAAGATGAAGCCTACCTACCACGAAGAAAAAAAAAAGAAAAGAAGAAGGAAAGAAAAAGAAAATCTAACAAGAATTGCATATAGCTTTGCATCCTTAATGCGAACACAAGTTTACCTGAAAATGTTGCAACTTTGCATCATAAAATATGCTCACGCATCATCTAGACATTATCATAAAGCGTTTAAACAAGAAGTCGGACAAGCAATATCCAACAAAACTACTTCGACAAAGACTTCGTGCACCTTTGCACCGACCAACAAGACACGCGCTTGAGTGTCACTTGCCTTGATTGCTTTGAAAATGAAAGAAAAAAGAAGAGAAAGAAAATGAAAAAAAAGAAAAAGAAGAAAAAATAGATTATTTGACAGTTTCAAATCAAAATTTTGAATTTTCGAGTCATCACCTTGGATGGATTTCTTTTGATGTCAAGACAGATAGAATCGGGGCATCATTTTAAAAGATATTTTTCTTAAAATTAAATTTCTTAATTTTATCCTTTCATAAAGATGTTTTGCTTAAAACTAAATTTCTTAATTTAGTCCTTTTATAAGGATGTTTTGCTTAAAACCGAAATTCTTAATTTGATCCTTTCATAAGGATAATTTCTCCTTTTGGTAGTCTCAAAGGGAGATACCGTTTTTTATTTAAACTTAGATTTCCCGATTTTTATCCTTCCGTAAGGATATTTTTTAAAATCAATTTCTTAATTTGATCCTTTTATAAGGATGTTTTTCTTAAAACTAAATTTCTTAATTTAATCCTTTCATAAGGATATTTTTCTTAAAACTAAATATCTTAATCCTTTCATAAGGATGTTTTGCCTAAAACTAAATTTCTTAATTTAATCCTTTCATAAGGATGTTTTGCTTAAAACTGAATTTCTTAATTTGATCCTTTCATAAGGATATTTTCTCCTTTTGGTAGTCTCAAAGTGAGATACCAATTTTTATTTAAACTCAGATTTCCTGATTTTTATCCTTCCGTAAGGATATTTTTTTTAAAATCAATTTCTTAATTTGATCCCTTCCTAATAATGTTTTTCTTAAAACTAAATTTCTTAATTTTATCCTTTCATAAGGATGTTTTTTCTTAAAACTGAATTTCTTAATTTAATCGTTTTATAAGGATGTTTTGCTTAAAACTGAATTTCTTAATTTGATCATTTCATAAGGATAAGTTCTCCTTTTGGTAGTCTCAAAGCGAGATACCGTTTTTTATTAAAACTTATATTTCCGGATTTTATCCTTCCATAAGGATGATTTTCTTAAACCTCTGATTTCTTAATTTTACCCTTTCATAAGGATTTTTTCTTAAAACTTAATTTAGTCATTTCAGGAAGATATTTTTCTTAAATCAAAATTTCTTAATTCAATCCTTTCATAAGGATGTCTTCTTGAGACTAATATTTTGGTGCTTGTTGCTCAAAGATTTTGGCCAAGGAAGAGCGAAAAGTTTCAAAAAAAAGCTCGTGATCTCAAGGCCGCAAACAGGGAAGAAGGACAAAAATGAGTGCTTTTGATCTTTGCTTCGTTCTTGTTCCACAAGAACAAGTAAAGAGGGGCAGCTGTAATCACTCATTTTGTCTGAATTTTAATAATATTAGTATTATTTTAATAATAATATTGTCATTGTAAAACCAATACTAAAAGAAGAAAAAGTAAAAAAAAAGATAAAAATAATATATATAATATTAAAAAAAGGGAAAAGCAAAAAAAAGAATGGAATGTGTGGAGCACAAAGCTCCACGTCCCACATCTCCCCTTAGGTTTGCCTATATAAAGGCATGAGGGGCAGCCATTTGAGCACCCACAAACCCACAAAACAAGAAATGCAATAGAAATTGGCAAGCACACCCAAATTATGGGGAGCCGAAGGCCGGCCCGAGCAAGGCTAGCCAGGGTTGAGGGCAGTGCCCTCGGCCCTAGTTGGTTCGATCTAACATTCGATCAGAGGTCCCTTTTGTGACCCGGTCAAGTGAATTTTTGGGCCATGACAAGTGGGCGTGGAGATCTTGGTGGGGTTCAGTCGAAATTTTCATCCGAGCTTCTAGGGGGTAAAATTCGATCTTTATCTTTGTATTGATTTTAAATTTCATGCTAGTTTAGATATAGGGTAATAAATAGTTTATTTGATTATGTTTTTTAATTTTTGTCATGTTTTTATATTAAATATATTTTGCATGTTATATTAGATCTAGTTTTTAGGCCTTTGATTCTGGTATTCTAGTGGGAGTGTTATCCCGGTCTCCGGGTGTCATCTCCTTTGGTACCACAAAGATCAAGGCAAATTTAATCAGGTATTCTAGGAATTAATTATTAAATTAAATTAAATTATATATTTTTTTAATAAATAAGATACGAACCTATTAGGTACTAATTTTGGGCGGTGTGGGGGTGCTAACTCTTCCACATCCGTAATTAACTCCCGAACCCAAGTTTTTAAAATCTCTGGTTTTATTTTTGGGGTATGGTCTACCCTTTTTGAATAACCGGTGGCGACTCCATTTTTTAAAAAATACGAGTTTTCTTAAAATGCCTTTTTCAAATAAAATTTTCAAAGAAGATTATTATTTTGAAAAAAATAGTCGTTATAGTACTCACTCTGTGTTAGTCATAAGTTTATTGTGGCATACAAGCCACATGAAAATCTTATTTTTTTGTAGACCGTGAAACTTATGAACCAACTCCGTACTCGATCCTCCTCCCCATATTGTTGGCCAATACAGACCACATATGTCGATTTAACAAAAAAATAGTTATCCAAGCTACCCTTCCAACCAATTAGATCTTGCGACAAGGACTATAACGGTCTATAGATCACGACAATACGAAGTAATACGTGTTGTGGATGTAACCCCCTCGACTCGGCCTAAACGCCCGACTGAATCAAGTGAGCTTCATTAGGTTTGCTGAAGTAAATCGGGGAAAGGTTAGAAAAGTTGGTCCATTTTCTTCCTTTTTATCTTGTCTATATACAATTTATTAACCTTACATGTCCATACTCGCAGTAGGTAAATTTTCGAAGGAAACGAATCACAGAAAGGCAACCAGATGTACCACAATCATTTCGAGGACTAAAACGTAAATCTTTTAAATTATAGGACCAATATTGAAATTATGGTTACCAATCCTTAATTAAATCATTTACATGCCCACATATCAAATTTCAGGTCAAATCAGCCATCCATACCCATACAATTGTATCCTTAACATTCAGGGACCAAAATGCATGAATACAAAATTGAATTCCATGACATTAATAGAAATAACAGCTGCTCGTACCGGTACGCGATCAACTGTATCGGTATGGTGCTTTATTTCAACATGTCCATATTGGTACGCCTTGCCCGGTACCGGTACACTACAATGACCCCTTAAATCATTCTCATACGTCGGGTAGCTGTACTGATACGGTGCTGAGTGTATCGGTACACGAGATTTCATCCAAAAAGTAACTTTCCAGTAGCATATTTCTGTATCGATACACTTGTTCCCGTACCGGTACGCAAAGCTTAATTTGCTTATCCGTATCGGTACTCAAATACCCGTACTGATACTGAATACCCTATTTTGCCTAGCCATACCGATACGGTCCCCTGCGTATCGGTATGTGTGGGCCTATAATGTCATTTTCTTCTTGCTTTTCACTCAAATCTAGATGCATTTAGGTCCTAGCAACTTGCATGCATGAATATAAACATTCATCACTACATATATCAACACTTGTACCATGGTTTAGCAACAATGCAAGCTTATGCTACCAAATGGATCAATCTATAGGCATGCTCCCCAAAACACTCCACCAAACATACCAAATTGCTCAAATAAACATTTACCAGCACAAGCAACATACCAACACCACTTTAATACCATATTCAACATATTAAGCTCATCAAAGCATACCATCCAAGCAAAACCATATAGATGCATAACTAGGTAACCACATAACATCAACCATAGGTAACGATGCACAATATGCATAACAACATCAATCAAACTCCAAATCACATCATTACACATGCTCAAAACCAGGGAAAACAGAATTACATATCCCAAAATCCTTGGCGAACATATTACCTTATTAACCGGAAACTAAAATTGAGTTTATACTCAAATAGTCTTGTCCTTGGATTACTTAGCCATTGCCTTTGCTGCCTCCAAACCTTAATGCTCTGCATAATTAGGGAAAAGAGAGCGTAAGCACACTTGCTTAGTGAGGATGCTCATAAAACAATGATGCAATTAAAAACCTTGAAAGTCTAACACTTGCTTTCAACCCATGCTTACGACTAAAGCATTAAAACAATTTGCCATGCTTAAATCCCAAAGCATTAAATCATATACCATGCTTAAATCCCAAAGCATTAAATGTAGGTTCAACATAAGAACTTTCATATATTGGCAATTATAGTGACCCCGGATAGTCGACCACTATCCTTGATTAGCCAACCGCTAATCTTTAGTTAACCGACCGTTAATTTTACACATCAGATACACGGATCTCCCTTAATGACCGACCATCATCAAGAACTACACCATGTCGACCGCATGATTTAACAACCTTGCGGACCGCAAGCTTTACATCAACAAGGGGAACCGACCGCTCAACCCAAGTGATAACAACATAGTCCGAGTAGCCGACCGCTATACCTCAAGGACCCTTAACCACGATCGATTTTTAAACATATTATAGTGCAGTTTATCCTATAGCATGCCAACTATATCTGAATGTTTTCTCACCTTTTCACATAGCCAATATATCATTTGCTAAACCATTTGCTCACTGTTTTACAATGCATTATACAAAATCACCACATATGCAAATCAAATTGCCCAAGCAATACCACATTCCCAACCGGAATAAAAACCAATGCTCACTAGCATTTTATATACTTTTAAACCTTTGCATATGAACTCAAAATCATGCATTTACAGTAAGTAAAACCAATCATGTTTACGACTAGAACATGAATTACACATGCTTATATCTAAACCGATATTAAAGAGTAAAGGGGGAAATTTACTTCCAAGCTTAGGTAAGTGTTTCAAACTTAACCTAAACTTCCAAAACCACTTTCAAAACTTTGAAAGACTTTTAAGACCATTTCCACTCACCGTTTTCACTTCGCCTTGCTTGCTAATGCGAAACAAGCTCTCGACAAGCCTTAAACCACCTCAAGATGCTACGCCTTGATTATCCCCTGTTTTGGCCACACAAAACCAAAGGAAACATGCATTACAATGCATCCAACTCTCTGTTTCAAACCAAAATTCCGCAGCTCTCAAGATGCCCACTCAAAACTCATCTGAAACGTACCGAAATCAACCTCAAACACTTCTCAAACTTAACCCAGCCACAATATAATGATTCAATACATCAAACTTCATCAAATAACATCTAAAAACCCTTTTACAACATCCTTTTACTTCCAGCAAAGATTAAATTCCAAAAACAACCCAAAAACCATTAACTAACAACCTAAATAATTAGAGATTCAACCAATTTCGGGATTCCATTGTTAAAAACAACTTATCCACATTATAATACATCCAAAATAAGATTGAAATCATTCCTCAACACTGGAAAAATAGATCCAATTCAAAAATCACAAGATTCCATCAATTAAACCTTAATTAAGCAAAAATCCATAATTAATTAATTAAAACACATTAGAAAACATATGTAAAGAGTCAAGAACTTGGGAATTTCAGTAAATAACCTTTCATTAGAGGAGAAGAATGAAACTGACCTCCAATGAGCGAGTTTCCCCTTAATTGGATGTTTTCCTCTTGAAAAACAATGAGATTCAATACGATTTTTGGAAAACAAGTTAAAGAATCATTTAGCAAATCAAAGAATTAAGAAACAAGATCATTACCCTGAACCTCTGATAAGAAAAAGAGTGTTTAGTTGAGAGTATTTTGAGAGAAAATGTGAGAGGAGGAAAGTTACGTCAAATTGTGATTTGGAAAAATGACCACCTTTTAACTAAATCCTTTTTAATTCCCTTAATTAAAACTCTTTTAAAAATAATCCTAATTAAGAGAAAACTCGGATTAGACCAAATGGTAAAATAGCTCCTTAAAGATTCAAAGTTTTGACTCTTTACAAAACAGTCACCTTTAAAAATAGTTTTCAAAAATTGCATTTTGATCACTAGTCAAAATGTTACCCTTCCAAAGCTCATTTTCTAAAATTTCTTTCACCAATATTTCTAATATATTAAAATATGATTTTTAAACATTTTTTTCATGTTTTTATCTTTCATAAAAATATTTGCTCCCGAATTTGACTCGAATCTCTAACCCCGTCCACCAGACCGCCTAACTAGCCTTAAAGCCGCTAGGCCCAAAACTGGGGCGTTACAGTGGAAACAATGCCTTGAGCATTCCCGCTCCCACTCACCAGTTTCATTAGCCGTGAAAGCCACATAGGTGCCTCGCATAATTGGCACATTACGATGCATAATATAATGAACCAATAGACCAAGATCCTTCACCCAGGAGTAATACCAGATATTAATGTCCCTCCCATTACACATACTCTAATTAATATTAGCTCTAACTTCATTCCATACAACGCCAAGGCCTTTCCATAGGCGTGAACCATTAGTAACCCGTAAAGTATCCCATACCCCATAATGACACTTGTACTTGAAATGAAGAACCTAAACTGTAACCCTCTTAACCCGGTCTAGCCAAAATCGAGCTAAAAGGACTATATTAGGTTAGCTGAAGCAAACCCGAACTAATATCCTATATCGGGTCCTTTTTTGTTTTTATCTTTTCTAAATGCATAGGTTTAAAACTTAAGATGAGCATACGACGGCGGATTCGATAACAATGTGATTAGATTAGAAAATGGGGTTCAATTACTTAAACTTGCACTTCAGAGAGTAAAATGTAATTTCCTCAAAATACAAAGACATAATTAAAACCAAGTTACCCGTCCTTCGTTAGTCCAATTTCATGCTCATATGTTAAATTCTAGCTCAAAACAATAAACTCAACTCATTCATTTGTATATATAACATTCGGGGACTAGATTATGCATTTCCAAACTACAACAGGAAAAACCCCAAAGAAAATAGAAATGCGTACTGATACGAGAAAGCCCGTATCGATACGGCTCAATGGACTTAACTTCTATGCATACCGATACACTAGCCACTGTCCCGATATGGTACGTAAAGCAACTTGTACCGGTACATCATAGTTCTTGTACCGATCCCCCTTTTCCTTCAAAACCACAAATTCTAGTAACCATAATATATGCCAATAATGTACCCCGCGTATAGGTACGATGCTATAAAATGAAGTGGATCGTATAGGTACTCAAACCCGTGTACCGATTCTGATATGCAAATATCAAAGGGTGTACCGATACTCAGCTAACCATACCGGTACCCCTGTGCATTTTACCCTCAAAATAGAGCTATTTTAGACCTCGCGTATCGATCCTCAGGTACTCGTACCAGTACGCGAAGGCCTGTAATAACCTCTTGATCCAGCATATGACACTTTGGCTCACTCTCAACACATCCAACACTTACCTAAACATCATATACCATCAAAGGCATACTTTATTTTATCATACTAGCATTTTAAAAGAGCTCAAACCAACCTAACTCAAACATCCACAACATCTATAGGCATGTTTCTTACTCAACATCCAAAACATAAATCCAAAGCAATATCAAACATATAGAGCTACATACAAGTCCAAAACAACATTTAAAACTTGCTCGATCAAGGAGTTTATGTAATACCCTTAATGTATACTCATAAGTCAAATATACATTAAAGATGTCACAGTATTGTTTAGCTGAATTCCAGACTTGTAAACTTTTTTAAACAATTCTCGTAACTAGTTTTATAGTTTCATCTTTTTCATCAGTTTTCAATTAAAAACTATCTCAGTCAAAAATCAGCTAGTTTTGACCCTGAATTTTTTTGTAAAACATATAAGTCAGTTAATAATGTAAAAATATAATTCATGGAGAAGACTATGTGTGCTGTTATACCCTTTCTAGATTTTAAAATCGTTAAGCGATAAACGATAAATAATATTTAAACCATGAAAAATGTCATCATAGAGTTTACTAATATGATACACCTAATTCATTATTACTAAAGTTAAATATTATTGTAACTTATAGCTAACTTATAAGTTTATTAATACAAACAACTGCTAATTAAAAAAATATGTATACATGCCCACTAGTCTAGGATGTATAAGTACTTACTGAAGTTTTGCAGGCAGTAACTTGATTCTCAAAAGTACAGCTCCTTTTTCCGCTAATGCTAGTCCAAAACCTACGTGTGAAAAGAACACACGCTAAGTATAACTTAGTGAGACAAAAAACAATATCATATGATTAAATAACATAACAAGATAACAAAGTTCCTGCAAAATAGCAAGCGAGTCCCAAAACAGTTTATCAACATATCATATCACTGAGGTACAGACATAATACAGATAATTATGTTTCTAAACATACCAGAACGTATGAAGTATCTGAGTTTATTCACCTGCAGATTAGTATTTTTAAGATAATTGCCCAAGGTATACTATATGAGATTAAGGTACGCAAGTCATCTGAAATAGACATCGTAGTGTCGAACTGAACATACAGATTAGTACGTACTCGAAGACGCTCTTTGCTCCTCATATAAGCACCTCTTTAGTGCACTTAGCTCCATGGGCTTAGATCCCCAGAGTGGATGTGATACCGTAGTAATCACAGTAACATACAGGTATCAGAACTGAAAATGCAGCTGCTAAGACTCTATGACATGCCAACTATACCCGATTCTCATGATGTAATACTTGGGCAACAAAGATAATATAATCAAAGGTTATCAGATAAATAGAATGGGCAGTTCATGCCCTAAATAAATCAACTACAATGTATCAGGTAAACATATCATCTTAAGGAAAAATAGTATACATATCACTTGTCATGCCATTTCCATAAATCATAATATAAAATTTCAGACAATATATTATCATTACTAACTTTTAAGGTCGACTTATCACAAGTCTTCCTAAATACGTTTTAAAACAAATAAATGCACTCACCTGAGTAGCACAAAACCGGCCTCACTAAGCTTAATTATGCTTTTTTCCCTTGTCTCTCATACTAGTACCTCCTTTAGAATTCTCGGGAATTTGATTCTAACTTTGGAGCTTTCAAAATTGTCAAAGAATTTTTTTTATTCTTTCCCCCAAGCTTCTTGAACTCACGAAATGGAGAAGAAAGAAGAGCAAATTTTGTTTATCTTTGACTTATAATATTGAATTTAATCCAATAATGCCACTTGTAATTAATTAAATGAATTTTTATTTCATTTAATTAATTAATTTTAAATCTAAGCGCTCAAATTAATCCTATCATCAATCAATGGCTAGGATTAAATCTTGAAATGGAAAATTACTAAAATGCCCATGCCACTTCTAAAATATTTCAAAATTACCATTAGAGGCGAAATGACTAACTTGTCCTCAACTATTCACAATTTCATCTAGTTTGCCATATTTTGTAAAAATTCAACTAAATCTAGTTGGATTCTAACAAGACATATTAAAATATTCATAAAATAATATTTTATAAATTTTCCACAACTTTTGAAACTGTCTTTAAAATTCCAGTTCGATCCGATGCACCGATAATTACCAAGAATTTGTATCAGATACAATTCCTCTTAGAAATCTTATAACAAAAATCCATTACAAATATTATTGACTTATACTGAATCTTTTTTATCAGTCAAAAATACTGACATGGAACCTTCCTAGTAGGTCACCCATCCTAAGTATTGATCAAAATAGATTTTCACATATATTCCGTACCGAAAATCCGATTCACACAGATCAATTCCTATAATACTATCCTTTTATCTATGAAATAAAATATTTATTAGAAAAATTATTCCTTAGGAGCCTATACTTTTCCCATCTTTAGACTCTAGACACTAATTTTTGACATACTGTCATTTTGATCACTAAACTTTATCCTTCAATTACCATTCCAATTTTTATCGGATTTTAACCACACTTTGCAAGTACCATATTCAGCTTTCTCTCTTTCACATGATGCCTTATAATCTCAGAATTTCCTTTTATAAAGTTCCCAATTTAAGAAATCATAACTTTTACCTTTTTGTCATTGTAGTCACTAAGTTAACTTTTAAGCTATAATCTTAGTACTAAATGACCCTTAATTAACATAGCAAATTTTGGGGTATTATAGTTGTTGCACGTAATAAGTGCTACGCAAATGTGCAAGTATACACGTCGCAAGTTATAGTATAAAAGATATCGTCTCCACAGGGATTGGTGTTACTTCAAGAATCTAGTCTCTTGCACTGTAAAAGTAAAAACACAAGTAAGGATTATAGGAGTTTAACTAATGACTAATCTAGAAAGCAATAAAGTAAAAGAAAAGATGAATTCAAATGAGAGAGTTAGGCCAGGTTATCGTGAGTTGAGGTGTGATAGCCGATTGGATCGTCTTGGTAAAAGAGTGCACGGGCAACTCAGTTGCCGTGGCAACTTGCACAACGGGGTTGCCTTGGCAACTAATCGATGGTTGCCTGGGCGACTAGTTGGGCAACTACTTGGGCTTCTGGGCAGCAACCTTCAAGGTTCGGCAGAGCGTTCTTCAATGGTTTCTTCTTATCCCTAAGTCGAAACTCTAGCTACTTGTGCATGCCTTGATAATACATCCCTGCGTGAATCAAGGGTGAACAACAACCAATCTTGCGCTCCTCTTAGCCGTTGAAATCCTTAACTTATTCCTAAGCCGGATTAATCTTCACCATCAATAGATTGAATAAAGATCATATTCATTCGTTTCTTGAATCTAACTCTCCCGATATTAGATAAATACATGAAATCACGAGATCCTCTCCCAATTCACTCGCAAACAAGAATAAGAACCAAGAATGAATAAACCTTGAAGTAGAAAAGTGCAAACTCTTATTACCTAAACAAAAACCAATAGTTTCTCACAACCACAAAACACAATAACCATAGCCAAGTAAATTTAGTTCATGGCTAGGTTCCAAAGAAACACAAGATAAATAATCCCTAGCATGAACCCAATCGAACAAGAAAGAAAAGATGAAGCTTGTCGAAAATCCCTTGCTTTCTCCCTTGGACTTGTCGAAATTTCCCTAATGCTCTCTCTATGCATCTTGTCGAAATCTCCTTGCTATTTATAGGGCTAGGCCAAAGTCCTTCTTTGAGGAGGAGTTTGAGTTGGAATTAAATTATCTTTAAAGAATATAATTCTTTATTATAATTGTATTCCTACTAGAACTTCTCCTATCTTCTTGGAATTTAATCCTTCTTTAATCTCTGCATGGAAATCAAATTCCTTTGGGTTTGGGCTTTGCTCCACGTCATCTTGGGCTTGTATAGTCATTAATTTCGACATCCCTATTGCATTTTCTCTTTGTCGACAATTGCCATGGCAACTGGCTTGACGTCTCCTTCATGCATTGCCCTGGCATCTAGCTCGGCGTCTCCTTCATGCATTGCCCTGGCAACTAGCTCGACATTGCTTTGGCAAGTGATCCTGCACATACACACACAAAGCACACCAAAGCAGCATATTTTCCACAAAAACTACCAAGTTATGTAATCAAGCTCAACGATGGAAGGAAACATCGATTAATGCATGAATAGCTAATTATGCAACTAATATGAGCCTAAGTCTAACAATAATATGAGTAAAAAGGGTAAGAAAATTAGTACTTTTGAACACTTATCACACCCCCAAACTCGAACTATTGCTTGTCCTCAAGCAATGCAACTCATAATTACCTGCCAAGACTTCAATTTTCACAAACTTAGCTTTGAACGTGATTTCAATTCTCTGAACCGGGGCACAAAGTATGATTGGCTTTTTATTTTTCAGAAAACTTAGGAGTTACTCGGAATCAAACTATAATGCTTGTGAGTGTGTGCGAAGTTGTGGGCAAGTTGATTTTTCGGATTCTATGCAAACAATAGGTTTTCAAATTACTTCATTGGGTTCTTTTTATCATGTTTTAACTAGAGCCAGTTTTTGGGCACCTCTAGTGTTTTGTTTTTAGTTTTCTTAAGTTAATTTAATCGACTAGAGCCGGTTTCGGGCACCTCTAGTTAAAATTTTTTAACACATCCTAGAGCCAGTTTCGGGCACCTCTAGTGATCAATTTTAGCACATGCTAGAGCCAATTTCGGGCACCTCTAATATTCATCCAATTTTTATTCTAATCCCCCAATTTGTTAATTATCAACCTAAGTTTACTAGAATTCCTTAAATCAATCAAACCACAACAGTGTTTCATCAAATTTAGTATCATAGTAAAATTCTAAGTTTTTCCATGGTTATCCTAGAATAAAAATTCTATCAATTAAGTGCATTGGCAAAGTCATCATCGAATATTCATCAAATCTAAGCAATTCTTGTTCCAATTAAAGGCATGGCAAGCAATTTATGTATCCTAAATGTAATACTTTAAGATGAATGTAACTAAACATGGTAATTACTAATAGCAATCCCCTCCAAACTCGAGTGAGGCATTGTCCACAATGCGTGCATAAAAATAACGAAAAAATAAAAATAAAAATAAAAATGCATACGAGGACTTACTCCGAGAGTTCATCATCGTAGATGATTAGTTTCCTTCTAGTCGGTGTCTTGATTCTCTTGCTTGAACGCGATGGTTGTTTTCTTGTTGTCGGGATGTCTTTAGCTTTGGTTCTCATGGCATCTTCAGGGTTGGTTGCCGTGGCATCAGCTTGTGCAGGCACGATGTAGGTTGCCGCGACATCTTCTTCATTGGTTGTCGGGGCAAGGATCTCGGCAGTAAATTTCCTTAGCATAGTAGTTGTGAGTCTTGTTGTGAGAAAGAAAAGAAAACCTGAAAACTAAAGATAATGAAGAAAAATAAAATATCTCCTAAAAATAAAAATGAAAATAAAAAAGAAAAAGAAAATATTGAAAGGAGAGCATGCTCATGCATCTCCTAAGTTGACCACTTCCTTGTTACGTTCCACATGGGCACCATTGTAGTGCTTCAATCTTTGTCCATTAACTTTGAATTCATGGTTGTCAGAGATGGACTTGATTATCACAGCACCATGGGAGAATGGTTTGACGACTTCGAATGGTCCCGACCATCTTGATTTCAGCTTTCCCGGGAAAAGTTTTAGCCGAGAATTGAATAGGAGAACTAGTTGCCCTGGCGTGAATTGTCGTGGCAATAGTTTCTTGTCATGCCATCGCTTTGTTTTCTCCTTGTAGATTCGTGCATTGTTATAGGCGAGTGCACGAAATTCTTCTATCTCATTGAGGTCCATCAAACGCTTTTGTCCGGCACTTTCCCAATCCATATTCACGGTCTTGATTGCCCAGTACGCCTTGTGCTCGATTTCCACCGGTAGATGACATGTTTTACCATAGACAAGTCGGAAGGGGGACATACCTAAGGGTGTTTTGAATGCAGTGCGATATGCCCAAAGTGCGTCATCTAGTCTTAATGACCAATCCTTCCTTGAGGGATTTACGACTTTCTCGAGTATTCCCTTCAACTCCCAGTTGGAAATTTCTGCTTGCCCGTTGGTTTGTGGGTGATATGCCGTGGCTATCTTGTGTGATATGCCGAAGCATTGCAACATCTTGGCAATTAGTCTGTTGTCAAAATACTTGCCTTCGTCACTGATAATTACTCTCGGCATCCCAAACCGTGTAAATATGTTTTTCTGCAAGAATCTTTGCATGGTCTTAGAATCGTTGTTGGGAACTGCAGCTGCCTCAACCCATTTAGACACGTAGTCGACGGCAAGTAGAATGTAGAGGTTGCCGAATGAAGATGGGAAAGGTCCTATAAAGTCGATCCCCCATACATCGAATAATTCCACCTCGATGATGTTCTGGAGCGGATTGGGCATCTTTGTACAATGTTGGCCAATACAAACCGGATTGCAAGACTTTGGCCACGGTACGAGTTCCTCCAAAATGTCCTTCATAGGGTGAAGAATGGCATTGCCGGAGTACATTCTATTGCTCTTCTTCAGGGACACATTGGCGTATAACCTGATCTGCACATTGTTTAAACAAAAGAGGCTCGTCCCAAAAGTAATGCTTAGCATCATGGCGGAACCGCTTCTTCCCTTGGTGAGTAATGCCATAAGGAAAAATACCACAAACAAGGAAATTAACTAAATCCGCGTACCAGGGTATTACCGAGGCATGTGCCACCGTGGCGACTGCTCCCAAGATTGCCGAGGCATGTGCATCAAAGACTACTACGGCGTTGAGATTTGCCGAAGCGTGTGCATCCATGGTTACCGAGGCGTCGAGGGTTACCGAGGTGTCAAGGGTTGCCGAGGCGTCTAGGGTTGCCGAGGCGTTGAGGGTTGCTGAGGCAACTAGAATTTGTTCATCCGGGAATGCATCGCATATCTCTATATCCGCGTCCTCCCCCTATTGCGTTCCAAACGTGATAAGTGATCGGCCACTTGATTTTCTGTTCCTTTCCTGTCCTTAATTTCAATGTCAAATTCTTGTAAAAGTAATATCAAACGAATCAAACGAGGTTTAGCATCCTTTTAAGCAAATAAGTATTTGATTGCCGAATGGTCCGTATGAACAATTACCTTTGTACCAATTAAATAGGATCGGAACTTGTCAAATGCGAAAACTACAGCTAGTAACTCTTTCTCCGTTGTTGTGTAATTCACTTGAGCACCATTAAGAGTTTTACTAGCGTAGTATATCACATGGAAGGTCTTACATGCGTTTGGCCTAGGACTGCTCCTACCGCGAAATCACTTGCATCACTCATGAGCTCAAAAGGTAGCGTCCAATCTGGTGGAACGACAATGGGTGTCGAGGCAAGCTTTTTCTTTAGGGTTTCGAATGCTTGGGTGCAAGAATCATCAAAATCGAAGACTTTATCTGTTCAAGCAGATTACACGGGGTTTAGTGATTTTAGAAAAATTATGAATGAACCTCCCGTAAAAACCTCGCATGTCCGAGAAAACTTCAATTCCTTTAACCAAACTTGGTGGGGTAATCTCTCGATCACGTCCACCTTGGCTTTGTCTACTTCAATTCCCTTGGATGAAATCTTGTGGCCGAGCACTATTCTTTCATCTACCATAAAATGGCATTTCTCCCAATTGAGGACTAAATCGGTTTCTTCGCATCTTGCCAACACCCTCTCTAAATTTACGAGACAACTGTCCGGTCATTACAAAAACCAAAAAATCATCCATGAAGATCTCAAGGAAGTCTTCGACCATGTCCGAAAAGAGCGCCATCATGCATCTTTGGAAGGTTGTTTGGGCGTTACACAAATCCGAACGGCATCCTTCTAAGGCATAAGTACCGTATGGGCATGTGAAGGTTGTCTTTTCTTGATCTTCTGGTGCTATGGCAATCTGATTGTAACCTGAATAACCATCAAGAAAACAATAAAAAGGTTTACCTCCAAGACGGTCAAGCATTTGATCAATAAAGGGTAATGGGAAGTGATCTTTCCTAGTGGCTTTGTTTAGCTTTCGATAGTCCATACAAACCCTCCAACTGGTCAAAGTCCTGGTTGGGATAAGTTCATTATTTTCATTGCTTACCACTGTTATACCTCCCTTTTTCGGTACACATTGTACCGGACTTACCCACGTACTATCGGAGATAGGATATATAATGCCGGCGTCAAGCCACTTGATGATTTCTTTCATTACAACTCCTTTCATGGCATGATTCAGTCTCCTCTGGGCCTCAATTGAAGGTTTGTGATCATCTTCCAACAAGATCTTGTGCATGCACACCGCTGCGCTAATTCCCTTCAAGTCGGCAATTGTCCACCCTATTGCCTTTTTGTGTAGGTTCAACATCTTGATCAGCTTCTTTTCCTGCTCATGCTGTAACTTAGAAGAAATAATTACAGGCAATGTATTATCGGTTCCTAAGTATGCATATTTTAGTTGCTCTGGCAATTGTTTCAACTCAAGAATTGGTGGTTGTTCAATAGAGGGTTTTTCGAGCTTACCTTTCTTACCTGAGTAGTCCAGTGGTTCAAAGTATGTACATGGTCGATTGACTAGCCAATTTTCCTCTTCTTGTTGTTCCTTATTGACCGGTTCTTCATACTCCTCAGGTTCCTCTTGATCGGTAATGTAGTTACCGAGGCAACTAAATTCCTCATCGAAGTTAAACTCTCCTGTGGCATGAAGTAGTTGGCATTCTTCTGGATCATCGACATGCCTTAGTGTTTAGAACACATTTAGTTTGACCTGCTGGTCATTCACCCTCATTGTGAATTCTCCTTTTTCAACATCGATCAAGGTTCTCCCTGTTGCTAGGAATGGTCTCCCGAGAATGATAGGTGCATGCTCATCTGCTTCACAATCCAAAACAATAAAGTCAGCGGGAAAAATAAATTTATCGACTTTTACCAGTATGTCTTTGATTTTTCCCTCTGGATGCACATAGGATCTGTCGGCTAGCTGCAGCATAACTGTTGTAGGTCTTGCCTTCCCGATTCCTTGTTTCTGGAAAACCGATTTAGGCATCAAATTTATGCTAGCCCCAAGGTCGCATAATGCTTTCCCGGCATAGTGATTTCCAATGGAACAGGGTATTGTGAAACTTCCGGGATCCTTCCACTTAGGTGGCATACGATTGTGCAACATTGCCATGCATCCCTCTGTTGCGGCAACTGTTTCAAACTCTCCTAGCCTTGTTCTCTTGGACACAATGTCTCTAAGAAACTTGGCATAGTTTGGCATTTATTCAATTGCTTCCACCAGTGGCAAGTTGATGTGGACTTGCTTTAGGATATCAAGAAACTTCTTGAATTGGTATTCTTGCTTTTGTCGCTTCAACCTTTGTGGGAATGGTGGTTGAAGTCGGATATCTTCGATCCTTTCATTGGTTTGAAACCTAATTGACGGCATTGCCGGGACATCTGGAGTTGCCGAGGTGGTATCAACTGGGTTGCCGAGGCGTGCTTATCGCAAGTTGCCGAGGCATCGTCAGTTGCCGAGGCATGCTTATTGCCGGTTGCCGCGGCAATTCCTGGTTCAGCATCTAAGGTTTTGCCGCTAGTTTTGTCTTGATCTTTTTGTGGAGTTTTGTTTGACGAGCGGGTTTGAACCTCTCTAAGTTGTTGGCCACTTCTAGTGGTGATCGCCTTACATTGCTCATGGCCAGTTCCTCTTGCGACTTCAGTATCGCTAGGTAAACCTCCTTGCGGTCTAGTGTTCAGATTTTGAGCAAACTGTTCGACTTGATTTTCCAATGATTTGATTGTCGCCTCTTGGTTTTGCAATCTCATCTCGGTCCTGTTAATAAAAGCATCAGTTCTTTTTATGAAATTACTATTCTCAGCCATATAAGATTCAGTTTTCATCATAAAAGCATTTAGAGAATTTTCCAAAGAACTAGATGTTGTCGGTTGTTGCCGCGGCATCATTTGCGTGGCATATTCTCTTTGGAATCCCGATGCTTGTGCATTCTGATTGTTCTGGTTTAGAGCATTGTTGGGATTACTCCATGAAAAATTTGGGTGCTTCTTCCAAGCTGGATTGTATGTATTGGGCATCACGTTATTGCTCCGATTGTAATTTCCCACATAGAAGCTGGATTCCGGATTCTGCATACATTCAGAAGAATTATGGTTATCACCACATAACTCACAAAAAGAATCCATTACCTTGACTTCATGTGTGTTGTTTGGTTTTTGCATGTTCTGGACCATCTTGGTTAAAGTGGCCAATTGTGCGAAATTGAATCGATGATCCTAGTTCATATATTGTGGCTTACGCCTAACTCCTCCTCTTCTAGTGGATGGGAATTGATAATCATTCTTGGCCAGCCTGTTTAAGATTTGCATTGCTTCTTCCGGCGACTTATCTAGGAGTATGTCGTTTGCCGAGGCATCTAGCATCATCCTTGTTGGTGTATTCACGGCGTTGTAAAACATTGTTACTTGAGTCCACACCAGGAATCCGTGTAGGGGGCATTTGTGTAGAAGTTCTCTATATCGCTCCCAAGCCTCGTACATAGATTCATCATCCGCTGCCGAAAAGAAGTAATGTCATTACGAAGCTTATCAGTCAAATTTGTAGGATTAAATCTAGCAAGGAAATCACGACAAAGATCAGTCCAAGATGCTATGGATCCGGAAGGAATGCTATTCAACCATGCTTTCGCCCTATCCCTCAGTGAATAGGGGAATAATCTTAATCGTAAAACATCGGGGGTGACTCCGTGTATCTTGAACGAGTTGCAAATCTCGAGGAAAGATTTCAGATGTTGTCGTGCATCTTGATTCTTGAGCCGCCAAATTGACCTATTGTGTTGATCATATTAAACATTACCGGTTTCAACTCAAAGTGGTCGGCTTCAATTTCAGTGCGACAACTCCTCGGGTTAAGTCCATCAAGATCTTCTTCAAGATAGTCTCGAATAGTTCTGTTTTTAGTGCAAGAATCACTCATCCTTCCTTCGCGAAACATCTTGATTCATATTGCCGTCTTGATTTGCCATTGCTTCTCTTATCCTTCGTCTAAGTCTTTGTAAGGTTCGTTCGATTTCTGGATCAAAGGGATATTCTGGTGAAGTCGGTCTCGCCCTGGTCATATACCAATGCAAAGCCAAAGTTTGTTAGCCCTTTGAATTTTTAAACAAGAAAAATAAAAAAGAAAGTGCAAGAAAATAAAAACAAAGTCGATATTGCCAATCCCCGGCAACGGCGCCAAAAACTTGTTGCGCGTAATAAGTGCTACGCAAATGTACAAGTATACACGTCGCAAGTTATAGTATAAAGGATATCGTCTCCACAGGGATTGGTGTTACTTCAAGAATCTAGTCTCTTGCACTGTAAAAGTAAAAACACAAGTAAGGATTATAGGAGTTTAACTAATGACTAATCTAGAAAGCAATAAAGTAAAAGAAAAGATGAATTCAAATGAGAGAGATAGGCTAGGTTATCGTGAGTTGAGGTGTGATAGCCGATTGGATCATCTTGGTAAAAGATTGCACGGGCAACTCAGTTGCCGTGGCAACTTGCACAACGGGGTTGCCTTGGCAACTAATCGATGGTTGCCTGGGCGACTAGTTGGGCAACTACTTGGGCTTCTGGGCAGCAACCTTCAAGGTTCGGCAGAGCGTTCTTCAATGGTTTCTTCTTATCCCTAAGTCAAAACTCTAGCTACTTGTGCATGCCTTGATAATACATCCCTGCGTGAATCAAGGGTGAACAACAACCAATCTTGCGCTCCTCTTAGCCATTGAAATCCTTAACTTATTCCTAAGCCGGATTACTCTTCACCATCAATAGATTGAATAAAGATCATATTCATTCGTTTCTTGAATCTAACTCTCCCGATATTAGATAAATAGATGAAATCACGAGATCCTCTCCCAATTCACTCGCAAACAAGAATAAGAACCAAGAATGAATAAACCTTGAAGTAGAAAAGTGCAAACTCTTATTACCTAAACAAAAACCAATAGTTTCTCACAACCACAAAACACAATAACCATAGCCAAGTAAATTTAGTTCATGGCTAGGTTCCAAAGAAACACAAGATAACTAATCCCTAGCATGAACCCAATCGAACAAGAAAGAAAAGATGAAGCTTGTCGAAAATCCCTTGCTTTCTCCCTTGGACTTGTCGAAATTTCCCTAATGCTCTCTCTATGCATCTTGTCGAAATCTCCTTGCTATTTATAGGGCTAGGCCAAAGTCCTTCTTTGAGGAGGACTTTGAGTTGGAATTAAATTATCTTTAAAGAATATAATTCTTTATTATAATTTTATTCCTACTAGAACTTCTCCTATCTTCTTGGAATTTAATTCTTCTTTAATCTCTGCATGGAAATCAAATTCCTTTGGGTTTGGGCTTTGCTCCACGTCATCTTGGGCTTGTATAGTCATTAATTTCGACATCCCTATTGCATTTTCTCTTTGTCGACAATTGCCATGGCAACTGGCTCGGCGTCTCCTTCATGCATTGCCCTGGCAACTAGCTCGGCGTCTCCTTCATGCATTGCCCTGGCAACTAGCTCGGCATTGCTTTGGCAAGTGATCCCGCACATACACACACAAAGCACACCAAAGCAGCATCTTTTCCACAAAATCTACCAAGTTATGTAATCAAGCTCAACGATGGAAGGAAACATGGATTAATGCATCAATAGCTAATTATGCAACTAATATGAGCCTAAGTCTAACAATAATATGAGTAAAAAGGGTAAGAAAATTAGTACTTTTGAACACTTATCAATAGTTTAGCAATAAACCCTCCCAAACAACAATTGACCACATGGCCTTTATTACTACAAGTCTAAATCGAAATCATACTTTCGTAAACACAAGTCTTTGGAATTTCCTTTGCTTGCTGCCCCCAACCTTTAATTCTCTGCATTGATGGAAAAAGAGCGTAAGCACACTAGGCTTAGTGAGGAGTTCTCTAAAACAAGCCACCATCAATGCATTTAAAACCACTTAACAAACCACTTTAAGCATCACTTTTTAAATCAACTTTCAAAACATCATCAACATTAGCATGCCTCGTAAACCATGCACTTACTTTTCTAAAACATGCATATTAAACCATATGCAACATGTATCATGGATCCAAGAACAAAGTTCTATTTGCTACCCTCAATTTAAGCTTTCTCATGCATACTACCAATGCAAGGCTTAAAGAGTAAAACATGTATAAACCAACATTATACAACCAAAATCCATCAACATGATACATTATCAATTATATTGGCTTATACGTGATCACCATCCAAGTTTCTCTTTACAAGATATAACATCGGATACACGGATTCAACAAGTTTCCTCTCAGCACTTCATACAATCTCAACCGAAATCACCCAATGTCTACCAATGGGAGTTTTCAGTACACATAAACCTCTCCACCTTTGTGGTACTCAGGGTGGAGTTTTCGGTACACATAAACCCCTCAACACCACTCATCGTCTCGATATATAATCCACTAACAAGAGTCTTCGGTACCATATAACCCCTCAACCGTTAGGGTACTTGGATGGAGTTTTCGGTACACATAAACCCCTCAACATCCAAGGCGACTTTTTATAGTGCACTATCAATCCTATGTCAGGACAACTATATCCGATAACATTTCCATAACCTTTTCAAACTATCACTTGCCAATATAATTCGTTTCTTTATCATTAACTCATTGTTTTCATATTCATCGATCAAAACCATTTATTCAATGCATTCAACCATGCATTACCAATGTTCAAAAACATTATCAAAACATGCATTACTTCCAAATGCATCAACATCTTTAGATAACCATTTTCTAGCATTAAACCATGCTCAAATCATGCATATAGAGTGAGTAATCAAGTTATCAAAACAAGTGCATTAAAACCAACTGCCAAACTGAGATCATGAGATAAATTATCCTTAACTTAGTTTCGCGCTTAGACCAGCATTTCAAGCTTGATCTAAACTCCGAAACACAACTTTCAAAACTTTGAAAAGTTATAAAACACATTCTCACTCACTGACACGTAAAACTTTGATCGTTGATGCGAATCCAAGCCCCTACAGCTTCAGATACCTTACCTCAAGCTTGAGGATCAACTTCTCCTTCTTTAGCCACACAAAAATAGAGGTTCCAATACATCAAAATGCATTCAACAACCCAACAACATCAATTTACACAAATCCTCATCAAATTCTACTCAATTTCATCCACAACAACCGAAAACAACATCAATCACCTTCCAAACCTAGACAAGCCAAAACCTAATGTTTTAATCCATCAATTAACATCCAAAATACACTAACATCATCCTTATACCTCTAGTATTCATTAAACATCCACAACTCCTCAAAAACTCATAACTAACAACCTAGAAAATTAGAGATTCACCTAGTTTCGAGATTCCAATGTTAAAATCAACTTATTAACATTGTAAAATATCAATATTATGATCTAATCAAGTCAAGAACCCAGCAAAATTGATCCATAACGAAGATCATTCAAAACTATCAATTAAACCTTGATTTAACAATTTTTCCATAACTAAATCATTAAAACGCATTAGAAATTATAAGTAAAGGATCAATAACTTGAGAATTTCAGTAAGGAACCGAAGCTCACCTCTAACCTTGGATTTCCTGTTAATTGGATGAGTTTACATGAGAAAACAAGATTAAATCAAATAGGTTTTGTTAGGAAATCATTAAAGATTCATTTGGAAATAAAAGAATTTTTGAAATCAAGTGATTCCTTAGAAAATTTAAGTAGAAAACAAGATTAAATCAAATATTGTTTTTAAGAATTAATTACAAAATTAATTCTCAAGCCCATTCATACTCTTTCAAAAACCTTTTTAAAATAGCCAATTAAGGTGAAAAGTCTGATATTAGACTTTGACCAAATAGCTCTTTAAAGATTCTAAGTTTTGACCCTTTTACAAAACAGTCACTAAAAATAGTTTTAAAACTTTACATTTTGATCACTGGCTTAAAATGTCACTTTTCAAAACTTATTTTTGTAAAATTGATTTTACCAAAATCATCTACATATTAAATAATGATTTTATGATATTTTTACATATTTTCCTCACTAAAAAATATTAATTTCAAATTAATCTTGAAACTGACTAGAATCTTCTAATCCGATCCCCTAGATCATCTAATCAACCTAGAAAACTCTTAGGCCCAAATCAGGGCGTTACAGCTCTCCCCCAATTAAGAAATTTCGTCCTTGAAATTTACCTGATGGAAACAGATGCAGAAACTGCTCTTTTGTGTCCGACTTACTCTCACACGTGGCCTCCTCAACATTGCAATGTCGCCACAACACCTTAACATGCTCAATTGACGTGCCACGAAGAACTTTACTATAGGAGTCAAGAATCTCCAGTAGTTCCTCATCATAAAATAAATCTGGTCGCAACTCAACATCCTCCACTGGCATCACATGCGACGGATCCGAACGATACCTCTACAACATAGATACATGAAATACATCATGAATCTTCTCCAACTCAAGAGGCAACCTCAACCTATAAGCAACTGGACCAACACGTTCCAACACCTCATAAGGCCTAATAAACCTCGGAATCTACTTTTCTTTACTCCCAAAGAGTAACACCTTCTTCCAAGGTGAGACTTTCAAGAAAACCTTTTCACCAACCGCGTACTCAATCTCCCTACGCCTCAAATAAGCTTGACCTTTTCATCCGTTTCTTTCAACACATCAGACATGGAAACATACTTTTCCTCAACCTCAGACTAACACAAAGGCGTACGACACTTCTTACCATACAAGGCTTCATACAGTGCCATTTTTATACTTGCCTGATAACTGTTATTGTATAAAACTCCACCAAAGGCAACTGTCTTTCCCAAGTTCCTTGGAACTTAATAATACGACACCTCAACGTTTCCTCCAAGATTTGAACCACACGTTTAGACTGGCCATCCGTTTGAGGATGATATGAAGTACTGAAATTCAAGCGAGTACTCAAAGCTTGATGCTAACATCCCCCAAAACTTGATGTAAACTGTGGATCCCTATCTAAAATAATCAACTTGGGAACCTCGTGTAGCCTCATAATTTTAGCAACATAAAGATATGCCAACTTATCCAAGGTATATGTCGTATACACTGGCAGAAAATGTGCACACTTCATAAAATGATCGATAATCACCCAAATAGATTCTTTTTTAGTCAGTGTCAAAGGAAACCGAGCCACAAATCCATGGTGATCCTCTCTCATTTCCACTCTAGAATTCTCAACGGTTGTAACAACCCAGAAAGAAGCTGATGTTCAGCCTTCACACGCTGACATACCATACATCTAGCAACAAAATCAGCCACATCCTTTTTCAAACCCACCCAATAGTACTCTTTCTTTAGATCTCGATACATCTTGGTACTACCGGGATGCATAGCAAAAGGACTAGCATGTGCGTCGGCCAAAATAGTTTGCCTCAACTCATCATCGCTAGGCATCACTATCTGATCATTGAAACATAACACCCCATCATCATTAAAGTGAAAATTTGTAGGATTTTCATCCATGGTGTCCTTAACATTCGGCACCAACGCCTCATCATAAGGTTGTTTCTCTTTAATCAACTACGACAAAGACGACTTCACTTGTAAGTCGGCCAATAAACCTCCATCACGCATTATACTCAACCTTGCGAACATGGCCCTCAACTCCACAACAACTTTTCTACTCAAAGCATTGGCCATGACATTCGTTTTGCCCGAATGATACTCGATTGTCAAATCATAATATTTAAGCAACTCTAACCATCTACGTTGCGTAAGATTCAAATCCTTTTGCGACTTCAAATACTTCAAACTCTTGTGATCTGTGTACACAATACACTTCTCATCTTAAAGACAATGCCTCCAAATCTTCAACGCAAACACCACCGCAACAAGCTCTATATATTGCATAGGATAATTGCACTCGTACAACTTCAATTGGCTAGATGCATAAGCTTCAACCTTCCCGTCTTGTATCAACACACACCCTAAACCAACGTAAGATGCGTCGCTATAGACCATAAACTATTTCCCTAACTCAGGTTGAATCATGATCGAAACTTGTGTCAAAGCTTCCTTCAACTTATTAAAAGCTTGTTGTCTAGCCTTCGTCTACTCAAAATGTACATCCTTTTGCAACAGCTTGGTCAATAGAGAAACAACCCTTGAGAACCCATCCATAAAATGTTGATAATAACCTACCAACCCTAAGAAACTGCAGACCTTTGTCACCGACTTAGGTTGCTTCTAATTTACAATTGCCTCAACCTTTTGTGGATCCACCCGGATACCTTTCGTCGAAACAACATGACCAAGAAAGACCACTTCCTTAATCCAAAACTCACACTTGCTCAACTTAGCATAAAGCTGATTATCCAAAAAGGTTTGCAACACAATCCACAAGTGTTGTTCACGATATTTCTCGGTACAAGAGTACACAAGAATATCATCAATGAACACTACTACGAACTGATCCAAGAATTCATGGAACACCCGATTAATCATGTCCATGAATGTTGTAGGCACATTCTTTAATCCAAACGGCATCACCAGAAACTCATAATGCCCGTATATCGTACGAAAAGCAGTCTTCAACACGACTTTATTATTAACCTTCAACTGATAGTATCCAGATCTCAAATCAATTTTAAAAAACACCGTAGCACCCTAGACTTGATCAAACAAGTCGTCAATTTGCGGCAAAGGATACTTATTATTAATCATCAACTTCTTTAGTTGTCGATAATCAATGCATATCCTCAACGTGCCATCATTTTTCTTTACAAACAACACTGGTGCTCCCTACGGTGACACGCTAAATCAGATGAAACCATGGTCTAACAACTCCTAGAGTTGCATCTTTAACTCTTTCAACTTCTTCGGTGCCATGTGATATGGTACAATCGACACTAGAGCCGTATTAGCATACGTCTCAATACAAAACTTCACCTCTCTATCTGGAGGCAACTCCTCTAGAAATACCCCCAAAAAATGACAAACAGTGCGAATATCTTTAGTATGCAGTTCTTCCACATTCGAATTCATAAAATAAGCCGATAAGCTTGACACGCACACTCCAGCAACTTCTGTGATTCCATATCCAAAATCACATTAGATAAGAACTTAACATTCTCACCCACAACCAACACTTCATAATAATCAGCAAGTTTCAACGAAACCCGCTTGGTTACAAATTTGACCATAGCCCCATGCTCGGTTAACTAATCTATACCCAATATCACATAAAAACCATGAAACGCCAGCTACATCAAATTAGCCGTAAACACGTGACCTTGTACCATCAAAGAACATATCCTATACAACCTCCTCGTAACAAGCGTCTCTCTAAAAAAACTTGTTACCTGCATACCCACATCTAACATTTCTATCGGTATATCAAGCAAATGTGTATGCTCATGCAAAATATATGAATGCGTACAACCAGAATCTATCAAAAAAAGTACTGACATAGACTTCAAGGTAAAAGTACCTGCTATCACATCCATTTTATTCTTTCCCTCGCGATGCGCATAGATCATCGAAAGCCACCACCCTCAAGTTAAACCACCACTATATGAGCAACAGTTCTTTGTCATTCCTTCCTTCTTTGGAAGTTACCTCGACATTGCCCACGACCTCTCTATGGTGCATCAATAGGTGTATTTAATGGCCTACCCAAGCAAACGACAAACAATCACATCTCAAATGATCTCCAGATCCATAACTCTAGCAAGAGTTAGCAACAATAGTCGATGGGGCTTGTCCTTCCTTGGCCAAACGTAGACAGTCTCGCCTAATGTGATCCCGTAATCTACATACCCAATAGGTGCTATGCAATGCTCTAACCTAGGTACTTTGGCCCTGCGGCCTACGCCCAGCTTTACTTTCACCCCGTCATTGCTCAGGGCGATACCTCTTATCATGGTGTCTCTTAGATTGACCACCACTAGAACCAAAATCTACAGCTCTCTTCCCAGAGCCAGGACCTCATAGACGAAGAGATAAACCCAAATTCTGCTTGATATCCTTTTCTCGTGTAACCAACACGTCAAAATCTTTATAATTAGTGGCCAACATGTATGTCTTAATATCTTGTACCAACTGATCACGGCGATACCTCTCATCTGGCGCCAACTCAGACGCATACTGACTCAGCCTCACAAACTGTACCTCATACTCAAATACTGATATACTGCTCTGAACCAAGGCCAAAAACTCACATTTCCTCTCATTCAAGTATCTAACTCCCAGATACTTCTTTTTGAAGGTAGCTAAAAGAACTCCCATGTCACATCATCAGGTTCCATGCCCGTGGTCACAGTAGCCCACCAACTATATGCATCACCCTACAACAGAGACACCGTACACCCTAGCTTCTGAGCATCATTGCACCCCATCTGATCCAAAATCCAATATGTACTGGCAAACTACTCCTCGGATGCCTCGGGTGCCAACCTTCTAAACTCAACTCCTCCAAGACTGTGTAAACGCTCTAGCGGCAACCCTAAATAGTAGCAACATTGGGTGCCGGTGCGGGTACATGAACTTCAGCCATCACAGCCTGAAATACTCCAGTCATCGCCTGAACCAAAGGTGCCAAATCACCATACACCGGACCGGGTGGTGCAGGTGGTACTTGCTCCACTCCTTCAAGTGGATTAGACGAAAGAGATGACAACCTGACAAGCATCGTATATTGTCAAATAAATTATCCTTAATATCAAATAAAATAGATAAATAATGTAGTAATAGAGAAAAATGGTTGATCTACAAGGGACTAAGGAGCTTCTAACGTTGAGGGGTTTTAATTCTGACTTTAGCGAGAAAATACAGAAAATGAGGGATTTAAATCAAGAAAGTAAAGTAGGAAATAAATGTATAACAATAGAAGTGAATTTGAAAATAAATTTAGAGAAAATGACAAAAGTAAATTTTGAAAAAAAAAATCAATTAATAGCATATCCTTAAGCTTTGCTTTGCCTCAATTCCAACTGATCATCGAAGAAGATTTTGCTCCGAATACATGCCGTTTATAGTCTACAAGGCTCAACCCTTGTAACTTACTTTTCTCTTCGGTAAACCAACAATCTAAAGCCAATATTTGGAATTTAGCTTTTACTTTGACTAACCACGAGTATCTCGCTAGCTCCAAAATATTTTAAGTGTTAAAAATGCCCGACTCGGGTTATGTTGTCTCAATGAGAATCAAACCCGATCTTAATTTCTCTTAGCAGACTGCCACTAAGTGTGTTCACAGGAAGTCGAATGTGCTACAAGCCAATCTTTCCTTCCAACTTTAAATTAGAATAACATTCAAACCAACGAGCTCTTTTTGAATTGAAAGTGTAAAGATTTTAAAGGAAAGACCGATTGCCAATCCAAGTTTGCAAAAAATTGAGAAAGGTATCTGAAGATATTAGGTGCTTTTCAATTCTCACAATTGGAATTGAGTCATCGCTTAAGCATTCAGCTAATTGGAAATTTAGCTAAGCATGATTGAAATCATACTTAGCATATTTTAAAGAAAGTAAAATAAGAACTTAAAATAAAAACGAAGTTGTAAAAGAAAGAAACCTTTATAAAAGTAAAAACCCCCAAAACAAATAAAAGCCAAGTACATCCTTCAAGTTTCACCCTAATAGGGTATTTATAGCATGAGATAACCTAAAGGTAAAGAGAATATTTAAAATAAAATACCTAAAGATAATCCTAAAAACATTCAAATAAAATAGAAATATCAAATTCTAAATGATAAAGTGATAATTCCCAAATATTTAAATTCAAACTTAATCTTAAAATCCTAAGTGAATCTCGTACGTCCTTCTAGATGATGCTAACTGGATCGCCTTTTGGAAGCTGTTGCTGACTATACTATCAGAATCTGCCACGTCGAACATCGTCATGCCCATGTGTCCAGCCTGGATTCCAGAAAATAAAAAAATGCAAAACATGATCTTTTAATGTTGTTTTCTGGAAATTAAAGTCTTGCGCAAAAACAAATAAAAACAACCCAAATCAACAATATCAAAGAATCAACAAGGAGTAATTAATGATAAAATAATAACAAAATAAATCACTCATCAAATTCCCCCTCACTTTTTCGATGCTTGTCCTCAAGCATGCCTTAATCAAATATGTCAAAATCTCAAGTTACAATCCTTCATCTTACCTCATATCCAAAAATATAGGTTAATCAACAAGACAAGAGATACACAATTTATAAGTTCAAATCTCGAGATAAGAAAAGGAAATAGAAGTAATGCAAAGAACTGTAAAATCAAACAATCAATTCTCTTTTATTTTTTTCTTTCTTTTTTTCAACCCTTTTCTATTTTTATTATATTTTTGTTGTTCGAATACTGTTTGAACCTTTTTTTCCGTTCGTGGAACAAGTCAATCTCTATCTTGACGAAGGTAACAAAAGAGGGAAGGAATAAAAGGTTTTAGTGTTTTTAATGTGGTAAAAACAAAGAAAATGGGTAAAGGCACAAAAATGGTTCACTAATGGATACAAACGGGTAGGAAATTTTAGGTAGAGAAGTGGGTTAATTCTAAGTGCCCCTATCATATTAAAGCATCAAGTTCAAAACATGTAGTCTCGATATGCATTTACTCACAAGTTCTATAATATCAATATTAGTCTGGCACACTCAATCAAACAAATGAGCAAGAATGGAAACATACTCGTTTAAGCTCAAATCTCACAGGAAAGTGTATTATGTATCGAGTCAAGAAACATGTCAATCAACAAACGCATGGGATATCAAGCAAAATTTAAAGAAAATACTAATCATGACATTTCACTACCATGCACCCTAATTTCGATAAAAGTGGGATCACAAACTCATAAGGTAACAATGAAATAAGTCAAAAGTTAGGATCAGCAACAAAACATCTCAAAATATCAACCAAGGCAACTTAAATCAAAGCATATAAACAAGCGAGAGAAAAAGTGATGCAAATCTTTACCCCCTCACTTAAAGCATATTGTCCTAATATGAAAATTGAAAGCGTAAGAGAAGGAATAGAGATACTCCCCATGTCTAATGACAGTCGCGAGCATTGATTGAGATGATCGGCAGTGGGCATTGGTTTAGGGGCGTCGCACGGCTATCGTCGGCTGAGAACACTGGTTCATGTGGTTTAGGTGCTGCAAAGGATAGGGAAGGGTCGATTGTGCGGCCGGCTGAGTAGGTTCGTGCGGAGGCAAAGCCAGGGTGGCCACGGCATTGTGTGGGTTGAGGTAGCCAGGGCCTTGTCGACTTGTGCGTACCATCGCAATATGGCGGCCAGAGTGTGCGTTTGGTGCATGAACAGAGGGGGTACGATAGGAAGAAAGGGGTGGTGGCTGTGTAGGGTGTATGTTCGGTGGTTTTGGGAGAGGGTTCGACGGTTGTGTGTTTGGGCTGTAGAGTAGTTGACGAGAGTTACTTGGGTTGGTGATTTATGGGGAGAGAAGCAATGCGGCGAATAAGTTAGGGAATGAATTTTGGGGTGGGAAATTAGGTTTAGCTTGGTGTGTGCGGTCAAAAATGCCCCATTTATCCCCTCTATCTTTTGTTACTTTAAGACTCTACTGCTCGATCTTTCAAAACCTGTGCATTTTTTAATTTTTTTTCAAAAATAATACAAAGAAATAAAATAAAGATGCAAAAATAAAAATAAAAAAATAAAGTAAAATGAAATGAAATGAAATGAAATAGTAATAAAATAAAAGCGAAAATGAAAAATGGTTTGCCTCCCATTTAGCGCTTTATTTAACATCGTTGGCTCGATAACTTGATTCAGACTATAAGTACTGCGACAAATACTTCCTCTAATTTTTGTGCTTTGTCCAACTGAGAACTTCTTTAAGAGAAATTCTACGATCATAGAGTTCTTTTTGTTTTTCTCTTGTAGGTTCAGGTATTCACGTAACCTTTTTCTCGGATTTCTTCCAGCTTTGAAATCTTGTTCAAAATAATCACCGAAAAGATATCTCTTTTGCCTGAAAACATGTACTTCAAATGTTCCGGCATTGGTTTCTACTCAATATTCGGTGCCTGCAAAATGCAATGTAACATTTTAGTTTTCGAAGGAGTTAGGCGCGAGTCAGAATAAATAGAATAAATATTTTCCGACTCCTTAATTTCTTCGTCGTGATCCTCTAATTCCCTACACAAATCATCAGATAAGTTAGTTTCCACAAATTTATCAACTAAAAGCTCATAAATATCAACGAAGATAATGTTTGCCATGGAATCTGGATATTTCATCGCCTTATAAACGTCAAATTTAACAACCTCATCGTCAAATTCCATGATAAGAATTCCACTCCTAACATCAATTTTAGTATGTGTCGTGCTCAAAAAGGGTCAGCCAAGTAGAATTTTAGAGGAAGAGTTGGTTCAGTCATTTTCCATGTCGATCACGTAGAAATCTTCCAGAAAAATTAAATCATTTACCTTAACCAGCACGTTCTCAATGATTCATTCAGGATAAATGATAGATCTATCAACGAGCTGGACTGTCACTCTTGTTTCCTTCAAAGGCTCAACACTAAGTAAGTTGTAAAAAAAGTGGCATAACATTTATGAAAGCACCAAGATCACACATATCACGTTCTCTTCTTACCTTACCAATTTTACAAGGGATAGCAAACATACCTCGATCCTTATACTTAGGTGGAAGCTTACGTTGAAAAACGGCTGAAATGTTTTTTTCCAAGTTTACCTTCTCATTACCGGTAAGCCTTTGTTTGTTTGTGCAAAAGTCCTTCAAGAATCTGGCATACCATGGATCATTTTTAATCACATCAAAAAGAGGTATGTTTACCTTCATTTTACGAAACACATCAAGTATCTCATTCTCCTCGGCTTCTTTGTCACGTTTAACTAACCTTGATAGAAAAGGAGGTGGAACGGCATATGATGAAGGAGTGGGAGCGTCCATTTGAGCTTTTGGTTATTTCTTCTTTTCCTTAGACTCTGTACCATTTTTCTCTGGGTTCTCAGTTTCGACTACAGTACCGCTTCGAAAGGTGATGGCACTGACATTTTGTCATAGATTATGTTCTGTTTGAGATGGTAATTTCCTTTTAGATTCTAAACGACTCACTGCTAACGTAAGTTGACTCATCTGTTTGTCAATTTCTTGAAAGTGTGCTTCAGTCTTTAGTTGAAACTTTTTTTGGGATAACGCCAAACGTTTGACAATTGACTCCAACGATGGTTTTTGCGGTTGATATTGTTGTGGTGTAGGTGGTTGATAAGCTTGATTCGGTCTCGGATTTGATCCATAGTTAAAGTTTGGATGGTCCCTCCACCCCGGATTATAGGTGTTGGCGTGAGGGTTGTATGGCCTTTGGGAAGGTCTTAGAAAGTTCACATTGTATTTACTTGTGCGGTAGCATCTTCTTGTAACATTGGACAACAATCCGTAAGGTGGTCTGACATTGTGCATATCCTGCATAGTCTAGCTGTACTTGTTTTGCCTGCAACAAGAGATTGAACTACATCAGCTAACTTATCAATTTTATTTTCTAAAGAAACTATACTTATCTCGGGAACTCGTCGAGAGGGTTCACTGGAAGGGCAAAATTGTTGAGAGTTAGCGGCCATAGTATGAATTAAATTTCTAGCCGCATTCGGAGCCATGTTTACAAGAGCCCTTCCACTTGTTGCGTCGATCATTTTCATCTCCATAGGGAGTAAGTCTTCAAAGAAGTATTGGATAAGTGTTTGTTCTGACAGTCCATGCTTTGGACAATTTGTGCATAGTTTCTTGAACCTCTCCCAATAGTTATATAATGATTCAGTATCTTTTTGTTGGATTCCTAAGATTCTTCACCTTAGTTCACTCGCCTTGGCTGTAGGGAAGAACCTGTCAAGAAAAAGTTAAGACATATCAGTCCATGTATTAACCGAATTAGACGGTAAATTAAATAACCAATTCTTAGCCAAATCAGCTAAGGAAAAAAAGCATGGAGTTTAATTTGGTCTTCAGATACTCCATGTGGTTTCGTGCTTAAACAAACCATATAAAATTTCGTGAGATGTTGTGCGGATGTTCACTTGGCAGACCATGGAAGGTCGGCAGAAAATGGATTAGACCTGTCTTAAGTGCGAATGTTGTTTCTCCATTCGGGAATGTGATGCACAACGGTTGTTGCTCCTCAGGTGCCGCAACAAGTTCTCTAATAGTTTGGTCGTAGTCTGCCATCAGAATCGGTGCTTCGTTGTCGTGTATGAATTTGGATTCTGCGTCAGATGTTGCTTCAGGATTTAGATCTAGTTGGCGTTGCCTTTCTTGTTATAGTCGTTGTTGTCTCTTTTCCCGAAGTGTTTGTCTGTGCAGTCTTCGAGCTAATGCTTCGATCTCAGGTTCACAATCTACTAATTCTCCCAGATTTTTCCTGGTCATAAATCAAAACAAACTTTAATCAGTAATTTTGCTGAAGTCCCCGACAACGACAACAATTTAACAAGTGTCGTATATTGTCAAATAGAATTATCCTTAGTCTCAAATAAAATAGATAAATAATGTAGTAATAGAGAAGAAAGGTCGATTCACAAGGACTAAGGAGCTTCTGATGTTGATGGGTTTTGATTCTGACTTTAGCGAGAAAATAAAGAAAATGGGAGGTTTTAATCAAGAAATTAAAGTAGGAAATAAATGTAAAACAATATAAGCAAATTTGAAAATAAATTTAGAGAAAATGACAAAAGTAAATTTTTAAAAGAAAATCAATTAAATAGAATAGCCTTAAGCTTTGCTTTGCCTCAATTCCAACTGATCATCGAAGAAGATTTTGCTCTGAATACATTATAGTTAAGTCTACAAGGCCCAACCCTTGTAACTTACTTTTTTATTCGGTAAACCAACAATCCAAAGCCAATCTTTGGAATTTAGTATTTACTTGGACTAACCACAACTATTGTCGCTAGCGCCAAAACGGTTTAAGGGTTAGAAAAGCCCTACTCGGGTTTTGTTGTCTCAATGAGAATCGAACCCGATCTCAGTTTCCCTTAGCGGACCGCCACTAAGTGTGTTCACAGAAAGTCGAATGTGCTACAAGCCGATCCTTCCTCCCAACTTTAAATCGGAACAACATTCAAACCAACGAGCTCTTTTTGAATTGAAAATGTAAAGATTTTAAAGGAAATACCGATTGTTAATCCAAGTTTGCAAAAAACTGAGAAAGGTATCTGAAGATATTAGGTGTTTTTCAATTCTAACAATCAGAATTGAGTCATCGCTTAAGCCTTTGGCTATTTGGAAAATTAGCTAAGCATGATTGAAATCATACTTAGCATATTTTAAAGAAACTAAAAAGAAAGAAACATTTATAAAAGTAAAAACCCCCAAAACAAATAAAATCCAGGTACATCCTTCAAGTTTCACCCTAATATGGTATTTATAGCTTGAGATAACCTAAAGATAAAGAGGATATTTAAAATAAAATACCTAAAGATAATTCTAAAAACATTCAAATAAAATAGAAAGATCAAATCCTAAATGATAAAGTGATAATTTTTAAATATTTAAATTCAAACTTAATCTTAAAATCCTAAGTGAATCTCATCCGTCCGTCCTTCTAGATGATGCTAACTGGATCACCTTCTGGAAGCTGCTGCTGACTGGACTGTCAGAATCTGCCACGTCGGATATTGTCATGCCCCAAGTCATGCCCATTTGTCCAGCCTGGATTCCAAAAAATAAAAAAAAACTATAGAACATACTCTTTTAATGTTGTTTTCTAGAAATTGAAGTCATGCGCAAAAATGAATAAAAACAACCCAAATCAACAATATCAAAGAATCAACAAGCAGTAATTAATGATAAAATAATAACAAAATAAATCACTCATCACAACCCCTCAGGATGCACTATCTCACCCTCAACTCCCTGCCCTCCGACAACAGCACTCATGCTCGATCTTAACTCTCTCCCCGATGGCATCACATAAAAATATATCTAAGGCATGATAATTATACCAAAACAAAAATAATCATGGCAGCTTCAAGCAAGGATCCAAGACTTTTATTTCAAACCAAAATCATTTTATGACTATAGTAATAAGGCAATGTGTCCCCAAAAATACCCCAACATAGCATATATCAATCACCGTACGTATAAGCAATCACTGTGCATAACAAACAACATCGAACAATCATCAACAACATCACAAATTTTCATAAACCTGGCTCTGATACTAACAAATGTAACCCCCTTAACCCGGTCTAGCCGAAACTAAGCTAAAAGAACAATATTAGGTTTGCTGGAGCAAACCCAAACTAATAAACTAAACTGAGTTTTTTTTCTTTTTATCTTTTCTAAATGCATAGGTTTAAAACCTAAGATGAGCATATGATGGCAGATTCGATAACAATATGATTAGATTACAAAATAGGGTTCAATTACTTAAACTTTACTTCAGAGACTAAAACATAATTTCCTCAAAATACAATGACTTAATTAAAACCAAGTTACTCGTCCTTCATTAGTCCAATTTCATGCTCATATGTTAAATTCCATCTCAAAACAATCAACTAAACTCATACATTTGTATATATAAAATCCGGGGACTAGATTATGCATTTCCAAACTACAACAGGCAAAACCTCAAAGAAAACAACATTGTGTACCGATACCGGAAAGCTTGTATCGAAATGGCTCAATGGACTTAACTGTCATGCGTATGATACACTAGCCACCGTATTGATATAGTACGTAAAGCAACCCATACCAGTACAACATAGTTCATGTACCGATCCCCCTTTTTCCTTCAAAACCATAAATTTTAGTAACCACAATATGTACTGATAATGTACCTCGCGTATCGGTACAACGTTATAAAATGAAGGGGTCGTATAGGTACTCAAACCCGTGTACCGATTTTGATATGCAAATCTCAAGGGGTGTACTGATACTTGGCTAACCGTACTGATACCCGTGTGCATTTTACCCTCAAAAAAGATCTATTTTAGACCCTACGTACCGATCCTCAGCTACTCGTACCGGTACGCGAAGGCCTGTAATGACCTATTGGTCCAGCATATGACATTTTGGCTCACTCTCAACACATCCAACACTTACCTAAACATCATATACCATCAAAGGCATACTTTATTCAATCATACTAGCATTTTAAAGGAGCTCAAACCAACCTAACTTAAACATCCACAACATCTATAGGCATGTTTCCTACTCAACATCCAAAACATAAATCCAAAGCAATATCAAACATATAAAGCCACATGCAAGTCCAAAACAACATTTAAAACTTGCTCGAACAGGGAGTTTAGCAATCAAAACAACAATTGACCACATTGCCTTTATTACTATAAGTCTAAATCGAAACCATACTTCCGTAAACACAAGTCTTTGGAATTTCCTTTGCTTGCTTGCTTGCTGCCTCCAACCTTTAATTCTTTGTATTGATGGAAAAAGAACGTAAGCACACTAGGTTTAGTGAGGAGTTCTCTAAAACAAACCACCATTAATGCATTTAAAATCACTTAACAAACGACTTTAAACATCACTTTTTAAAACAACTTTCAAAACATCATCAACATTAGCATGCCTCGTAAACCATGCACTTAATTTTCTAAAACATGCATATTAAACCATATGCAACATGTATCATGGATCCAACAGCAAAGTTCTATTTGCTACCCTCAATTTAAGGTTTCTCATGCATACTACCAATGTAAGGCTTAAAGAGTAAAACATGTATAAACCAACATTATACAACCAAAATCCATCAACATGATACATTATCAATTATATTGGCTTACACGTGATCATCATCCAAGTTTCACTTTACAAGATATAACACCGGATACACGGATTCAACAAGTTTCCTCTCAACACTTCATACAATCTCAACCGAAATCATCCAAGGTCCACCAACGGGATTTTTCGGTACACATAAACCCATCCACCTTTGTGGTACCCGTGGTGGAGTTTTCGGTACACATAAACCTCTTAACACCACTCATCGGCTAAATGTATAATCCACTAACGGGAGTCTTTGATACCATATAACCCCTCAACCGTTAGGGTACTTGGATGAAGTTTTTGGTACACATAAACCCCTCAACATCCATGGCGACTTTTATGGTGCACTATCAATCCTATGGTCGACCAACTATATCCGATAACATTTCCATAACCTTTTCATACCATCACTTGCTAATATAATTTATTTCTTTATCATTAACTCGTTGTTTTCATATGCATCAATCAAAACCATTTATTCAGTGCATTCAAACATGCATTACCAATGTTCAAAAACATTATCAAAACATGCATTACTTCCAAATGCATCAACATCTTTAGATAACCATTTTCCAAAATTAAACCATGCTCAAATCATACATATACAGTGAGTAATCAAGTTATCAAAACAAGTGCATTAAAACCAATTGTCAAATCGAGATCAAGAGAGAAATCATGCTTTACTTACTTCCAAGCTTAGACCAGCGTTTCAAGCTTGATCTAAACTCCCAAACACAACTTGCAAACCTTTGAAAAGATGTAAAACACGTTCTCACTCACTGACACACAAAACTTTGATCGCCGATGCGAATCTAAGCCTCCATGGCTTCTAATACCTCACCTCAAGCGTGAGGATCAACCTCCCTTTCTTTAACCACACAAAAACAGAGGTTCCAATGCATCAAAATGCATTCAACAACCCAGCAACATCAATTTACACAAGTCCTCATCAAATTATACTCAATCTCACTCCACAACAACCAAAAATAACATCAATCACCTTCCAAACCTAACTCAGCCAAAACCTAATATTTTAATCCATCAATTAACATCCAAAAACACATTAACATCATCCTTATACCTCCAACATTCATTAAACATCCACAACTCCTCAAAAACTCATAACTAACAACCTAGAAAATTAGAGATTCACCTAGTTTCGGGATTACAATGTTAAAATCAACTTATTAACATTGTAAAACATCAATATTATGATCTAATCAAGTCAAGAACCCAGCAAAACAGATCCATGACAAAGATCATTCAAAAATATCAATTAAACCTTGATTTAACCATTTTTCCATAACTAAATCATTAAAACTCATTAGAAATAATGAGTAAAAGATCAATAACTTGGGAATTTTAGTAAAGAACCTTTATTAGAGGAGAAGAATGAAGCTTTCCTCTAACCTTGGCTTTCCCCTTAATTGGGTGAGTTTACATGAGAAAACAAGATTAAATCAAATAGGTTTTGTTAGGAAATCATTAAGGATTCATTTGGAAATAAAAGAATTTTGAAATCAAGTGATTACCTAAGAAAATTGAAGTAGAAAAGAGTGTTTGGCTGGAGAGAATTTGAGAGAAAATCTTTTAGAGAAAGTTAGTTACATAATATTGTTTTTAAGAATTAATTACAAAATTAATTATCCAAGTCCATTTATACTCCTTTAAAAACCTTTTTTAAAATAGCAGTTAAGGTGAAAAATCTGATATTAGACTTTGGCCAAATAGCTCCTTAAAGATTCTAAATTTTGACCATTTTATAAAACAGTCACTAAAAATAGTTTTAAAACTTTACATTTTGGTCACTGACCCAAAATGTCACTTTTCGAAACTTCTTTTTGTAAAATTGATTTTACCAAAATCATCTACATGTTAAATAATGAATTTAGGATATTTTTCCATATTTTTTCCTCACTCAAAAATATTAATTTCAAACCTACTCGAATCCTCTAATCCGGTCCATCGGACCGTCTAATCAACCTAGAAAACTCCTAGGCCCAAAACCAAGGCGTTTTATGAACCCATAAGGCTTCAGGCTTGGTTAACAACTGAAATGCTAACTTTATAAGGAACGCTTTATTTTGAGTATCAATTTTCTAAAAACCAAGACCGCCATGCGATAAAGGACGACAAACACTCTCCCATTTAACCAAAGGATCCCACTTCTGTCCGCAGTCATACCTCATATGAACAGTCCTCTAACTTACAACATACTTCTTTTGGAATAATCGTTGTTTGTATAGTGTACGTCAATATGATACGTTCTGCTAAGGATAAGGTTTTGGCCTTCCAACCACTTAATTTATTATGTACCAAATAAGCATAGAAAGCCTCCGTCACACGCTGATGCAACAAAGGCACTCCCAGGTATTTGTCAAGGTCTTCAACCATAGTAAATCTGAATCCCGAGATAATATCACTGCGAGGAGTACTAGACACATTTTTAGAAAAATATATACTGGTCTTATCATAATTCACCTTATGACCAGATGCCATACAAAACTCATCCAAGATGGCTCGAACACCTACATCTGCTCCATAGATGCTTCAGTGAAGAGGATTATATTGCCAGCAAAAAACATGTGAAAATGTCAGGTCCTCGAATGGATGTACGAAACGGTTACCACTATCCCCTATTGATCGCGCACTGTCTAGCTTGGGCCAACCGCTCTATACAGAGCACAAATAAATATGGCAAAAGTGGGTCACCTTGTCTAATACCTTTCGAAGGGAAGGACACCGTAGTCATTTCCCCATTCCACAAAACCTAAGCCGATAAAGTAGATACACACTACATAATCAGAAGTCGTAACTTTTTTGAAACACCTAGATCAGCAAGAGTACTATCCACAAAGCTCCACTCTAACCGGTCATAGGCCTTTTCCAAGTTAATTTTGATCACCATCCAACCCTTGCGACCCGTTTTCTTTCGTATGAAATGAATCACCTCTTGAGTAATAACAATATTATCAGTAATACCCTCCTAGGCACGAAGCTCTTTTGATTCTCCTATACCCCTGGAAGCCACAGTTTCAAATGATAAACAATCACTTTCGTCAAAATTTTATATAAAACCGTGAACAAGCTAATAGGCCGAAGTTATCGCAAATGGTCAGGTAATGTAACCTTAGGTAAAAGAACTAACAGCTTCTGATTAATGTCACTGGGGATCACTCTACTATCAAAAATCTGACGAATGAAAGAACACACCGAACCACCCATGATTGCCCAGTTCTTTTGATAGAATGCAGCATTAAGCTGGTCCACCCCAGGAGCCTTCCACGGTCTCATATCAAAACATGCCGAGCGAATTTCCAAATCTGACACCAGATTAGCCAAAGCTGCAAGGTCTGAATCAGCCACCACCGGGAACCGTCCTCGAACCCCATACTCATACCCATTACCCTCAGTTGTAAATAAGTGGCGATAAAAATCAAGAGCAGCACGATATAGAGCCGCCTGATCTGAACACCAAGTATCATCGGCAAGGTTCATCATCGTGATAGCATTGGTATGATGACGCGACATAACTGACGAATGAAAAACTTCGTGTTCCTCTCTCCATTTGTTATCCATTGGGAGCAAGCTTTTTACTGCCAAAAAGATTCCTCCTGTTCAAGCACACTATCCAGTTCTTCTCGCAAATCTTGCTCCAAATCTAAAAGAGATGCCGAATACCCATGTGCCAGAGCTCGATCAATCCCATAAAATTGAGCCATGAGCCTCTTCTTCATCTTCCCAATATGTCCGAAGATATCTATATTCCATCTCGTCACCTACTGTTGAAAACACTAAATATTATGCTGAATAGGGGCATCCTCCATTCAAATACCCTCTAATTTTTTTTTTTAAACTCTGAATATTCCTGCCAGACTACAATATACCGAAAAAGCCTAGCCTTCAGCACTCTCAGATCATCAGATAGATGGAGAAGAAGCTGGTGATGGTCCAATACAATCTTATCCAAATGCATAACAAAACTATTGGGAAACTGAGCTAACCACTGATAATTACCCAAACACAGGTCCAACCTCTGATATAAAATACCCCTCGACCAAGTAAACGAAGGTCCTTGAAAGCCAAGATCAACCAAGCATGTGTCAAACAAGAAATCAGCAAAAGGTCGACTTCCCCCACCCTGGTTCGTTGATCCACTCGCATACTCATCTGCCTCCAGAATAGCATTAACTTCACCCTCTAACACCCAGGAAACCTCATCATCCAGAGCGATAGCTACTAATTATTGCCAAAGATGCTTACGCTTAGTCCCATTAAGACTAGCATACACTACTGTATACTGAAATCATGAGTCACATATAAGCGATCGCACAATCCTATTCACGAACTAATTAGAAATATGCAGCACCTCTACGGATATCAACCCATCCCACAAAATAAAAATTCCACCACTAAACCCATAAGTCTCAACCTAAAATAAGTTTTCAAAACCCAACCGAGCAACCACTCCATCCACAACACGACCATTGACGCGTGGCTCAACCAAAGCAACCATAGACGGTCGATGCTCTCACCAAAAAAAATTAAAAATACGTCAAAATACCGCACTCGCTACCCCCTGGCAATTCCAAAGCATGAACTTTATCATTATAAATAATAGAAAATAACGTAAAAACCTTACTGAGCAAGAGCAGATACATCCATATTAGGGTCAACCGCATCTTCTATATCATCCCATTGAGACTCGCTACCAGAGTCTCCATCGTTCGACGAGTTAACCACCAAAGGCTGCCTTCTCCCCTGTTGTAGTACACTTCGCGACACAATCACAACCCCGCCCGGTTTATTATGCATCTACTTCGCAAAATTCTAAGCCCATTTCATAGGCACAGCTCAATTCGTTGGCCGCGAATCTACAAACTTGCGGACTTTAAGTTCCCGATGAACATTCTCCTTCAAATTCCTCGCCATTCTTACCCGCGCTTTTGCACCCTTACCACTGGACTTATACGAGCCAAGACCATTATTTTCCACTATTGTGATCACCTTGCGTTTATCTGATGCTAGTACCGTATTATGTTCTACAACTATAGCACTTTGGCTATCAACCGCAGGCACCACAACATCACTCTGATTATTTTTACCCAGGTTTTTGGCTTTTTGGGGGGATTCGACGCCGTATAGGCAGCAGTCAGTTAAACATTACGAGCCTTCACATGATTACTTCTTTTTGCAACCGGCACTTGTGCCATCGTAGATGAAGGTTGTGCCACATTCGCTGTAGGACCAAACTCAGTCCCCTCATCAAGAACTGCAAACAGCGGCCCAGAAGCATTAGCCTTTCCTCGTGCCCTACTGGTATCAACCTGTGAATCACCATTCATACGGCTACGCCAGTTGTCGACAAGCATCCAGGGACCAAATAGGTCTGACCCAACACCCTCCGAAGCAGTCAATTTTCCCACCTCCTAAGCTGCACTATCTGACTGCACAGCAGGTTCCATTTGTGTCAGTGTAGATGCACATTCCTCCTTTGCATGCCCGTAGATCTCACAAGCAAAATACACTTGCTGAAGGCCTTCATACTCTAGCTTCTGTAATGTCCTATCCATGCGGATATAAGACCAAAACAGCTTATTCAAATACACCAACAACGCAAGCCAGGCAAATTTCCCTCTCCCGCCTTCTTGCGTATTATAGTCGATCTGTACCACCCTTTCTAGACTGTGGCAATACATCTGAACATTGCCTTCATATAATAGCGAAGATGGAGCCCAGGAAGCCTAACCCAGACAATGACATGCGAGGGATATTTCTCAGCCGTCGTAAATGAACAGCTTCATGGCTAGACCGTCAAATAACTCCCGTAAATTATTCATGGTCCTGCAGTAAGCACTTTGGTGTAATCCCCTTCATTTGAAAACCTAACCACAAAATAATTATTATCCAAATCAATAAGCTGAAGCAAACCAACCAGCTTCCACATAGCATGTATACGTGCATGTGGGGCTTTGTACCCAATCACCCTTTCCAATAAGCGTACAATAATCATATTCCTCGTACTCTTGTCTACTTGATCGTGAACCCTATCCAAAAACCGTATCGAAGGCACATGATTCGATTAATCGATGATCACATCTTCCTCAAGCACCACAACATCCTCACCAAAACATACCATACCAGCCTTGGCACTTGTAGAAGCGTTATCGGCATTAGAAACTTTACTCGCATACGTAGCCTTGCCCTTATCGGCAGCCTCTACCTCCGGTGGGACATCCACTGTCTCATCCCCTTGTTCAACAGGATTCTCTAAATTTCGTTCATCCGTTCCAGCCACATCCATGGATGCTACCTCCGCCTCCATGGCCATCACATCCCATAACTCACCCCCCCTCTAAGCCACAACCCTTCTTCGTAGAAATCTGTCCATCCAGCGGTGTGGGGATGTTGGTCTTTCCAACGACGTCGGCGCCGACACATGAGGGATCTCCTCTGGTGGCCGCCCACTAAGGTTGCCATAAGAGATCGAAGACATAGTCACGCTAGGGTTTTGCATAAAGAGAAAAAACAAATATTATTAAAAAATTTGAAAATTATAATATATATAATTTTTAAAATATATTAAAAATTAAAAAATTATTAAAAATTATGAATAATGTAAAAAAAGTATTAAAAATATTACGATGTTGAATTCATTCTCCCAACATGGACTGTGAGAATTGCTTTTTATGCCTCAACAATAGCCTCGTCAAAGGCCAAAGAAGTAAGTTCAAGCATAATATATCCAACAAGAGTTGATGTTGTTTTACGCATCATGTATTATGGCTATTTTCTATAATTGTTTTGATAATTTCTATAATTGTTTGATAATAATTTTTATATTTATTCTTTTAATTTCATAGATTCGAATAATTTTATGTATTTTTAATGTTTTTTATAAATTGTTTATGTTTTTTATATAATTTTCATTTTTATTTAATTCTATATAATTTTATGATAATTTTATATTTTTATAAATTTCTATCATTTTCTTATATTTTTCTTAGTTTTAACAATCTTTATAATGTTTATATATTTTTATTATTTTTATAATCTTATAATTTTAATGATTTTAATATTATGATGTGATACTTTTGGATAAAAAATATTATTATTTTCTTTCTTTATTTCTTCTCGGAAATTTTTCTTTGAAGAGAGAAATATTGACCGAGTTTCGCTTCTTTATTTTTAGTGTACGAAATTTAAAAGATTGTGTTAATTTTGAGGAACAACGTTCATTTTCGAAAACCAGGGACGAAATATATGAGGCTTTTTAGGGCATGGGCCCTGCCATTTATTGTGTGAAAGAAAGAATGTATATGCGCGGTACTTTATGGCCTCATTAAAAAACTTTCTAAACCTAAATAGAGGAAAAGGGTATCCCGAAAACACCAGACTAACAGAAAAGTGTTAAACTAACACAAAACTAAGAAACTAAATAGGCCCTGCCAATTTTTTTAATGGTAATAGAATAATTATTTTTTAAAAAAAAAAAGATAAATTAATTTTATAATTCCTTTAATCTTTTTAAAATTTTATAAAAAATACTTTGATACACAAGCTTGTGTAAACTTTTGTTATACAAGCATTTTTATTTTAGGGTTTAGGGTTTAGTGTGTAGGGTGTAGAATTTAAGGTTTATGGTTAGAGTTTAGACTTTAGGGGTTTAAGGTTTAGATTTTAGGGGGTTAGGGCTAGGGATTTAGGTTTTAGATTTTATAACTTAAATATGAAGAGTCGTGTAAATATTTTTGACACAACTTGTGTATCAAAATATAACCTAAATTTGTTTATGACATCCCTCAAAAATTTTAATATTATTATAGTTCTTTTTACAAATTTATAGTTTCGTCCCTTATTGCCAGAAATGGCTTAGCTTCTAAGAAGATTATGTTATGGATCGGGTACTACGTGGTTCCCAATCACAATCATACATTATAAGATTATGACCGCTGAGGTTACTTCCTATTCCTAATTCCAAATAAATCCCAACCTGCTTCAACGGGAAATTCAGGGACTAATGTGATCAAAACAAATTCAAAAACCAATGTATGAAAATTAGTCAAATTCCAAACTAGATCAAGAAACCCAGGATCCTAACAAGTTGTTTCGGTTGTACATCAAATTTTACGACCAACAACTGATGGCACATGTAACCCTTCAATTCTAAGACCAATTTTTTGGTATAACCGTCGATATTCGATTCATGTATTTACTAATTCAAATTAGATACTGAAAAAACGCATTATAAAAGATTTAACATCTTACTCCACTATATTAACTAGTAATTTGTTCTAACTAGTAATTGGTTCTAAGATCAATTTTAATACACAACCAATATAAAATCCATGAATCATCTCTAAAACCACAACACATGAACAATTAACAAACATAAATCCTAGGTCTTTTTTGGTCCTCTATATATGCCTTAACACTAAAAAAATTAGATTTAGAATTTAGGGTTAAGATTTATGATTAGGATTAGAGTTTATGGTTTATGGTGTAGCCTTTAAGATTTAGGATTTAGGAGTTAGAATTTAAGGTTATAGATTAGAATTTAGTTTTTTAGTGTTAGAGCAAACATAGAGGTACCGAAAACTAGGGATGTTCATTGTTAACCAAAATACTATAACAATTAACATGTAGGTTCTATTCTTAGTGTAATTAGAACACATTATCTTTATACATTATCATTTAATTGCACTATAAACATAACTTACAAGTTAACTGTTGTAGCATTTTGGTTAACCATAAACACCTCTGCCAAAAACGAACATAAAATTTTTGTCCACAATTAACATAAGATGAAGTAAAACTCGATCCTCAAATGCTAATTAAGACATCATTTGGTTGTCTGAAAGGCCCGAGTAGACCAACTAATAGTTGGTTCTAAGACTAATTTTAATACACAACCAATATAAAATTCATGATTCCTCTATAAAACCACAACACCTGAAGGCCCTACTAAGAGGAGAGCACCATGAACTCCAGTTCATGGCCAGTTTATCAGTGAAACGTTAAATTAATTGTTAAAATTAATAAGATATTTTTTTCGTTCTATAGGAATTCATTTTTGAGTTTTCACTCAAATTCCAAAAATGTCTGAGATGACTATGCTAATTAAGACATCATTTCGTTGTCTGAGTGATCCATAACTCCAAACATTAAGAAGTTAATTGCATTACATGGATGTTTACTCTAACAACATGCCACTACCATAATTAGCATTAAACCTTAATTAATTTAACCCTAATTTTGTAATTACCACATGAATCAAATGTTATAAATGCTACTATCTAACAATTGCAGCTAGCATTAATTACTTCATGCATGTGATGTTTTCGCAAAACTATTCATGTTTGTCAGGGTATTGCTCCAATCTGTAGAGCACATGATTTGCTATACATTGAAAACTTTATTTGCTGCTGCTGAATAGAATCATTGCTTTTTGGTATACATGATTAAGAGAATCAGTTAACATGCACCATTTAATTGTAATTAAATTCAGAATCCTGCAGTCACATGGAGCACATCATGTGTAAATTGTCTTTTTATGTTTATAATTATTTCAGGGGCTGTGCTTGTAAATTGAGCCGGATTACTCAACTTTATGTAAATTAGTCCAACATAAGACGTAGTTGGTCTGCAGACAGGAATGGATCAAGGGAGAACCGGACGGGTGGTCATTTTACCTAAAAATTTAAAATTTACATGTAACTTAATAAAATTTTATAAATTCGTCTCTTTAAATTAACATATGTTCATTCCATAACATCAAATTATGTGTCGTCTGTATTCGCTAATATCTTGTGTCACATTGTAAGGCACGTGGTAAGCGGGAAAGTGGAACCACATGAACGTCCAAACCATGGGGTTACAATTCTCGAGTTAAATTTATTTTATTTACCAATATTATTATGAAATTTCTGACCGCATTTGATGTCATAAATCGCATAATATTTTTTCTTTTAAAGAAGGCTTTAAAATTTTATTTTTTATTAAATAGAGATTACATTCTATATTGAGATTCAAATCCATACAAGATGATGCAATATAAGATTCCTTAGTCACTAGGTCAATCAGTGAATCTCTTTAAAATTTTAATTTTAAAACCCTTTAAGAAATATTATTTTGAGGGTATTTATATACCTTTATAAGATATTTAAATAGGCATGTTTGTGTAAAAAAAATCACATTGCATATGCATTAAATATTGCATCAAAAATATTTTTCATACATTGGCGGCAGAAAATTTATTTTTCACAACTGAGCTTAATTTAGGGTTTAGGGATTTATGTTTAATGATTTTGTATTTATAGTTTAAGAGACTAATCAGATGACATTAAGTTCACTCTAAAAGTGTCACGTCATAAAAACATAAAAATACATAGATTTATAAAGTTGTTAAATTTTTTATAAAAATATAGAATTATAAATATTATTAAAAATTTTGAAAAATGTAAAAAAATATTAAAAATATTACGATGTTGAATTCATTATCCCAAAATGGACTATGAGAATTGTTTTTGATGCCTCAACGGTAGCCTCGTCAAAGGCCTAAGAAGTAAGTTCAAGCATAATATATCCAACAAGAGTTGATGCTGTCTCACCCATCCTGTATTATGACTATTTTCTATAATTGTTTTGATAATTTCTATAATTTTTTAATAATTTTTATATTTATTCTTTTAATTTCATAGATTTGAATAATTTTATGTACTTTTTAATGATTTTTATAAATTGTTTATTGTTTTTATATAATTTTCATTTTTAGTAAAATTCTGCATAATTTTATGATAATTTTATATTTTTATAAATTTCTATCATTTTCTTATATTTTTCTTAGTTCTAACAAATTTTTATAATGTTTATATATTTTTATTAATTTTTTATAATTTTAATGATTTTAACATTTATGATGTGATACTTTCATATACAAAAAATATTATTATTTTCTTTCTTTATTTTTTCTCAAAAAGTTTTCTTTGAAGAGAAAAATATTGACCGAGTTTCACTTTCTTATTTTTAGTGTACGAAGTTTAAAATACTGTGTTAATCTGAGGAACAACGTTTATTTTCAAAAATTAGGGACGGAACATAGGAGGCTTTTTAGGGCCCGGGCCCTGCCAATTTTTTTAATGGTGATAGAATAATTGTTTTTTTTAAGATAAATTAATTTTATAATTCTTTTAATCTTTGTAAAATTTTATGAAGAATACTTTGATACGTAAGCTTGTGTAAACTTTAGTTTATACAGGAGCCTTACAATGTTAGGGTTTAAGATTTTAGGTTAGAGTTTAGGGGTTTAGTGTGTAGGGCGTAGAATTTAAGGTTTGTGGTTAGAATTTAGAGTTTAAGGTTTAAAGTTTAGATTTTAAGGCGTTAAGGCTAGGGATTTAGGTTTTATAACTTAAATATGATGGATTGTGTAAAAAAAAATTTACACACAAAATATAACCCAAAATTTATTATGACATCCCTTAAAAATTTTAATATTATTATAATCTTTTTTACAAATTTATAGTTTCGCCCTGATTGCCAGAAATGGCTTTGCTTCTAAGATGATTATGTTATGGATCGGGTACAACGTGGTTCCCAATCACAATCCTACATTATAAGATTATGAGCGCTGCGGTTACTTCCCATTCCTAATCCCAAATAAATCCCAACCTGCTTCAACCGGAAATTCAGGGACTAATGTGATCAAAACAAATTCAAAAACCAATGTAAGAAAATTAGTCAAATTCCGAACTAGATCGAGAAACTCAGGATACTGTTAAGTTGGTTTAGTCGTAGATCAAAATTTTCGACCAACAACTGATGGCACATGTGACACTGTCGGATAAACATTGTTTTTCTTTCTTTTTTTAATAAAATAATATAAACTAATATCCCTCAAATTTGATGACCGGGGAGATCATAGAATTGAAAGGGTTGGGGGTCATGGCAGTTGGTGGGGAAAACACGATTCTATTTCATATTAATATGTTTAATGATGATTTATTCATACTCATCCAAATGTTCATTCCATATTTGAAAAAGGCTAAAAGAAATAGTAAGTATAAAAAAGAAATAGATTTGTTTAAAAGATGAATTGACCTTACACTTTAATATTTCAGGTTCGAGTTTAACTCAATTAAACTGGTTCTTTTTATATAATAGGTAATTTCTAACGTCCTAAACCCGACTCAAATATTATGATCGAATCTAGAAGGTTGTATTCGTCACCGAAGAGATCCAAAAAATAATTCAATGAGTTAAAATGAAAATAAAACTTTAGTTGTTACCCATTAGTCACCGAATAAACTAACTTAATATAAAATTCTTAAAAATCACTTAAAAATTGCCTCATATATTAAAGTATTTAAAATATTAAAAATAAAAGTGTAAATACTTCAAACACAGTTTAACAAATTCTCATGCCAATAACCGGAAATAAAATAGATAAAGAATATTTATTAGTGAATAAATAAAAAAAGTATGAGACTCAATCCTTCGAATCTCGAATCCACTTTTAAATACCAGAATGATATGAAAAGTGGAAACTAAAGGTTTAAACTAGAAAGCTCAGTGTGGTCATGCGTTGTGTAATAAACAAACAGGAAAAAAAATACCAGAGAACATGCACAATCAGTCAACAACGCACACGATACATCTGTAGATGCAGTAATGAGCCTACAGGCTAATAAGATACTACTCGACCCAGCCACTCATACTCCGGTCCAACCTTACTTAGAAGCAGAACCAGTAGTCGACATTAGAAGTAGTAACCAAAAGAATTATTCAAAAAGTAGAAATAGATCATTTTTTATGAAATAGAGAGTTATGACATTTTTATGTTGGAATTTGAACCCATATTTTTTTTGAACAATTTCTATCTAAGGGGAGGGAAAAAGGGAATTTTTGTTCCTATTGGGTCTTGAGCCAATATTCTTAATCCTTTGACAATACACACATATCTTGTAGACAAAGCGATTTGAACTCAAGTCTCATAAGATAAACATTATCTGCTGAAACCACTTATTGGGTTTAAAAATAGATAGTTTTAAGTGTTCAAAAAACATATTTTTATATCAAAACTCCAGAAGGGTCCCGCTAGACTCTATTGTCCATCCGCTTCCCCAATAAAGTTATGACATTTTTATGTTGGAATTTGAACCCATATTTTTTTTGAACAATTTCTATCTAAGGGGAGGGAAAAAGAGAATTTTTGTTCCTATTGGGTCTTGAGCCAATATTCTTAATCCTTTGACAATACACACATATCTTGTAGACAAAGCGATTTGAACTCAAGTCTCATAAAATAAACATTATCTGCTGAAACCACTTATTGGGTTTAAAAATAGATAGTTTTAAGTGTTCAAAAAACATATTTTTATATCAAAACTCCAGAAGGGTCCCGCTAGACTCTATTGTCCATCCGCTTCCCCAATAAATGTAACAATACAATACATGCTAATAACAGAAAACAGATATGTACAAAAGTAGAATATTTCAGTGTACTTTTTATAACATTCAACAGAACAGAAACATAAACATTAGCATGCAATATTAATCATAAATCGTGCAGGAGACGTAGTCAAGAAACAGAAAATTACAGTTCAATATGCAGAATACATCAGATATTGATTTACCTAGACCGAATATTATAATACAGTAAACATGATAGTTAACAATAAAACAATAAATCAAATTTAACAGAAACATAATGTGAGGTTAGAAATGGGCAGCAGTTGAGACCTCCACAAGGGTCGTGGGTGGCGCCCCCTGCGGATTCCCTCAAGTTTAATATTGATGCTTCAGTAAAAGGTAACTATGACGAAGCTGGTATTGGGAGAATTTTACGAGATCATTTGGGCTGCTGGCGGTGAATTGGATTACTCAACAAAGCTTGGTTCCTGATGTCTTCGTAGAGGTTGTGTCGAAATGCATGCAGGCATTTCTGTTCTAAACCTCGTTGTAAAATCAATTTTGCTTTCAGGGAAAGTAATTGTGCTGCTCATGGGTTAGCTAAATGTGGTGTTAGTAGGGAAACAAATTTCTTGTGGACTGCTGAATAATGTATGTAGGGGATGGGTTGCTAGTTCTCGGGTTACGGGTTGATGACCATAATGTTTTGTTGGTTTCCTGGCATTGATTTACTGTAGTGTATGGTCGTTATTGTAAGGAACGATATGAAAGTTACTATTGATTAATAAATTCGGGTACTCTTTTTCCCTATTAGGATTACAAGAATTTTTAATGAGGTCTATTTTTTTAAAATAATTTTTTTACTGAATTGAAGTTTATTCAGAATTAAACGTTCCAACGAAATCCTTTTCACTCAACCTCACGACACACAATGAAATCCAGCCAGTCCCCTATAAATAACAATGATAATAAATATGATTCGATTATTCAAAATACAAACGCATTGAATTAACACGAATGTAGGTGCGACATACTTATCCGAGTCTAGAAGGGTGTGGTAGCCAAATTTGGTAAAAATACGATCTGCGCAGTGGGGTTCAAATAGAGGTGATAAACGGATCATTTCGGTTCGGTTTCGATTCAGGTAATTTTGGGTATGATATTATTCGGTTTAAATTCGGTTTCGGTTCGGTTCAGTTCAGTTCGGGTCTATTATGATTCGGGTCGGTTGATTTTCGGTTCGGTTATTTTTTGTTCGATTATTTTCGGTTCGGTTGATTTCAGTTCGGGTCAATTTCGGGTCAGTGGGAGATTGGTCGGTTTTAATCGAGTTTTTAGGCCGGTCAATTTTTTACACCCTATATATAGATTTATAAAGTCAATATATTTAAATTTTTGGTGAGTTGCGTGGTTGTTCATATCCTATCTTTATTTATTTTTATTAATATCTTTTCTATATTTTCGGGTTGTCTTTGGTTCGGGTCTATTCGGTTCGGTTGAAAATCGGTTCAGGTCTATTTCAGTTCAACTAAAATTCGGATCGATTTCAGTTTGATTCGGTTTCGGATCAAATTTCGGGTCATCATGTACAGGTTGATTTCGAGTTTCAATTCGAATAAATCGATTCGATTTTCGAGTTTCGGGTCAAGTTTACCAGGTTTAAGTTCAAACTGTGGTTGTTTCAAACAAGGGCAGAGGGGTTTTGGTTTTTCTCGGTCAGGTCAGGAGTGACGGTGTACTTTGATTGCGGCTAATTTATATAAATAACCCCTTAAAAATAATTATTTAAGTAAATAACCTTCATCAAAGATTATTTAAATAATGTTCCCTTTTAGTTCACGTATGTTGATCTCGAGTCCTATTAAAAACGAGTTTCAAACTTACGTTGAGTTAAAAGTGAGTTATGTGTAAAATAAACAATTAAATTTAATTTTTTTCTTTCTTACCTAACTACTCAACATAGAATTCACGTTTAGTTAAAAGCGAATTTTGTCCTATATAGGCTAAAACACCACTTTTTCATAATTTTTTTATTTTTTAAAATTAGGGACCTAATGTGTAATTATTCTTTTCTGAGAATAAAATAGGTTAGAAACACCAGTTTTTCATTTTTTTATTTTTAATCCAAAACAAAAAAGTTTTATTAAAAAATAATTCATAATTCAACTTTTAATTAAATTCATTTAAAAACTATTAAATAAATTAAAAGGATAATTTTTTATCAAAATTTTTATCAAAAATAAATAATCACACTTAGGTCCTCATGATTTCAAAAGTTATTAAAAATAGTTAATGGTGCATATCGCGCATATGATTAGCGATACATATCGGTACATGACGTTTACTCTAGAATCTTACTTGAAACATGATATTTGCTTATGTGTATATATATATATTAGGGGAGCGAATGAGCCTAGAGTAAATGCCATGTACCAATATGTACCACTAATCATGTTGATATACACCATTAACTATTTTAATAAGTTTTGAAATTATGAGATCTAAAACGTGATTATTCTTTTTTTTAGAATAAAAATGTGTTAAAACACTTTTTTACTTTTTTTCATATTTTTTATTTTTAAATTCAAAAATAATGAAGTTATTAAAATAAAAATTGGACAAAAAATTAAAAAAATTCAAAAATATCCCGAAAAGTATTTTAATATATTTTACTCTAAAAAGAAATAATCACATTTTAGGTCTCTGATTTCAAAAGTTATTAAAATAATTAATGATACATATCAGTGTATATGATTAGTGGTACATATTGGTACATGTCGTTTATTCTAGAATTTTCCTTAGGGTAGTTTTGTTGTGTTGCAGCTTAGGATAAGGTTAAATTAAGGTTGAATCTAACTTAAAATGTTACACAATTGGTAAGAATTTTAGTTCCAACCGAAAATGTTACATGAGGTAGAATTTAACTTAAAATATTACCCAATTTATAAGAATTCTGGTTACAACCTAAAATGTTATGGACAACATAATAATTTCGGTTACAACCTAAAATGTTACCTAATTGGTAAGAATTCTGGTTGCAAACCTAAAATATTGTGGACAATGTAATAATTTTGGTTTCAACTGAAAACCACCGTTTTTTAGCCTTTTATTAGGCTGCTTTACCTTAGACTTTTCCGTATATATTATCATAAAAATAAAATATTTTAAATAAAATTAAGATATATAAATAATATTAGGTAATTTAAGAAATAGGGTAAAACGTAGGCTATTTGAGGGAATTTGAAATTCAATTTCCAAAAGAAATGGGTCAATTGTTCAATAAGTCCTCAAATCCTTTAAGATTCTCGAGAAAGGAAGGGACTTTGGAGAAATTCTATTTTACCCCTAATTCCGGGATTCATTCAAATTAATCCCACAACTTAAACATTTCTTCAATTTAATCCCAAATTAAGAATTTTCACATTTTTTCCACGAACTCCTAACTTGATTTTTGGGGTGTGACATGATTTATATCGCATGAAAATTAAATATATTATCAATTGAGTCTTAGCTCGATGACAGTTGACACCTCAAAAAAAAATGGTGGATTTGAATGCACTAAACTTCAATTGTCTATAATTTAGAGGTATGGAGATTATGGATGATTTAAGTATTGTATAAGAAATTAAATATATAATAAATATAAATATTAAAAAAATATGTTAATATGCTTATGTTTAAAAGTTTAATAAAGCAGAAAGTATATCGATTGAGCTTTAGTTTTGCTATTATTGTTGTGATTACATCATATTGAAGGATGAAGGTTCAAATACGCTGAAGTACATAATATCCTTTTATTTTTTTGTAGGATGGGTTGGATAGTTTAGACTAGAGGTGTTCGTAGGCCGTACTGGATTAGGGTTGAGCTTATGCACGATGTCAAGGTGCTATTACAATTTTCCCAAAAAACATGTATAATAGGATGTGCAACGTCACAATATTTATATCTCAATATATACTTTTTCTTTTTTCGGTATGAGATTAATGTCCATCGTCTCTTTAGGACGTGACATTCTCCCCCACTAAACCTCGTGACGCTCTTGTCACAAGTCATATGCTCTCGTGTTGGGTCACTATCACGGTTTTCTATCCTGCCTACCCTACCCATTAGGCGCTCGGTGTGAAATCGGGCAGTCAAAGGGTTGCTCTAATACCACTTGTCACGGAACTATTACCCTCTTCCCAGAAGACATGTCTGATAGGATGTGTAGCGCCACCATATTTATATCTCAATATATCCTTTTTCCTTTCCGATGTACGATTCATGTCTCGTCTCTTTAGGACTTGACAATAAAATTAAGACATTTCATGCTTGCCGAAGCTTGGTCTGACCTAAAATATGAGCCTAAAATTCAGTCTAAACGTGCTTATATTTGTAAACAGTTAATCTAAGCTTGTTTGCAGCTCACACATATTATGTTTTTTTTAATATTTATTCTATTTTTAATTTAATATTGAATGATTTTATATATAATTTTCCTTTTATTAAATTTAATTTTTCCTTTTTATAAATTGATAACTTAACATAGTTTTTATAATTACATTATAGTATTGTATAATATTATATACTCAATTTTGATTTGATATACATTATGTATATATAAATAAAATAATATATTATGTTAAAAACTTAAGAAGCAGACCATGCCAACAATGGCGAATCTTGACAGGATAATTTTTGAATGTCTGATTAAAATTTTTAAAAATTTTGAGACTTTATTTGGATTTCTAAAAATTTTGAGGGAGGCCTAGTTATAACTTTTAAAACTATTATAAGGTGTAAATTGTAATGCAAATTTTTCAAAACTTTGAGGGTGCCAAAGCTTCCTTGACCTTGTTATTGTCCACACTTGCAGGTGGGGCGCTCGAGCTTTAAATGCTGGAGCTCAAACTCAAACCATAGTTTAAACGAACTTATTTTTTTTATCAAAGCATGTTTTAGATTTTTTTGTTCAAACCGTTAAACAGATCGAATTTAACATTGCATCACAGTAAAACAAAAAAGTTTAAAACTACTAAATATTAAATTAAAAACAACATTTACAAATAATACACAAATCCAACCCAAACTCGGCATAGAATGAACATCTAATTCAGAAATCTAGAAAATAAATAACCATTAGACAAAGATAGATATGGTACTAAAGCATGATGGAGCAAGACATGTCTTATTTAAGTATTTAACCTTAAAAAAGAGAAAGAAATGTGTTCTTTAACTCTGTCTATTCGTGTACATATTTTGTGTTAGGTTCAAATCGATCAACCAAATACGCTAAAAGGGGGTGAATTGACCTTTGAGTAAAATTGGTGGAAGCAATAGAAAATAAAAAATTTGCACAATGATTTATAGTGGTCTGACTTCTAAACTAAGTCTACTTCCACTACCTTAACTTTTTCACTAAGGATTTTCCACAAATTCACTAATTTGTCTTTTCTTTTTTTTAGGCTCAAGGAGATAACCTTTACATTGAGACACTCTCTTCCAAGAGAATACAAATTGAGCAAACAAGAAAAACCTCACAAGGCTGATATGTTTACAATTTAAGTACTCACCCAAAACCTAACACTTGAGCAAATATAACAATTAAGCTCACAAGTGTGTTCTACAAGGGAAAAAATGACAAAATTAAGCACTAGAACAATTAATCAAACATTAAATGTTCGTAGTTAGTTTCTTGTTGTTGTACGGCTGCTTGAAGAGGTCTTTTAAACCCTCTAATGACCCTATGACTGTTTCTATCCGTTGATGACTTTATTTCCAGCATTAAATGCAGTTATGCAACCTTCAGTATTGGTACGCGACTTTGGGTATCGGCACCTAAAGTAGAAAGAGCAATTATAGCATCTTTACACTGGGTACCGGTACGCGATACTTCTGTATCGGTACGGGACCACTCATGTCGGTACAGACTAGGCCGTATCGGTACAACGTTTAGCTACTGAAAAAATATGAAAACTTGGGGAACAAAGGGCGTATCGGTACAAAGCAAATGGGTACCAGTACGGCTGTCTAGGTATCGATACCGAGGGAAGAGTATCGATACTCAAAGCCCGTTTTTAACACTTGGGCTATTTTGAAAGCATTTAACATGTCAAAAATCATTTGAAAGCTTTTCAAACATATTTTTCAAGTTAATGGACTTTTGAAATATTTTTGCAAATTAGTTTAAGTCCAAAAACATTTTTCATTTAAGTTATATCAAAATCAAATATCTCAACATATTGAAGGATGCCCATCTTTTATATACCATTGACAGTCTTATTTGTAGTTTGGGAAGAGCTCTTGCCCCCATGCACTAAAATATTTTTATCTTTGTTTCGTATATTTTTTTTTAAAAAAGGTTAATTATAAATTTGTTCCTTCTACTTTTCAACATTTATGTGTTTATCTCTAACCCTGATTTCGTTCTTGGAATCATGGGTCGCTATTATATGTATGGAGGTGGTAAGGATTGTTTTGTTTGAATAATGAATCGTAGTATATTGGTTCTCAAAGTTAGGAATGTAAAAAGATGACCCGAAACGAAAACCCGACTGAAACCTACTCGAGTCATAATTTGTTTTGACCTGAGAAAGCAATGACCCGAAATTGATCTGTAACTGGCTGCTGTTAACCTAAACCCGAGTTGGACCTGATACTGTAGTAACCGAACCCGACCTGCATCTGACCGAGAATGACCTAAACCTGAATTGAACCTGTTACTGTGGACCTAAAACTTGACCTTCACCCAACTGATACGAACCCAAACCCGAGACTAACCTGGAAAATAATTGATATTACCCGACTGAAACGACTCGAGATTCGATTTTACCTGACTTGTTTTGAACTCGGCCAGTTTTGAACCCGACCTGTTGTTAACCTGAACTGATATTGACCTAGCTTGATATTATTATTTACCTAACCTATAATACCCCCTCCCCAGTCTAGAAGAAAACCGAGTTCAGAGACATTGACGATAAACAATGACGATGTATGAGCGGTGAGAATTTTGAAGATTTTTATTATTTCTAATGAGACAATGCAATATAACTATATCAATAACATTACTATGTGGTCATTAATGCAAAAGATTCATTTCATATTGAGTAAAAATAGTGAGAAGACCAATTTGCAGTATTATTAAAATTTAGGGACTAATTTGCAAATTGATGATCTTAATATTATTTAATATAAATAACAGTTTTAACATGTCATTCATAACAATATTGGGTCAGGGGTCAAGTTTCATGTCAATTGAACAACATTAGCTAGCTCGATTTATCTTAATCATACTTCAAGGACAAAAAAGTAAAGTATATAATTTACTAGCCCTTTCTTGTAAATCACTGTACCACTATGAAATACAATGATCACTTACCCAATATGCCCAGTTTCATACCATTTAGCCTTTATTCAAGAGCCCAATTTGCCTTACCAATATTAGTGACTAAACTGTAAGCTTTTAAACTTGTCCTTAGCCATTAACTGAATTACCTGAATCGGTAACTGTACTCAATAGTCCATATTGGTACACCTTTATAATATTTTAATCCAATATTTAACATAAGGATCGGTATGGACCACGTTGTACCGATATAATGTCTCACGGTGTTGGGGATCGGTACGGGCTTATCTCGTATCAATACCCTGTTCAATGCATGAATTCTAGAAACCATTTATCGTATCGTCACGCCATAACCCGTACTGATACACTGCTACAATAAAATTTTAGTGACGAAAATTCATATTGATACGCCTTTAAGCGTATCGATACCCAGTGTTAACCTGGTCAAATTATGCATGCTCGTATCGGTACGCACTTACCGGTATCGGTATGTCAGGGCCTATAATGACATATTATGTCTAGTTTTTATTCATTTTAGGCACCTAAACCATGTTCAATGTCTACGAAATTTTGCCTACAATTTTCTTGCATATATAACTTGTCGTATGCCAAGTTTCATGGCAAAACGAATCCATCTACTATGTTTTACAATATAGGTTCCAAATATGCCATTTCTACCAAAAAACCAATACCGTTATAAGTCCATTATTAACTCATTAGAATTGCTTCAGTCACATGCTATGGTTATGCATGTATTTACCATTCATTAGCATAATTCATGTATTTCACATCATATTTATACATCTATAATCAAGCAAATGCAAGCCTTATGCCAATGACATATCCATTAACATAATATGTTTTCTATCATCTATTAAGTCCGCGTAGTTAACAAGTGCATATTAGCTCCATAATAAAACATGTCATACTTGAATTTCATAAAACACACATAACCAAGACGTAAGGTATTCAATATACACTCATGCCAAATGCCACCATTCTAGGAGTTATAAGGTAAGGGAAACTTTACTAAGAAGCTTGATGATGTGACTTGCAACCTCTAACCACGATCAATACTTGGAAGTCCTTAAACCTAAAATATGCATGGAAATGAATGCATTAGGCATACTTTGCCTAGTGAGGTAGTGACCTTACAATATCATTATGTCAATTATAATGGATAACATAAGAATAATGTAAGCAATGCATATGGTGTCAATGACAAAAATTATCATAAAAGCAATATAAGCAATGTATATATGTTCAATGCTCGATGTCATGAATTTATTTCCACGTCTTGTTCTTGATTATTCTTTCAATAATATTGTCAATGTCTTTACGTGTCTTTTACATTGTTTTCCTTGGATCACTTCTGCACATAGGTAACTTTGGTCCGTGTTAAGCAAGCTCAAAGCACAAAGCAATGGCTTGTATCAATGTAATAACAATGAGTCAACGCTTCCTCCACCATCATCCATATGACACCCTTAATGTATACTCGTAGTCTGAATATACATTAAAGATGTTCAGATTCATAATCAGAAAACTTAACTTGTAAAATTTTTTATTTTTTTTTATATTTTTATACTATTCTTGCTTAACTAGTCTAGTGGCTGACCCTTTCTCGGTTTCTAATTTAAAACAATGTCAGGCAAGCACACCTAGTTTTGACCCTGAATTGGTTTGTAAAACTTATAAGTCAATTATTAAAATAAAAATACAATTCATAAATAAAACTATGTGTGTTGCCTAGACCCTTTCTTGATTTTGAAATTGTTACGTGATAGATAATAATCAAGGTACTTTTACTAGATCTATTTACTTTACTAATATTCTTAGTCCATAATTTCAAAGATAATACATCTATATTATCATACATATAGGTAAAACTTAGTTATACAGTACAGTTCACTTTAAAAATATTTACATGCCCACTAGTTTATCAAACTACGATAAGGATGTACATACTGTAACTTACTATAGTAACTTTACTTCAAAAGAACAACTTGTAATACCCTAAATTTCACAGTACTGTTTAAGGGTCATTTAGTACTAAGATAAGGGTTGAAAAGCTTACTTAGTGACTAAAATGACAAAAATATAAAAGTTAGGATTTTCCCAATTATGGATTGTAGAAAATAAATTTTTGAGGTTTTAAGGTGTCATGTGATAGAAGAAAGAGTAAAATAGGAAACTCATAAAATTTGGTTAAAATCCAAGGGAAATTGGAATGGGAATTCAAGGTTAAAGTTTAGTGACCAAAATGATAAGTTTTAAAACTTGGGTGATAGAAGTGGAAATATAAAAAGTTGAAGGACTAAAGTTGTAATTTCCCAAAAGTTAGGTGTTTTATTTTATAAATAGATAGAGCACCTAAAGGTGTGGATCGAATGAGGAATTACTAGTTTGATATGATATTTCGATTATTGGGAAAATCGTAGTCAAAGTTTAAGTAAAATTTGGATACCCTTATCGAACTGAAAAATTATGAAATTTTACCATATGATAAAGGAAGGTTATAAAAGTCATTTCCAAGTGTTGAAGAATTTATCAGTAATCATTTTATCCTATACATTGGTTAAACAGATTATGGAGAAAAATATGATATAGATTCTGGAAATAAAAATACAGAATAAGATAACGAATATCGATCGAACTGCAAAGTTAAGCGTGCTCAAAACATAGGATGCGTGACCTATCGGGAAACCTTGTGTCAGTACTTGAGATTGATAAAAAGTAATAAGTTCGATTTAATATTATGTGTATGAATATATGGTAAAGGATTATTAAGAGAATTTTATCCGATAAAGATTTCAGGTAAAATTATCAGTATATTGGACCAAGTAAAAATTTTAAGTTTGACTTTATAAATATGGAGATAAGAAATTTTTAGAATTTAATTGATAAGCCCGGTGAAGGGGAGATCACAGTAGAAGTAGTAAGTGAATATCGAGAAATTGGATCGAATCAAAATTTTAGAGCCTGTTCCATAAGTCATGGAAAATTTATAAAATATTATTTTATGAATAAATTATTAATTGGTTGATTGTGATCTAACTAGAATAGTTAGATTTTTACAAAATGGCAAAAATTTGTGATTTAAGTGACAAGTTTTGGTAATTTGGTCACAATGGCAATTTTGAAAATTTTTGAAAGTACCATGGGCAATATGGTAATTTCCCATGTGAAAGAATTACTCTAGTTTGGTTAGAGTTGAATGGAATTTGATTGGAATTGAACTAGAATGGCAACTAGTAAATATGAAACCAATTGAGGGACATTTTGGTAAATTGGAATAAAATAAATTAAAAATTCATTTTTAATTTCTACATGTGGCATAAATTAATAAAAGATGAACAAAAGTGTTCATCTTCTTCCCCCAATTCGAAATACAAGAGAAAAGTAGGGGGAAAATACACAAAATTTTCTCCAAGAATTTTGAAGGCTCCCGAACAAGATTCAAGTTTGGATCCGAATCAAAAGAAGGTTTGAGGTACCATGAAAGAAAAGATCGAATAAAGCATAGTGAGGCAAGCTAATAAATGACCCAGGTGAGTGTATTTTATTTATTTACTATATATGTGAGATGAATGAATGCATTTTTTATCTGTTTATATATATAATGTGAAGAAGACTTGCAATAAGTAACTTTGATAATAATGAAAATGTATGTTGATCAAAGAAATATTAAATGGTATATATGATACATGGACATGGAATAATGATTTATCTAGGATAAATCGGATTTCAGATTTTGGGTATGAAATGCCCATTATCGAATTATGGTTGATAGTTTTGATGAATCAGATAGTGCAGATGAAATATGAGATGAGAATTGCCCTATTATACGAACAATGATGATTGATCTATAAGGAAATAAATTGCCCAAGTACTAGTGCGAAGTCTTGGTATAATTGGATATCCAAAAAGAGTTATAACAGCTGCGAATCAGCACTACAGTGCTGAGATAAAGTAGGCACAACGGTGCTAAAGGGAAAGTAGGCACTACGGTGCTGAAGGGAAAGTAGGCACTACGGTGCTGAATGTATGAGGAGCAAAGAGCTTCCTCGAGTAAGTACTCACGATTAGACACTATGGTGTTGTAGACACTACGGTGTCGGACTCGTATACCATAAGTTCATATGAGAATCTTTGGTATAGTTGGATATCCATAGGGTCTTAGCAGCTGCGTCAAAGCACTATGGTACAAGAAATACTCTACGGAGTCTAGTTCAAACACTACGGTGTTAAAAGGAACAAAATGTGCTAGGATGAGGAGCAAAGGGCGTCCTCGAGTACGTACTCATCTCAGTCACTTCGGTGATGTAGACGCTAAAGTGTTGTAGACACTACAGTGTCGTGATGACCCGCATACCATGGCATCACATGATTTTGTACTTTGGGCTATGATAAAGGAAATGACATGCAAATGGCTGCATAACGAAAGTATGACTATGTGGATATGGTATGTAAATGATTACGTGATAAAGCATGACTACTTGATGATCATGAATCATTGATATCATGATTCTATGAAAAAGTTGACAGATGATATGAATCATATTGAGAGCTTGTATATGTTAAAGAAATTATTGTGCATGTGAATACCTAATGAACATAGAACAATGATGGCATGATTTTATACTTTGGATATAATACTTGAAAAGCATTATGGCCAGTAGTTAAGCTAAAAAGTTTAGTGTACATAAGATGGGTAGGACAGATGGAATCCTATGATTACAATAATATAATGGTTAAAAAAGAGCTATATATGATTAAAATGTTTTTAACTGCAATTGGAAATTGGTTGCCAATATGCAGGGTTGAGTTAATTATAATCATTGGTTTGTATTGTTATGGTTATACCGCACTAAGTTATATTTAACGTGTGTTTTGTGTTACACGTAGGTACTTTGGACTAGATAGCAGAGGAGGAGCTACACATCAATGGATCAAGCTAGCTGGTATTATCAGTAAGTATCACCACATCCTAGTCTAGTGGGGCATGTATAGATATTAAATAGTTAACCATTCTAAATGATCTAGCATTACAACTTAGTTTGAAGAATTAAAAATAATTAGAAAATGTGCTTTAAACAGTTTTTAACTTAGTTGGTTGTTTATCGTGTAGTGATTATGAAAGCTGAGAAAAGGCCAACCACTGAACTACTTTGTTGAGGTTCAAAAAACATTTACAAGTCAAAAAAGTAGTGTAAAACAGTTAGTAGCATCTTTAATGTGTATTCAGATGTCGAATATACGTTGAGGGGGAGATAAGGAATTTTTAGAATTTAATTGATAAGCCCGGTGAAGAGGAGATCACAGTAGAAGTAGTAAATGAATATCGAGAAATTGGATCGAATTGAAATTTCAGAGACTGTTCCATAAGTCATTGAAAATTTATAAAATATTATTTTATGAATAAATTATTAATTGGTTGATTGTGATCTAACTAGAATAGTTAGATTTTTACAAAGTGGCAAAAATTTGTGATTTAAGTGACAAGTTTTGGTAATTTGGTCACAATGGCAATTTTGAAAATTTTTGAAAGTACCATGGGCAATATGGTAATTTCCCATGTGAAAGAATTACTCTAGTTTGGTTAGAGTTGAATGAAATTTGATTGGAATTGAACTAGAATGGCAACTAGTAAATATGAAACCAATTGAGGACATTTTGGTAAATTGGAATAAAATAAATTAAAAATTTATTTTTAATTTATACATGTGGCATAAATTAATAAAAGATGAACAAAAGTGTTCATCTTCTTCCCTCCAATTCGAAATACTAGAGAAAAATAGGGGGAAAATACACAAAATTTTCTCCAAGCATTTTGAAGGCTCCCGAACAAGATTCAAGTTTGGATTCGAATCAAAAGAAGGTTTGAGGTACCATGAAAGAAAAGGATCAAATAAAGCATAGTGAGGCAAGCTAATAAATGGCCCAAGTGAGTGTATTTTATTTATTTACTAAATATGTGAGATGAATGAATGCATTTTTATCTCATTTTATATATATAATGTGAAGAAGACTTGCAATAAGTAACTTTGATAATAATGAAAATGTATGTTGATCAAAGAAATATTAAATGGTATATATGATACATGGACATGGAATAATGATTTATCTAAGATAAATCAGATTTCAGATTTTGGGTATGAAATGCCCATTATCGAATTATGGTTGATAGTTTTGATGAATTGGATAGTGCGGATGAAATATGAGATGAGAATTGCCCTATTATATGAACAATGGTGATTGATCTATAAGGAAATAAATTGCCGAAGTACTAGTGTGAAGTCTTGGTATAATTGGATATCCAAAAAGAGTTATAGCAGCTGCAAACCAACACTACGGTCTTTGAGATAAACTAGGCACTACGGTTGCTAAATGGAAGGGAAAGTAGGCACTACGGTGCTGAAGGGAAAGTAGGCACTACGGTGCTGAATGTATGAGGAACAAAGAGCATCCTCGAGTAAGTACTCACCATTAGACACTATGGTGTTGTAGACACTACGGTGTTGGACTCAGATACCATAAGTTCATAAGAATCTTTGGTATAGTTGGATATCCATAGGGTCTTAGCACGCGTCAAAGCACTACAGTCAAAAGACTATGGTACAAGAAATAATCTACGGAGTCTAGTTCAAACACTACGGTGTTAAAAGGAACAAAATGTGCTAGGATGAGGAGCAAAGGGCGTCCTCGAGTGCGTACTCATCTTAGTCGCTTCGGTGATGTAGGCGCTAAAGTGTTGTAGACACTATAATGTCTTGATGACCCGCATACCATGGCATCACATGATTTTGTACTTTGGGCTATGATAAAGGAAATGACATGCAAATGGCTGCATAACGAAAGTATGACTATGTGGATATGGTATGTAAATGATTACGTGATAAAGCATGACTACTTGATGATCATGAATCATTGATATCATGATTCTATGAAAAAGTTGACAGATGATATGAATCATATTGAGAGCTTGTATATGTTAAAGAAATTATTGTGCATGTGAATACCTAATGAACATAGAACAATGATGGCATGATTTTATACTTTGGATATAATACTTGAAAAGCATTATGGCCAGTAGTTAAGCTAAAAAGTTTAGTGTACATAAGATGGGTAGGACAGATGGAATCCTATGATTACAATAATATAATGGTTAAAAAAGAGCTATATATGATTAAAATGTTTTTAACTGCAATTGGAAATTGGTTGCCAATATGCAGGGGTTGAGTTAATTATAATCATTGGTTTGTATTGTTATGGTTATACCGCACTAAGTTATATTTAACGTGTGTTTTGTGTTACACGTAGGTACTTTGGACTAGATAGCGAGGAGGAGCTACACATCAATGGATCAACTAGTTGGTATTATCGGTAAGTATCACCACATCCTAGTCTAGTGGGGCATGTATAGATATTAAATAGTTAACCATTCTAAATGATCTAGCATTACAACTTAGTTTGAAGAATTAAAAATAATTAGAAAATGTGCTTTAAACAGTTTTTAACTTAGTTGGTTGTTTATCGTGTAGTGATTATGAAAGCCGAGAAAAGGCCAACCACTGAACTACTTTGTTGAGGTTCAAAAAACATTTACAAGTCAAAAAAGTAGTGTAAAACAGTTAGTAGCATCTTTAATGTGTATTCAGATGTCGAATATACGTTGAGGGGGAGATAAGGAATTTTTAGAATTTAATTGATAAGCCCGGTGAAGAGGAGATCACAGTAGAAGTAGTAAATGAATATCGAGAAATTGGATCGAATTGAAATTTCAGAGACTGTTCCATAAGTCATTGAAAATTTATAAAATATTATTTTATGAATAAATTATTAATTGGTTGATTGTGATCTAACTAGAATAGTTAGATTTTTACAAAGTGGCAAAAATTTGTGATTTAAGTGACAAGTTTTGGTAATTTGGTCACAATGGCAATTTTGAAAAATTTTGAAAGTACCATGGGCAATATGGTAATTTCCCATGTGAAAGCATTACTCTAGTTTGGTTAGAGTTGAATGAAATTCGATTGGAATTGAACTAGAATGGCAACTAGTAAATATGAAACCAGTTGAGGGACATTTTGGTAAATTGGAATAAAATAAATTAAAAATTTATTTTTAATTTATACATGTGGCATAAATTAATAAAAGATGAACAAAAGTGTTCATCTTCTTCCCTCCAATTCGAAATACTAGAGAAAAATAGGGGGAAAATACACAAAATTTTCTCCAAGCATTTTGAAGGCTCCCGAACAAGATTCAAGTTTGGATTCGAATCAAAAGAAGGTTCAAGGTACCATGAAAGAAAGGATCAAATATAGCATAGTGAGGCAAGCTAATAAATGGCCCAAGTGAGTGTATTTTATTTATTTACTAAATATGTGAGATGAATGAATGCATTTTTATCTGTTTATATATATAATGTGAAGAAGACTTGCAATAAGTAACTTTGATAATAATGAAAATGTATGTTGATCAAAGAAATATTAAATGGTATATATGATACATGGACATGGAATAATGATTTATCTAAGATAAATCAGATTTCAGATTTTGGGTATGAAATGCCCATTATCGAATTATGGTTAATAGTTTTGATGAATTGGATAGTGCAGATGAAATATGAGATGAGAATTGCCCTATTATATGAACAATGGTGATTGATCTATAAGGAAATAAATTGCCGAAGTACTAGTGTGAAGTCTTGGTATAATTGGATATCCAAAAAGAGTTATAGCAGCTGCAAACCAACACTACGGTGCTGAGATAAACTAGGCACTACGGTGCTAAAGGGAAAGTAGGCACTACAATGCTGAAGGGAAAGTAGGCACTACGGTGCTGAAGGTAAAGTAGGCACTACGGTGCTAAAGGTATGAGGAACAAAGAGCATCCTCGAGTACGTACTCACCATTAGATGCTACAGCGTTGTAGACACTACGGTGTTGGACTCGTATACCATAAGAATCTTTGGTATAGTTGGATATCCATAGGGTCTTAGCAGCTACGTCAAAGCACTACAGTGCAGGAAAGACTCTACAGAGTCAGGAAAGAATCTACGGAGTCTAGTTCAAACACTACGGTGTTAAAAGGCACAAAATGTGCTAGGATGAGGAGCAAAGGGCGTCCTCAAGTACGTACTCATCTTAGTCGCTTCGGTGATACATACGCTAAAGCGTCATAGACACTATAATGTCTTGATGACTCGCATACCATGGCATCACATGATTTTGTACTTTGAGCTATGATAAAGGAAATGATATGCAAATGCCTGCATAAAGAAAGTATGTCTATGTGGATATGGTATGTAAATGATTACGTGATAAAGCATGACTACTTGACGATCATGAATCATTGATATCATGATTCTATGATAGAGTTGACAGATGATATGAATTATATTGAGATCATGTATACGTTAAAGAAATTATTTTGCATGTGAATACCTAATGAACATAGAACAATGATGGCATGATTTTATACTTTGGCTATAATACTTGAAAAGCATTATGGCCAGTAGTTAAGCTAAAAAGTTTAGTGTACATAAGATGGGTAGGACAGATGGAATCCTATGATTACAAAAATATAATGGTTAAAAAAGAGCTATATATGATTAAAATGTTATTAACTGCAATTGGAAATCGCTTGCCAATCTGCAGGGTTGAGTTAATTATAATCAGTGGTTTGTATTGTTATGGTTATACCGCACTAAGTTATATTTAACGTGTGTTTTGTGTCACACGTAGGTACTTTGGACTAGATAGCAGAGGAGGAGCTACACATCAATGGATCAACTAGTTGGTATTATCAGTAAGTATCACCACATCCTAGTCTAGTGGGGCATGTATAGATATTAAATAGTTAACCATTCTAAATGATCTAGCATTATGACTTAGTTTGAAGAATTAAAAATAATTAGAAAAGATGCTTTAAACGGTTTTTAACTTAGTTGGTTGTTTATCGTGTAATGATTATAAAAACTGAGAAAGGGCCAACCATTGAACTACTTTATTGAGGTTTAAAAAAATTACAAGTAAAAAAATCAGTGTAAAACAGTTAGTAACATCTTTAACGTGTATTCAGATGTCGAATATACGTTGAGGGTGTTACACAGCTCCTTCTCGCTAGTATAATTCGGAGAACCTACGTGTGAAATAGAACACATGCTAAGTAACGGCTTAGTGAGGCAATTAAACTTATTTAAATAAAAACATGCAATAATGCATTACAATATATCATATGGGAATGCAATTCAGTTCCTGCAAAATGGCAAGCGATCCCAATACAGTTTATTTCATAACATATAATAATTATAATTATAATTCTCATGCTATCAGTATTCATCAGTCATCAGGAAATGATATATAATATAATGTTCTTTAAAGATAGCTCCTCATTAAAGCACCTCGTTAGTGCCATTAGCACTATAGGCTTGGATCCCCAGGGGGCACACCAAGGGCTTGGGTCCCCAAGGTGTATGTGACACCGTAGTAGTCACAAAAACATGTAATCATATCATAATTTGAGTGATGCAGATGCGTAGGACTCTATGGATATCCAACTATACCATGGACTCTCATAACATAATACTTGGGCAAAATCAACATTCCATAATTAAAGCATCAATATAATTCTTATAAGTCGATATTAGGCAGTTCATACCCAATATCTAAAATCTAATTAATCTTAGATAAATCTTTATGACATATCAATGTATCACATATGCCATTTAATATTTCTTGCCATTTGCATAACTTTGATCAACATATATTTTCATTAATATCAAGGTTGACTTATCGCAAGTTTTCCTCATCTCAGATATATAAAATAGGTAAAATATACACTCACCAGTAGCGATGCAAAAGTAGCCTCACTAAGTTTATTCGGTAACCTTTTCTTTTCCTCTAATACTCGTGTCTCCCTCAGTCTCTCTCAAAACTGTAGAAGACCTATCGAATACACACATTACCATACTTTTGTGAGACTCAAATCTAACATAGCTAACTTAATTTACAAAACATAATTATTCAAATATAAAATATTTCTGAAATTTTCCTCCGATTTCCATGTGATTGCCGATTTGGTCCTTGGGTCCTTAGTGACCATTTTGGACATCAAACTACTTCATCAAACTTAAACTAGAACAATTCCAACACTATTTATTCATTTCAGATTTTTATCCCTTCAAGCTTCAAACATTCTAAAGTGACACTTTAGTTACTAACTTCACAAATATACTTGAATTCATATATTAATCAACCAATCCAACATTTCTAAAACTCTACCAACTTTCCCTTTAATTTAAGGCACCAACCGAATTCGTCCATCCCAAAAATCTACATGGCTGATTTAATCCTTCAACCTTTACAAGGACTTTAATTTGATCCCTACATCATAATTTGACTTATACAAATCTTAATCTTTCAAGTACACTATTAAAATAATTTTTCAAAATATTTCTCCTTAAAATTTTTTTTCCAGCCAAAATAATCCTTTAATCCTAAAAGGATTATTTTTGACCAAATCATCATTCTAACATTATAAAAATGACATTTTCATCACCAATTCATCACCTCCTTCATCAAATAATTATTCAAAAATAATCCCCATAATTTTCCTTCTTTACTGAAATGCTCCCTTTAATTTTCCTAAGGGAGAATTTTCATTCTAACATCACAATAAGCCTTCTTGTATCACAAATCGTTCATTTTCATCCTTAACTCAATTTTCCCAATTAAATCCCAAATTCTAAGGTTAGGGTTTATAACCTTGAATGTAAAATTAAACTAGATTCAAGCTTGTTTTCATGCCTACAACATCTTATTTATTCAAATCAAACTTCACATTCAACATGTATTCATAAATCTCACAATATTCTTCTTCAAAAACATAAACTATACTTAAACTTTTCATGCAAAACTACCATCAAAATGAAGAGAATTAAGCACATATCACTTTACCTTGATTTATTTTACTTGAATCTAGCCTTTAAACCTTCAAAATTAGCTTGAAAATGGAAATTTTCTTTTTTTTCTCTTCTTTCTTCCTCCTTCACGACATAAGCAACAAAGATGGACAAAAATTTTGTTTAATTTTTAACTTAATATTATCCTAATTAACTAAATTTTTGCCACTTATCAACTTAAAATGAATATTAAATTTATTTTAATCCAAAGTACTAATTTGCCCTTCAACTAAATTCATACTTACAATTCTTCTTCAAAAATGCCACTCCATTACATTTGAACCAAATTAGTCCCTCCTTAACCGGCCACCTTATAAAATAACATAAAATTTTATTTTATGATATATATTTGATTCAAATACCGAGATTCAGTTAATGCGATTTTCAAATTTTCGAACTATCGAGTTTAATCCAAAAATTTCACATTTTCTAATGTCCATATTATAATATTGTCATAATAAATCTCCCATATTTATGGAGTCAAACTCCGAAACTTGGATTCAATCCAAAATACTGATGATTACTCGAAATCTTTATAGGATAAATTTTTTTCTTAAAATCCTTTAATAAATATTCATATGAATTATTCCTAATTTTTTGAGTCAATTATATCGATCAAAAACACGAATATGGGACCTTCTCAGAGGTCACCTATCCTAGTGCTACTCTGGTCTGAACACGCTTAACAATTTTATTCGATCCAAATTCGATACTTTCTACTGCATCTTAATTCTCAAATCTGATATCAAAATTCTTATTTTGATCAGATTTACCCTTACTAAATAAAAATCACTTGATATTTTACACTTTAGTCCCCAAACTTTTACTAAAGTGTTATTTTGGTCACTAGGCCTTATTTTTTTCAGATTCAGATCGAACTTCATATAAATCCTTAACTAACGAAAAAAAATATTTTTGGGGTATTACAATTCCTTCTCCCTTAAGAAAATTCGTCCTTGAATTTTAGAACGTACCTGGGTTAAAAAGTTGCGGGTACTATTCCTTCATCTTCTTTTCAGTTTCCTATGTGGCTTCTTCGACTTTGTGATTTCTCCATAATACTTTAACCAATGGGATTTTTTCCTTAATTCTTTGACTCCGTACGCTAAAATTTCCACTAGTTCCTCTTCGTAAGTCAAATCTGGTTGCAGTTCAATTTCTTCAGGAATGATGACATGTGAAAGATCTGATCGATACCTTTGAAGCATCGACACATGAAATACGTCATGAATCTTGCTCAACTCTAGAGGTAACGCTAATTGGTAAGCCACTGGTCCAACTCTTTTTAGAATCTCATATGGCCCAATGAATCTGGGACTAAGCTTTCCTTTCCGACCAAATCGTAACACCTTCTTCCAAGGGGAAACTTTTAGGAATACTTTGTCCCCTCCTTCATATTCAATATCTTTCCTCTTTCTGTCTACATAAGCTTTCTGTCTGTCTACGGTGACTTTAATATTCTTCTGAATAATTCTTACTTTGTCCTCCATTTCTCGAGTTAAATCAATCCCACCTGTTTTTGGATCATTTAGAACATTTCGGTCTTGTAACTCAAACCAATTAAGAGGAGTTCTACACTTTTTCCCATAAAGTGCTTTAAAAGTTGCCATCTCAATACTTGCTTGATAACTATTATTGTAAGAAAATTCAGTTAAAGGCAAGTATTTTTCCCATGATCTTGTAAACTCAATTATACAAGCTCGAAGCATGTCTTCTAGAATTTGTATTATTCGCTCTGATTGCCCATCTATATGCGGGTGAAATGCTGTACTAAAATTTAATTTAGTACCCAAAGCTTCATGTAATGCACCCCAAAATTGAGAGGTAAATCTTGGGTCTCGATCTGACACAAATGATACCAGAATACCATACAGTCGTACTATTTCTCTGACATATAGTTCTGCGTATTTATCTAAAGAATAGTCCATACGAACTGGTATAAAATGTGCAGACTTTGTCAGACAATCCACAACGACCCATATTGCATCCTTTTTACTTGGTGTAACTGGTAACCCTATTACAAAATCCATTTTCACTCATTCCCACTTCCACTAGGGAATAAAGATAGACTGAAGTAATCCAAAAGGTACTTGATGTTCAGCTTTTACTTGTTGGCATGTCAAGCACTTTGTCACAAACTCCGATACTGCTCTTTTTCATTCCTGGCCACCAATATCGAGTCTTTGGATCTTGATACATCTTATTACTCCCTGGGTGCATGGTTAAGGGACTATGATGGGCCTCTGACAGAATCTCTTTCTTCAAATCACCATCGTCAAGAATATAAACTTTCCCTCGATAGTATAAGCATCCATCTAACTTGATTTCATAGTTTTGCATTTCCCCATATTCAGCAAGTCTTCTTTTTTTAATACATTCTTCATCCGAAAATTGTAATTCTTTGATCCAATCCAACAAAGTTGGTTTAAGTTGAAATTTTGCTGCCAATGAACCATTTCATCCCAATGACAATTGTGCATTCATTGTGCACAAAACAGAAAATGTCTTTCGGCTAAGAGCACCGGCTACTACATTAGCCTTCTTGGGATGATAGTTTATAACTACATAATAATCCCTTAAAAACTCAACCCATCTTCGTTGTCGCAGCTTCAAATCTTCTTGTTTCATCAGGTACTTCAAACTTTTGTGGTCCATGTAAATATGACACTTTTCACCATACATATAATGTCGCCATATCTTCAAAGCAAAAATCACAGCTGCCATTTCCAGGTCATACGTTGGGTAGTTCCTTTCATGAGTCTTGAGCTGTCGTGATGCATAAGCTACAACACGACCCTCTTGCATCAACACGTAACCCAACCCACAATGGGATGTGTCACTGTACAAAGTATACTCATTTCCTGGTTCTGGCTGTATTAAGACTGATGCCTCAACCAAAACTTTATTTAATCTCTTGAAGCTTTCCTGACACTTATCTGTCCATACAAATGAAACACCTTTTCGTAGCAGCTGGGTAAGTGGCATAGCAATGATGGAAAAGTTTTGTACAAATCATCTGTAATATCAAGCTAATCCCAAGAAACTTCAAACTTCAGAGACATTTTTTGTGCCTCCCATTCAAGAATAGCTTGTACTTTATTGGGATCAACTCTTATTCTTTCTGCTGATACCACATGTCCAAGGAATGTAACTTCTGACAACCAAAATTCACATTTGGAGAACTTAGCATAAAGTTGCTTATCCCTCAGTGTTTGTAATACCACTCGAAGATGGTGATCATGCTCAGCTTCTGTCTTAGAGTATACCAGAATATCGTCTATGAAGACTACTACAAACTGGTCTAAGTAGGGTTGAAATACCCTATTCATTAGATCCATGAATACAGCGGGGGCATTCGTAAGTCCAAATGGCATTACCAGAAACTCGTAATGTCCATAATGAGTCTTGAACGCTGTCTTTCGTATGTCTTCTTCTTTAACCCTAAGATGATAATACCCTGATCAAAGATCTATTTTTGAAAACATTGCTGCTCCTCGAAGTTGATCAAATAGATTTTCAATCCTTGGTAGCAGATACTTGTTCTTAATAGTTACTTTATTCAGTTGTCGATAATCTATGCAAAATCGTAGGGAACCATCTTTCTTCTTTACAAATAATATCAGAGCACCCCATGGCGATACACTCGGTCGAATGTAACCCCGGTCTAATAACTCTTGTAATTGAGTTTTCAGCTCTCTTAATTCAGTTGGCACCATTCTATATGGTGCCATCGTTACCGGCTCAGTTCCAGGATAGACATTAATCCCAAACTGTACCTTTCTATTCGGAGGTAATCCTAGCAACTCATCTAGAAACACATCTAGAAACTCCCTCATAGCTGGAATGTCTTCAATCTTCTTGGGTGAAATTTGCATATCCACCACATAAATTAAACATGCCTCACATCCATTGCACAACAACCTCTGAGCTGTTGTCATAGAAGTCACTGACTCTAAATAGTCAGTTCTTTCTCCCACAATGACTACTTCAGAACCATCATGTCCTTGATGTACCGACCTTTTCATTTTACATTGAACCTCTACCTCGTATGCAGAAAACCAAAGCAGAAAACCAATCCATTCCAAGAATAACTTCAAATTCACGGAACGAAAGTTCCCTTAAATATGCCAGAAACTTAATCCCTTGAATTACTAATAGATATTCCTTACATATTCTAGTCACTCGTGCACTATGTCCAAGTGGGTTACTAGCAAGCAAATCACTAGCTATATTCTCTATAGGAATCTTTCTTTGTGCCACTATCTTAGCACTAATATATGAGTGGGTCGATCCAGGATCAATTAAAGTAAATATAGGCTCACCCAAAAGTTGAAATATACCTGCTATAATATCTGAATTGTGCTTCTCTTCATCAGAACGAATGTTGTACACTCGAGCTGAGGTTATGAATTCCCTATTGGATACAACTTCAGAAGCTCCATTTGTTAATGTTCTAGGTTGTCTACCACCTCGACCTCGACCTCTAGATGATCTAGCTGCAGATCTTTTAGATTAAGTAGGCTTCCTAGCCTGCTCTTCTGGGAAATCTCTACTGAAGTGTTCGGTGATACCATATCTGTAGCAAGCTCCTATAACTGCTCGGCAAACTCCTAGGTGTCACTTTCATCAAATCTCACACTCTGGAATCGAAAGCCTACTCAATCCAGAAGCCGATGACTAAACATTCTGAGATTTCCTTGTAGAAGGATTCCTTCGTGTAGATCCAGATTCAGCCCTACTCTGCGATCGGTTACCTCTACCTCGTTTAGATTATGTCGACGCAGAAGTCTCGCTAGGCCTCTTTGATGATCGAGAGGACTGAGCTCTAACTCGCTGCAAGTAGGCTCTCTCCATGGCCTTAGCTCTATTCACTGCGTCCTGGTATACTGATAAATTCATGCCTAATAGAATTTCCTTAGACCTTGGGTGAAGTCCCTCTATAAACCACTCACATCGGGCCTTTTTAGTCGGCATCAAATTAGCTACATACCGACTCAATCTATTGAACTCTAACTCGTACTCATAGACAGTACGAGTACATTGCTTAAGGTTCAGAAACTGTTGCAACATTTCTCTCTTGAAATGATCCCCAACATACTTGGCCTTGAATGCTTCTTGGAAAAACGTCCGAGTTACCTCAGCAGCTGGTACTAATTCTGTGGCATTAGACCACCAAATACGAGCATGTTTCCTTAATAAGGATACAACCCTTTCTAACTTTTCAACATTTGTACAACTTAACCCTTCCATCAGGCTTTTGATATCGTTCAGCCACAAGTCGACAACCATCGGACCACCCTCTCCATGAAATTCTGGAGCTCCCAACTTTTTAAGTTCCTTCGCGGTCGACGCTCTAACTGGTGCGGGTGCCGGGGATGGTGTGGAAGCTGGAGGCTGAAGCCTATTAACCATAGCTTCTAAATCTTGTATTAATGCTTCATATTCTTAGGTTTGAGCTCTCTGCTGCACAGGAGGCTCAGCTGGGTCAGGAGCTGGAGGTGGAGCATGATGTACCTCATTTCTTCCACTTTGGACTTCCTCTTGGTCCCCATGATCTATTGCCTGACGCGATCCAGCAGTATTCGACATTTTCTATTACTACAGTAACCTATTCATATTAGCGAGGAGAAAAATCAAGTTACACATATAGTACATCAGTAACATGACATCCTAGGGGCATGTACTTAATAACAAATCATATTAGACTCGATTCAACCTCTAGAATAGGCTAAACCTGTGGCTCTGATACCACTAAATGTGACACCCTTAACGTATACTCGTAGTCTGAATATACATTAAAGATGTTCAGAGTCATACTCAGAAAACTTAACTTGTAATTTTTTTTTATTTTTATACTATTCTTGCTTAACTAGTCAAGTGGTTGACCCTTTCTCGGTTTCTAATTTAAAACAATGTCAGGTAGGCACACCTAGTTTCGACCTTGAATTGGTTTGTAAAACTAATAAGTCAATTATTAAAATAAAAATACAATTCAGAAAGAAAACTATGTGTGTTACCTAGACCCTTTCTTGATTTTGAAATTGTTATGTGATAAATAATAATCAAGGTACTTTTAATAGATCTATTTACTTTACTAATATCCTTAGTCCATAACTTCAAAGATAATACATCTATATTATCATACATTTAGGTAAAACTTAGTTATACAGTACAGTTCACTTTAAAAATATTTACATGCCAGTAGTTTATCAAACTACGATAAGGATGTATATACTATAACTTACTGTAGTAACTTGACTTCAAAAGAACAGCTCCTCCCCGCTAGTATAATTAGGAAAACCTACGTGTGAAATAAAACACACGCTAAGTAACGAATTAGTGAGGCAATTAAACCTATTTAAATAAAAAATACAATAATGCATTACAATATATCACATGGGAATGCAATTCAGTTCCTGCAAAATGGCAAGAGATCCTAATACAGTTTATATCATAACATATAATAATTATAATTATCATGCTACCATTATTCATCAGTCATCAGGAAATCATTTATAATATAATGCTCTTTAAAGATAGCCCAACGTATATAATATGAGATCAAGGTACTCGAGTTACATGAATAAGACACCTGAGTGTCTAGCATGAACTTGTAAATGAGTATGTACTCGAGGATGCTCTTTGCTCCTCATTAAAGCACCTCGTTAGTGCCATTAGCACTATGGGCTTGAATCCCCAGGGTGCACACCAAGGGCTTGGGTCCCCACGGTGTATGTGACACCGTAGTAGTCACAAAAACATGTAATCATATCATAACTTGAGTGATGCAGTTGCTAAGGACTCTATGGATATTCAACTATACCATATACTCTCATAACATAATACTTGGGCAAAATCAACATTATAATCAACATTCCATATTCAAAGCATCAATATAATTCTTATAAGTCGATATTAGGCAGTTCATACCCAATATCTAAAATTTGATCTATCTTAAATAAATCTTTATGCCATATCAATGTATCACATATTCCATTTAATATTTGATGCCATTTGCATAACTTTGATCAACATACATTTTCATTAACATCAAGGTCGACTTATCGCAAGTCTTCCTCATCTCAGATATATAAAATAGGTAAAATATGCACACATCTGTAGCGATGCAAAAGTAGCCTCACTAAGTTTATTTGGTAACCTTTTCTTTTCCTCTAATACTCGTTTCTCCCTTAGTCTCCCTCAGAACTGCAGAAAAACAATCGAATACATACATTACCATACTTTTGTTAGACTCAAATCTAACATTGCTAACTTAATTTACAAAACATAATTATTCGAATATAAAATATTTCTGAAATTTTCCTCCAATTTCCATGTGATTGCCGATTTGGTCCTTGGGTCCTTAGTGACCATTTTGGACATCAAACTACTTAATCAAACTTAAACTAGAACATTTCCAACACTATTTATTCATTTCAGATTTTTATCCCTTCAAGCTTCAAACATTACTAAAGTGACACTTTAGTCACTAACTTCACAAATATACTTGAATTCATATATTAATCAACCAATCCAACATTTCTAAAACTCTACCAACTTTCCCTTTAATTTAAGGCACTAACCGAATTGGTCCTTCCCAAAAATCCACATGGTCGATTTAATCCTTCAACCTTTACAAGGACTTTAATTTGATCCCTACATCATAATTTGACTTATACAAATCTCAATCTTTCAAGTACACTATTAAAATAAATTTTCAAAATATTTCTCCTTAACTGTTTTTTAGCCGAAATAATCATTTAATCCTCAAAGGATTATTTTTGATCAAATCATCATTCTAACATTATCAAAGTGACATTTTCATCACCAATTCATCACCTCCATCAAATAATTATTCAAAAATAATCTCCATAATTTTCCTTCTTTACCGAAATGCTCCCTTTAATTTTCCTAAGGGAGAATTTTCATTCTAACATCACAATAAGCCTTCGTGTATTACAAATCATTCATTTTCATCATTATCTCAATTTTCCCAATTAAATCCCAAATTCTAAGGTTAGGGTTTATAACCTTGAACATAAAATTAAACTAGATTCAAGCTTATTTTCATGTCTACAACATCTTATTTATTCAAATCAAACTTCATATTCAACATGTATTCATAAATCTCACAATCTTCTTCTTCAAAAACATAAACTATACTTAACCTTTTCATGCAAAACTACCATCAAAATGAAGAGAATTAAGCATAGATCACTTTACCTTAATTTATTTTACTTGAAACTAGCCTTTAAACCTTCAAAATTAGTTTGAAAATGAAAATTTTCCTTTTTTCTCTTCTTTTTTCCTCCTTCACGGCATAAGCAAGAAAGATGGACAAAAATTTTGTTTAATTTTTAACTTAATATTATCCTAATTAACTTAATTTTTGCCACTTGTCAACTTAAAATGAATATTAAATTCATTTTAATCCAAAGTACTAATTTGCCCTTCAACTAAATTCATATTTACAATTATTCTTCAAAAATGCCACGCCATTACATTTGAACCAAATTAGTCCCTCCTTAACTGGCCACCTTATAAAATATCATAAAGTTTTATTTTATGATATTTATTCGATTCAAATACCGAGATTCACTTAATACGATTGTCAAATTTCTGAACTATTGAGTTTAATCCCAAAATTTCACATTTTCTAATGTCCATATTATAATGTTGTCATAATAAATCTCCCATATTTATGGAGTCAAACTCCGAAACTTGGAGTCAATCCAAAATAACGATGATTACCTGAAATCTCTACGGATAAAATTTTTCCTTAACATCCTTTAGCAGATATTCATACGAATTATTCTAATTTTCCGAGTCATTTATATTGATCAAAAACACGAATATAGGACCTTCCCAGAGGTCACCCATCCTAGTGCTACTTTGGTCTGAGCATGCTTAACAATTTTATTCGATCCAAATTTGATACTTTCTACTGCATCTTAATTCCCAAATATGATATCAAAATTCTTATTTTGATCAGATTTACCCTTATACTGAATAAAAATCACTTACTTGATATTTTACACTTTAGTCCCCAATCTTTTTCTAAAGTGTCATTTTGGTCGCTAGGCCTTATTCTTTTTAGATTCGGATCAAACTTCATATAAATCCTTAACTAACTAAAAAATATTTTTGGGGTATTACAATCCATCATCTCCCCCTAACCTCCATCATCGCCAATACAATATAGGGTCATTACCCTTGAGCTGTAGCTCATGGACTGTAGTCCCAATATATCATGTACTATGCCAAAGTGTGCACGGGTTTTCGTTGCAAGGCAACTTACACGTCTTATGTTATATCAATGGTAAAGTGTTATTGAAAGATAATTGAGCCTTAGCTCCAATAATCCCTGTCAATAAATAGTTTCATTAATACATCATCCTTGCCAGTACAATATCTTTGTCAATACAATAATCTTATCAATACAATGTTTTCATCGATGCAATGATCTTATCAATGCTATGAACTTGCCAATGCAACATGATGCAAGGAAACACAAAAGGACTTACCAATGCTTTCCAATGATATGAATACTGCACCAAATGTTCTATGTGAGCCAATGAACAAGTCTATAATAACCATACAATAAACTATGCAAAACAATATGATAATGATGACACCTACCCATTCAAACCATGAACTACACTCACCAAACTTTCCAAAGCTATAGATGGTCACGTATTTGGATTCCTTTGTTCTTTGACTTGGACTTCTTTGAAGAGATGGATAGGTTCCCACTTTTACCTTGTTTACAAGACAAATACAATGACATAATTTCAATGATTTTCCATATTTAATCATATGGAATCGATATAATAATTTCCATATTCCTTGAAGGCAAAGGTGAGGTTTTTCACCATGGAAAATCTAAGCTTTCCAAAGCTTTCTATGGAATAGGAATAGGAATAGGAATAGGAATAGGAATAGGAATTCTATGGAAAATCTAAGCTTTCTAAAGCTTCATCAATGAAGGTGTGTGCTTATACCTAGGGAGGTGCTTGCTTAATTAAGCTAAGGAAGAAGACAAAGATGACAACTTGTTTTCTTCTTTTCTTATTAATAGCCGAGGAATTTCTTAAGGCTTAAAGCCCTTCTATAATTTCCATCCATTTTATTATTGAACACAAAACATCATCATTCATTTATTTTCATCTTTTCTTACAATCATGCCACCATATGCCACATATGCACTCTTATGACAATAGCTAAATTAAGCTTTTAGTCCTCCAAAAACCTTTCCTTCCAATGAAGAAAGGCCATGGTCAAATTACTATGACACCTTAACTTTGAATCTTTTCAATTTAGTCACTAATCACATTTTTACTCTTTTCAATTTAGTCACTAGGTGGTCTAATTACACACCTACTCATTTTATTTAGCCATGACATAAATCTATATCATTCCATGCTTTATTTCTAAGTTTTATCCAATAACTACATATTTTTAATCTTTACAGTCTAATGCTTAACAATGGTCCAATAATTAATCAATTTTGACTCAATATCTTATAATTCAACAATTTTATTATTAATCGGAAGTTGATTTTTCGATCATCAAAAACCCTATTCTGACTAGTCCAGTTTTTGGGTGTTACAACTCCCCCTTTAAAGAAAATTTGTCCTCGAATTTTCCTTTAGGTAAAGATAATAACAACGATAAATATTTTTAACTTATCAATATTCGAGTTCTATATTCTTACAACGTTCATGTCCTAAGGCTTGACTTTGAGATCTTTTGGAGAGAGCTGACTTTGCTTCTCGAGTTCTTGAAAATTGGGTCGATATAGAAACAATAGAAGTTCTATAAGGGTTCTTAGGACATTCCCTCACAAAATGGCCTAGTTTGCCATAATAGAAACAAGACCCGATTTGCTTTCAGCATTCACCGGTGTGTTGTCTTTGGCAAAATACACATGTTGGAGTTTGTGTACACCTAGTTGTCTTATTAATATAATGTTCATTAACGTACTTCTTTTTAAACTCTCTTACACAGAGGTTCCATGATATACATTCTTTGGGAACGTTGAGGATAATGGTTTCCCACCAATTTAAGGCTTCATCGGAAATCAATGCTAGGGCAACTTATGTTCATCAGGACAAGGAAGTTGTTTAGTAAGGATCTTGATAATGTGATATAGCTAGGATTCGACAGCCTTGGACTGGTTGTTCTCAAGACCGGTAAAGGTGTAAGCCTCATACAATGACAACTTACCAATAGGAGCTCAAAAAGGAATGAGCTCATCTTGATTTAGTGTGGTTGTCATTTGCTTAAACATGTCAGCCTTACTTAAATAGCATTCTTGCTGAGCAGTGATAGAGTTTCTGATATTTTCCTGGATCTTTTTACCTTTGTCGATAAAAGGCATAGGATGATGATTACCATCATCATCATATCCTAGGTTTCCACTTGACATCTCGATAACTAATAACATACAATAAGATTGTGTCAGCTGCAAGTCACAATATAATGTACAACAATATAACTCCTAGGTGGTACATACATAATGTAATCAAACAATATCAATGCAATAAACATTACTTTAGTCCAGAATCGACTAAAACCTGGCTCTGATACCAAAATGTAATACCCTCTCCCTGGTCTAGAAGAAAATCGAGTTTAGAGACGTTGCCGATAAACAATGATGATGTATGAGCGGTGAGAATTTTGAAGATTTTTATGATTTCTAATGAGACAATGTAGTATAACTATATCAATAACATTACTATATGGTCATTAATACAAAATATTCATTTCAAATTAAGTAACAATAGTGAGAGGACCGATTTGTAGTATTCTTGAAATTCAGGGACTAATTTGTAAATTGGTGATATTAATATTATTTAATATAATTAAGGGTGCTAATATGTCATTCATAACAATATTGGGTCATGAGTCAAGTTCCATGTCAATTGAAAAAAATTAGCTAGCTCAATTGATCTTAATCATACTTTAAGGACCAAAATATAAAGTCTATAATTTACTAGCCCTTTCTTGTAAATCACTGTACCACTATGAAATACAATGATCATTTACCCAATATGCCCAGTTCCATACCATTTATCCTTTATTCAAGAGCCCAATTTGCCTGACCAACATTAGTAACTAAATTGTAAGCTTTTAAACATGTCCTTAGCCGTACCTATACGGTGTCTCACGGTGTTGGGGATCGGGACGGGCTTATCCCGTATTGGTACCCCGTTCAATGCATGAAATTTAGAAACCATTTATCGTACCGATATGCCACAACCCGTACCGATACACTACTACAGTAAAATTTTAGTGACGAAAATCTGTACCGATACACCTTTGAGCGTATCGATACCAGTGTTAACCTGGTCAAATTATGCATTCTCGTACCGATACACAGTTACCCATATCGGTACGCTAGGGTCTGTAATGACAGATTATGTCTAGTTTTTATTCATTTTAGGCACCTAAACCATGTTCAATGTCTATGAAATTTTGCCCACAATGTTTGTGCATATCTAACTTGTTGTATTCTAAGTTTCACGGCAAAACGAATTCATTTACTATGCTTTACAATATAGGTGACAAATATGCCATTTCTACCAAAAACCAATACCGTCATAAGCCCATTATTAACTCACTAGTCCTTCTTTAGTCACACTGTGCTTATGCATGTATTTACCATTCATTAGCATAATTCATGTATTTCACATCATATTTATTCGTCCATAATCAAGAAAATGCAAGCCTTATTCCAATGAAATATTGAACGCCCTGAAATTGGGCCTAGATGTGAACCAGATAGGGTAAGTGATTCGAAAGAATCGGTTTAGGCAATTCAAATAGTTTCGGGAATTTGATTTTATAAAATTGTTTTTGGTCAAAAATAAAATATGAAAAAATGTTAGAAATTACTTACTTAATATTTTAAGTAATTGGGTAAATTAAATTTGAGGAAATTAAATATGATTTTAAGACATTTTGGTTCTAGCGACTAAAATGAAAGTTTTCAAAACTATTTTTGGTGACTAAATCATAAAAGGGTCAAAACTTAGAATCTTTAAGGAGCTATTTGACCAATCTTTTTCACCGGACTTCTCTCTTAATTTAGGTTATTTTAAGGTGTTTTAAATGGTTTTATAATTAAATAAAATAGGATTTACTAAAAAGATCTTAATTGACAAATCACTTTCATACGCAACTACTTTTTATGCAATCTTTTTCTCTCAACTTTCTCAGCAACCAAACTAAGATTTCTACTCTAAAATTTCCAGGAATCAATTCCTATTGATTTCCTATTTGATTTTTAATTGTTCACTTCATATTCTATTGCAAAATCTCTTTGGATTTTTATCAAGCTTTGCCAATTAAGAGGGAAATCAGCAATTAGAGGGAAGTTGAATCCTTTACCTTTCGAAGAAGGCGCGGAGGCTTTGGAAGCTTGATTGGTGCATCGACAAGTAAGCATTGGATTGTTGGTGAGTGGAAAAGTGTTTTACTGCTGTTAAAAGGTTTGAAAAGGAGTTGTGGGAGTTTAGATAAAGTTTGATACACTTATCAATGCTTGAAAGTAAGTATCGGTTGAGTTTTCTCTCAATTTCGATTTTGCAAAATGAAATCTCATGCACATGTTATGGTTTTGATTACACACTGTATTATGCATGTTTTGAAAGTGAAAGATGATGCAAATAACACTAGATGATGATTATTGAGAATGGCATATGGTTTATGAAAGTATTTTTGAGATTATTAAAATACATGTTTTAATGTATTCGTGTTAGATTGATTTGATACATATGTAAAACAGTGAGGTAATGTTGTTTATTGAATATATTGCAAGTGGCTGTGTTTAAAATATTATCAGATATAGTTGGCTAGCCATAGGTTTAAAGTACACTATAAAAAGTCACCTCATGTGTGTCGAGGGGTGGTAAGAGTCTGTATTCTCCATGAGAAATGTAGCGATTGACGTGGGTAAATGTTTCGTTTTCTCCCACTGGTGGATTTATACCTCTAAACTGTAAAGGAGGGTAAATGTTACGTTACTCATGTTTGAACCGTTGAGGTGGGCAAGTGTGCCGTTACTCCGATGTGTTTTATGAAATGAAAGGTTGCTGGTTTTGAGTCACTTGAAAGCCAATATATGAGATAATGTATCACGAGAAGTGGATTATGTTTGTATAATGTGATTTATACATGTGTCTCTCTTTAAGCTTGTTATAAGGGAGTTGTGTTGTGAAGCTTAAATTGAGGTAGAGATTGAATCCATGATACATGAGTTGAAAATGTTTTGAATGTGCATATTCGAGATGTTTGAAAAGCATGAGATGTTTGCCATGAGACAATTACATGTGATTTGAAATAAATGGTTTTAAATGCATTGATGGGTAGTTTAGCTATTTCCTCACTAAGCTTATAGCTTACGCTCTCTTTTCCTTATCAATGCAGATAAATAGCTTTCTCGGACAACACATGAGCAAGGGAGGATCCAAGGATTTGATACAATTCAAAGTATGATTTCGTAAGTAATAAGTAGTAAAAAGAAGACAATGTGTCTGGGTTGTTTGGGAGATGTATTTTGAGGGACTCCTTGTTTGTATGAGTTTGGATTATTGTTTTGGACTCGTATGATGCTTATTACTTAGTTTTGGGAGGTTGGGAGACTTTAAGCATGTTTGGTTAGAAATCATGCACTTAGGAGAATGTTGGATTATGCCATGCTTAGTATAATCGCTTGCCATGTTTCCATGTTTGATGATTGGATGTTTAGGATGCTATATGTTGATTAATGGTTGAATTGTGGGTGTTTGATTGAGCCAAAGTGTCATATGTTGGACCTACAGGTCATTATAAGTCTCAACATACCGGTACGACTCCTTAGGGTTTCAGTACGTAGAGATCTGTTTCAGATTAGAGTGTTCAAAATAGCCTAGGAATGCCGATACGCCTGGCAACCGTACCGGCACGCATAGTTGAGGAATAGTGAAGGTGTCGGCACACGGGCTACTATTTCGATACGGTCAATGGCTACTAGAATTCAAATTTTCAAAACCCACCAAACCGTACCGATACGCTTGAGGACCGTATCGGTATGCCTTTTTTCTTTAGTACCGTTTCAATACTGTGGACAACTGTACTGATACGCCAGCCGTTAATTCAGTTGAGATGCTTCTTAATGTTTGTATTCATTGTATTTTGGTCCCTATTTCTAAATTATGAAATTAGATGGGTATGAATGGTTATTTTGAAATGGGATTTAACATGAGGGCATGAGATAAGACTAATTGAGGATTGGTAACTTTAATTTGGTAAAAGTCTTTTAAATATTGGAAATTGCATTTTAGTCCCTACAATGCGAATTTGGGTAATTAGATGTAAAATTGACACCTGATTGAGTTGTACCTTCAAACTTAACCAACATGATCACCCCATGACTTAAATTTGCATTTAGATAAGATAAAAGAAAAAATAGAACGTTTCAATCATTATTCTTTAGGGTTTGTCTCGGCAAACCCTAATATAGCTCGCTCAGTTCGATCTTGTGACTAGATCGGGTCAAGGGTGTTACACATATCCATTAACATAATATCCTTTCTTTCATCTATTAAGTCCATGCAGTTAACAAGTGTCACCCTCTTAGCCCGACCTAGCCGAAATTGAACTAAAAGGATCACATTAGGTTTGCCGAAGCAAACCCGAGCTAATAACCTAAAATGGGTCCATTTTTTCTTTTTTTTTTATCTTGTCTAAATGCATCAAATTAATTCCTATGGTGAACATGCTTCAGCGGAAATGTTACATTTAAATCATATTTCAAAACAAGGTTCAATTGCTCAAATATGCATATTGGGGACTAAAATGTAATTTCCACAAATTATAGGGACTTAACTAGAATTAAGTTTGTCACCCTTCATTAGTCCAATTTCATGCTCACATGTTATATTTCAGCTCAAAACAAACATCTGAACTCATTCAATTGCATACATAATATTCAAGGACTAAATTGCACAATTTCTAAACTTTAGCAGACTGATATGCACAAAAACAATAGGGTGTACCGATATGGGCAAGCCCATACTGATACAGCTTAACAACCACAACGATTTCTCATATCGATAAACGTACTACCGTATCGATATAGTGTGTTGACCTACCCGTACAAATACGGTCTTGACCCCGTACCGATCCCCCTTGTGATTTCTCAAAACTTAAAATTCTAGTGACCAATTCACGTACTGATAAGGTACCCTCGTATCGGTACGACTCTTTAAAAATGCAGGGGTGTACCGGTACGCAAACCTGTGTACGACACTAGTGCAAATATTTCTCAAGGCGCATCGATACAGTGGCTAGGCGTACCAATACCCTTTGTTAAATTTCGGTGAATTAAGCTTTTCCAGACCCCGCGTACCAATCCTTGGGTACCCGTACTGGTACATGATGGCCTGTAATGACCTCTAGGTCTAACATATAACTCCTTGGCTCACTTCAATCAACCTTAAACATCTCCTAAACATCATATAACATCATAAGCATGCTTGACATCAACATACCAACATTTTAAGCAAACCTAGCAAGCCTAACACAACCATTCACATCATCTATAGGCATGCTTCCTACTCAACATCCAAAACTTAAATCTAAACATATCTCAAGCACTTCAAACCTCTTACAAATCTAAACCAACAGATAAAACTTGCACAAACAGAGAGTTTAGCAAACAACCCTCCCAAAACAACATTTGACACATTGCCCTTATTACTACTATGTATTGTTTCAAACCATACTTTGCATCCAAGTCATTGGATATCTTTCCTTGCTTTCTTGCTACCCTATAATCCCCTAATCTGTATTGATGATAAAAGAGAGCGTAAGCACGTAATGCTTAGTGAGGAGTGCTCAAAACACAAAACATTATCCAATTCATTTTAAATCAGTTTATTCCAAAATCTTCCACGTTTGTTTTATCACAAAAACCACCATGCCTTACTTTCAAAATTATGTACTTACCCTTTTCCAAAACATGCATATTAAACTATATGCAACATGTATCATGAATTCAACAACATACTCTCATATACAACCCTCAATTTAAGCCTTCCCTTCCATAACAACCCACATGCAAAGCTTAAAGAGTATTCACGTGTATAAATCTCATTATACAAACAATCCATCAACATGATACATTAATTCATTATATTGTCTTACAAGTGATCTTTACTAAATCTCATTACTTTCATCAAACCACATAAGGTACACGGATTTCCCAAGTGATATCCCAATCACTTACAACTCAATGGCATGGAGTAAATGCAACACATGCATTACCTCTACACTACAAAGGTTCATCCTCCAATTTGGAGCAAACGCTTCCAATGCATCACCTCTACAGTCACAGCCGGAGTAAAATGACATTGAAGTATTACTTCAACAATATTGGGGTTCACATGGTAGGAGTAAATACTTTCAATACATCACCTCTACGAACCATGGGTGACTTATTATAGTGGACTTTAAATCCTATGGGCAGCCAACTATATCCGATAACATTTCCATAACATTTTCATACCATCACTTGCCAATATAATTCAATTCATTAACATTTACTCACTATTTTCATATGCATCAATTAAAACCATTTATCCAATGCTTTCAACCAAGCATTAGCAATGTTCAACAACATTAACAAATCATGCATTACCTTCAAATGCATCATCATCATCATTGTGTAACCATTTTCCAGCATTAAACCATGTTCAAATCATGCATTACAGTGAGTAATCAATTAATTAAAACTAATGCATCAAAACCAATTGCCAAATCGAGTTAGAGAGAGAATTCATCCTTTACTTACTTCCTAGCTCAGACCAGTGTTTCAATCTTGATCTAAACCCCCAAACACAACTTTCAAGCCTTTGCAATGCTGTAAAACACGTTCTCACTCACTGACACGCAAAGCCTCGCTTGCCGATACGGTAAACACGCCTCCAAAGCTTCTGAAACATCCGTTCAAGCTTGAGGATCAACTTCCCATATTTTACCCACACAAAAATAGAGGATTCAATGCATCAAAATGAATTCAACAGCCCAGCAACATCATTTCACATACAACCTCAACATCCACTACCCAATTTCACTCCACAACAATCAAAATCAACATCAAACATCTTCCAAACTTAACCTAGCCACAACCTAACATTTTAACCCATCAATTAACATCTAAAGGCACATTAACATCATTCTTATATCTCCAACATTCATTAAACCTCCACAACTCCTCAAAAACTCACAACTAACAACCTAGAAAATTAGATATTCACTTAGTTTCGGGATTCCACTGTTAAATCCCACTTATTAACATTATTAAACATCAAAATCATGATTAGAATCAATCAATAACTCAGCAAAACAAAGCCTATACGAAAATACATCAATCTCACCATTTAAACCTTGAGTTAACCAATTTTCCATAATTAAATCATCAAATAAAGTTAGAAAACATATGTAAAGGATCGATAACTTGGGAATTTTAGTAAAGAACCTTATATTAGAGGAGAAGAACAAAGTTCACCTCTAAACTTGGCTTTCCTCTTAATTGGATGAATTTTCTTGAGAAAACAAGATCAAATTAAATAGGTTTTGTTAGAAAACCTTTAAAGATTCATTTGAAAACAAAAGAATATTGAAATCAAAATTGAAGTAGAAAAGAGTGCTTGGTTGGAGAGAATTTGAGAGAAAAGCTTTTTGTGAAAAGTTAGTTACGTAAAGTTTTCTTTTAAAACTAATTATGAAATTAATCTCCCCAAGTCTTTTTATTTAATTTAAAACCTTTTTAAAATATCCAATTAAAAAAGAAAAGTATGATATTAGAATTTGGCCAAATAGCTCCATACGATTATAAGTTTTGACCCTTTTACAAAATAATCACTAAAAATAATTTTAAAACTTTACAATTTGGTCACTATCCCAAAATGTCACTTTTTGAAACTTCTTTTTGTAAAATTGATTTTACCAAAATCATTCTCATGTTAAATAATGATTTAAAAATATATTTCTATATTTTTATGCCACCTAAAAATATTTATGTCAAATTAATTCTGAAACTGACTCGAATCTTCTAATCTGATCCATCAGACCATCTAATCCACCTACAAATCTCCTAGGCCCAAATTCGGTGCGTTACAATTCTCCCCCTTAAGAAATTTTGTCCTCAAAATTTACCTGATGGAAATATATGCAAAAAGTACTCCAACATGTCTGACTTACTCTCCCATGTGGCCTCCTCAACACCTCGATGTCGTTACAACACCTTAACAAGTTCAATCATCTTGCCACGAGAACTTTACTGTAGGAGTCAAGGATCTCCACCGGTTCCTCATCATATGGAAAATTTGGTCGCAACTCAACACCCTCAACTGGCATCACATGCGACGGATCCGAACGATAGCTCCGCAATATGGATACATGAAGCACATCATGAATCTTCTCCAACTCAGGAGGCAAACTCAACTGATAAGCCACATAACCTATATGGTCCAGCACCTCATACGGTCCAATAAACCTTGGACTCAACTTTCCTTTATGCCCAAAGCGCAACACCTTCTTCCAAGGTGAGACTTTCACGAAAACCTTTTCACCAACATCATACTCAACTTCTCTATGCTTCAAATCTGCGTAGGATTTCTGCCTATCCGTTGCCACTTTCAAACGACCACAAATAAGATTTACATTATCATCCGTTTCTTTCAACACATCAGGCATGGAACATACTTTTCCACAGCCTCAGCCCAACACAAGGGTGTACGACACTTCTTAACATACAAGGCTTCATACGGTGCCATGTATATGCTTGCCTGATAATTGTTATTGTACACAAACTCCACCAAAGGCAATTGTCTTTCCCAAGTTCCTTAGAACTCAATGATGCAACATCTCAACATATCATCCAAAATCTGAATCACACGCTCAGACTAACCATCTGTCTGCGGATGATATGAAGTACTAAAATTCAAGCGAGTACCCAAAGCTCGATGCAAACATCCCCAAAACCAGATGTAAACCGCAGATCCCTATTTAAAATAATCGACTTGGGCACCCCATGCAACCTCACAATTTTAGCAACATAAAGATCCGCCAACCTATCCAAGGTATATGTTGTATGCACTGGCAGAAAATATGCACACTTCGTAAACCGATCAATAATCACCCAAATGGAATCCTTTTTAGTCAGTGTCAAAGGTAATCCCAACACAAAATCCATGGTGATTATCTTTCATTTCCACTCAGGAATCCTCGACGGTTGCAATAACCTGAAAAGAAACTGGTGTTCAGCCTTCACACGCTGACATACCATACATCTCGCGACAAAATTAGCCACATCCTTTTTCAACCCCACTTAATAGTACTCTTCCTTCAAATCTCGATACATCTTGGTACTATCGGGATGCATAGCAAAAAGACTAGTATGTGCCTCGGTCAATATAGTTCACCTCAGCTCAACATCACTAGGCACCACCATCTGATCTTTAAAACACAACGCCCCAACATCATTAAAGTGAAAATTCGTAGGATTTCCATCCATGATATCCTTAGCAGGTGATACCAACATCTCATCATAAGGTTGCTTTTCCTTAATCAACTGCGACAAAGATGGCTTCACTTTCAACTCAGCCAACAAACCTCTATCATGCGTTACACTCAACCTTGCAAACATAATCCTCAACTCCACAACAACTTTTCTACTCAAAGAATCGGCTACAACATTTGCCTTGCCCAGATGATACTCGATCGTCAAATCATAATCCTTAAGCAATTCCAACCATCTACGTTGCCTAAGATTCAACTTTTTGCGACATCAAATACTTCAAACTTTTATGATCCATGTGTATAATACACTTCTCACCATAAAGGTAATGCCACCAGATCTTCAACGTAAACACGACCACAGCCAGCTTAAGATCATGCGTAGGGTAATTGTGTTCGTGCATCTTCAACTGCCTAGATGTATAAGCTACAACTTTCCCACCTTGCATCAACACACATCCCAAACCAACGTAGGATGCGTCGCTATAAACCACAAACTCTTATCCTGACTCAGGTTGAATCAAGATTGTAACTTGTGTTAAAGCTTCCTTCAACTTCTCGATAGCTTGCTGTCTAGCTTTCGTCCACTCAAATCGTATATCCTTTTGCAACAATTTGGTCAAGGGAGCAACAACCCTTAAGAACCAATCCATAAAGAGATGATAATGACATGCCAACCCCAAGAAACTACGGACTTCTGTTACAGACTTAGGTTGCTTCCAATTCACAAATGCCTCTACCTTTTGTACATCTTGTTACCTCTCTAAAATTACTATTTTTAATGCCAATCTTACAATGCTTTTACTTGTTTTTAGGTACATTTAGTTGCATTAGGATGTTAAAAACATGCATTTCTATAAAGAGTTTAGAATTATGTCTATGCCAGTGTGAAGGGTTGTTTTGTTGGCAATTTTGCAAGTTTGGCAGATTATTTGGCCCAGAAAGCAACACAAGAAGAAATACCAGAGAAAATACCGAGTGCTGTTGGCATAGATGGACCAGAGAAAATACCGAGTGTTGTTGGGCCCCGAAAAATAGGATAAGACCAGGCTCTGAAAAGATAGCAATTGGATCAATCTCCGGAAAAATAGAGGATAAGATGGTGCTAAGAGTGGTTGGCAGATCCATGCCAAGCTTGGATGCCAAGGTAGCGTTGGAAGTATGATGTCAGCACTAACCTGATCAACTCTCATTCAAATTGGGATAAGATGATTATCTCTTATCACTTCAGCATTTAAAATTCAAATGAGGTGCTTATCCTATCCTTTCCTTGCACGCCTATTTAAACACCAACCAAGGAGGATCTTGAGGGGGCGATTCATTGATAGATGATCGGAGTGAGGTGTGCAACGATTGACAACTGGCTGTACCTTGGAAGGGTGGCTCGACCAGCTTGGCCGAGAAGCCTGGATCTTAAAGGGCTACATCGAGAGACCCCTTCTAGCCCATTTTCTCTTTCAAGTTATTTTATTTTGTTTTAAATGATAATGTACTTGGGAAATGTTTGTGTTTTTTTTGTTAAGTCCCTCACCATGAACTAATTTCATAGTTGGTGGGGAATGTCTTACGTTGAACACTATTTCATGTTTTAGTTTTTAATAATAAATATGCCTTTGGCATTATTTTATCTATTCGACATACTTTATTGTTTCCTAAATACTATGCCAAGCGAGAGCTGGCACTATTGGCCTATTGCTCCTCAATATCTTAACAGACTTGGGGTGGCAACGATCAAGTTGTTGAATACTAAGGAGAGAAGCTTCGAGAGACGTCGTTCAAGTAGATGAACTTACTTCAGGAGTGAAATCTACCCCTTATGAGTATAGATTGGATCTTAATCAAATTGGTTTATTTAAAAGCATGCACTATAGAGATATAAGGGTTTTTACATGATCAATTTAGGGCAATAAACATCAAGAGAGGCTTTGCTAATTTTGAATCTGCTTGGCAAACAATTCCAATACATGTTGTTATTAAAGGTTGACACGACATGAATAGCGTGAAAACAGGCATTCCCTACCATCATTCATTAAAGCACCTTCCTTTCCAATGTCTTACTTTATTTTACTTTCATTTATTTTATTTTTCAATTATTTCTGAAACCACTTCAAAACAAACAACTTTTCCCAAGGCAAGTAACAATCAAAGACAATTGGAATCCAAGCCAATCTCTGTGGGATCGATACTCAGCTTAATTGTTGTATTACTTGCAGACCGTGTATACTTCACGCAAAAGACTCATCTTGGCACTGTTTTATACTTTTCCAATACATATTTTATGCCCCTTTTTCCAACATTCATTTAGAGAGTCTACAAGTTTTTGGCGCCATTGCTGGGGATTGCAACGGAGTTGGTTGTTTTTAAATTTTTACTTGTACTTCTTTTATTTTTTATTTTACTTTTGGTATTTATCGGTGTATGACCAGAAGCCATCTTGTGGTGTACGAGTGGCCATACGATTCGAGAATTGAGAAAACCTTGCAGAGGTTAAAAAGAAGATTCCGAGAGATGAATAATCAAGGTAATAGAGGGAATGGTGTGGTGAACAATGAAGGAAATGCACTCAACAATGCGATGTTACCACCGGTCAATGAAGAAAGACCTATTAGAGAACATTCGACACCAACCATTAACAATCTGATGCCAGGATTGGTTGGCGCAGAGGTAAATGCTATCAATTTTGAACATAAGCTGGTAATGATATAAACTCTTTTGAATGTAGGCCAGTTTGATGGAGCACTTACTGGAGATCCAAGGCAACATCTGAAGTAGTTCATGGAGATTTGACAGTTATTTCAACAAAATGGAGTACCTGAAGATACTGTGAAGTTGAAGTTATTCACTTTTTCCTTAAGAGATAGAGCTAAGGCTTGGCTCAATTCCTTGCCACCTAGCTCAGTCACTTCATGGGCAGACCTATGCCAGAAGTTCTTGACAAGATTCCAGCCGCCGACACTCAATGCCAAGCTATAGGGTGAGATCATTACATTCAGGCAGACTGAGGATGAGACCTTATATGATGCTTGGTGTAATACCCCAAAAATTTTACCAAGTTATAGAAGGGTCATTTAGTACTAAGGTTTTGGCATAAGGTTAACTTAGTGACTAAAATGACAAAAGATAAAAGTTAGTGACCAAAATGAAAAGTTGATAAAAGTTTAGGGACCTAAGTGTAAATTTTCCCAAAAATGATTTTTATTCAGTATGAGGATAAATTCGATCAGAATAAAGATTTTGGTAATTGTTTTGGAGGTTAGAATGCATTAGAAAATATAAAATTTTGATCGAATAAAATTGTTAAGCGTGCTCAGATTAGAGAAAAGTTTTGGGTGACCTTTTGGGAAGTGTCACATAACAATATTTTGACTTGTAAAGAGGACTCAGAAGAAGTGGGAAAGATTCGTATAAATGGTTAATGAAGGATTTTCAAGAAAGATGCTACCCGATAAAGATTTTGGGTAATTATCGGTATTTTTGGATCAAGTCAAATTTCTAAGTTTGACTTTATTAAATGGAGGATTTTATATGAAAATATGAATTTATTCATGGAATTAGGGAAATATATGATTCCTGGATTAGAGTTGATAGTTTGATAGAGAAAAAATCGTAAAAGGTGAAAATCAGGGAATTGGATCGAACAAAAATCATAAATGATATTTTATGATTATTTAATGATGATGGCCGGTTGGATTGGAACCAATCTAGTTCAAATGTAATGGGATGGCATAATTTTTAACTACTTGTAATTTTTATTTAGTTAAAGGGGTATTTTTGGAAAGAAAGAAAATTGAATTTAAAATTCATTTTCATGAAACATGTGGCAATTTTTAGTTTTATATTAGAATTAATATTCAAAAGGATGAACATATAGTTCATCTTTCTTTCTACCTTTCGAAAAGCATAAGATAACTCGGGAAAAATAAGAAAAAAATTTCTAGTTCAAAATTCAAGGCTTTTGATCAAGAATTCAAGCAAGGTTCTTTGGGGTAAAGTGATATACTCTACATTTTGATGTTAAAATTTCATGGAATTTTGAAGTTTTGGATTAGGGTTTTAAGAGAGAGAAATTAGGGTTTCATAGAAAATTTATGGAATTCAAGTAGTAGATGATGAATTAAGCTTAGTTGTGATGAAAACAAGCTTGAAATCAAGTTAATTTCATGTTGAAAGTTAAAAACCCTAATCTTGAATTTAGGGTTCTGTTAGGGTTTTGAGAATTAAGGATGAAAAATGGTTAGATTATGATGTTTGAAGCATTATATTGATGATGGAAGTTCAATTTTGATGTTTGAAGGTCAAATTCCCTTTAGGGACTAATTTGAAAATTTGAAGAAAATTTGGAACTAAATTGTCAAAATTTAATTGATGATGGAAATGTATAGAAAATGATGTTTCAAGCTTGAATTGACAATTTGGGACCAAATTGAATATTTGAATAAGTTTAGGGACCTATTCGGCTATTTGAAGAAATAAGGGTATAGTTTTGGAAATTTTGTTTTGAAGGGAGACTGATCTGTAAACTGTTTAAATTATGATCAAATTAGCTTGAATTGATGAAAAAGTACCATTTTGGCAAAAATGAGAAAGTAAGGGATAAAATGGAAGAATTGAAAATTAAGACATGAATAGTTGCCAAATGTTCAAAATGGTCACTAAGGACCCAAAATGAGATACATGGCAAAAATTAGTATTTTATTTGGCAATGTTAGACTCAAATTAAGTAAGTGTATAATAATAAGTATATTCGATTGATTTCTACAGTTACAAGAAATACTGGAAAGGTACAAGTATTCAAGGAAATGTAAAAATTACTGAGTAAGCTTAGTGAGGCAAGATAATAAATGGCCCAGGTGAGTGCATTTATATGTTTTGAAATGTATTTTAGTAAACTTTTATAAATTATATTTATTTGATTTTATTAAAATGGCAACATGGTTTTTCTATAAGTTATATGATGATTCACAGGCAAAGAAAAATGGTTAGTACATGTTAGGGTATGAATTGCTCTATTATGTTTTATTTTGATAAGTTTTATTATTGAATAATGGTGATATATGAATCATTTATCAAATGATAATTTACAAGTTAATTATATGAAATTATTTGCCCAAGTTTATGATAGAGAGTTACAGTATAGTGACATGACATTAGAGGTCTAGCAGTCAAGGACTGCAGTATAGCTATACACCGATCTTCGGATCTATACGTTTTCGACACTTATGTGTCTATATGTTTCTGGCACTTTAAGTGTCTATATTTTATCGTCACTTCGGTGACCAGTACTCAAGGAGTACCGACCTTGCATACTTTAGTTTTTCTTTATACAAATTCTTGGGCTAATTATAAAGTGAATGTTTATGAAATTCACCATTTCTTATATGTGATTGTTTATAAGTATACGAAAGATTTGATATGATTTTGCTTAACCATGTTTTCATTTATTTCGATACTTATTTTATGATTATTTATAATGCCTCACTAAGTTATACTTAGCGTGTGGTTGTTTCACGCGTAGGAAAAGAGAAGCGTTGAGAATAAAGAGCATTAGCGAACATCATCTATCGAAAATAGGTACATCAGTATCAGTAATATAATTTTTATGTTGTTTGATATTTACTAGTCGGCATGTATAGTAAAATGTGAAGTCTGCTCTGATATGAATCGTATTTTATTTAGAATTTGAATGATTTTAAATTAGGTAGTTTTCATGCAGTTTTACTATTTATATGCTAATGGATCAAACGGTTAAGTTGCTGCCTGAATCTAGGTTCAAAATTGAATGTGAAATTATTCAGTTTAAATTTTACGCGATTAACTATTTTTACAGTAAAAAAAGATTTTCTTAATATTAAAGAATTATTTTACAAGTATCATGTGACATCCCTAACTCTTATTTAGCGATGAATACGGGAAAATGTGTGTTACATTTAATGGTATCAGAGCTATAGGTTTAGCCGGTTCTAGGCGTAAACATAAGTGATTTTATGTCAAAAAGTTTATACATGCCACTAGGATATCAATATTACTAATATAATGCTTATATGATTTGATTGATGTCGCTCCTTACTAATATGAAATGAGATAAGTTATAATTAATATTTGAGTTAAGAAGATTGAGATGAACTAGTAAATGAGAGGTTCTGGAAAGAACCATAGTGGTAATAATAAGGTTAACCATAACCTTTTGGATCAATCAGAACAATAAAGAACTTTGGCACAATAAGGAGTGCCTATACAGGATTTGGGAAAAATCCTAAATTTAATAGTGAAGGTGGTCCGATGGCTGCTGACTTATGGTTTAATGTTGTTAAAATTTTAAGGGAAGAGCTAAATTGTTTCGATATGGAAAAGTTAGAAGGAATTGTATTCCTGTTAAGAGGACATGTTCAAATACGGTGGACAAGTATCAGATAGAAGATACTTGCAACTGAAGTGACATGGGTATTCTTTCAAGAAGCATTCAAGGCTAAATATATTGGTGTTCAATATAGGAGTAGAATTTATAGAAGATTTGATAAGTTGTCAAGATTACCTGTAGATCGAGAAGTGGAATTTATAATAGATGTATTACCAGGCATTGTATCTATATCGATGGTTCTAACCGAGCTTCAGGAAATGAAGGTGCAATTGCAAGAAATGTTGGACCAGGTTTTATAAAACCATGTGTGTCACCTTTGGGGCGCACTGGTATTATTTATGAAAAGAAGGATGGATCCGTGCGTCTATACATCCAGTTGAAAACAAGATGTAGCAAGGTTTAAAAAGTCAATAATGATGGCTAGGCATGAAAAAAACAATAAATGAGATAGTTTCTAAATGTGTATCATGTCAACAAGTAAAGGTAGAATATCAGATACCTTCTGGATTATTACAATTGATTTTCATTCTTCAGTGGAAATGAGATCGAATGACCATAGATGTTGAATATGAAGTTGGAGATAAATTATTCCTAAAGGTATCACCATGGAAGAAAGTCCTATGATTTGGACAAAAAGAGAAAACTTAGTCCAAGAATTGTTGGACCATATGAAATCTAAAAAAAAAGAATAGGACTAGTGGCTTACCAGTTAGCTTTACCACCAGAGATGAGCAAGATTATTTGATATATTCCATATAGTTATGTTATGAAGGTATCGGTCAAATCCTTCACATGTCATCACTTCTGAGGAAATTGAACTACAACCAGATCTGATGTATAAAGGAGAACCCGGGAAAATTCTAACATATGAAGTTAAAGAGTTAAGGAACAAGAAAATTCCTTTGGTCAAAATTCTTTGGAAGAACTACAATATTGAGAGGGCCACTGGAGAAAGCTTAGAAGAAGATGAAAAAGCAATATTCATAACAATTCAAATTAGTTACGTTCTAAAATTCGAGGACGAATTTTATTTTAGGAGGGGTGGAATTGTAATACCCAAAAATTTTTACTAAGTTATATAAGGGTCATTTAGTACTAAGTTTTTGGCATAAGGCTAACTTAGTGACTAAAATGATAAAAGATAAAAGTTAGTGACCAAAATGAAAAGTTGATAAAAGTTTAGGAACCCAAGTGTAAATTTTCCCAAAGATGATTTTTATTCACTATGAGGATAAATTTGATCAGAATAAAGATTTTGGTAATTGTTTTGGAGGTTAGAATACAGTAGAAAATATAAAATTTTGATCGAATAAAATTGTTAAGCGTGCTCAGATTAGAGAAAAGTTTTGAATGACCTTTTGGGAAGTGTCACATAACAGTATTTGATTTGTAAAAAGGACTCAGAAGAAGTGGGAAAGATTCGTATAAATGCTTAATGAAGGATTTTCAAGAAATATGCTACCCGATAAAGATTCCGGGTAATTATCGATATTTTTGGATCAAGTCAAATTTCTAAGTTTGAATTTATTAAATTGAGGATTTTATATGAAAATATGAATTTATTCATGGAATTAAGGAAATATATGATTCCGGGATTAGAGTTGATAGTTTGATAGAGAAAAAATCGTAAAAGGTGAAAATCGGGGAATTAGATCGAACAAAAATCATAAATGATATTTTATGATTATTTAAAGATGATGGCCGGTTGGATTGGAACCAACCTAGTTCAAATGTAATGGGATGGCATAATTTTGAACTAGTTGTAATTTTTATTTAGTTAAAGGGGTATTTTTGGAAAGAAAGAAAAATGAATTTAAAATTCATTTTCATGAAACATGTGGCAATTTGTAGTTTTATATTAGAATTAATATTCAAAAGGATGAACATATAGTTCATCTTTCTTTCTACCTTTCGAAAAGCATAAGAGAATTGGGGGAAAATAAGAAAAAAATTTCTAGTTCAAAATTCAAGGCTTTTGATCAAGAATTCAAGCAAGGTTCTTTGAGGTAAAGTGATCTACTCTTCATTCTCTACATTTTGATGATAAAATTTCATGGAATTATGAAGTTTTGGATTAGGGTTTGAAGAGAGAGAAATTAAGGTTTCATAGAAAATTTATGGAATTCAAGTAGTAGATGATGAATTAAGCGTAGTTGTGATGAAAACAAGCTTGAAATCAAGTTAATTTCATGTGGGAAGTTATAAACCCTAATCTTGAATTTAGGGATTTGTTAGGGTTTTGAGAATTAAGGATGAAAATGGTTAGATTATGATGTTTGAAGCATTATATTGATGATGGAAGTTCAATTTTGATGTTTGAAGGTCAAATTCCCTTTAGGGACTAATTCAAAAATTTGAAGGAAATTTGGGACTAAATTGTCAAAATTTAATTGATGATGGAAATGAATAGAAAATGATGTTTCAAGCTTGAATTGACAATTTGGGACCAAATTGAATATTTGAAAAAGTTTAGGGACCTATTCGGCTATTTGAAGAAATAAGGGTATGTTTTGGAAATTTTGTTTTGAAGGGAGACTGATCTGTAAACTGTTTAAATTATGATCAAATTATCTTGAATTGATGAAAAAGTAAAATTTTGGCAAAAATGAGAAAGTAAGGGATTAAAATGGAAGAATTGAAAATTAAGGCATGAATAGTTGCCAAATGTTCAAAATGGTCACTAAGGACCCAAAATGAGATACATGGCAAAAATTAGTATTTTATTTGGCAATGTTAGACTCGAATTAAGTAAGTATCTAGTAATAAGTATATTCAATTGATCACTAAGGACCCAAAATGAAATTATTTCCCCAAGTTTATGATAGAGAATTATAGTATAGTGACATGCCATTAGAGGTCTAGCAGTCAAGGACTGCAGTATAGCTATACACCGATCTTCGGATCTATACATTTTCGGCACTTATGTGTCTATATGTTTCTGGCACTTTATGTGTCTATATGTTATCGTCACTTCGGTGACTAGTTCTCAAGGAGTACCGACCTTGCATAATTTAGTTTCTCTTTATACAAATTCTTGGGCTAATTGTAAAGTAAATGTATATGAAATTCATCATTTCTTATATGTGATTGTTTATAAGTATACGAAAGATTTGATATGATTTTGCTTAATCGTGTTTTCATTTATTTTGATACTTATTATACGATTATTTATAATACTTCACTAAGTTATACTTAGCGCGTGATTGTTCCACGTGTAGGAAAAGAGAATCGTTGAGAATAAATGGCATTAACGAACATCATCTATCGAAAACAGGCACATCAGTATTAGCAATATATTTTTTATGTTGTTTGATATTTACTAGTCGGCATGTATAGTAAAATGTGAAGCCTACTCTGATATGAATTGTATTTTATTTAGAATCTGAATGATTTTAAATTAGGCAGTTTTCAAGCAGTTTTATTATTTATATGCTAATGGATGAAACTGTTAAGTTACTGCTTGAATCTAGGTTCAAAATTGAATGTGAAATTATTAAGTTTAAATTTTACGCGATTAACTATTTTTATAGTAAAAAAATAAGATTTTCTTAATATTAAAGAATTATTTTACAAGTATCATGTGACATCCCTAACTCTTATTCAGCGATGAATACGGGAAAATGGGTGTTACACTTGGGAAAGATTTAAAGACCTGTTGAGGAGGTGTCCTATGCATGGATTCCAGAATTAGACCCAAATAAAAACTTTCTACAATGGATTGAATGCACAAACGAGGACTGTTGTTGATGCTTTAGCAGCCGGTTCATTGCTGGACAAGACGTATACTATGGCTGTTGACATTCTTGAAAGAATTCCAATCAATCATTTTGAATATCCTGTTGCTAGACTTGAGACCAGAACCAAAACTAGTGGGAAATTTCATGTTGATGAATTAACGTCCATCCATGCCGAGATTTCCAATTTTACCAGCATGGTGAGAACGTTGCAAAAGAACAATGAGTCCCAAGAAGTTAAAGCATTTGATCCATTTTGTACAATTTGTAGAGAAAACCACTATATGGATGAATGCTCTGCCAACCCTGAATCGGTAAATTTCATTGGCAATGTTAATCGTTACCATAATCCTAACTCCAATACTTATAGTGCAGGATAGAGACAGCACCCTAACCTAGCATGGGGAAATCAAGAAGGTAACCAGTACAATGCCCAGCGCCAGAATACCAGAGGCAGAATAACAATGCCATGCCAGCTTTCAACAACAATGGCCTGCCGACATTCTATCAGAATGCCATGCCACAAAAAGCTCAAAACAATTTCCAGCAAGGGCAGAGATTCAACCAAGGAGGCACTCTCACAGAATACATGGAGAGGAATGATGTCACAGTCCAGAGTTTGGCAGTATCAATGAGGAACTTAGAAGTTCAGATTGGGCAAATTTCCAATGCACTCAACAATAGACCCAAGGAGCATTGCCAAGTGACACCAAAGATGCCTGGCAGAAAGAAAATGAGCAATGTAAAGCCATAACTCTTCGGAGCGGTAAGCAGTGTGAGGTGGAAAAGGCTGCCAAGGAACCAATTAATTGCCAAATCGAGAAGCCAATGCCAGCAGAAAACCCAGAGAAGCAGAGAAAGAGGAACCAAAAGCAGATGATGCCAGTAGCAATGCCAAAACAGATGCCAGAATTAATACCAAACAGACTGATGCCAACACTACCTTGGCAAAGCTAGTAGCGTCGGCATATGCTTATCTGCCACCACCATTTCTAGCAAGACTTCAAAAGCATAAGCAAGACCAGCAATTCAAGCGTTTCTTGGAAGTTCTTAAAAGAGCTACAAATCAATATTCCATTGGTAGAAGCGCTTGAGCAAATGCCCAACTATGTGAAATTTATGAACGACATTCTATCCAAAAAGAAGAAGTTGGAAGACTTTGAAACTGTTGCTCTCACAGAGGGATGCAATGCCATGATCCTAAACCGATTGCCACCAAAGCTGAAAGATCTAGAAAGTTTTACTACTCTCTGTAATATTGGCAACAAATTCACGGGCAAGGCACTGTGTGACCTAGGAGCCAGCATCAACTTGATGCCAATGTTAGTTTTCTGTAAACTTGGCAAAGAAGTAAGACCTACCACGGTGACACTCCAGCTGGTAGACCGGTCCTATGCACATCCCAATGGTAAGATTGAGGATATGTTGGTAAATGTAGACAAATTTATTTTTCCAGCTAATTTCATCATTTTGGATTATGAGGCTGATATTAATGTCCCGATTATTTTGGGTAGACCTTTCCTTACCACGGGTAAGGCTTTGATTGATGTTCATAAAGGGGAACTAACAATGCGCATGAATGATCAGCATGTTACATTTAATGTGTTTCAAGCTTTGAAATGTGCAGATGAACCTGATGAATGCCAAGCAGAAGAGATGATGGAGTCTATTTACACTTTGGACATGGCACAGTTATGCCAGGATATAGAATTTGATGCCAGCAACTTAGGCGACATAGCTAAACTATTTGAGGAACCAGAAAAATCAGTCTTGGAGGCTGAGGAGGCTAAGTATTTTGAGCCACTACAGTTGGCCGATAGAGAGGTTAAGGCACCTAAACCATCAATTGAGGAGCCGCTAGAGTTGGAGATAAAACCACCGCCAAACCACTTGAAGTATGCTTATTTATTTAAATACTCAACTCTGCCAGTAATCATTGCCACTGATCTCACTAATGGTCAGGAGGAAAGATTGCTGGCAATATTAAGCAATTATAAGCAAGCATTGGGTTGGACCTTGGCAGACATCTGAGGTATTAGCCCAACCATTTTCATGCACAAGATTATCTTAGAGGAATACCATGGCAAGACCATTGAAGGCCAGAGAAGGCTAAACCCGAGCATGAAAGAGGTAGTAAAAAAAGAGATCATAAAATGGCTTGATGCCGGGATTATTTATCCCATTTGTGATAGCTCTTGGGTTAGCCCGATGCAATCTGTGCCAAAGAAGGGTGGCATGACCATGGTACAAAATAGTGAAGCTGAATTGATTCTCTCCAGAACTATCACAGGATGTAGAGTGTGCATGGACTATAGGAGGCTGAACAATGCCATGAGGAAGGATCACTTCCCATTGCCATTCATCGACCAAATGCTAGACAGGTTGACAGGTAAAGCTATCTATTATTTTTTAGATGGTTATTCAGGTTATAATCAGATTTCCATCGCTCTTGATGATCAAGATAAGACCATATTCACGTGCCCATACGGGACGTTTGCATTTAGAAGGATGTCATCCGGCCTATGCAATGCTCCTACAACATTCCAATGTTGCATGATGTCCATTTTTTCCGATATAATAGAGCACAACATGGAAGTATTCATGTATGATTTCTCAGTATTTGGCAAAACATTTGAGGAATGTCTTCAAAGTTTGGAGCAAGTCTTGAAGAGGTGCGTACAAACGAACCTAGTGTTGAACTGGGAAAATGCCACTTCATGGTGAAGAAGGGCATCGTTCTCGGGCACAAGGTAACTGAGAGAGGATTAGAAGTTGATCAAGAAAAAGTTGAGGTAATCAAGCAATTGCCGCCGCCAATAAGTGTCAAAGATATAAGGAGTTTTTTTAGGACATGCCGATTTTTACCGACATTTTATTAAAAACTTTTCAAAAATTGCTAAGCCTTTATGCTTGTTATTAAAACATAATGCCACTTTTGCATTTGACGATTCTTGTTTGAGAGCATTTCAGAAACTTAAAGAGAAGTTAATCAATACCCCTATAGTTGTGGCACCAGACTGGAATGAGCCTTTCGAGCTCATGTGCGATGCCAGCGACTATGCCATTGGAGCAGTCTTGGGACAAAAACATGGCAAGGTTTTCCATGCCATCTACTATGCCAGCCAAACCTTGAACGAATCACAATTGAATTACTCTACAATTGAGAAAGAATTTCTCGCAGTTCTATTTGCTTTTAATAAATTTCGATCTTATTCAATTTGTAACAAAGTTGTGGTGTATACAGATTATTCGGCATTGAAGTATCTCTTGGCAAAAAAGGATGCCAAGCCCAGATTAATCCGATGGACGCTCCTACTTCAAGAATTCGATATTGAGATTTGAGACAAAAAGGGCAGTGAAAACTTAGTAGCTGACCATCTCTCACGTTTAGAGCATCATCTTGAAGATGGTAAGATTGATTTTATAAGAGATGAATTTCCTGACGAGTATTTGCTTGCAGTTAATGTCGTGCCATGGGGTGCTGACATTGTCAACTACTTGGTAAGCAACATTTTACCACCACACTTGGCATACAATGCCAAGAAGAGGTTCTTGCGAGAAGTTAGGCATTACTATTGGGACGAGCCAATATTGTTCAAATAGTGTGCCGACCAAGTGATTAGCCAGTGTGTGCCCGAGAATGAGCAGCATAATATATTAAATTTGTGCCATGCCGCACCATATGGAGGTCACTTTGCTGGGATGAAGACTACCGCCAAGGTGTTGCAGTCAGGATTCTTTTGGCCCACACTATATAAGGATGGCCACCAGTACGCCAAGGCATGCGATCAATGCCAACAGATAGGGAACATCTCTGGCAGACACAACTACCGCTCCAAAACATTATGCCTGTAGACTTATTTGATGTATGAGGGATTGACTTTATGGGTCCTTTTCCACCCTCATTTGGTAATGTATATATATTCTTGTGGCTGTTGACTACGTATCTAAGTGGGTAGAGGTTGTTGCCCTGCCAACAAATGATGCCAAGGCTGTTGCCAAGTTCTTGCACTAACACATTTTTACTAGATTTGGCGTCCCTAGAGTGGTTATTCATGATGAGGGCACCCATTTTAAATGTAATCTAATCTCTAAATCTTTGTGCAGGTATGGTATATAAAGAGAATTACCACGACATATCATCTACAAATGAATGGGCAAGCCGAGATTTCAAACAAGGAGATTAAGAACATTCTAGAGAAAACTGTGAATCCATCAAGGAAAGACTAGTCCTTAAGACTATATGAGTCCTTGTGGGCTTATAGAATGATATTTAAAACTCATTTGGGTACTTCACCGTTTAGACTTGTTTTTGAAAAACCATGCCATCTGCTAGTAGAGCTCGAACATAAAGCCTACTGGGCCATCAGAACACTTGGAATGACATAGAGAGCTGTTGGAGAAAAATGGTTGCTAGACCTAAATAAGTTGGAAGAATTCAGAACACAAGCCTATGAGAACGTCATGATCTATAAGGAAAAGGAAAAACACTGACATGACAGTAGGATAATGCCAAGACAGTTTGAGGTGGGCCAACGTGTTTTGTTATTAAACTCACGGCTTAAATTGTTCCCTTGGAAACTCAGATCAAGATGGACGGGCCCTCTTGAAGTTGTGAAGCCCTATGCCCATGGAGCTGTAGACATTAAGAATTTGAAGATATAAGAAATCTTTAAGGCAAATGGTCAACGTTTAAAGCACTACATGGAAGGTGGTCAGAACAATGCCAAGGAGGTGATCCTCTTGGTAGAGGTGACATGAAAACACCATCAGGTTTGAACTTTTGTAAATATTAGGATAGATGTTTTCTTCGTTTTTAGGTTTGAAGATTTTTAGTAGTTTTTCTTTCTTTTAAATTTCAAGTTTTTATTCCTTTACTGTGTTGAAAGGTTTTCTTTGAGTTAATACAGAATCAGTATGCCATGAACCATGCTAGGAACGTTGTCAGGAGCAATGCTAGAAACGATGCAGGATTATTGGCAGGAGCTGATGTCCCAATAGCGAAATCTGCCAGACATAATGTCGAATAGCTTGGAATGCAGCATTGTAAAAGACAGAAGGATGAGAGAAACCCTAGCTTGATCGGCCCATTTAATAAAGAGAGAGTATTTTTCCTTAAATTTAAAACCCTTAGCCATTTAAAAAAAGAAAAAAAAGATTAATTAGGTTAAAATTTAAATTTAACCTAATCACCTTATCACTTTAAACCCTTACCCTATCTTATCACCTTATCATTTTACCCCTTTCAAATTAATTCTTTTTATTTTTCATCATTATCCGTAATTACTCCTCCCTTTTAAACACTTAACCGACCCAAACTTTTCACATTATCACCTTAGCCAGTAAATAACCAAACATCTCTTTCACTCCTTACTTTTCTTTTCGACAAGCAAGAATCAAAACTCCAAACCATCTCTCTTTCTTCATCTTGTTCAACACTGTTTCAAATTCTTCAATGATTTTAATGGCTTCTTCCTCTACCCCTTTCAAGCGATTCTTCAACGAGGAGATTCAGAAAAAGTTTGAAACCAATTTTTCCTCAAGAAGTTTTTGCTATGAGAAGCACTTCGAGCTCAAAACAGAGACAAACAATGGCTTCCCTTTAGAAGTCATGTCGATAATTAGCTTGCACAAATAGAGTCTGTTCTGCCAGCAAGAGGGAGAGATTTATGCCACCATCGTTCAAGAATTCTATGCATAACTTGTGACCAAGGATTCGCCCTTCTTGATGATTAGAGGTAAATGAGCTCATTTTGATGAAGGGTATATTAACACTATGTTTGAGTTGGATGGTGCAGAGGATGAATATTTTGAGTACACTGATTCGATGAATGCTGCCAAGAGAAAGAGGCTGCTGGCAGATCTGTGTGAGCATGGAACGACATGGACAATATCATCCAAGGGCCACCGTACGGTGAAGAGGTTGGCATTGAAACCCAAAAAGAGAGGATGGAATCACTTCCTCAAGGCAAATTTGATGCCTACATCCCATAACGAGACTCTGTCAGAAGAAAGGTTGATCTTATTGCATTCCATTATTATGGGGTGCAAGATTAATGTTGGCAAGCTTATTATTGAAGAAACTTATAAGTGTGCAGCAAAAGGTAATGGCAGTTTGTTATTTCCTTTGTTCATTTCTAACATTTGCATGCTCTATGGTGTTCCCAAGCTTGATACATATAAGGGACAATCAATCAAGGGAACAACAATTACAGCTGCTATACGGAGAAATCTCGTTGCTGCTGAGCCAAAGGACAAGGGAAAGGGGAAGGCAAAAGTGCCCACGCCAAAGCCAAAGGAGTCAAGGGTTGTGCCGGACACTATGCCAGACAGTTCAGTAGCAATGCTGTCTCAATTCTACCATCGCTAGGAGATCATACTTAGTAAATTAGAGAAGGCTGAAGAGCTTAATGTAAAGCTACAACATTACATACAGGCCAGGGATATTGCAATCAGGGAAGCTCTCAAGAAAATATCCCCTGACTTTGTGCCAGAATTTCCAGACTTTCATGCCGAGCCCTCTGCCAGCGACAATGTCGTTCCAGCTAGTCTAGTTCATACCCCATTCGATGCCACAGTTCCATTATCTCCAGTTCAAGTCGAGTAAGCCAGTTTGGAGTCTTTATCTGAATAAAAAAAACCAAAGACAAGTCTACCAAAACCATGTCGCCAGTGACACCTGCTATACATACGCCATCTGATGCCACCGATGCACCTGCCACGTTAGAACCTGCCAAGAAAAAAGAGGAAGTTAGAGCCTCCATTGTCGCTTCACAGCCAATCATGAAAAGAAAGAAGTGAATGGCCTCTGCTCATTGCCGATTTTTGAAACGAAAGACCCATGCCGTATGAGAAAAAGTCTTCGAAGGGGAGTCCTCTTCTATCTAAACTCCTTTACATTTCATTTCATTGCATTTACATGATCATGCATTTTTATTTTTTCTGTTTTTCTTGTATATATGTGTTGTTTCATGCATTGAGGATAATGCACATCTTGGGTTTGGGGGTGTGCATTTCCTCATATTTATGCCATGCCATACATTTCATGTTTAATTTCTGTGGTCATGCCATCTAGGTCATTTAGAGTAGATGCATATCGGACCATTAAAAAAACAAAAAAGAAAATTTCACCTCGGTTTAATCTTGAAAAATGTTAACATTTGTTAGGCAAGTTTAATTTGATCTAGGTGTCTGTCCAATGAGGAAATTTTAATCTTTAGTTGTCATGCCATGCCATGCCAACAGAGTAGTATGCCAGGTTAGCTTGGCAATTGATCTCTAGTTTAGGGAACTGAAACTTCACTTTACACGTAGTATGTATCTAGTTCCTTAGCAAACTTCGACTCTTTGAAACTATGCTCAGATTTTAAAAAAAAGATCAAATGATGTCAGGGTAAAGGAAACTAATAAGGCAACAATGTTCTGCCAGGGTAATGAAAAAATGAACTTACCTCAACCTAGGGATAATAAGTTATTTGGGGCTTCGTGGTTTGCTCCCTCTTAGTTCTCAGGTCCAAAACCTTAAGGTATGAGTTGAAGAGAAAGCCTAGTGATGTCTAGATTAAGGGGGGATTCATGGTATGCTCCCTCTTATCTCTCACGCTAAATAATGTCACAAAGCAAGCTTAAATTAATGCCGACAGTAACCCTTGGCAAGAGAAAAAATGATAAAAATAAGAATATGAGTTTAGGTAGTAAAATTGGCTAAGGGAGTGAAATAATACTCCATGCATATTGCCTACACATCATGCACTCTTCATGAACTTATATTAGAGTTATATTGCTGCACTTGAATTACTACCTGTTTGGCATTATTGCACCAAGATACTGAGGACAGAAATAGAGCCAAATTCTGCTTGCCAGCACGTGTTGGCATTCAACCAAAATTTTGTCGAGGTAACATTTTCATAGTTTTTTGTTTTTATTTTAATTGCATTACTTGAGGACAAACAATGAGTTAGGTTTGGGAGTGTGTTACCTCTCCAAAAGTACTATTTTTAATGCCAATCTTACAATGCTTTTGCTTGTTTTTAGGTACATTTAGTTGCATTAGGATGTTAAAACCATGCATTTGCATAAGGAGTTTAGAATTATGTCTATGCAGTGTGAAGGGTTGTTTTGTTGGTAATTTTGCAGGTTTGGCAGATTATTTGGCCCAGAAAGCAACACAGGAAGGAATGCAGAGAGAATGTCGAGTGCTGTTGGCACAGATGGACCAGACAATGCCAAGCACCGGTTGGCAGAGAAGTGAACTTGATGCCATGCCAAGAGGCTGTTGGACACCGAAAAAATATGATAAGATCAGGCTCCAAAAAGATAGCAATTGGATTAATCTCCGAAAAAATAGTGGATAAGATGGTGCCAAGAGTGGTTGGCAGATCTATGCCAAGCTTGGATGCCAAGGCAACATCGGCAGTATGACGTCAGCACTAACCTGAGCAGCTCTCATTCAAATTGGGATAAGATGATTATCTCTTATCCCTTTAGCATTTAAAATTCAAATGAGGAGCTTATCTTATCCCTTCCTTGCACGCCTATTTAAACACCAACCAAGGATGATCTTGAGGGGGCAATTCATTGATAGACGATCGAAGTGAGGAGTTGGTGTGCAACGATTAACAACCGGCTGCACCTTGGAAGGGTGGTTCGACCAGCTTGGCCGAGAAGCCTGGATCTTGAAGGGCTGCATCGAGAGACCCATTCTAGCCCATTTTATCTTTCAAGTTATTTTATTTTGTTTTAAATGATGATGTACTTGGGAAGCGTTTGGGGTTTTTTGGTTAAGTCCCTCACCATTAACTAATTTCATAGTTGGTGGGGGATGTCTTGCGTCGAACACTATTTCATGTTTTAGTTTTTAATAATAAATATGCCTTTTGGCATTGTTTTATCTATTCAGCGTACTTTACTATTTCCTAAATACTATGCCAAGCGAGAGCTGGCACTATTGGCCTGTTGCTCCTCAATATCTTAAAAAACTTGGGGTGGAAATGATCAGGTTGTTGAATACTAAGGAGAGAAGCTTCGAGAGAAGTCGTTCAAGTAGATGAACTTACTTTGGGAGTGAAATCTACCCCTTAGGAGTATAGATTGTATCTTAATCAAATTGGTTTATTTAAAAGAATGCACTATAGAGATATAGGGGTTTTCACATGATCAATTTAGGGCAATGACCATCGAGAGAGGCTTTGCTAATTTTGAATATGCTCGGCAAACAATGCCAAGACAGGTTGTTATTAAAGGCTGGCACGACATGAATAGCATGAAAACCAGACATTCCCTGCCAATGCTCATCATTCTTTAAAGAACCTTCCTTGCCAATGTCTTACTTTATTTTACTTTCATTTATTTTATTTTTCAATTATTTCCGAAACCACTTCAAAACAAACAACTTTTTTCTCAAGGCAAGTAACAATCAAAGATAATTGGATTCCACGTCAATCTCTGTGGGATCGATACTCAACTTAATTGTTGTATTATTTGCAGACTAAAACAACATGACCAAGAAAAACCACTTCCTCAATCCAAAACTCAAACTTACTCAACTTGTCATAAAGTTGGTTATCCAACAAGGTTTGCAACACAATCCGCAAGTGTCGATCGTGATCTTTCTCAGTATGAGAGTACACGAGAATATCATCAACGCACTCTACTACAAATTAATCCAAGAATTCATGGAATACCCTATTCATGATGTCTATGAATGCTACAGGTGCATTCGTCAACCTAAACGGCATCACTAGGAACTCATAATGCCCGTACCTAGTACGAAAAGTAGTCTTTGGCACATCTTTAGCCTTAACCTTCAATTGATAGTACTCAGATCTCAAATTGATCTTGGAAAACACCATAGCACGCCGAAATTGATCGAATAGATCATCAATTCAGAGTAAAGGGTACTTATTCTTAATCGTCAACTTGTTCAGTTGCAGGTAGTCAATGCACATACTCAAAGTGCCATCCTTCTTTTTCACAAACAACACGGGTTCTCCCTACAGTGAAACACTAGGTCAGATGAAACCACGGTCTAACAACTCCTAGAGTTGTGCAACCCCCTAGCTAGGCCTAGCCAAAATCAAACTAAAGGGATCACATTAGGTTTGTCGAAGCAAACCCGAGCTAAATTACCTAAGCTGGTTCATTTTTCCTTTTATCTTGTCTAGATGCAAAATATTAAATTTTTAAATATTCGAGCTTCAGCAGGAACATTACATTTAAAACTGATTGCGAAATGGAGCCCAATTACACAATAATTCACATTAGGGACTATAACATAATTTTTGCAAATTACATGGTCTTTGTTACATTTTGAATTACCAATCTTTAATTACTCCCATTATATGTTCACAGGTTAAATTCTAGCTCAAAACAATCATCCACATTCATTTAATTGCATCCATAACAATCAGGGACTAATTTGTAAGATTTCCAAACTTCAGCAAACAAGATTGCATAAAATCAGCATAGCGTTCTGATACAGGCAAGCACGTACCGGTACGTATTAATAGACATAACAGTCTAGCGTACCGATACACTTGTGCCCCTATCGATACGGTGTGTTGACTAACCCGTACTAATACGACTTTAACCCGTATCCCTTTCACATTTTCTCAAAACTTAGAATTCCAGTAACCAAATAGCGTACCGATACGGTACCCTGTGTACCGATATGGCATGTTAAAATTGAAGGGATCGTACCGATACTCAAACCCTTGTACTGGTACCAACATACATTTTCCTCAAGGTATACCAATACGGTGGCTAAGCATACTAGTACCCGTAGCTTTAAATCGACAATTTGAGGCTCAACAGGACCCCGCATACCGATCTTCAGGTACCTGTATCGGTACACAGAGGCCTGTAATGACCTCTAGGTCCAACATATGACATTTTGGCTCATTCAAAACAACCTTAATGTATCTCTAAACATCATATTACATCAGAGGCATACTTAACAACATCAATCTAGCATATTAAGCAACCTTAGCAGTCATAGCACAAACAATCATCAAGCCTATAGGCATGCTCCCTAATCAACATCCAAAACATAAAACCATCCACATCTCAGAGGCTTTAAACCTCAAGCAAAACCAAACCAGCCATTATAGCTTGCTCAAAGAGAGAGTTTATCCAAAAACCCTCCCAAAATAACATTTGACACATTGCCCTTATTACTACTAAGGAACGATCAAACCATACTTTGAAAACAAGTCTTTGAGATTCCTTCCTTGCTTTCTCTCTATCCTTGACCTTTAATGTTCTGCATTGATGGAAAAGGAGAGCATAAGCACACAAGACTTAGTGAGGAATGCTAAAAAACCAACAACCATCATTGCATTTTAAACTGTTTACACTTCTTTTAAAAACCACTTTCCAAAAATACTTTTAAAACAACACATTAACATCATGCCTTGCTTAAACCATGCACTTATCATTTCCAAAACAACATATTAGACCATATGCAACATGTATCATGGATTCAACAACAAAGTCCCATTTGCTACCCTCAATTTAAACTTTCCCATGCATACTACCAATGCAAGGCTTAAAGAGTAAAACATGTTTCAACCCATAATAAACATCATAATCCATCTCATGATACATTTAAAATTATACTGGATTACAAGTGATCATTAACCAAGTTCCACTTTATAAAACATAATATCGGATATGCAGATTCAACAAATGCTCCTAACACTTCATGCCATCACAACTGGAATCAAAGGTACATTCTCAACCCCACACATCGGTTGGATGCATAACCCACTAACATGAGTCTTTGGTACAAAGATCTAAACCCCTCAACATTAGGGTATTTGGATGGAGTTTTTGGTACACGGATCAAAACCCCTCAACATCCAAGGCGACTTTTTATAGTGCACTATCAATCCTATGGCCGGCCAACTATATCCGATAACATTTTTTCCATTATCATTCCATCACTTACAAATATAATTCATTTTATCAACATCAACTCACTATTTTCATATGCATCAAATAAACCAACTTACCAATGCAACAAACATACATTTAACAATGTTCTAAAACATTAATTAACCATGCATCTTTTCACAATGCATCAACAACATTTCATAGCCAAATTCTAGCATTAAACCTTGCTTAAAACATGCATAAACAGTGAGTAATCCAAACCGTGTAAACAAGTGCATAAATCCAAATGACAAACCAAGTTTGAGAGAGAATTCATCCCTTACTTACTTCTGAGCTTAGACCAGTGTTTCAAGCTTGATCTAAACTCCCAAACACAACTTTCAAACCTTTGCAAAGTTGTAAACACGTTCTCACTCACCGACACGTAAAGCTTCACTTGCTGATACGTTAGTCTAGCCTCCAAAGCTTCCAAAACCAAAGCTCAGACTTGAGGATCAACTTCCCCTATTTTATCCACACAAAAACAGAAAGTACATTGCATCAAAATGCAATCAACAACACAACAACACAATCTTCAACACCCTTTACCAAAAACCATCCCACAACATCTGAAATATACATCAAACTTCTTCCAAACTTTACCCTGCCTCAATCTAACATCTTAACCCATCAATTAACATCTAAAAACACATCTCTAACATCTTTATACCTCCAGCATTCATAAAACCTCCACACTTCCTCAAAAACACATAACTAGCAACTTAGAAAATTAAGAATTCAATTAGTTTCGAGATTCCTATGATTAAACCATCTTATTAAAATTATTCAACATCAAAATCATGATCTATATCAATCCAAAATATGGGAAAATAGAACCATTACAGGATCAAATCAATTTCACCATTTAAACCTTGATTTAACCATTTTCTTTCAATTAAATCATCAAAATAAGCTAAAAAGCATAAGTAAAGGATCAAGAACTTGGGAATTTCAATAAAGAACCTTGTATTAGAGGAGAAGAACGAACCTCACCTCTAATGGCTGTTTTCTCCATAATTAGATGGATTTCATAGTAAAACAACGAGAAACCAAATGGATTATTAGGATATCATCATAATATCAATTGGAAATCAAAAGATTTATTGAAAGAAGATTTTACCTGGAGGTTTTGAAGAGAAATGAAGTGTTTGGCTGGAGAGAATTGGAGTGAAAATCTCTTTTGTGAAAAGTTAGTTCTATTTTGTTTTAAAACCTTTTAATTAATTCAATTATTTCCACAACATTTTTATCATTTTAAAATCACTAAAAATAACTAATTAAGGGAAAAAGTATAGTATTAGAGTTTAGGGTAAATAGCTCCTTAAATATTCTAAGTTTTGACCCTTTTACAAAATAGTCACCAAAAATAGTTTCGAAACTTTACATTTTAGTCACTAGTCCAAATGTCTAATTTCGAGACCTTTTTTGAAAAATTGACTTTCCCAAAATTATTTCCATATTAAATAACGATTTTAGACCATTTTCCTAATTTTTAGCTCACCCAAAATTATTTGTTTCAAATTAAATCCCAAAACTGACTCGAATCCCCTAATCTAATCCAACAGACTGTCTAAACTACCTAGAAAACTCCTAAGCCCAAAACCGAGGCATTACAAGTTGCATCTTTAACTATTTCAACTCCTTTGGAGCCATGCAATATGGTGCAATTGACACCGAAGTCGTATCAGCATACGTCTCAATAAAAAAATTCCACCTCTCTATCCGGTGGCAATCAAGGCAACTCCTCTAGAAACACACCCATAAAATCACAAACAGTACAAATATCTTTAGTCCACACTTATTCCATATTCGGGTTCATAACATAAGCCAAATATGCTTGACACCCACCCTCTAGCAACTTTTGCACTTCCAAGGCCGAAACCACATTAGACAAGAACTTAACATTTTCACCCACATCAACCACTTCATAATCATCAGCAAGATTTAATGAAACCCGTTTGGCCTCAAAATCGAGCACAACCATATACTCAGACAACCAATCTATACCCAAGATCACATCAAAAACATGAAACTATAACTCCATCAAATTAGCCGCGAACTCGTTACCTTGAACAATCAGAGAACATCTCCTATACAACCTCCTTGTAACAACCATTTCTCCAAAAAAATTCACTTGCATACCCACATCTAAAATTTCTACTGGTATATCAAGCAAATTCGCCAGCTCATGTAAAATATATGAATGGGTAGAACTAGAATCTATTAGAGAAAGTAATTATATAAACTACAAGGTAAAAGTATCTGCTATCACATCCGTATCATTCCTCTGTCATGGTGTGTGTAGATCCTCACTGGTCTACCACCTCGGGTCGAACCACCATTATATGTGCTATAGTCTTATGTTCTTTCTCCCTTCTCTAAAAATTACCTCGACCGTGCCCACGGCCTCTCGGTGGTGCAACAACTGGTGCAGGAGCCCGTACACCTCTAGCTAACATCTGGTAATCACGCCTCATGTGATCCCTAGATCCATAACCCCAACAAGCATTATCCGCAATAAGCACAAGAGCCAGACCAACTCGTCCCAGCTGTGGGCAATCACGTCTAACATGATCCTTCGATCCACAGCCTTAACAAACTTTTAACGATCTCCAACAAACTTTTGAGTATCGCTTCCCACAATAAGCACACTCGGGTAGCTGTCCTTTCCTAGCTCGACCTTCACCACGACTTAACTTAGGTCGATGCCTTCGATCACGGTCTCTCCTGTATCAGCCACCCCCGGAACCAAAATCAGTAGCTCTCTTCCCAGAGCCAGAGCCTCATGGACGAAGAGATAAACCCAAACTCTGCTCAATAAACCTTCGCCTATGTAACCAACACATCAAAATTCGTATAGTCAGTGGCCAACATGTATATCTTAACATCTTGCTCTAATCCATAACGAAATTGGTCACAACGATGCCTCTCATCCAGCACCAACTTAGGCGCATACTGACTTAGCCTCACAAACTGTATCTCATACTCAGATACAAACATACTACCCTGAACCAAGGCCATGAACTCACATTTCTTCTTATCCAAGTGCCTTCTTTTTGAAGGCAGCCTAAAATAGTTCCCATGTTACATCACCGGGTTCCATGTCCGTGATCACAGTGGTCCACCAACTATATGCATCACCCTACAATAGGGACACAACACATCCCAGCTTATGAGCATCATTACACCCCATATGATCCAAAATCCAGTCTATATTGGCAAGCCGCTCTTCGGATGCCTCAGCTGCCCACACTCTAAACTCAACCCCTCCTAAGTTGCGCAGACGATCTAGCAGCAACCCCAAATTAATAGCAGTAGCAGGTGCTGGTGCGGATACATGTACTCCAGCCATCGTGGCTTAGAACGCTCCAGTCATCGGCTGAACCAAAGGCATCACATCACCATACACTAGACCAGGTGGTGTAGGTGGTACTTGCTCCACTCCCTCAGGAGGATTAGGCGAAAGAGGTGGCAATCCCTCAGGATGTACTATCTTAGCCTCGACTCCCTACCCTCCGGCAATAGCATTCCCGCTCGATAACAATTCTCTCCTTGGTGGCATCGTATAAAAATGTATATAAGGCATGATAGTTACACCAAAACAAAAACTATCACACCAGCTTCAAGAAAGGATCCAAGACTTTCATTTCAAACCAAAATCATTTTATAACTATAGTAATAAGGCAATGTGTCCCTAGAATACCCCAACATGAGATATATCAAACACCGTACATATAAACAATCACCGTGCATAACAAACAACATTGTACATTCATCAACAACATCCTAATTTTTCGTAAACCTGTCTCTGATACCAACAAATGTAATCCTCTTAGCCCGGCCTAGCTGAAACCGAACTAAAAGGATCATATTAGGTTTTCCAAAGCAATCCCAAGCTAATAACGTAAATTGGGTCCATTTTTCCCTTTTTATCTTGTCTAAATGCATCAAATTAATTCTTTTGGTGAACATGCTTCATTAGAAACATTACATCTAAATTAGATTTCAAATCAAGGTTCAACTACTCAAATACGCATATTGGGGACTAAAATGTAATTTCTACAAATTACATAGACTTAATTAAAATTAAGTTTATCAACCCTTCATTAGTCCAATTTCATGCTCACATGTTAAATTTCAGCTCAAAACCAATTTCCAAACTTTAGCAGACTGATATGCACAAAAACAATAGGGCGTACCGATACGGCTTAACAACCATAATGGCTTCTCGTACTTATAAACATACCATTGTATCAATACGGTGCGTTGACCCACCCGTACAGATACGGACTTGACCTCATACCGATCCTCGTTGTGATTTCTCAAAACTTGAAATTCCAGTGACCAATTCATGTACCGATACGGTACCCCTTGTATCGATACGGCACTTTAAAAACGCAAGGGGTATACCGGTACGCAAACTCGTGTACATACACCAGTGCAAATATTTCTCATGGAGTACCGATATGGTGGCTAGGCGTACCTATACCCTTTGTTAAATTTCAGTGAATTGAGCCTTTCCAGACCCTGCGTACCGATCCTTGGGTACCTGTACCGGTACGCGATAGCCTGTAATGACCTCTAGGTCCAACATATGACTCATTCTCTCACTTCAATCAACCTTAAACATCATATAACATCATAAGCATGCTTGACATCAACTTACCAACATTTTAAGCAAACCTAGCAAGCCTAACACAAACCATGCACATCATCTATAAGCATGTTTCCTACTCAACATCCAAAACTTGAATCTAAACACATCTCAAGCACTTTAAACCTCTTACAAATCAAAACCAACATATAAAACTTGCACAAACAGGGAGTTTAGCAAACAACCCTCCCAAAACAACATTTGACACATTGCCCTTATTACTACTATGTATTGTTTCAAACCATACTGCATCCAAGGCTTGGATATCCTTCTTTGCTTTCTTCATGTGTAACACCCTCAACGTATATTCAATGATTAAATACACATTGAAGATGTCACAGTATAATTTAACTGATTTCCTGACTTATAATTTTTTTATACTATTCTTGCTTAACTAGTCCAGTGGTTGACCCTTTTTCGGTTTCTAATTTAAAACAATGTCAGCCAGGCAAACCTAGTTTCGACCTTGAACTGGTTTGTAAAATTTATAAGTCAGTTGTTTAAATAAGTATGTAACTCAGGGTGAAAACTAGGTACACTGCCAAATCTCTTGAATTTAAAATTGTTACGCGATAAACAACAATTAAAATTTTATCTTTAATACAACTAACGAATAAATTATTACATGCCCACGAGAGAATATCATAAAATTAGAATGTCTTACTGATGTTTGGCAGATTGCAGCTTGATTAACATGCTTGATTCCTCTTCCGGTAAGTTTCCGATATCGTACGTGTGAAACAACACACACTAAGTAACGAGTTAGCGAGGAAACTATAATTTAAAGTAAATCGTTTCAATGTAAATAATCATATAAAATAAACTTATCAAAGTCAATTTTCGGTCATATAACAGTGCAATATATTTCCTGTAAAATGACAAGTGATTCCAATACAGTTTATATCATATCATAAAACAAGTATAAATATCATGTTATCGGTATTTATCAGTCATCATGTAATCATTAACAATATAAGCTTCTTTTAAAGATAGCCCAAAGTAAATAATATGAGATCAATGTACTCGAGTCACTTGTATAAGACATCTGAGTGTCTAACTTGAACTTCTAAATGAGTACATACTCGAGGATGCTCTTTGCTCCTCATTTAGGCATCACGTTAGTGCCATTAGCACCATGGGCTTGGATCCCCAGGGTGCACACCAAGGGCTTAGGTCCCTAAAGTGTATGTTACGTACTCAAGGACGCTCTTTGCTCCTCATAAAAGCACCTCTTTAGTGCACTTGGCACCATGGGCTTGGATCCCCAAGGTGGGTGTGACACCGTAGTAGTTACAAAACATGAAATCATATCATCTTGTGTGATGCAACTGCTAAGGACTCTATGGATATCCAACTATACCATGGACTCTCATATCATATTACTTGGGCATTTCAATATTCCATGTTCAAAGCATCAATATAGATCATATAGTCGATATTAGGCAGTTCATACCCAATATCTAAAATCTGAATTATCTTAAATATATCTTTGTGCAATATCAATGTATCACATATACATTTAATATTTCATGTCATTTGCATAACTTTGATCGGTATACTTTTTCTTTAATATCAAGGTCGACTTATCGCAAGTCTTCCTCATATCACATAATTAAAATAGGTAAAAATGCACTCACCTTGGCCACTTAACATGATGCTTCACTAAGTCCTAGTTCGATCCTTTCTTTCATAGTACCTTGAGCCTTCTCTGAATCGGACTCGACTTCATTAATCATGTAAATACAATAAAATATTTGGTAGACTCAAATCTAACAATACCTTAGACTTGCTTTTTAACATAATTATTCGAAAATAAAATTTTCAATTATTTTCCTTTCTTCCTTGTACTTTTCGAAAACTCATTATGGTCCTTAGTGACTAATTTGAACTTCCAATAATTCTTCGGAGCTTGCTAACTAACCTTTAAATACAAAATGTTTCAAATTCTATTTTCTGACAGCTTGCGCTTCCTTCAAAGATTTACTTGTATAGGGCAGAATTCATACTGGATCTTAATTTCCTTTATACTGGAGAAACTCGATTCGATAACTGTTCTAAAGGTATAAGCCACATAATTTAATAAAATCTACAAAAATTATGAAAAATCACTGAATTCACGTCACATACTATGTAGGTAGAAAACTGCTCTGTAATTTTTTTGACATTCATTCGAATAAAAATTCATATCTTTTAACATAGAACTCGGAATCAGTTTTCGTTTGTTTGAAATGAAACTAGACTAACATACCTCTGTATCCGTATAAACTTCACTATCTAACCATTTTTATAGAATTTATTGTGAATTTCTAAACTTACTGCCATAATTTAAACTCAACCTAACTTCCCATAATTAGTTTCTAAATTTACCATAACTTCTCCTAATTTCTTTACTTTTCAATTTAGTCCTATTATTTTACTTCAAATGACTAGATGAAGCTTGTATTCATAAGTTCTCCTTACATCTTTCATCAAAAGCTACATTGCCGGATTGGTCCCTAAACTTTCATACTTAGCCGAAGTAGTCCTTCAGCTAATTAAGCTACTATTCCCTTCCTTTATTCAATTCAAGTACTTAAATCAATAATCTAACTTAAGTACTCATAAATTTTCAATATCACACTCCAATCCCTAATCTTCTTCAATTCTAATCACTTAAATTAATTTTCCAACATAGCATTCATCAAATACAAACTTAACAATCAAATCCTTAAACTTTACAAAGTTGACATTTTGGTCCATATTACAATTCTGATTAGGGATTTTCATTCCAATCTCCTTAAAACAACACATAGAACCATTTATCCTTCAATCATGTTCTAAAATTCCATACCCTAACATAAGCCCTAATTTTCAAAATTTAGGGGTTTTACATATAGACATGGAATTAATTCAAATCAAAGCTTGTAAATATCATTTCTATACTTGATTCAACTATATCAAGCCTCAATTCAAACAAATCCATAAACCTAAATTCTCTTCTCATCAAACCATGAACACTTCTTCATAGTACCATGTAAAATTACTACCAAATGAAAGAAAATTGAACAGGGATTAATTTTTCCTTCATGAACTAACCTTGATTTTACTTGTAACCCTTCCAAATCAAGCTTGAAATTTGATATATTTTTTCTCTCCCTTCTTCTTCTCCCCCACAGCGTATGTAGGAATAGATGAACAAATTTTTGTTCATTTTGTAAACTAATATACTTGTTTTAATCTAATGTTGCCACTTGTATAATTAAAATGAATTTTAAATTCATTTTAATCCTTTTTACTAATTTGTCCCTCAACCAAACTCATATTTACAAATCTTCTTTAAAATTGTCATTCCATTACATTTGAACCAATTTGGTTCCTTCATAACCGACCATTCCCAAAGAAATCATAAAATTTTATTTTATGATTTTTATTCTATACAATTACCCGATAATCACCTAATATGATTTTCCATTGATCGAACTATCGAATCTAATCCAAAAATCTCATATCTCTAAATTCTATAAATATTATTTGATCAATTTTAATGGCTTATGGAACAACCTCTAAAATTTCAATTCGATTGGATTTCCCAATATTCACAAAACATTTCTGCTGCGATTTTACCTTTAACGACCTATCGAATTTATTCCGAAAATTTTATATTTCCATATTCAGAAAATTGATACTATTATCTCATAAAAAACTTCCTTTCCTAAGGACTTAGACTGAATTTCCTTACTCAGTCTATTATTCTGATAATTATCAAAAATCCTCATCGAGTAAAATTTCTCTTAGAAATCCTTTATTGGAAATCCATATGAATATTCTCTACTCTTAATGAGTCCAAAATATCAATCAGAAACACTTTTATGGGACATTCCCGAAGGTCACTCATCATAGTGTTTACCTGGTCGGAGCACACTTAATAATTTTATTCTATCCAAATTTGATACCTTATACTGCATTTTCATTCCCGGGACCTATATTAGATTTTACTCACTGACCAAATTTATCCATCTACAGAATAAAATTTAGTTATTGGGTAAATTCTTTATTAAGGATTTAAACTTTTCCTTTCTTTATGATTTAACAACCAACTTTTGAATTTTATTGGGTAAATTCTTTATTAAGGATTTAAACTTTTCCTTTCTTTATGATTTAACAACCAACTTTTGAAAATTTTCATTTTGATCACTAAACTTTAACCTTCAATTCCCATTCCAATTTTATCGGATTTCAACCAAATTTTGCATGTACCCTAATCTACTTATTCTCTATCTTATGATACCTTTAAACCTCAGAAATTCTTTCTCTAAAGCTCCTAATTAAAGAAATCCCAACTTTTCCATATTTGTCATTTTAGTCACTAAGTTATTTTTTAAGCTACTAACCTAGTACCAAATGACCTTAATACTATTTAACGAAATTTTGGGGTGTTACAATTCTCCCTTCCTTTAAGAAAATCCGTCCTCGAATTTTCAACTCATGCTTGATCCACTATTACAAGTACTACTCCTGTCAGGTTTGTCCCAATCTTTCTATTATCTTTCCTTCCTTGAGAGAACTGATACTAATAGAATCTTCTAATTTCTTAAATTTTGGTCTTTATAAACCCATCTTACTATTCATTCAGATGAGGTTTAATTCACCTTTCCTAGTTGAATAATTTACCTGAGATGTATCTTCTTGATACTTGACTAATCTTAATATCATATGTCAATTTAGCTATTGTTAAGTATCTCTTTTAAATTCCTGAAATTTCAATGATACACATTCTAATATGTCCTTCAAGGTTGAACAATTCACTTTAACTATCCACAATCATCCAGATTGAATTCTTTTAGCTTCAATTTACTGGCAATCCATCTTCTTGCCAAAATCCATTGTCTTTTCAGCTCCCTTATCAACTGTCTCAACAGTATCATTGTTCTTCTTATTTAGTCCTTACTCATAAATATTAACAGTATAGATATCTTACAATTAGATCTACTGAATATTTTTCATCATATTCTAAACACTCATACCCTCAGCTTTTGTCTTAAGCAAACTGTCAGGTTACTTATGTAGTAATCTCTAGCATTTCAAATCTATTCATCTAATATATACATATTTCCAGAATAAAGGTACTTCTTCTTCTAATTTTTTATTCACATATCTTATTTTATCAAAGACAGTCTCAGTATCATTTAGCCATAATTTCACCGTCCAACGACTGTCTTTTACCTTAAAATATGTATGAGTCCTTACTATCTAAGTTTCTTTGTATCTTATACTATTATAAATATAAATACAAATACAGGTGTTAAAAACTAACATCTTATAATTACTGTATCAATTCCTTCCAATGCAGATAACTTAACTTGAACTGGAGTTGATTACAACACCTATTTTTCTTCATTATACTCATTGTGAGTCCTTTCTTGACCTCTGAGATTTGTTGATTGAAGAAATTCAGTAACGTCTTACTTTTCTTACTATAATCATATTCTTCCTTATACTAATGAGCAGCTTCAAGTCATACAATCAACACATCAGTAATATGCATTCTAGGGGCATGTATTTACTGACAAACTTATAACAAACTTGGTTTAGCATCCAGAACCGGCTAAACCTATAACTCTGATACCACTAAATGTAACACCCTCAACATATATTCAATGATTAAATACACATTGAAGATGTCACAGTATTATTTAACTGATTTGTAAATTTTTTTATACTATTCTTGCTTAACTAGTCCAGTGGTTGGCCCTTTTTTAGTTTCTAATTTAAAACAATGTCAGGCAGGCACACATAGTTTCGACCCTAAACTGATTTGTAAAATTTATAAGCGAGTTATTTAAATAAGTATGTAACTCATGGTGAAAACTAGGTACACTGCCTAATCCCTTTCTTGCATTTAAAATTGTTACGCGATAAACAACAATTAAAATTTTATCTTTAAAACAACTAACGAATAAATTATTACATGCCCACTAGAGAATATCATAAAATTAGAATGTCTTACTGATGTTTGGCAGATTGCAGCTTGATTAACATGCTTGATTCCTCTTCCGGTAAGTTTTCGATATCCTATGTGTGAAACAGCACACGCTAAGTAACGACTAAGTGAGGCAACTATAATTTAAAGTAAATTGTTTCAATGTAAAGAATCATATAAAATAAACTTATCAAAGTCAATTCTCGATCATATAATAGTGCAATATATTTCTTGCAAAATGACAAGTGATTCCAATACAGTTTATATCATATCATAAAACAAGTATAAATATCATATTATCGGTATTTATTAGTCATCATGTAATCATTTACAGTATAACCTTCTTTTAAAGATAGCCCAAAGTAAATAATATGAGATCAAGGTACTCAAGTCACATGTATAAGACACTTGAGTGTCTAACTTGAACTTGTAAATGAGTACATACTCGAGGGCGCTCTTTGCTCCTCATTTAGGCATCGCGTTAGTGCCATTAGCACTACGAGCTTGGATACCAGGGTGCACACCAAGGGCATAGGTCCCCAATGTGTATATTACGTACTCGAGGATGCTCTTTGCTCCTTATAAAAGCACCTCTTTAGTGCACTTGGCACCATGGGCTTGGATCCCCAAGGTGCAACACCAAGGGCTTGGGTCCCCAAGGTGGGTGTGACACCATAGTAGTCACAAATAATGAAATCATATCATCTTGTGTGATGCAGCTGCTAAGGACTCTATGGATATCCAACTATACCATGGACTCTCATATCATATTACTTGGGCATTTCAATATTCCAAGTTCAAAGCACCAATATAGATCATAGAGTCGATATTAGGCAGTTCATACCCAATATCTAAAATCTAATTTATCTTAGATATATCTTTGTGCCATATCAATGTATCACATATACATTTAATATTTCATGCCATTTGCATAACTTTGATTAGTATACTTTTTCTTTAATATTAAGGTCGACTTATCGCAAGTCTTCCTCATATCACATAATTAAAATACGTAAAAATGCACTCACCTTGGCCACTTAACATGATGCCTCACTAAGTCCTAGTTCAATCCTTTCTTTCATAGTACCTCTAATCTTCTTTGATTCAGACTCGACTTCATTAATCAAATAAATACAATAAAATATTTGTTAGACTCAAATCTAACAATACCTTAAACTTGCTTTTTAACATAATCATTCGAAAATAAAATTTTCAATTATTTTCCTTTCTTCCTTGTACTTTTCGAAAGCTCATTACGGTCCTTAGTGACTAATTTGAACTTCCAATAATTTTTCTGAGCTTACTAACTAACGTTTAAATACATAATGTTTCAAATTCTATTTTCTGACAGCTTGCGCTTCCTTCAAAGATTTACTTGTATAGGGCAGAATTCATACTGGATCTTAATTTCCTTTATACTGGAGAAACTAGATTCGATAACGGTTCTAAAGGTATAAGCCACATAAATTAATAAAATCTAAAAAAATTATGAAAAATCACTGAATTCACGTCACAGACTATGTAGGTAGAAAACTGCTATGTAATTTTTCTAACCTTCATTCGAATAAAAATTCATATCTTTTAACACAGAACTTGGAATCAATTTTCGTTTGTTTGAAATGAAACTAGACTAGCATACCTTTATATCGGTATAAAATTCACTATCTAACCATTTTTATAGAATTTATTGTGAATTTCTAAACTCACTGTCATAATTTAAATTCAACCTAACTTCCCATAATTAGTTTCTAAATTTACCATAACTTCTCCTTATTTCTTTACTTGTTAATTTAGTCCTGTTATTTTACTTCAAATGAATAAGTGAAGCTTTTATTCGTAAGTTCTCCTTACATCTTTCATCAAAAACTACATTGTCAGATTGGTCCCTAAACTTCCATGCTTAGCCGAAATAGTCCTTCAACTAATTAAGTACTATTCCCTTCCTTTATTCAATTCAAGTACTTAAATCAATAATCTAACTTAAGTACTCATAAATTTTCAATATCGCACTTCAATCCCTAAACTTCTTCAATTCCAATCACTTAAATTAATTTTCCAACATAGCATTCATCAAATACAAACTCAACAATCAAATCCTTAAACTTTACAAAGTGGACGTTTTGGTCCATATTACAATTCTAATTAGGGATTTTCATCCCAATCACCTTACAACAACACATAGAACCATTTATCCTTCAATCATGTTCTAAAATTCCATACCCTAACATAAACACTAATTTTCAAAATTTAGGGGTTTTGCATATAGACATGCAATTAATTCAAATCAATGCTTGTAAATATCATTTCTATACTTGGTTCAACTAAATCAAGCCTTAATTCAAACAAATCCACTAACCCTAAATTTTTTTCTCTCATCAAACCATGAACACTTCTTCATAGTACCATGACAAATTACTACCAAATGAAAGAAAATTGAACAAGGATTAATTTTTCCTTCATGAGCTAACCTTGATTTTACTTGTAACCCTTCCAAATCAAGCTTGAAATTTGATGTATTTTTTTCTCCCTTCTTCTTCTCCTCCCCCACGGCATATGTAGGAATAGTGAACATATTTTTGTTCATTTTGTAAACTAATATACTTGTTTTAATTTAATATTTCCACTTGTATAATTAAAATGAATTTTAAATTCATTTTAATCCATTTTACTAATTTGTGCCTCAACCAAACTCATATTTACAAATGTTCTTTTAAATTGCCATTCCATTACATTTGAACCAATTTGGTTCCTTCATAACCGGTCATTCCCAAAGAAATCATAAGATTTTATTTTATGTTTTTTTATTCGATACAATTACCCGATAATCACCTAATGCGATTTTCCATTGATCGAACTATCGAATCTAATCCAAAAATCTCATATATCTAAATTCCATAAATATTATTTTATGATTTTCCATGGCTTATGGAACAACCTCTAAAATTTCAATTCTATCCGATTTCTTGATATTCACAAAACATTTCTACTGCAATTTTACCTTTACCGAGCTATCAGATTTATTCTGAAAATTTTATATTTCCATATTCAGAAAATTCATACTATTATCTCATAAAAAACTTCATTTCCTAAGGACTTAGATTGTATTTTCCTAACTCAGTCTATTATTCTGATAATTATCGAAAATCCTCATCGAGTAAAATATCTCTTAGAAATCCTTTATCGAAAATCCATATGAATATTCTCTACTCTTAATGAGTCCAAAATATCGATCACAAACACTTTTATGGGACATTCCCGAAGGTCACTCATCCTAGTGTTTCCCTGGCCTAGCACACTTAATAATTTTATTATATCCAAATTCGATACCTTATACTGCATTTTCATTCCCAGGACCTATATTAGATTTTACTCACTGACCAAATTTATCCATCTACAGAATAAAATTTAGTTATTGGGTAAATTATTTATTAAGGATTTAAACTTTTCCTTTCTTTATGATTTAACAACCAACTTTTGAAAATTGTCATTTTGGTCACTAAACTTTAACCTTCAATTCCCATTCCAATTTTATCGGATTTCAACCAAATTTTGCATGTACCCTAATATGCTTATTCTTTATCCTATGATACCTTTAAACCTCAGAAATTCCTTTTCTAAAGCTCCTAATTAATGAAATCCTAACTTTTCCATTTTTGTCATTTTAGTCACTAAGTTTTTAAGCTACTAACTTAGTACCAAATGTCCTTAATACTATTTAAAGAAATTCTGGGGTGTTACATCCTGCCCTACAATCCGTTAATATGCATTGATGATAAAAGAGAGCGTAAGCACGTGATGCTTAGTGAGGAGCGCAAAGAAAAAACAAAACATCATCTAATGCATTTTAAAATCGGTATATTCCAAAACCTTCTACATATGTTTTATCAAAAAAACCGCCATGCCTTACTTTCAAAATTATGCACTTACCCTTTTCCAAAACATGCATATTAAACCATATGCAACATGTATCATGGATTCAACAACATACTCTCATATGCAACCCTCAATTTAAGCCTTCCCTTGCAATACAACCCATATGCAAGGCTTAAAGAGTATTCACATGTATAAATCTCATTATACAAACAAGTCATCAACATGATACATTAATTCATTATATTGGCTTACAAGTGATCTTTTCCCAAATCTCATTACTTTCATCAAACCACATATGATATACGGATTTCCCAAGTGATATCCCAATCACTTACAACTCAATGGCATGGAGTAAATGCAACACATACATTACCTCTACACTACCAAGGCTCATCCTCCAATTTGGAGTAAACACTTCCAATGCATCACCTCTAAGGTCGCAGCCAGAGTAAAACGCGATTCAAGTACCTCAACAATATTGAGGTTCACTTGTTCAGAGTAAATACTTTCAATACATCACCTCTGCGAACCATGGGCGACTTATTATAGTGCACATTAAATCCTATGGCCGACCAACTATATCCGATAACATTTTCATACCATCACTTGCCAATATAATTCAATTCATTAACATTAACTCACTGTTTTCATATGGAACAATTAAAACCATTTATCCAATGCTTTCAACCATGCATTACCAATGTTCAACAACAATAACAAATCATGCATTACCTTCAAATGCATCATCATCATTTTGTAACTATTTTCCAGCATTAAACCATGCTCAAATCATGCATATACAGTGAGTAATCAATTCATTAAACAAGTGCATCAAAACTAATTGCCAAACCGAGTTCGAGAGAGCATTTATCCTTTACTTACTTTCGAGTTCAGACCAGTGTTTCAAGCTTGATCTAAAGCCCCAAACAAAACTTTCAAACCTTTATAATGATGTAAAACACACGCAAAGCCTCGCTTGCCGATACGGTAATCACGCCTCCAAAGCTTCTGCAACGTCCGTTCAAATTTGAGGATCAACTTCCCCTATTTTATCCACACAAAAAACAGAGGATTCAATGCATCAAAATGCATTCAACAGCCCAGCAACATCAATTCACATACAACCTCAACATCCACTACCCAATTTCACTCCACAACAACCGAAATCAACATCAAACATCTTCCCGACTTAACCCAGCCACAACCTAACATTTTAATTCATCAATTAACATAAATTAACATCTAAAAGCACATTAACATCATCCGTATATCTCCAGCATTCATTAAACCTCCACAACTCCTCAAAAACTCATAACTAACAACCTAGAAAATTAGAGATTCACTTAGTTTCGAGATTCCATTGTTAAAGCCCACTTATTAACATTATTAAACATCAAAAATCATGAATAGAATCAATCAAGAACTCAGCAAAACAAAGCCAATACGAAAATACATCAATCTCACCATTTAAACCTTGATTTAACAAATTTTCCATAATTAAATCATCAAATCAAGTTAGAAAACATATGTAAAGGATCAATAAATTGAGAATTTCAGTAAAGAACCTTATATTAGAGGATAAGAACGAAGCTTACCTCTAAACTTGGCTTTCCTCTTAATTGGATGATTTTTCTTGAGAAAACAAGATCAAATCAAATAGGTTTTGTTAGGAAACCTTTAAAGATTCATTTGAAAATAAAAGAATGTTGAAATCAAGTATTTACCTGAGAAAATTGAACTAGAAAAGAGTGTTTGGCCGAAGAGAATTTGAGAGAAAAGCTTTTGGTGAAAAGTTAGTTACGTAAAGTTTTCTTTTAAAACTAATTATGAAATTAATCTCCCCAAGTCTTTTTATTTAATTTAAAACCTTTTTTAAAATATCCAATCAAAAGAGAAAAGCCTAATATTAAACTTTGGCCAAATATCTTCTTAAATATTCTAAATTTTGACACTTTTATAAAAGAATCACTAAATATAATTTTAAAACTTTACAATTTGGTCACTTTCCCAAAATGTCACTTTTCAAAACTTCTTTTTGTAAAATTGATTTTACCATAATCATTCTAATATTAAATAATGATTTTAGAAATTTTTTCCATATTTTTATCTCACCCAAAAATATTTATTTTAAATTTATTCTGAAACTGACTCGAATCGTCTAATCCGCCTAGAAAACTCCTAGGCCCAAAACCGTGGCATTACAACAAGTGCATATTATCTCCATAATAAAACATGTCATACTTGAATTTCATAAAACACGTATAACAAAGACATAAGGTATTTAATATACATTCATGTCAAGTGCCACCATTCTAGAAGTTATAAGGTAATGGGAAACTTTACTAAGAAGCTTGAGGATGTGACTTGCAACCTCCAACCACGATCGATCCTTGGAAGTCCTTAAACCTGAAATATGCATGGAAATGAATGCATTAGGCATAATTAGCCTAGTGAGGTAGTGACCTTACAATATCATTATGACAATAATAGTGGACAACATAAGAATAATGTAAGCAATGCATATGGTGTCAATGACAAAAATGATCATGAAAGCAATATAAGCAATGCATATATGTTCAATGCTCAATGTCATGAATTTATTTCCATGTCTTGTTCTTGCTTATTCTTTCAATAATCTTGTCAATGTCTTTATGTGTCTTTTACATTTTTGCCTTGGATCACTTCTGGACATAGGTAACTTTGGTCCGTGTTAAGCAAGCTCAAAGCACAAAGAAATGGCTTGTATCAATGTAATATCAATGAGTCAATGCTTCCTCCACCATCATCCATCATCTCCCCCTAACCTCCATCATTGCCAATACAATATAGGGTCATTACCCTTGAGCCGTAGCTCATGAACTGTAGTCCCAATATACCATGTACCATGCCAAAGTGTGCAAGGGCTTCCGTTGCAAGGCAACTTACATATCTTATGTTATATCAATGGTAAAGTGTTACTGAAAGATAATTGAGCCTTAGCTCCAATAATCCTTGTCAATACAATAGTTTCATCAATACATTATCCTTGCCAGTACAATATCTTTGTCAATACAATAATCTTCTCAATACAATGTTTTCATCGATGCAATGATCTTATCAATGCTATGAACTAGCCAATTCAACATGATGCAAGGAAACACAAAATGACTTATCAATGCTTTCCAATGATATGTATATTGCCACCAAATGTTCTATGTGAGCCAATGAACAAGTCTATAATAACCATACAATAAACTATGCAAAACAATGTGATAAAGATGACACCTAGCCATCCAAACCATGAACTACACTAACCAAACTTTCCAAAGCTATGGATGGTCACGCATGTGGATTCTTTTGTTCCTTGACTTGGACTTCTTTGAAGAGATGGATAGGTTCCCACTTTTTCCTTGTTTACAAGACATACAATGACATAATTTCAATGATTTTCCATATTTAATCATATGGAATCAATATAAGAATTTCCATATTCCTTGAAGGCAAATGTGAGCTTTTTCACCATGTACTTACCTTGAATAAGATTCTAGTAGAAGAGGAATATGAATTCTATGGAAAATCTAAGCTTTCCAAAGCTTCATCAATAGAGGTGTGTGCTTACACATAGGGAGGTGCTTGCTTAATCAAGCTAAGGAAGAAGATAAAGATGACAACTTGTTTTATTCTTTTCTTATTAATAACTGGGGGATTTCTTAAGGCTTAAAGCCTTTCTATAATTTCCATCCATTTTATTATTGAACACAAAACATCATCATTCATTTCTTTTCATCTTTTCTTACAATCATGCACTCTTATGACAATGGTTAAATTAAATCTTTAGTCCTCCAAAAACCTTTCCTTCAAATAAAGAAAACCATGGTTAAATTACACTATAAGTCCCTGTATTTCTTAACTTTTATACTATAGCACCTTAACTTTGAATCTTTTCAATTTAGTCACTAATCACATTTTTACTCTTTTTAATTTATTCACTAGGTGATCTAATTACACACCTAGTCCTTGTATTTAGCCATGACCTAAATCTATATCATTCCATGCTTTATTTCTAAGTTTTAGCCAATAACTACATATTTCCAATCTTTATGATTTAGTCCAATACTTAACAATGGTCCAATAATTAATCAATTTTGACTCAATATCTTATAATTCAATAATTCCATTATTCGTCGGAAGTTGATTTTCTGATCATCGAAAACCCTATTCCGACTAGGCCAATTTTTGGGGTGTTACATGACCTGTAATTGATGAAGTCTATGATTTGATGATTTTGAAGAAAAAAATGAAGTATTAGAGAAATTATGAATTTATTATATTATAATGTGAGAAACTAATTTTTTACCATTTAAATTATTATTTATTATTTATTAATTTTTGTTAAATAATTCAATTATTGATTACTAATTTATTAAATTATATATAAGAATATATATACATACATAATCAACTTAAAGTGTTGATAAATGTAAACTATATTTTTCTCTCTGTTCTAATTTCTAAACAACTAAATAAATTCATCTTGAACAAAAAACATCTAAAAAAACAAAGAAACAAAAAAAAACATATTTATATTTTTTTAACCAAATCACACTGCTAAAGCCACTTCTTAAACATAAGATTTGAAGCCCTAAATTGATAGACTCTTTTTGCTGTTTGGTTAGCAAGAAAATGTAAGTTTACATTACAAAAAATTAAAGCGTAGATGTCAACATTTTCACTTACGAATAGAAATGTTAGAAAGGTTTGAAACTATTTATTAATTTGATAAAAACCAAATATTAGAAGGTTAACCATTTACAAAAATTTTAAATTCATAGCTGTAATTGAAATACCGTAATTTTTAATTATCATATGCAAATTTATGTTAACACAAATTAATTAAAACTTTACAATGTTAAAAGCCTAGGAGAACCAAAGTTTGAAGCTTAAAACTTTACAATGTTAGAAGCCTAGGAGGTGGTTTGAACTTTGAAAGACTCCGTGAATTTTTTTTTAAAATATAGTTTTAATTAATACTTATACCATATTAGATTACAAATGTACAAATTGAAATTAAGAAATAAGATAATATTGAATTTATTACAACTTAGCAAACTTAAAAATTACAAATGAATAAAGTAAGTTTTTTTTTGTAAAATTTTACGCTCTCAGATCTTATGGAAAAAGTTTTACGAGACTAAATACTCAACTTTGCTACCAGAAATTTCCTCATCGAGCTTTCAAAAGATCTAAATTCTACCATCATGGTTAAATTATGGGTAACTTATCAGCTTTGAAGGCCAAAGTGAAACCAGCATAATTTAACTAAGGGAAACTACTTAGATAAGAAAAAAATAACAAAATTAACATAATTTAACCAAGCCAGCAACCAACAACATGCAACAATCATCAAGTAGTTAATCCATTCCATAGGCGGGCAACAAGCAATACAGTAACCCGGATTAACAAAAAGGCCAGACCCTAAAAAAGACTAAAACAATTATTATTATTCATTCAGAACAAACACACAGCGGTAAAGCTAAGGGAAATACGATGGTCAGCAATGCCAAACATTTCTGACTTTACCAAACTCTTAAAGTCCATAGGAATAGGATAAAAAAAGCTTATAATATGAATAGAATACAAGCTTATACCAAAGTTAAGCAAAAGAAGTATACCATAAACATTAATGTACTTTTTGTAAAGGTTCCCTACAAAAGCAAAAAAAGAATCACAAACCATTTTCAAAAATTAGAAAACTAATTTAAATGGTTAACCTTAAACGGGAAGTGAATCTTCACCAAGATTAGAGACTGAAGAATCATTAAACACAGTAAGATAATCCCTATCCTTTTCCTCCAGTTCAAAACCATACAATCAATTACGGGTTGTTACAAACATCTCAACATTTTTAGGCAAGAGTTCAGCTCTCAACTTCTTCAAAATCCGACCCCCATGCTAAATAAAGATTTAGAAGCAACTAAAGTGATTGGAATGGCTAAAATATCTCTCACCATACGCAAAAAGTATTGGAAAAGAAACAGTTTATGCTTTTCAATACTCTAAAATATCAACTCAACATCTTCAACATGAGGGATAAGGGGTAAATTAATGTAGTACCCAACATCAAATTTTCCACTCCTAGAAGCAACTAAATTGGCGTCAAAATTCTAACATGCAAAAAGATAAAAAATTAATTAAAATTGTGAAAACAGAAACTTAAGTGAACTTTAAGAAAATAAAAACGGACCCTAAATAGATTGGATTTTTTAAATGTTCAAGGCCGACTGAAACTTGACACACTTTGAGATGAGTTACTTTGGACAGAAGAAGAAGAAGAAGAAAAAGAAAAAAAGTGCAGATTTTGAATAATATACATATATAAATTAACAAACTCATTATAAATAACACCTACCCTCCTTTCAACCTCATCCTCAACATAAAGGACATGGTACAACTCCTTCAAAAGTTGTAATTTATATCGAGGATCAAGCAAATCAGCAAAAGAAAGAATCGTTGAGTGATCAGACCAATATTTCTTATATAATTCAAGCATGGGTCATGCCATTGTAGAAATGCCCTCACAAGGACCATTGTGAGCATCACACAACAACTTTTCAATTGTAACAACATTAGCCAAGTATAAGTTAGAAGTGGGATACTTAGATCCTGAAAATATAGTAGTAATTTCATAAAATGGCTCTAGAAAATCACAAATTATTTGAGCAGCTTTCCACTCATCTTCACTAATTATATCCAAACATTTCCCTATTAACAAACAAGTTAATGACTAATTTAGCATCAATTACCCTACGAAGCATTGAGTAAGTAGATTTTCATCGAGTAAGAACATTCGATAACAACTTACCACGAAAAGAAGAACTACAATCTTTAACAACCAATTCAAAGCTACAAAGTTGAGCATCAGAAGAATCAATAAACTTAACTATTTCACTTAATTTAATAACATAAGAATCAATTACCTTTAAACCTTTTTAAACTATCAAGTTCAAAATATGGGTAGCACACCTTATATGAAAATACTTACCATTACATGGAAGGGGAAAAATGGCATCCAAATCATCTCTAAGTCGCTTAACCATTCTCTCATTTGCAGAAGCATTATCAAGAGTTATGGTAAAAGATTTTTTAAGACCCCATTCACATAACATATTTTTTACAAACTTAAAAATTGACTCGCCATCATGGGGTGGGAGAAAACGGCGAAAGTTCAGTATTTTAGAATGAAGCATGGAGTTATTATTGAAATAATGTGCAGTAAGAGCAAAATAAGAACGTGAAGTGCAAGCAGACCATCCATCACATATAAAACAGATACGACTTGAAACATAATGCATTAAATCAAGTAGCCATTTTTTATGCTTCTCATGCTTTAACATGCAATGCTTAGTAATAGTATACCTCGAAATATCCTTCACATTAGCATTCAGGTACTGATGCAATGCCCTAAGTTTTTCATGCTCAACCATGCTCAAAGCATAACCATGACGCATAATAGCCTCAACAAATAATTCACAGTATTTTTTTATCAAAAGAACTTTCCATACTAGTACTACTAGATTATGAGCAAGAAAATCTTTATAAGATTGGAATTTTTTAGTATGCCTTATAGGGTTAGATGTACCAACATAAGAATCTACTTTATACCTTTTGGTTTTGCAATACTTACATTGTTCAAAAACACCTTCAGGAAGCTTAATGAAGGTATAATGATCCCAAATAGGAGAAGTTCTTCTCCCAAAGTCCCCTGAATTTGTAGCCCTCCTTTTAGAGGTAAAAACTGTTTTAGACAGTTGATCATTTACATCCCCTTCAAACAAAAAAAAACATGTATTAGTAGTAAACAAAAATAATAGAAATATAAATTATGAAATTAAAAAAAGGGAGAGGAATATACTCTTTCAGATTGTTGTTCATTTTGACCTCTTAGTACGTCTGCTACACAACATAAGACAAAAAAATTATTAGTTAGAAATTATATAAAAGTATAAAGCAAAAAATGAAGTAAACGACTAAATAATTACCCCTTTCACCTAGATAGTTATAAAAACTAATTTTATCCGGGTTCATTGGTCCGAGTTTTATTATATATATATTATTATTGTTATTATTATTATTATATTTATTATTATTACTATTATTGGCTGCAAATATAAAAAATAGATCATATAATAATAAAAACCAATTAATTTAAAATATCAAAGTCCAGTCCATTTACATGGTTTGAAACCCATTACAAATAAATGCATATGGCCCGTTTTAGGCCCAATTATTAAAATAAAAAACCCCTAAAACCTAATATGATATTATCCTTTTTAAGGCACAGCCGATCTTGTGCCGTTGGATCAAATATGATCCAACGGTCTAGATCAAAAGGGAGAAGCTCTTCAGATTGAGTGTGTGATACATGCTCAGACTGTTTGTCTTCCACGCATGCATGTGATACACTGTCAAGACTTATCAACTTCCACGCGCCACATGTCTTCATCTGGAGTCGCCACGTCATTGCTAGGGTCTATCAGGACCATCCATGTCCAAGCGATCTTAGCCGTTGGATTAATCAAACAGCTCAGACTGGATCTGTCTGCCATGATGTCTTTCTCTCACCAGTTCTCCAACCACCATATCAGTCAAGAAATCAAAAAAATAGAAGAATGTTAGAAACCAAATCACCTACAGTTTTTACATTTAAAGTTTACTTATCCTTGTAAACAAAGAAATCGAATATAAAGAATGTAAAATCTCATTTGTACTCAGATTTTCAGATCATCAGAATCAATACAAAAAATAGAAGCTTGAAGGTATTCCCAGACTTTTTTCTTGCATGCAAACACAAAAATAAATAAGATAGTTAGATTCAATTTTTTTACCTTCATTTTGAGTCATTTCTGTATTTGTCTGGCGACAATCGCACCGATTTTCTTCAGGATCAAAAGGGTGAACCGAGTTAAGGTTTCAAGAAAATGGGGTTATTTTTTTAAACAAGAAGGGTTTATATTTGTTTTCCTTTTTTTAAAAAAAAGAATTTTTTGGGGTTTTTTAGGTCGTCAGCGCCGGCGCGCGATGGCTGACGTGGTAGGAGAGCGTCGGAATCTGAGTTCATCCTAAAATTTTAGAGAATCTGAATTTTTTTTGAAATGGTTCTTAAAAAAAGGGAAAGGGTGGATTTTGGTCTAAAAATTATGTTTTATACTCAAATTTAAAATTAAATTGGGCTTATTACATTATAAACCCTCTGCCCCACAATATTCACCACCACAGTCCCTCCACCTTTTTAAATTCGATTCGTAGTCCTTCAAACTTTCACTTAGTTTACAATTTAGTCCCTATTTTAGTTTTAATACAAATTCCAATGGCTTAATAACCCTTTTAATCCCTAAAAGTTTGCCTTGTTTTTTAATCTGGTCTCAAATCCAGTGGTATATTTCCATTTTAGTCCTTATTTTCTTTGGTTTATTTAAGTTTAAACCCTTGTTCTTCATGCATATTTAAATTTCAGTACTGCTTTTACATTTATTTAATTTCAATCCTATGTTACGTTTTTTGTTCGTGTGTTTATTTACTTGTTCGATATATGTTGTTCATTTTTCTTATTTTTGGATGTTTATTATTGTGTTTTAGTTTATATTTATATTGCGTATATATTAAATATATATGTATAGTATGTAATATATAGTATATGGTATGGGTATATTATTATTATATATATGTGTGTTATATAGTTTATATTTGTTATGTCACGATTTTAATGAGTATGTACATAAATTAATATACTATATGGTTTATATTATTAATATAAATATTTCGGGGCTATTACCAAAATCTAACTATTTTTTACATGTATATGCTATTTTTTGTAATATATGTATATAATATAGTTTTATATGGCATATTATACAATACATATATTATTTTCGTATGTAGTATAATATATATTATAAGTGTTTTAGTATATATATTTATTAAAGTTTTGTTACCATTTATACATATTCACCTTATTATAGTTTTATATGTATGTTTCCTACCATGATATGTATATATTTAATTTATGGTATATGTAAATCAAAAAAAATTATGGTATATGATAATTTAATGCTTATGCTTTCATTTATGCCTTATATATTTTGTTCATACATATTGCATCAGGAATATAAATTGTTAATGCAGCGCTCTCTTTTTCGAGGATAAATTTGGCTAGTATCTAAGATGTACGTGGTGGTTTTCGTTTATTCATTGAACACCAGAGCCCTTTAAAATGAACTCACATGTATAACCAAATTTTAATTTAAATGTCACTTTAACTCGCAAAATCTGATATTGATAAAATGGTATTTGATTTGATACAAATTTTGGGCGTTGTAGGGGTGCTAATCTTTCCCCATACGTAACCGACTCCCAAACCCTTTTTTTAAATCTCTAGTTTTATTTTCTGGTATCTAGCCTACCTTTTTAAAATGGTCGGTGGTGACTTCAATTTTTCATTTCAAAATACATTTTTAAGAAAATCCTCCAAAATCAAATTTTTAAGAAAAGTAGTATACTTTCATATTTTTTTAGTTGCTACAACATGGCGACTCCGCTGGGGTCCAATTTTTTGCTTTCAAAAAGGTAGACTCAGGCCAAGAAAAAAATTTTAATTACTGCTTTATTAATATCAGAAGTTGCGAGTTAAAGTGACAATTGAGTTACTATTTGTTTATAAATGTGAGTTTATTTTAACGCATTTAAAATTTGACATATAAGCCCATCCGTTTAAGTGGGGGGAAAACGCTATTACTTTCGTGAGATATTGTTTCCCTGTGTAGGCCTAGCAAGTACCTTCGGAGCTCTATTACTCAATGTTTCCGTGGGAATATCGTTTCCCCGTGTAGACATAGACGAATGGGTTCCTCTGAATTGAACTCGACTGAAAGGAGCCTATAATAGGTGCTGATCGGTGGCCTTACTACCCTTAGTAGGGGATAACGAGGACAGTTCAGGCACCCTTTAGTACCAAAACTGCATGTAGAGAATATAGAAAACCTGCCCTTTTTAGAGCCATATGGATAACCTAGGTGTTTTAGATGGAACGTAAATAGGACTGTTTTATTTAATACTTTATTTGTTTATTTTCTTCCCAGTATTTTGCTTCTTCTTTTTTCCCGGTACTAACTTATTGTTTTTTGTTTTTGCATATATTTTTATTGCATCTACATTAAATGACATAAAGGTCTTGATTAATAGTTGGTTGCAAAGATTAGAAATCTTTCATGATGGAAATATGGTATCCCAAGAAAGAGGAAGAATTCATGAATGTCTGATATTGGCCCGAAGACAAGCAACGAGAGACTAGGGACAATTTGCCTAGTGAACGTGTTTTGGCAGGTTACAATTATGTCAGCCTCACGCAAAACAATCTACAAGAATTAAGAGATATATTGGAGAGTTGGGATTAGAAGATGAAGCCATTGTTCCATGACAAATATGGTGACATAGTTGATTTGTTGTACGTCTGAGTAAATCAACCGCTACTTTGAGCTTTATTACAGTTTTGGAATCTGGGGTTTTGTTGTTTCACTTTCAATGGCGAATATATGATGCCCATGGTGGAAGAATAGATGGATCTGTATAACTTGAAGGGTGTAAAAAGGGATTAGGTTTATATGAAGCCGATGAAATCTCAAAATTATCCTGCTAAGCTTACTAAAATCACCGAAATTAGTAGTGATTGGGTCAATAGTTTAATTCAGATAAGAGGGGATGGGTTAGCCTTTTCTTGGGAAAGCATTCGGGATGTAATTCATACTCACCCCGATGAGAATATAAGCGTTCTACCTTTTAGCGCTTGGAATTTATGGTCTGGTCATTTTTTTCGAGAGTGTTGGGTAACATCGAGGTATATATTCTTGATTTGTTTGAATGCCTAAAGTTGGCAACAAATCCAGTGTTGGCAGTCTTAACCGAAACTTTTAGAAACTTGAATGCTTGTCGAAGACATGAAGAAGGCCATTTCAAAGGGTGCACCCAGTTGCTTCTATTGTGGTTCCATAGTCAGTTGTGGTATACGCCAACTCGACTGTTGCCCATGTCTGTTTGTCAATATTTTCTCCGTTACAAGAGTTCTTATAAAAAATATGGCGAGAAGATCTATCTAAAAGGAAGTGGAATACAATTCTTCAAGATCTGTAGGGCGAAGACATAGTTTTGAGGGTACCTTGGTTAGTAGTGTCATCTATTTCCTATGTAAATGTGGAGATTATAATTGGCTAATGATGATAGGTCTGTATAGAGTAATTGGATGTGCTCCCTTGTTGGTGTCCATGCAGTTTGTATCGATTACTTCTAAGCTAAGCAAGACCGAGTTCCAATTTAAAGACGAATTCGAGAGGAAGGTTAAAACAATTAATGACTCTTGGAAGCATTGCTACCATGTAAAAGTTTTTTATAATGAAGACATCAAGTTTACCCCTGATTATGATCTTTGGAGGTGTATGATGGTGAATAACGATATCCTAAAATTGACTCAGGGGCCCATTATGTCTCTCAAAGAACATATGAAGATAGTATCTTTCGAGGCTGATATTTTGAGAGATGAATTGGAAAAGCTCATGATCAAGATGGAAGCCCAACAAGCCGAGCATGTAAGTGAGCTTTATAAGGTAGGTTTGGACATAGAGATGCGTGATGGAGCAATCAGGAATTTAAGGAAAAAATGCAGATTTGAGCGAGAAGAGCACCCTTACCAAAATGATTGTGTTAAGCTTCAGGCTTTGGTATGAAATGCCAACCGAAAAAGATTTATAGAAGTTAAGAAAGAGAGAGAAAACGATATACAGTTGGTCGAGGAGGAAAGAGAGAAGAATAAGGAGGTGATCAAGAAATAAAGAGAAAGCTACAAGTTGACCATTAAGAATTAGAGGAAGTCTTTTAGAAGTGCCATCAATCAATAAAGGGAGAAACCCAAGCACGAAAAAGAGAAAGGTAAACAAGTGATGGATAGGGAGAGGGAGAACAGTGCCCCATGGAAAAGAAAGTCTCGCCAAAATAAGAACCGTCTACAGGAGATGCAAGGTATGTATAGTGTTACTCTTGAAAGCCTGAACTAGAGTCAAGCTCTGAATGCTCAGCTAGAAGCAAGAATAGTAGAGTTGGATCAGTCCTTCCAAGAGTATCGCGGTCGGAATGGCTTCCTTGAACTTCAGGCTAGTCAGCACGAGAATGAGACACTTCAAGCTTAGACCCCTAGAGGCTATAGTTCAAGACTGCTTGGGTGTTCTTGAAGAAGAAGCAGAAGGAGGAGACAATTATTGGCTAAGGAGACTTTGTGATGCTACTCGAATAATTCAAGATCGAGATCAATACAACACGACTTTGATGGTTCAAGTGCAAAAGGTAGCCCAACATGTGAGGACTTTAGCCGTAGAAGATAAAGCTCTTTGCCCTTTCATTATCTTGGAGATGAACGAGGCACCGAGATTCTTCCAGCTACTTGGAGCCTTTGAAGAATTAGGAATTAAGGTCGGGGCCTATCGATAGAAGTTTATTTTATCTGCTTTGTAATGAGAACCTCTTTAATTTCAATGAAAGTTGTTCTAGGGTGATCTCCTATAAGAATCAATGCCTTTATTTGCATACATTCTCGTATTTATTTTATCATCTGGTCCATGCATTTCATAGCATATATAACATGCATTAATTATTAAAATAATGAATTAATTGTGAGAATGATATGGCAGAAAGTTTAACTACAAACTGCAATCATTTCGCACCATTACGGTACTCGTCTACAAGTAATAATGGAAGATAGGGTAGCTAACCTAGAACTATAACACCCCGATCCCGATCTGAATCTGAAATGTTACATTTACGTCTCCCAAAAACTAACCCATCAAATTTTCCATTTAAAAAATCAGAAATTTGACATTTCTCAAAAACATCCATTTTTATAAATCCACGTAGATAAATAGCATTTAAAATGAGTTTACAAAATAAGAGCTTCAATTTAAAATACACCATATAACAAAATAATAATTCAAATAGAGTTACAGACTCGATTGTGGTAAGGTCCTATGAATACAATTCATTCCAAACTAAAATATCAAGTATTGTACTCTGAAACTTGCTCGGTGCTGGGAAGTCCTCCACGATATGCTCCTCCAAGACATAACCTGCCAACCTACGCACGAAAAAACCACAATTCACACACTGAGATAGCAAAGCTCAGTGGTATATTTCTACTCTACCGTAATTCATGAATATCATAAAACAATTATGCATGATGATATAGTCAAGAGTGCACAGATAAAGCTTCACATATAACGAGATCATCTTCTAGCCTACCCTAGCTAGAGTTTAGAATATTTGTCTCAAAGCATCTTTAATTAAAAGAAGTCTCACATGCCATTACCAGGCTTTACCATACTTGAGGTAACACCACCCATCGAGTTACTCGAGCTCACATAGCCACCGAGTTAAAGCATACCATACCCTGATCACACAACCCTAGAGTAATATAGCCATCAGTTATTATCCATACAACAAGCATAAAAAACCATACATGACCTACACAATGGCCAATGAAGCCCTACCTTACCTGTGCTCACACAGTCGTCGGGTTAGTTAGACCATATTTGAATCACCATAGTCACAGATACGTCCCAGACATACTTGGATCACAATAGCCTCAAGCAGTCTTTACCTGAGATCACTCAACCAATCAGGTTACTTGAGTTCACATAGCCTATCGAGTAACTCGAGCTCACACAGCCCACCGAGTTAAGTTTCCTTATCCGGTTCACCATAGCCGCATATAGGTTTCTAGCCACACCCAAATTACATAGCCTGTGGATATGTCGGATGTACTTGATCACACAGCCCAAAGTACAATTCCCCTTATATAAGTTCCCTTGCACTGGCTCTAGGATATCCAGATTCCTTGCCATAACACACAAGATACATATGCTCCCCAAGCATCCATACATCTCACCAAGAGATAAGAAGCATCAAGCTGAACTATTACAAATACCCCAAGGCATATTTCAATTCATTACAATTATTAATACATGTCTTTCAAGTTCATTCACGACATTCTCATTAGATTATCTCATTATTTAAAGAAACTAGATTATACAGGTGTCCCTTTGGCACCTAGCAAGGACCCTACATGCCACACAACATTGATTGATCCACCAATGATCCCTATGGGTTACTAATACAATCAATTCACCCAAAGGTTACCAAGTCATTAGCCATTTATTTCGTATATAGGGTATTAATCTCGATTTCTCTATTTTACAATTCATTTGACACCTTTAGAGACCTATTGGGCCCTTTATCTCGAATTATAAAACTCCCAAACGCAAACTTGAACTTCTTAGGTAGATTGCTCTATGAGTACCGATACTCCTACATGGGCATTGGTACGCCCCACTAGGTATCGATACTTCTCTTCGAGTATCGATACACACTTTAGGTTTGAAAGAAATGATCACGGTCCTGTATTAATACACCCTACTCTTATACCAAAACCATGTATCGATACGCATTCCCTACGTACCAAAACCCTACACATTCTGAAACGCTCCTCGTCATACTGATACACTATTTCGCTACTGGAATTTGGAAATGGAACAATAGTATCGGTACGCCCTTGGCCCGTACTGATACCTTCTTGTAAAAATGCCTAGAAGAGCTCGCTTCCAAGAGAGCGTACCGATACTAGCCTAGCCCGTGCCGATGTGTAACCCCCTTAGCACAGCCTAGACGAAACCAAACTAAAAGGATCACATTAGGTTTGTCAGAGCAAACCCGAGCTAAATAACCTAAACCGATTCATTTTTTCCTTTTTATCTTGTCTAGATGTAGAAAATTAACTTTCCTAATTATTCTTGCTATAGCAAAAACATTACATTGACAACCGATTTGCAACAGCAAACCAAGTGCACAATAATACATACTATTGACCAAAATGTAATTTTTACAAATTACATGGCCTTTGTTATAACTTGAATTAACCACCCTTGATTAGTCCCATCACATGCTCTCTAGTTAATTTCTAGCTCAAAAAAAGTATCCACATTCATTCAATTGCGTACATAACAGTCATGGACTAATTTACATGTTTTCCAAACTTCAGCATAACAAGATTGCATAAATACAACACAGTGTACTGTTACAGACAAACCCGTACCGATACAGATTAATAGACATAACGGCTCAGCGTACCAACACATATATGCTCGTACTGATACAGTGTGTTGACCATCCCGTACCGGTACGGTTTTGACCCATACCGATCCCCTTCATATTTTCTCAAAACTCAGGATTCTAGTAACCAAAATGCGTACCGATACGGTACCCTACGTACCAGTACGATGTGTTAAATTCGAAGGGGTCGTATGAATTCTCAAACCCGTGTACCAAAACAAGCATACATTTTCCTTAAGGCATACCGATATGGTGGTTAAGCATACCAGTACTCGTAGCTTTAATTCGATAAATTGAGCCCCAAAAGGATCTCGCGTACTGATCCTGAGGTACCTGTACCGGTACACAGAGACCTGTAATGACCTCTAGGTCTAACATATGGCACTTTGGCTCAACCAAAACATCCTTAATGCATCTCTAATCATCATATTACATCAGAGGCATGCTTTACAACACCAGTCTAACATGATAAGCAACCCTAGCAATCATAGCACAAATATTCACCAAATCTATAGGCATGCTCCCTAAACAACATCCAAAACATAATCCATCCACATCTCAAACTCTTTAAACCTCAAGCAACACCAGCACAACCATTACAACTTGCTCAAACAGCATCCAAAAAACCTTCCAAATTAACATTTGACACATTGCCCTTATTACTACTAAGTAATGCTCAAACTGTACTTCAAAAACAAGTATTTGGAGTTCCTTCCTTGCGTCCTCGATGTCCTTGACCTTTAATGTTCTGCATTGATGGAAAAGAGAGCGTAAGCACACAAGGCTTAGTGAGGAATGCTAAAAAACCAGCAACCATCAATGCATTTTAAACCATTACACATCTTTTGAAAACCACTTTCCAAAACACTTTTAAAACAACATTATCACATCATGCCTTGCTTAAACCATGCACTTAACATTTTCAAAGCAACATATTAAACCATATGCAACATGTATCATGGATGCAACGACAAAGTCCCATTTGCTACCCTCAATTTAAGCTTTCCCATGTGTACTACCAATGCAAGGTGTAATACCCGTATTTTGTATGGGGTTTATATTATAATAAGGCAAAAATAATATACAATATAAATAAATAAATAAATCAGCCCATTATAAATAAATGTCCATTTATATAAAACTGTCCAATTACATCTCATAAATGCCCAAAGCCCATTTACAAAACCCAAATTCCCTTTACATAAGATTTGTACCCAATTTACAATTTTCCCACCCAAATATGTATCCAAAAGGACACGTGGCAGCATGCCCTTCACACGGATTGTGTGCTTTCTGCCTTTGCCAGCTATCTCAATGACGTTAGCAAGTCAGATCCTATAAATACCAAGAGAGAGAAATTGTCAGTTTTGATAATTACAACCATTAATAATTACCACTAATAATAAAAATAAAATAATAAATAAACTAATAATGAGGAGAGAAGATATTACCTCGGAAGCTGAGCCGGCATGGTAGCCGAACTGTCTGGAGATTCGAATCACCGCCAGAGCCGTGAACATTTTCCCAAAAATAAAATCGAACCATCAGTTTCATCATTGAAGGTATATTCTCCACTTTACTTTTCGATTTTCTTGCAAAATAAACATGAAAAAGGTTAAATTGAATAAAAATAGTAAATAAAAATAAAATTGGGAATTGATCCAGTGGTTAGAGTTGGGTGAGAATCATCGGAGTTGAAAATGAGTAGGGTTTGAGTAGCTTAGGCATAGATCGGGAAAACTTGGGAGGATTCTTTCGAATACGAGTAGATAGGTACGATTTTTGGGTAAGTACGGGTTAGATCCTATCAGATTTGGGTAAATTTAGGATTTTTAGTGGAAAATAGGTTTTTTTGGGTCTTTTAAGGTTTTGGCACGAGGGCCGAAAATTGCCTCACAGCGGCCTACCGAAGGTGGGCGGTAGCCGAAAAGGTGGCACGATGGTCGGCGAACGGCTAAGGGTCATCGGGGTTGGCTGGTGAGGATCAAGCGACGGAGTTGGTGGCAGTTTGATTGCTGTGTTCTTCATGTTCATCGAAGAACACCAAATGAAATTAGGTGTTTTTGATCTTTGGGAGGTTGAAATCTAGAAATTTGGGTGTTTGTGTACAAAGAAGGGAAAGAGAGTTGCTTATAGAAAGGGGTAGTGACTCGGCCAAATGACCGAGTTATGCTCAGATTCGGCCCTTTATAGGCTGAATAAAACGGTGCCGTTTTGGCACCGGGTCAATGATGACCCGCGCGGGCTAATTGGGTCGGATTTAGTGGCCAGTGCCCTTCTTTTGGGTTTTCATAGTTTGGGCTTTAAGTGTTGTGTTTGTTTCAATTTAGTCCTTTATTGTAATAAAATTAGAAATTAAAGTTTGTTTCCTTTTCAATTAATCTTGTTTATTTGTTTAATTTAATTTAATGTTTAATTTATATGTATGGTGCACATTTTAAACGACATGTAGTATTATTTGTTAGGTAATAAGTACACTTAGTCTTAAATTAATTATATAGAGCCTCTAGTTTTCTAGTAACTTTAATTAGGGATTGATAATTAACTAAGTGAGATAATTATAGTAAATTAATGAGCGTTAAATAGGAAATTTTGAAGTTCCAATTTGGATAGTGTTTCATTGATTGCAATGAGGTGTTATCCAACATTGGCTTTTAAACGGAATATTTAATACCCATTAGAACCTAGAAATTAATAATTGACATAGTTAGTTTAATTAGAGCCTTAACTAGGATTAGTACTTTAATTAATTAGAATGGTTAATTAATTAAGAATATTATTAATTTAAGGGCTTTAATAAATGGACGGTGTTCGAGCAATTGGCATTTTCTCATGAAAGCCATTTAAATTAATCAATATTCATAGTTTAAATAATTAATTAATTAGAGCCATATTAAGTCAAACTTAAAATGAACAAGACAATAATAAATCATGCATTTAAACCTTTTATGTTGGAAATTCATTTTTAAATATGAATAGGAGTGCCACTTAATGGGGTGCTTTTAATCTCATATTCGAATAAAAATGAATTTCCTTATAAAATGATATATCTATTTGAAATTCAAATCCATTTAATAATTATGGAATAGATTAAATTCAAAAAATTATTCGAAATGCCAAAATGCCACAGAAAATTAAGGCACCGATAATGGGTGTTTGTGGGGGTGTTAACTTTCCCCACATGTAACTGACTCTGTAACATTCCCTTTTCGTATCCGTACGACAAACACGAGTCAGGAATGTCACAACTTTACTATGTTTAAATATTAATGATATTTGAAACAAAATTCAAGTTTTGATAATTTTGAACCCAAATCTTGAGTACTGGTACACCCTGTCACAAAATGCACACTCTTGCATTTTTATATTTCTAATTCATCCTAATTAAATTCCCAAATGTGTTCAAATGCTAGGTATGCTTATAGAGAACAATTGACTATCATAAAAAAAACATCCTCTCAGTTATCTTAGCATGCAACTCATCTCCTGAGATTACTCTTAACTTTGAATCTTTCCAGAAATGCCAATTATCATGAAACCATAACGAACTTTAAAGGCCAATCACAACTCAAATAGGTTTAGCAAGTATACATGCCACTGTAATAATCAAACCTCAATTAGGATGTCATTACTGTGATTATCTGTTGAGCTTTCAAATATTGATGCAATCCTCTTCTCACTCTCATCTTGATTTGCCTATGTGTGCACAATCAAACACACGCTAAGTATAACTTAGTGAGGTTATAAACGAAGATAATAACAATAATTTAAACTTATTAAACTTTATGGCTACATTTATATAACATGATATATGCCAATGCATCAACTTTTACATTGCATTAGTAATGATTTACTACATGCTAATGTCATAAGACTTTCATTCTTGTCCATTTGTCATAATATGTCATCTATTAATCATTGCATGAATATATATATACCGTGATACAAGCTAATGAATATGCTTGTTCAATTCCTCTAACACCATATTAATACTTACCATTAATGTTAAGCTTTCAAGCTTAACTTACTTTCCATTTTCATGCATGTTAACATAAGTAACATCACATGTACTAACATATATCAAAGTAGTAAGTTTAATTCTTACCAATATCGTTGCCATTTATATCAACAAGCTCTCAAGCTTACCATCTTGTTTTTGAATTTATTTAGCCCAAAGTATTGAAATAAGAGAATCTACATACATGAGTCATCCTCGTATACCTAACCTTCCTTAAGTATACATATACCCAACCTTCCTTGAGTATATATATAAAATTTGCACCGAAGTACTTTAATGTGTACCGAAGTACTCCCGTATACCCAACCTTCCTTGAGTATACATAAATGTTGCATCGTAGTGCTTAGAGTATTTATACAGCTGTTTATAACTCTATGGCTTGCCAACTATACCTTTGAATCTCTATATCATACTTGGGCTTTATATCATAAAATATTTCATCCATGACAATGTATATCAATATATATCAACATTGGGCAGTTCATACCTGAAATAACATTTCAAACTTACCTATGTAAGTAATCAAATGATCAATGTATTATATATTCCAAATCTTAACAAATTTATATTACGTCAATCATATGCTCAATGACATAAATATAAGGACAATAAACATTCAGGTAGGCTCATCGTAGGTCATCCCAATAATGTATAAAATATCAATGTATTATGATATGTATGCAATTGCACTCAGCTTGACACTTCTTATCCCAAACTAAATTGAATAACTTAAAAGAACTTCAAGCTTGATCCTTTGCCTTATCTACTAAATTTATGATTTCTCGCGTTTACTTGAGTGGTTCACACTCATCCCTTACATGCACAATTAATAATACCAATAAGACACTCATTTATAATCTGTCAGCTTGAACTTCCTTCAAAGAAATATTTCTGTAAAATAATCTCCAACTTAGAATTCAATTCCGTTTGTTGTGACAGAAACTAGATTTGATCAGCTTTTCAACCATATAAACCAATAGCCCAAATTCAACTCGTACAATTTATGATGAATTTTCAAAATCAAATTTTGGAGCAAACTGCTACTTTGTTTTCTGACCTCTCATCATTTAAAAATTTATATCTTTTGATATACAAATCGAAATCAGTCACCGTTTGTTCCAAATGAAACTAAAGTGAACCACGAATACAATTATATAAGGATCACATTCTAATTATTTTTGTATAATTATGGTGAATTTCCAAACTCACTGCCAATGACTAAAATTTTGGGCAGATTTTAAAACTTCATATCTTTAGCATTCTTTAACCATTCTAACACCTCAAATTAACCTTCAATTTTGTTATTCCAATATCAAATTCCAGCATTCATCCTCACTCAATCAATATCACCAATATCATATTGAAATTTGAACATCATATCCTTAGATTTCCTAAAGTGGTCGAAATGGTCACTTAAGGATACAAGCTTCGAACTCCCAAATTTAAGCAATTTAAGCATGCTATTCATCAATTCAATCCAAGTGCATAGCATTTTCAATCATAACAGATCAGCCCCCAACTTCACTTAATTTTTGTTTCGGTCACTTAATGAAATTCAACATAATTCTTCAATCCAGTCACTAAATCAGCATGTACAAGCATTAATCTTTCTTAAACATCCTTAATTTCACAATTAAATCCCTAAACCCAAACCCTAGCTTGGTGACCGATTTAGGGTTTTGAGATCAGAGTAGGATTCAAGCTAATTTACAACTTAATAGCATGTAATTCATCAAAGTTAAACTTAATCCTAACTTAATTCTTCAAACCCTATTTTCTCTCTCTTTAAGAGCATAAACATTTCTTCATAACTATATGTAAAATTACTATCAAAATATATAGAATTGAACATAGATCAATTTTTCTTAAATAACCATACCTTGAATCTTACTTTAAACCTTCCAAAAATTCCTTGAAAAAAATTTTGTTTTCCTTTCTTCTTTCTCTTGGAAGCTCATGGCTGCATAAGGAAAGATGAACAATTTTTCCTTCAATTTTGACTTTTAATTTTGCTTTATGACTAAACTTGCCACTTGTTTCAAATATGGAGTTTTCCATTTATTTTATTAAATCTAACTTTTTAATCCAATAGCCATAATTCATCTTATCATGATTCAAGGGCTAGGATTTAATCTTAACTTGAGAAATTACTAAAATGCCCATGTTACTTCCAAAATATTTCAAAATTGCTATTGAAGGGAAATAACCAATTTGCCCTCAACTATTCACAAATTCATCTAGTTTGCCATTCTGTAAAAATTCTAACTAAATCTAGTTAGAATCCAACCAACTATAATAAAATATTCATAAAATAATATTTTATGAATTTTCCATGGCTTTTGGATCAGTCTCTAAAATTTTCCATTCGATCAAATTATCTGAATATTTTTATGAACTTTATTGCCTCCGTACAAAAAATTTGAATAACACGGAAACGTCATTCTTGGGGGTAAACTATTCATTTATGGGGTTAAAATATATAACTTTTGAAAATTACACTTTTGTCCCTGAACTTTTCCAAAGTTTATACTTTAGCCACAAAACTTTCAAAATTTACATTTTGGTCACTAGCCAAAAATTGGGATATTACAATTCTCCCCCTTAAAAAATTTCGTCCTCGAATTTTCAATTCAAAAAATGAGAAAATTGCTTTCTCATAACTTTTTCTCATTCCCAAGTCACTTTTCAACTTCATGATTTCGCCAAAGAACTTTAACAAGCGGGATCATCTTATTCCTTAGTTCTTTTACTTAATGTGCCAATATTTTTACTGATTCTTCCTCGTAAATCAAATCCAGTTGAATCTCTATTCCCTCTGGGGTAATGATATGTAAAGGATCTAATAGATACTTCTTGAGCATCGATACATGAAATACATTGTGAATCTTGTCCATTTCCGGAGGTAAGGCTAGCTAATAAGCCACCGGACCAACTCTTTTCACAATCTAATATGGTCCAATAAATCTCGGACTCAGCTTGCCTTTTTTCCAAACCATAACACCTCCTTCCAAGGTGAAACCTTTAAGGAATACTTTATCCTTAACTTCATATTATATATCTTTTTTTCAAGATCAATAGATAATATCCATCATTCTAAAGCAATTCTAGATTGCTTTGAACCATTCTTACTTTATTCTCCGCATCCTGAAATAAATCAGAATCAATCACCTTTTAGTTTTCTTTTTAACTCATTATCATCGGGGACATAAATTACCCCTTGATAATGAACATCCTTTAAACATAACATCGAAATCTTTAATTTTACCTTTTCACCTTACTAAATTCTTTCCAGGCATATCTTATCTTTCCTCTGTAAATTTTTTATCCGATTTGTCAAAGTAGACCTGAGATGAAGCTGTGTAATCAATATACTATTTTCTTCCAAAGGTAATTGGGCATTTAATGCTTATAAGGCAAAGAATGACTTTTGGCTAAATACATCAACTACTACTTTAGCCTTATTACATCAATACACATCCCAACCTATCATGAGACATATTATTGAATAAGGTAGAATCCTTACTAGATTCATACTGCACTAATACTAGTGCTACTATCAAATCTTATTCTACTAGTAATAATATAATCAAAATTTAATCTTAGAGGAATATTACTGCTTCTTTTGACTAACGTCACTAGAGCTTCCTAAGGTGATATACTGGGTCGTATAAAACCTCAATCTAATGACTCTTGCAACTAGGATTTTAGCTTTCTCAATCTAGTAATAGCCATTCTGTAGGGTACATCGATATAGGTCCAATATTGGATTAAAATCCAATCCTAAACTTAGACTCTCGGTATCCATAGCATAAGTTAAATATTTTTCACATTGGTACAAATTCCAATAAAAACTTTGCATGCTCATGTATGCCAATTATTACAACACTCACATGATTGGTTTTGTGGTTTTCTTGAATCTCCAACATTAATTATAAATGTCAGAGAGTTCCTAATTTTCCTTGTCTCGATCTCTTAGCGGAACTATGTAATAAATTCAGTTTGATATCTTTGCTAGGAATCCTCACCACTTTTTAGAAGTGGTGAAATAAATAATGATTCACTATTCCTCTTTACGAGCTGTGACCTTTGTTTAGATAGTTTCTCATTCTGAACCCTTTGCATTGCATTTGGCATAATTTACTACTTCATGGAATTTTGAAATACATAGGGCAGTCAGTACTTCTTTGTACCTGACCTCCAGCCCTCTATGAGCTGTCATAACAGGCTCTCTTTCTGTCTGTTGGAAGTAGTTTAGAAGCAAATCAGCTCAGTTTAGTAAACTTGCACTCATACCCGTAAGTAATCCAATTGCCTTAATTAAGATGGAAGAAACTCTATTGCATCTCTAGGATAAACTTTGTTACAAAACTCTCAAAGAAAGAACTTCTAGTTAATAGAATTTTGAGTATGTACCGTAATATTACTTTATCAAATATGGGTCTAATCATTTCAGATGAGATACTACTTTTTTTGAGTCTCCTCTGATCATCAATACAGAGTTCCTTCAACATAACTTTTATATCATTAAACCATAGATTAACAATCATAGGATTTCCATTAATATTTCTCTAAAAATCTAGTGTGCCAGAACTCTCAATTCTTTTGCAATCGGTGCCTAAGCATGCTGATTCATGATCGCATCTAATGTCAGGAAGAAAAGCTCTTAATCCATAACATGCATATCATGTTACTCTGGTGCCTCTGCACCATGCTAAGCTGAAGGTAGAATATTATCATAATGAAGTAAGCAATTGCATCCATTCAAACAAGTAAAATCATCAGTAATTCTGATATCCTAGTAGCATGTATACACTTTTGACCTTTATCATACTTCATTTAACTCCAGAACCGGCTAAACATGTAGCTTTGATACCAATAAATGTAACATTCCCTTTTCGTATCCGTACGGTGAACACGAGTCAGGAATGTCACAACTTTACTATGTTTAAATATTAATGATATTTGAAACAAAATTCAAGTTTTGATAATTTTGAACCCAAATCTTGAGTACCTGTACACCCTGTCCCAAAATGCACATTCTTGCATTTTTATATTTCTAATTCATCCTAATTAAATTATCAAATGTTTTCAAATGTTATGTATGTTTATAGGGAACAATTGACTATCACAAAACATACATGTTCTCAATTATCTTAGCATGCAACTCATCACCTGAGATTACTCTTAACTTTGAATCTTTCCAGAAACGCCAATTATTTTGAAACCATAACGAACTTTAAAGGCCAATCGCAACTCAAATAGGTTTAGCAAGTATGCAAGCCACTGTAATAATCAAAACTCAATTAGGATGTCATTACTGTGATTACCTGTTGAGCTTTCCAATATTGATGCAATCCTCTTCTCACTCTCATCTTGATTTGCCTATGTGTGCACAATCAAACACACGCTAAGTATAACTTAGTGAGGCCATAAACGAAGATAATAACAATAATTTAAAATTATTAAACTTTATGGCTACATTTATATAACATTATACATGCCAATGCATCAACTTTTACATTGCTAATGTCATATGACTTTCATGCTTGTCCATTTGTCATAATATGTCATCTATGCATCAATGCATGAATATATATATATGTATATATATATGTACCATGATACAAGCTAATGAATATGCTTGTTCAATTCCTTTAACACCATTTAAATACTTACCATTAATGTTAAGCTTTCAAGCTTAACTTACTTACCATTTTCATGCATGTTAACATAAGTAACATCACATGTACTAACATATATCAAATTAGTAAGTTTAATTCTTACCAATACCGTTGCCATTTATATCAACAAGCTCTCAAGCTCACCATCTTGTTTTTTAATTTATTTAGCCCAAAGTATTGAAATAAGAGAATCTTAGTACACGAGTCATCCCCGTATACCCAACCTTCCTTGAGTATACATATACCCAACCTTTCTTGAGTATATATATGAAATTTGCACCGAGGTGCTTTAATATGTACAGAAGTACTCATGTATACCCAACCTTCCTTGAGTATACATAAATGTTGCACCGTAGTGCTTAGAATATTTATACAGTTGCTTATGACTCTATGGCTAGCAAGCTATACCTTTGAATCTCTATATCATACTTGGGCTTTATATCATCAAATATTTCATCCATGGCAATGTATATCAATATATATCAACATTGGGCAGTTCATACCTGAAATAACATTTCAAACTTACCTATGTAAGTAATCAAATGATCAATGCATTTTATATTTCAAATCTTGACATATTTATATTATGTCAATCATATGCTCAATGAAATAAATATAATGAAAATAAACTTTCAGGCAGGCTACTTGCAAGCCATCCCAATAATATATAAAATATCAATGTATTATGATATGTATGCAATTGCACTCACCTTGACACTTCTTATCCCAAACTAATTTGAATAACTTAAAAGAACTTCAAGCTTGATCTTTTGCCTTATCTACTAAATTTCTGATTTCTCGCATTTACTTGAGTGCTTCGCACTCATCCCTTGCATGCACAATTAATAATACCAATAAGACACTTATATATAATCTGTCAGCCTGCGCTACCTTCAAAGAAATATTTTTGTAAAATAATCTAAAACTCGGAATTCAATTCCATTTGTTGTGACAGAAACTAGATTCGATCAGATTTTCAACCATATAAACTAATAGCCCAAATTCAATTCGTACGATTTATGATGAATTTTCAAAGTCAAATTCCAGTGCTGGATTTTGGAGCAGACTGCTACTCTGTTTTCTGACCTCTCATCACTAAAAAAATTATATCTTTTGATATACAAATCGAAATCAGTCACCGTTTGTTCCAAATGAAAATAGACTGAACCACGAATACAATGGTATAAGGATCATATTCTAATAATTGTTTTAGAATTTATGGTGAATTTCCGAACTCACTGCCAATGACTGAAATTCTCGGCAGATTTTAAAAAAAATCATGTCTTTAGCATTCTTTAAACATTCCAACACCTCAAATTAACCTTCAATTTTGTTATTCCAATATCAAATTCAAGAATTCATCCTCACTTAATCATCATCACCAATATCATATTGAAATTTGAACATCAAATCCTTAGATTTCCTAAAGTGGTCAAAATGGTCACTTAAGGATACAAGCTTCCAACTCTTAAATTTAGGTAATTTAAGCATGCTATTCATCAATTCAATCCAAGTACATATCTTTTCCAATCATAACATATCAGACCCCAACTTTACTTAATTTTCGTTTTGGTCACTTAATGAAATTCAACATAATTCTTCAATCCAGTCACTAAATCATCATGTACAAGCATTAATCTTTCATAAACATCGTTAATTTCAAAATTGAATCCCTAAACCCTAAACCTAGATTGGTGACCAATTTGGGGTTTTGATATTAGAGTAGGACTCAAGCTTAATTCAAGCTAATTTACAACTTAATAGCATGTAATTCATCAAAATCAAACTTAATTCTTCAAACCCTATTTTCTCTCTCTTCAAGAACATAAACACTTCTTCATAACTATATGTAAAATTACTATCAAAATATATAGAATTTAACATAGATAAATTTTTCATAAATAACCATACCTTGAATCTTACTTCAAACCTTCCAAAAATGCCTTGAAAAATTTTTGTTTTCATTTTCTTCTTTCTCTTGGAAGCTCACGGTTGCACAAGGAAAGATGAACAAATTTTTCCTTCAATTTTTGACTTTTAATTTTGCTTTATGACAACTTGCCACTTGTTTCAAATATGAATTTTCCATTTATTTTATTAAATCTAACTTTTTAATCCAATGGCCATAATTCATCTTATCATGATTCAAGGGCTAGGATTTAATCATGACTTGAGAAAGTACTAAAATGCCCATGTCACTTCCAAAATATTTCAAAATTGCCATTGAAGGGAAATAACCACTTTGCCCTCAACTATTCACAAATTCATCTAGTTTGCCATTCTATAAAAATTCTAACTAAATCTAGTTAGAATCTAACCAACTATAATAAAATATTCATAAAATAATATTTTATAAATTTTCCATGGCTTTTGGACCAGTCTCTAAAATTTTCCATTTGATCTGATTAGCCGAATATTTTTCTGAACTTTATTGCCTACGTACGAAAAATCCAATAACAAGAAAACATCATTCTTTGGGGTAAACTATTAATTTACGGGGTTAAAATACATAACTTTTGAAAATTACACTTTCATCCCTAAACTTTTCCAAAGTTTATACTTTAGCCAAAAAACTTTCAAAATTTACATTTTGGTCACTAGCCAAAATTGGGATATTACAGACTCCCGAACCCAACTTTTAAGAAATGAATCTCTGGTTTGTTTTCACGGTGTTCGGTCTACTTCAAAGTGATCGGTGGCGACTCCAATTTTTTTAAATGAAATAAAAAGGTAAATTTAATAAAAATGGATGAAAGGGTCAAAATGTAACACCCGGTTTTGGGCTTAACGGTTTTGAGGTTTATTAGATGGTCTGGTAGATCGGGTTAGAGATTCGAGTCGAATTCGGGACTGTATATTTTTTGGTAAGATAAAAATATGGAAAAGTAGTTAAAAATCATCTTTTAATATATATATATATATATTTATTTTTGGTGGAATCAATTTTGGAAAATGGAAAGCGAAAATATGATATTTTTTTAGTGACTAAAATGCCATTTTTGAAAACTGTTTTAAGTGATTAAAATCAAAAGGTCAAATCCTTAGAATCCTTAATGAGCTAATCTACCAAGTATTTGCTGGTGGTTTATCCCTTCAATTAAATCATTTTAATCATGTGTTTTAAAAGGTTGTTAAAATGGATTAAATATCTAAAGCTAGTTATTAGCTTTTAAAAGAATTTCAAGTAACATTTTCCTAAACTTTTTCTCTCAACTTCTTTTATTCCAAACACTCAGAGTTTTATCAAAATCCAGAGGTAAAGAACTCATTTCACTCAGATTATTGATTTTAATTTGTTCCTTTAACTTTGTTTTGCAAAATCTCATTGAAATATTGTATTTTCTTAGCTTTTAACAAGCCAATTGAGGGAGAAATCACATAACAGGGGTAAGGTTTGCGATCTCCTATGTTAAATGGGTTTTATTGATATTCTCAAGTACTTGATCCTTGATTTATAAGTTGTAATGTGGTTCTAATGTTTTATCCATGTTTGATTGAGTTATTTTGTAACACCCTAAACCGGGCCTAGGAAGGTTACCACTATCTAAGCTATTGACTAATTGAATTATGTACTAATCAAATTGAAAGAATTAGGAGTTAATTGAGGAAATTAAAAGAATGATACTCAAATTGTAGTGATTAGTTTGTATTGCTCCCTAAGCCGAGTAATCAAATTAAAGAGGAAAACCCATTAGCTAACAAATAACTAAAGGACTAAAATGTTATAGCCAACAAGTTAGAGTGCCAAATTAGAAGGACCAAATTGAAACAAGAGTAAAACAATAAAATTGCATGTGTAATTAGACCACTAAGTGATAGTGGAATACATGTGGCAAGGTTAATTCACACATGGCAAGGGGGTAGTGTTGGCCAACCATGTTGATGAAAGAAAGAGAAAACAATTGGAAGCCTTCTTCCATCCTTTATTCCCCATAGCCGAACCTTGAGAGAGTAGTGAGAGACAGTTGCTTTGTTTGATCCATTTAGCCTAATTGAAGGAGTTGGTTTGAATAGCTTATTGTTAGGAAGGTAATAATTTCATCCCTCTTTTCTATTCTAGTGAAAATGGTGCTTGATGATGGATATGAATGTATATAACAAGAAACTTGTTATAAATGCTAAAATATTAAGTTAGAGTTCAAGTAATTTTAGTGATTTTGATAACACCATGTTTGATATGTATATTATAGTGATGGTTAGCATCTAAGATCTTTGAAATTTTGAGTGTTATTGATCAAATTGCTAAGGAAATGTGTATGGTTGCTGGAAATTGAGGATAGGGACTGTTTTTATGATTTAAAGATGTTTAGGATTAAATTGATGAATTGAGGGCTGTTCGATGCACACACATAAGTGTAGGGACTGTTTTATTAATTGAAAATGTGTAAACATGTTTGTTATGCATGCTACCCTGTTTTGATCACGTTGCTAAGTGAATTGAGACTTGAATAGAGTAATTAGCTTGCTGGAAAATGAGTTCATATAATTGGATTAGTTAACGCTAGGTAATGGACTGCTCAAATGGTGAATTAGAGGAATGTTGTTGATCAAATAGATCAAATTGAACTTAGCACTATAATGCCTTGTTATGATCACATAGATAAGTGAATTAAACTGGCCTAGACATGTAAGAACATGAAAATAAGTTGAATTATAATGTTAGAATCAAGTTTAGTGGAATTATGAAGCTAAAAATCTAGCCTAGTGAAATCTGCCTAGAAAACTCTATTCTGGGCAGTAACTTTGAAAAATCACCATAAATTGTATAAAGGGAATTTAAGGCTGAAATTTTTATGGACATTGCCTTAACATGTCTAAATTCATTAGGAGAAAACATAACTGAATTCTGGATTGTAGAATGAATTGTAGAGAAGAAACACTGGGGATAGTGCAAACTGTCCAGTGATGTAACTTACTATGTCTTTAAGCTAAAAACTGTATTAATTGGCAAAGAACTAAAATACAAGGCCTATATGGTTAGAAATAAAATTACTTCAGCTTTCCAACAGTGTAAACCAATTGAAATTCTGATGCACGGAATGAAAGTTATGCACGACTAAGTAAGCAGTGCACCTACTGCCTGGTAGCAGCAGTTTAGATGTTATTGGTCTTGTATATGTGATGTATTAACCTTGCTGCTATGTTGAATTATTTTGTGATTACATGTTTTGACCTTGTTCTATCTATGTGATTTATTAGAGCAAGGAGAGGACTTTGGAGAAGGATCTAAAGTTGAGCATTCAAGGGACAAGAAAAAAGGGATAGTCTTGCGAGACTAGGTAGCTTACAGTATAGTGAGTGTAGTTTACAATAGTGTTAGGACTTAGGTCCTAACCAAATATGCATGGCTATCTTCTTGCCATTGATATGCCATGTTATTGATCTTAATTTAACTTGAATACAAATAAAAGGGAAGATTGAACTAAACTAAAATTGTGAGTAAGTAATAGCATGCAAATTGATAAATTAATTAGAAAGAAAAGTGAAAACAAATGAATGATTTCATGCCTTGTATATGACTTATTATAATGCTTTCTTGATAGTTCTCTATGGTGTAAATGCTTGATTCTTGATGCCTTGGATGTGAACCATCGAATGCTTGCGTGTATGGATTTCTATGATGAAAATACTTGATAACATGAATTAAGTCATGAAATCAAGATCTTGCTTGATGCCTAAGATGGCATATGTAAAATGTTTACTTGAATAACAAGTTAAATTGCAAAATGATGAGCTAAGGCTCAATTGGCCTAAGGGCTAATTCATAATGTTGTTATACCTTGCTTGAATTGATTCTTGAACTAGAAAGCTTGAAATCCTTGAATAAATAAAGCGTAATCAAATAATGGTTGCTAGTTGAATAGGTAGAAGGGTATGCCTTAGAGTTTAGAACTCATAGTGTCAGGGTGGACTACGGTCCAGGGCTAAGGCCCCTAATTGGCGACAGACAGAGGGTATGTATGTGGTCTTTGGCGACAGTAGGAGGGTTGACTAGTACTATGGTACATCTTGTGGCGATAGTTGGTTGGAGACTTGATTACATAGACAAACTATAAACCAAGGATTGTGTCAAAAGATAATAAATGAACTAATATAATCTTGAATACTTGAATTACTTGATATGTAAACTTAAATACTTGAATTAATTGTCATGTAAGCATGAATTGTTTGATTTCTTGTTATGTAAGCATGAATTGCTTGATTTCTTGTTATGTAAGCATGAATTGCTTGACTACTTGATATGTGACCATGAATAGCTTGATTTCTTGAAATGGACAAAGCATGAATTATGATTCATTGTATCTTGCTTCTTATGTTATTCGATTGCCTTGAAATCCTTAGCTAGGATCATTCTTAACTATTTGACCTTAACTTGATATAACAATTGGTTAGAACTAGTTGCTACCTCACTAAGTACATTCTTGTACTTATCACTCTTGTTTTCATTCTTCCCAACCACAGGATAAAGGATTCGGTCGTTTCTTGATCCTGAAGCCTGATTTCTTGAGCTCGAAGCAAGACATAAGCTTAGTTAAAGTATGGTTCATACTTGTTTTGTACTCCCCTAGTTGGTGGCACTTAGAATGTATATAGTGACTTGTGCACGCATTTTGAATACTTGAACTTGTCTATATATATATATATATGTTTTGAATGAACTTACTATGTATGAACTTGGTTGATATTATGAATCAAGTAATGGACTCTTTGCTGCGCATATGAATATAAATATTGAATGATTCAAAGTAATTAAACTAGCCTTGTGCCATTCGAATGACTTGTGATATGTGATAATTACTTGTGTAAACATACCATGTTGTAGTATTTTTATAAGTTTGTATGGTAAATGCCGAATGGTAAGGCTTGGCATATTGCTTGCTTGGAGACAAGGTATGAACAATTGAAATGTTACATGTATCAATTTAAGGAACAATGAAATGTAAGGGAAACATGTGTACTCACTTAAGTTATTCGAATGAAACTTGTATGATGATGTTAGTTAAATTGTTTGGTAACCTATAATGTCTTGTAAACAAAGTATGAGATAGCTTACATGTTAAGTAATGATTGATTGGTTACTTGCTAGTTAAGTAACTCATCTAATAGGGATGAGATAACCTATTCTTGCCTCGTTCTTGCTTGTAACGTGCTTGGTAACGCTCCCGAACTGGTTTGCCACTAACTCGGGGTTGGGGTGTTACATTTATTGGTAATCATAGCTTTTTTAGTCGATTCTAGGACTAAAATGGGCGCTCTTGCATCATATAGGATACTTGTGCCACCTAGGAGACTTGTATTGTATAGCTTGTGTCTTTGCTTAACTAAACCAAATTCCTAATTGTTCTATTTAAATGTAGAATGTTTGAAACAAGGCTCGCTTTGGACAATGAAAGTCCCATAGGCTCCTCGAATAAAGGAGATAGTGTGAGGATGGAGTAGAATCCTCCATAGCAACGAGCTGAACCTAGAGTCCAAGCTGCTGCTCAACAGGAAGCTCCTACTATAAATCCTGTGCAGCAGGAATGTCTCCTGAGCATGAAGGAGATGTTCGATCATCTTGTAACTACCTTGAAACGAGACCATCCAATTCCTCCTCCTGCTACTGCTGCAACTAGAGCCCTGATTGACAAATTGGCTCAACACCGGGCTTATACCTTCACTGGTACTAATGAAACCAATCCCAAAATAACTGAGTATTGGTTAGAGGCCACTACTCGAATCCTGACCAAACAACTGCCCTGTTCTGATGAACACAAACTCGAATGTGCTATAGCTCTGTTGGCAGACGAAGCTCTAAGCTGGTGGGAAACCACTACCCTGACTGCTTCTGCTGAAGTTGTAACTTGGAAATTATTCCTTGAGGAATTCAAGAAGAAATACATCAGTGAACAATACCTGGCTGAACTCCAGAATTGTTAATTGTACCTCAAGCAAGGTGGTCAACCTATCAAACAGTACGTGAGTGACTTTTGCAAATACTGCAAATACGGGTCAGAATACATCAAGATTGATGCTGGCAAGTGTAGGATGTTTATTGATGGATTGAATGATGAGTTAAGTCCAATATTTACTGCCCTGGGTATCACTGACTTCTAGAATCTGGTGAACCGGGCCATTGCAACCGAGGCAAAGATGAAAGCCTCTAAGAAACGCAAAAGTGGAAACTCCTAGAAAGACAAACGATCCAAGAATGATGACAAGCCTCACTACAGTCAAATAAGTCCAAATATTCTAAGGATCACTCTTCGAATTACACTCATGTTCAGAAAAGAAACTTTATACTGAGACCCCAATCTGTAACCAAGCCTTCAGCTCCAATTATCTCTATTGATAGTACAGGGAATTTCGGTAAAGCTGCTCAATATCCTACTTGCAAGTTTTGTCAGAAACACCATACTGGTCAGTGTAGAACTCAAAAGAATCTATGTTAGTTGTGTGGAGCCTCCGATCACTATATCAGGGATTGTCCTCAAAATCCTAACAAGGTTCTGAATCAAACTCCTGCAAATGCTAGCTTAACTCCTTCTATTCGAAACAAAGGTCCTAGACAAGCTCAATCTGGAAATCAAGGGAAAGGCAAAGAACAGCATTCGAATGCCCCTACTCACCAGGAATCTTGGGCTTCTGCTCGAATCTATCATATCTGGGGAAACGAAGATGAAGAATCACCCGACGTTATAGCAGGTACCGTTGAGTTAAATTCCACTATTGTTTATGCTTTAATAGACTCGGGATCCACTCATTCTTTTGTATGCTCAAACTTGATTGTAAAGTTAAACTTAAAACCTGAAATTGTAAAACAAAGCCTTGTAGTTTCAAACTCAATAGGGGGAATTATAAACATAAGTTTTATCTGTAGAAACTGTCCCCTATTCATTCGAAGTGCACCCTTTCTTGTTAATCTATATGTACTACCAACTTGTGAGTTCGATCTAGTACTGTACTAGATTGGTTAAGTAAGCATGAAGCCTGGCTAGATTGCCTAAATATGAGACTTTACCTCCGGGGGTTTAGGAAATGATTCAATTATTCTAATTGACAAGAAACAGACCTCAATCTTTGTTACTATGGTCTTACAAGATAAACTTGAATTCGGCTTACCTAGTGTGTATGTTGTATCTGAATATCTCAACGTTTTTCCCGAGGAACTCCCTTGGTCTCCCTCAAACTAGAGAAGTAGAGTTCAGGGTCGATATTCAACTTGGAACAACTCCGGTGTCCATCACACCTTATCGAATGGCACATGTTGAGTTGAAAGAACTCAAGAAGCAACTCCAAGAGCTACAAGACAAAGGTTTTATTAGGCCTAGCTCATCTCCTTGGGGTGCTCCAGTATTGTTCGTGAAGAAGAAAGACGGGACTATGAGACTCTGTATTGACTACACACAATTGAACAAGCTTACTATCAAGAATCGATATCCTCTCCCAAGGATTGAAGATCTTTTCGATCAACTCAAAGATGCTACAGTATTCTCAAAGATCGATCTATGATCGAGATACTACCAAATGAGGGTAAAATAAGAAGATGTACCTAAGACAGCCTTTCGTACTCGATCTGGCCATTTTGAATTCCTTATAATGCCATTCAGGTTAACGAATGCTCCGGCTGCTTTCATGGATCTCATAAACTGTGTATTCAAGCCCTATCTTGATAAGTTCGTGGTTGTTTTTATTGATGACATTTTAGTGTATTCTCGAATAAGGAAGAACATTCTGAACACCTTCGAATTGTATTACAAACTCTCTAAGAACGTCAATTGTTTGCAAAGTTCTCTAAATACAAAATTTGTCTATCTGAAGTGTCGTTTCCTGGACATGTTATCTCGGAAGAAAAGATCAAAGTAGACTCAAGCAAAATTCAATCTATACTGGATTGGAGACCTTTGAGGAATGTTGGTAAGGTAAAAAGCTTTCTCGTTTAGCCGGGTATTATCGACGTTTTGTCTAGGGATTCTCATCCATTGCCGCAAGTTTGACTAAACTAACTCGCAAAGATACACCCTTTGTTTGGTCGGAGAACCAACAACGAAGCTTCGATCAGCTTAAACAAGCCCTGACTCATGCTCCGATTCTCATCCAACCAGTATCGGGCAAGGAGTACACTGTTTATAGTGATGCATCTCATTTGGAGCTAGGATGTGTCCTAATGCAAGATGGAAATGTGGTCGCTTACACTTCAAGGGAATTAAAACCACACGAGTCAAACTACTCTACACATGATCTAGAATTGGCAACTATCGTGTTTGCACTCAAAGTCTGGAGACATTACTTGTATTGGGAGAAATGCAACTTGTTCATAGACCACAAGAGCCTCAAATACCTCCTAACTCAGAAAGACTTGAACTTGAGGCAAATGAGATCAATATAGTTACTTAAAGATTACGATTTGGTCATCGACTACCATCCGGGGAAAGCAAACGTGGTTGCTGATGCCCTTAGTCGCAGAGGGTCAGAGGGTCAAAGCCGAGCATTAAGTCCCCATTGGATTGCTCCAACCAATCGAATTCCTTTAGTGGAAATGGGATCGGATTACAATGGAGTTCTTTATTGCTCTTCCTTCCACTCCAAGAAAGAACGATGTTGTATGGGTGATTGTCGACAAATTTACAAAGTCTAATGATTTAATCCTTGTTCGAATGAACATGAGCTTGGAAACCTTAGCCGAGCTATACATCCGTGAAATGATTCGATTACATGGTGTACCTACAGCTTTAATCTCTGATCGAGACCTCAGATTTGCTTCTTGATTCTGGAATTCCTTGCAGAAGGCTCTAGGAGCTAAAGTGCACCTTAGTACAGCCTTTCATCCTCAATCAGATGGACAATCTGAAAGAATCATCCAAGTGCTTGAAGACATGCTACATGCTTGTGTTATAGACTTCAGAAAGAACTGGGAGAAATCTCTACCCCTAGTAGAGTTTGCTTACAACAATAGCTACCAGACATCTATTCAGATGGCACCATTCGAAGCTCTATACAGAAGGAAATGTAGAACTCCCTTGTGCTGGTCAGAACTAGGAGAAAACAAAGTATTGGGCCTCAATTTCTCAGAGAAACCGAGGAACAAGTTCAAATCATACATGATCGATTGAAGCATGCCTTTGATAGACAGAAAGCCTATGCAGACTTGAAAAGAAGAGACATCCAATACAATGTTGGAGACAAAGTCTTCCTGAATGTGTCCCATTGGAAGAAAGTCTTTCGGTTTGTAAGAAAAGGGAAACTCATTCCCCGATTCATTGGTCCGTTTGAAATCATTGAAAGGACAGGGCCAATGCCCTATCGATTGGTTCTTCCCAGTGAATTTGACAAGATTAATAATGTTTTCACGTGTCTATGCTCTGAAGATATAGGTATAACCCATCTTATGTCCTTGAGCCCGAAGAAGTAGAGTTGAATCCTGACTTGTCTTACGAAGAAGAACCAGTCCAGATTCTTGATCGTGAAGTTAGAAAGCTCTGGAACAAAACCGTTCCTCTTGTCAAGTTCTTGTGGAGAAACCATAAGATAGAAGAGGCAACTAGGGAATCTGAAGAAATCTTGAGGAAGCAATAACCTTACCTATTCGATTCAGGTAAATTCGAGGGCGAATTTATTTTAAGGGGGAGAATTGTAACACCCTAAACTTGGCCTAGGAAGGTTACCACTATCTAAGCTATTGACTAACTAAATTATGTACTAATCAAATTGAAAGAATTGGGAGTTAATTGAGGAAATTAAAAGAATGATACTCGAATTGTAGTGATTAGTTTGTATTGCTCTCTAAACCAAGTAATCAAATTAAAGAGGAAAGCCCATTAGCTAACAAATAACTAAAGGACTAAAATGTTAGCCAACAAGTTAGAGTGCCAAATTAAAAGGACCAAATTGAAACAAGAGTAAAACAATAAAAATGCATGTGTAATTATACCACTAAGTGATAGTGGAATACATGTGGCAAGGTTAATTCACACATGGCAAGGGGGTAGTGTTGGCCGGCCTTGTTGATGAAAGAAAGAGAAAACAATTGGGAGTCTTCTTCCTTCCTTTATTCCCCATAGCCGAACCTTGAGAGAGTAGTGAGAGAGAGTTGCTTTGTTTGATCAATTTAGCCTAATTGAAGGAGTTGGTTTGGATAGCTTCTTGTTAGGAAGGTAATAATTTCATCCCTCTTTTATATTCTAGTGAAATGGTGCTTGATGGTGGATATGAATGTATATAACAAGAAACTTGTTAGAAATGCTAGAATATTAAGTTAGAGTTCAAGTAATTTTAGTGATTTTGGTAACACCATGTTTGATATGCATATTATATTGATGGTTAGTTTCTAAGATCTTTGAAATTTTGAGTGTTATTGATCAAATTGCTAAGGAAATGTGTATGGTTGCTGGAAATTGAGGATAGGGACTTTTTTATGATTTTAAAGATGTTTAGGATTAAATTTGTGAATTGAGGTCTGTTCGATGCACACACATAAGTGTAGGGACTGTTTTGTTAATTGAAAATGTGCAAACATGTTTGGTTATACATGCTACCAGGTTTTGATCACATTGCTAAGTGAATTGAGACTTGAATAGAGTAATTGGCTTGCTAGAAAACGAGTTCATATAATTGGATTAGTTAAAGCTAGGTAATGGACTGCTCAAATGGTGAATTAGAGGAATGTTGTTGATCAAATAGATCAAATTGAACTTAGCACTATAATGCCTTCTTATGATCACATAGATAAGTGAATTAAACTGACCTAGACATGTAAGAACATGAAAATAAGTTGAATTATAATGTTAGAATCTAGTTTAGAGAAATGATGAAACTAAAAATCTAGCCTAGTGAAATCTGGCTAGAAAACTCTGTTCTGGGCAGTAACTTTGAAAAATCACCATAAATTGTATAAAGGGAATTTAAGGATGAAAATTTTCTGGACAACGACTTAACATGTCTAAATTCATTAGGAGAAAACATAACTGAATTTTGGATTTTAGAATGAATTGTAGAGAAGAAACACTAGGGATAGTGCAAACTGTCCAGTGATGTAAATTACCCTGTCTCTAAGCTAAAAACTGTATTAATTGGCAAAGAACTAAAATGAAAGGCCTATATGGTTATAAATACAATTAAGTTAGCTTTCCAACTGTGTAAACTAATTGAAATTATGACATACATAATGAAAGTTATGCACGTTTAAGTAAGCAGTGCATCTGCTGCCTGGTAGCAGCAGTTTAGATGTTATTGGTCTTGTATATGTGATGTATTAACCTTGTTGCTATGTTGATTTATTTTGTGATTACATGTTTTGACCTTGTTCTATCTATGTGATTTATTAGAGCAAGGAGATGACTTTGGAGAAGGATCCAAAGTCGAGCATTCAGGGGACAAGAAGAAAGGGATAGTCTTGCGAGACTAGCTAGCTTAGGGTATAGAGAGTGTAGTTTACAATAGGGTTAGGAATTAGGTCCTAACCAAATATGCACGACTATCTTCTTGCCATTGATATGCCATGTTAATGATCTTAATTTAACTTGAATATGAATAAAAGGGAAGATTGAACTAAACTAAAATTGTGAGTAAGAAATAGCATGCAAATTGATAAATTAATTAGAAAGAAAAGTGAAAACAAATGTATGATTCCATGCCTTGGATATGACTTATTATAATTCTTTCTTGATAGTGCTCTATGGTGTAAATGCTTGATTCTTGATGCCTTGGGTGTGAACCATCGAATACTTGCTTGTATGGATTTCTATGATGAAAATACTTGATAACATGAATTAAGTCATAAATAAAGATCTTGCTTGATGCCTATGATGGCATATGTAAAATGTTTACTTGAATAACAAGTTAAATTGCAAAATGATGAGCTAAGGCTCAATTGGCCTAAAATGTTTACTTGAATAACAAGTTAAATTGCAAAATGATGAGCTAAGGCTCAATTGGCCTAAGGGCTAAAGCATAATGTTGCTATACCTTGCTTGAATTGATTCTTGAACTTGAAAAGCTTGAAATCCTTGAATAAATAAAGTATAATCAAATAGCCTTGGTTGCTAGTTGAATAGGTAGAAGGGCATGCCTTAGAGTCTAAAGCTCATTGTGTCAGGGTGGACTACGGTCCAGGGCTAAGGCCCTTAATTGGTGACGAACGGAGGGTACATATGTGGTCTTTGGCAACAGTAGGAGGGTTGACCAGTATTATGGTACATCTTGTAGCGACAGTTGGTTGGAGACTCGATTACCTAGACAAACTATAAACCAAGGATTATGTTAAAAGATAATAAATGAACTAATATAATCTTGAATACTTGAATTAATTAATATGTAAACTTGAATACTTGAATCACTTGTCATGTAACCATGAATTGCTTGATTTCTTGTTATGTAAGCATGAATTGCTTGATTTCTTGTTATGTAAGCATGAATTGCTTGATTTCTTGTTATGTGACCATGAATAGATTGATTTCTTGAAATGCATAAAGCATGAATTATGATTCATTGTATCTTTCTTCTTATGCTATTCGATTGCCTTGAAATCCTTAGCTAGGATCATTCTTGACTATTTGACTCTTAACTTGATATAACAATTGGTTAGAACTGGTTGTTACCTCACTAAGTACATTATTGTACTTATCACTCTTGTTTTCATTCTTCCCAACCACGAGATAAAGAATTCGATCGTTGCTTGATCCTGAAGCCTGATTTCTTGAGCTCGAAGCAAGATATAAACATAGCTAAATTGTGGTTCATACTTGTTTTGTACTCCCCTAGTTGGTGGCACTTAGAATGTATATAGTGACTTGTGCATGCATTTTGAATACTTGAACTTATATATATATATACATATATATATGTTTTGAATGGGCTTACTATGTATGAACTTGGTTGATATTATGAATCAAGTAATAGACTCTTTTCTGCGCATATGAATATAAATATTGAATGATTCAAAGTAATTAAACTAGCCTTGTGCCATTCGAATGACTTGTGATATGTGATAATTACTTGTGTAAACATACCAGTTGTAGTATTTTTATAAGATTGTATGGTAAATGCTGAATGGTAAGGCTTGGCATATTGCTTGCTTGGAGACAAGGTATGTACAATTGAAATGTTACATGTATCAATTTAAGAAACAATGAAATGTAAGGGAAACATGTGTACTCACTTAAGTTATTCGGATGAAACTTGTATGATGATGTTAATTAAATTGTTTGGTAACCTATAATGTCTTGTAAACAAAGTATAAGATAGCTTACATGTTAAGTAACGATTGCTTGGTTACTTACTAGTTAAGTAACTCATCTAATAGAGATGAGTTAACCTATTCTTGCATCGTTCTTGCTTGTAACGTGCTTGGTAATGCTCCCGAACCGATTTGCTACTAACTTGGGGTAGGGGTGTTACATATTTTGGAAATTTGGATGAATCATGGTGATTTTCGAAGTGGATTTTATTTCCAGTAATTGAGATGGATTTAATATATGTTTTGGATGTATTTTGATGTTGATAAGTTGTTTTTATCAATAGAATCCTAAAACTCTTGAATCTCTAATTAGTTAGGTTGCTAGTTTTGAGTTATTGTGGTGATATTCGAGTTTAGTCTTTGCTGGAGGTAAAAGGAAAGGAAAGGGTTTTTGGATGTTGTTAGATGTTGATTGAAGGCTTGAATTGTTGTTTTATGACTAGATTAAGTTTTGGAAACGTTTGATGGTGTTTTTAGTATGTTTCAGATGATTTTTGAGTGGGCAATTGGGAGTTGCGGGAGATTGTTGTTAGGCAATGGTTTGAATGAATTTTAATGAATTTATCCTCTGGCTGTATGTGTTTAAAACAGGGGATAATCAAGGCGACGAAGCTTGACATTGTTTGGTTGCTTGCCGGGAGCTTGTTTCACGTTGGCAAGGAAGGAGAAGCATATCGGTGAGTGGAAACTGGTTTTAATTGATTTACACCGGTTTGTAAAGGTTTTTGGGAATTTAGTGTAAGTGTGAGACACTTACCTAAGCTCGAAAGTAAGTTTCCCTTATTTTGCTCTTGAATATCGGTATAGATATGAGCATGTTGTTTGCATGTTTTGGTGATAAACATGGTATGGTTTACTTACTGGTAATGCATGATTTTGAGTACATATGCAGGGGGTTAAAATTATATTAAATGCTAGTGAGCATTGGTTTTCATTCCGGATGGGAATGGTGCTATTGCGTTGGCAATGAGATGTACATATGTGGTATTTCATGAGATGCATTGTAAAACAATAAGTAAATGGTTTTGTAAATGATATATTGGCTATGTGACTAGGTGAGAAAACAATCGGATATAGTTGGCATGCCATAGGATTAAAAGTGCACTATAAAATATGAACAAAATCGATCGTGGTCATGGGTCCTTGAGGTATTGCAGTTTAACTAGGCCACTCGGACTGTTGAGACATCATTTGGGGCATGCAGTTTAACTAGGCAACCCAAATCGATGGTGATCTTGCAGTTTAACTAGGCAAGGGTGAAATCTCGCAGTTTAACTAGGCGAGGGTGTCAAATCTTGCGGTCTAACTAGGAAAGGTTTGGGATATCATGCGGTTTAACTAGGCATGGTATGAGAGATCCATGTATCCAATATGTGTATAAGATAGAGGTAGTCTAACCGGTTCACTATAAATGCCAATATATGTGAAAGTTCATGTATTGAACCTTGATTATAATGCTTTGGGAATATAAGCATGGTATGGTAAAAATGCTTTGGAATTCAAGCATGAATTGTTTATGATGTTATAAAGGTTATTGTGTTTTGATTTGGTTGGAATTATGGGAAAATGCTTAGGTTGTAAGCATGTTTTACGAAAAGAAAGCATGTGGTTTTTAAATGGTTTTATGCATCATTGTTTATGAGCATCCTCACTGAGCATGTGCTCTTACGCTCTCTTTTCCTAATGATGCAGAGCATTAAATTTTGGGGTAGCAAAAGCAAGGTTTGAAAGGATCCAAGAGATAAACTACTTTGAGTATAAACTCGGTTTATATTTCCGGTTAATAAGGCAATGTGCTCGCCAAGGTTTTTAGGGGTTGTAATCCTATTTTCTTATAGATTTTGAGTATGTTTTCTATGCTGGTTTTTGAGGAAGGTTGGTGTTGCCAAGCTTGATGCTAATACATGTTGTTGCGGATGAATGGTGTCTTAGGTATGCATCTAGAGTTTCCTTGTGATTTGCCACGTTATGCTGATTGGACCAAGCTCAGTATGCTATGTTGCATGTGTTGGTATGTTGCTTATGCTGAGAATGGCTTAATTGTGCATTTTGGGTCGTAAGGCAAAGTGTTTTTAGGAAGCATGCCTTTAGAATATCATTGGATGAGTGGAAGCCAATTGGTTGCCGAGTTTATGTTGTTTAGGTTGCTTTTGCATTTAGATATTGTTGTATGAAAGTTTATGGCATAGTGAAGTGGTAAGGTATTGAGGTGAGCATGTTAAATCAGCCAATTGTGACCATTCAGGTTCAGGCGTAGCTGTACGCGTGCTCACGTATCAGTACGGGAAGCCATTTCGGGCTTATGGTATCGGTACGTGGACTAGGCATTACGATACATGAGTGTATCATTAGAGTAGTGTACCGATACACGGGTTTGCGTATCGGTACGAGAAGGCTGAATTTAGCGTGGGGGATCAGTACACAGGTTTAAGGATTGGTACTGGCCTTTGGTTTTGGTAAGGCGTATCGGTACACAGGGTCGTACCGGTGCGAGAGTTGGTTACTGGAATTTTTGGAATTCAAATTGGAGAGGGCGTACCGATATTCAGATGGGCGTACCGATACCAATGGCAGTTAAGTTAGTTAATGGCTTTAGTAAAGTTCTGTTTTCTTTCGTTTTAATCCCTGAATGTTGTGGAAGCAATTGAATGGGTTTGGATGATTGTATTGGGCTAATTTTGACATGTAAGCATGAAATATGTTTAATTAAGGGTTGGTAACACAAAAATTGGCAAAGTCCCTATTTTTAGTCGATATTGCATTTTTTGGTCCCTAATCAGTGTTATGGCCAATCAGATATCGTTACGATTCCCAATTGAGATGAGTGCTCGCCAATAAACAGTATGAACATGTAGGAAAACGTTAATGCATCTAAACAAGTTAAAAGAAAAAAATGACGAGTTTTGGGTTAAACCTTTCTAATTTGCTTCGGTAAACCTAATGTAGCTTTCTCGGATCGGCCTTACGACTAGGCCGGGTCGAGGGGGTTATACAAAACCCTATTTTTTCAAAGGATCAATCGTCAGGCTATTTTTTTACACTCGATTCAAAAATGGTCGCGACAGCTTGGCAACTCCGTTGGGGACTTTTTAAAAAAAACTGAGTGTCGGGCCTAATTAATTTTATGTGCCATTTTGACATTTTAGAACAGTAATTTGAATTTAATTTTTTCCATAATTATTGGATAATTTTTTAGAAAGAATGGAGATAGCTTTTTCTAGTGTGATATAAATTATTATTCATGGATAAGCCTTCTACCCGGGCTTTTCACCCTTAAGTGGGAGTGAGGCTTGATCTTACGTGAGTTATTCAGCTCCATGATAGAAATTTTGTCCTCTGCCCGGTATACCTACCTTATACACGTGAGGTCACACCTCCGCTATAAGGGGTCGTATACTCTCGAATCGATGTCTTACTGTCGTAGTAGATGGTAACGGCAATTCGGGTACCCAGAGTCTAGATCGAAACCTACATGTTGTAGTCTAGAAACCTACCCCGTTAGAGCCAGACAGAGACCTAGGACAGGGTGTTGCTGATTTAAATACACTTCTCTTGTAGTTTTTGTGCGCAAAATAAACTGTTCTCTAGTTATTTTTACACAATGTAAATTGTTTTTTCGTAACAATTATTTTTTCTTGCAATACTAATCCGCCATACTGACACAGTTTTTTTGTTTTGTTACATATCTCTTAAATGTTGTATCACATTGCATCCATGAGAGGTATCAGTTCGAGGATCAATCGAGTAGAAAGTTGTCATAAGAGCTGAAGGGTCTGATAGACAAGGGAGGACAATATGTCATTGTGGACTGGATTCGAGAAGACTCAATACAAGAACGAAGATAATATCCGTGGAGGCCAGGTGTCATCAATGCAAGATTGTACTAGAAATTTCTCAACATGATGAAGTTTTGCCAGAACCAAGTTTAATTTGAGAACCATAGGAAGGGGATATGAAGAGTCATCTCCAACAAGATTCTTGGATTATAGCATTGCTTCTAGACAGTCAAATGGATCAAGAGTTGTTTAGGGCCATGACCCTTTTATGAAGCCCAATATAATTGTTCGCTTGTCGGGAGGATATATGTGACACCAACAATAGAGAAATACAAGGTTCCGTTACACTGATCTTGGTGTCAAAAAGGAAAAGGTTTATAGAAGGATCAACGACAGTGCAAGTTTCAAGATAGAGTCAGTGGCAGTTATAGAGTTAAACAAGACGTAGTATCCGAAAAGAGATGATAACCAAATGAAGGATAGATGGAGAATAAATTGAAGGGGCATTCAAGGACATTTTCTAAACCTAAGGAAGAATAGAAAGCTTTGAACTCAGAGGTGATATCTAAGTTTCACAAATGATGAAATTTACTAAAAGATATCATAATTAAGGAAAATGCTGATAAAAATGAGAAGCTGAGGAAAATGCCAGAATCAGAAAGCGCAGTACAACATTTTGAAAGACTAGTTTGTAAGTTTCGAAGAGGTACCCCGATGAAGGATAAAGCACTAAAAGTTAAGCCGAGGCAGTAATCTAGGTAATCCAAAAATAGAGTTGTTAAATGATTAACTTTAGAAGCCAAGTGCAGGGACAAATGTTAACTCAGAGGCTGAACAAAGTGATCAACCAAAAGAGCTGGAGCAAATGAACATATTGACTTCTCCTTGTATTCGACCTTTTGGTTAGATGAGTGTTGTTCTAATGACTAGTTATTGAAATTGATACCTCGTGCATTCATGCATTACATCAATTTAAATATTATGTAAAATAAAAATATTTTACTTTTGTTCAAAATATTGCATTTTTTAAGTAACATTGCATTTTGAGAAGCATGTACAACAAATCTGTTAAGGTTGAGCAGTCTCAAATGTGGATTAGTTCGAGAATGAGATAAAAATAGGAGCTACCACATTGCTTGGAATTATGAAGGTTAAGGAAGAAAGATTTCAAATAAAATACCAGCATGTGTGACCAGGGTAGAAACTCATCTCACATAAGGGTTTAGTCTGAAAGGATTCTTCTTGCAAAAATAAAGATAGAGAGAGAAAAGAGAAAAAAACAAAAATAGGAAAAAGTCAAAGAGAGAAAAAATGAAAAAAGAAAAGTCAAAAAAAGAAGAAAAATAAGAAAATAAGGGTTGGGAAAATTCAGATCCATACAGCTGGGGCATCTGCAGATAATCCAGAAGACATGAATAGAACAATGAAGTGCTTGATTTTGAAGCGCCAGTAAATTGTGAAGATGTTGCGATGAAGGTATCCCTGTGGATAGATATGAAAAGACTGAATGAAGTCGAATTCTAAAGTTTTTACGAGGAATTTTGCTAAGTAGTAGTTCAGTGGTAGTCAGAGGACATGATTATATTAGTAGAGTCAAGGGAAGATAGATTTTTTTCTATGAAGCGATGAAAGCCGTTGATTCAGTTGAGGGTTGACAATTTCTCATACATGAATTGATTGTAAGAGGAGCAGAATACAGATACGAGACAAAGAAGCTGGAGAGTTCAGTCAGATAAGGGAGACAATTATTTTTATCTAATGTCATGTTTAGATTTGTGGCTCTACCCTATCCAAAATCACTTTCTGATAATGGTCTCATCAGGAATGGGTATTTATGTTCTAAAAGTGAAGAGCCTCGATTCAATTGAAGATTATCGTTTGAAATAAAAGAGAAAGGGAAAAATCTACCATATACTTTTATTTAAAACCATATGAAGTAGGGGTTGTTGAAATTAACAAGGAAGGTCAGTTCATTAAGATATGTAATTTAAGAATTAGTCTCCTGATTGGAGCCGGTGCAATTGGATTGCTCAGAAAACAAGTGCTGAAAATGCCAAGTGAAAAGAGAGAAAGAAGTGAATGAATGCAATGATCAGATTCCCTAAGGTCGTAAGAGGAAAGGGTTAATTGACTCGCCAGGTTTATCATGGAAGATTCCCCGAACAAATGCAAATTTTGGTTTATTTGGAATGCCCATTTCAGACTTATTTTACCCCTAGGCCGGTGAAGAAGATGTCAAGCCCATCTTCCCATAGTTATGATCCCGATAATATTTGCAAGTTTCACATGGGGAACCAGGAAATTAAAGAATTGACGGTAGAAGCAGAGTGACCAAAATTAACTTAGGTCTTCCTTGAATAATGGTCAACAGTGAACCATAGGAGATATGTCTGCAATTTTAGGACTTTTGCGGAGTAATATCCTGAATCATCCAATTACTTTTGCTCGCGAGCATTAGGGGTCCTTTGCAAGGGAGGCTATTTTGATTTATTTATTTATGATGCTTGTTTCCTATGTATTTTTCTCAAACGGCAAACATTTTGCATTCTTTGATTCTTTTAATATTTCATTCATTCTTTGTTATGGGTTAGTGTTTTTCTCCAATACGTATATGTATATATCTTCAATAACATTTTTCTCTCAAGTCCATGGATATTAATTGTAAGAGTGACCTTAAATCAAATTCAGAGATCAACTTAAAAAATGTGACTCTTTTTTACTTTATTTAGGCCAACGGGAAGACATTAATGAGTGTTCAGGAATCATGAAAAAATCCCAAATACAAATTTTGAGTGAATTGCCTCTCAAGCGTTGTCGGCTAAGGTCTTTGAATGAAGTGATAACTCAAAACATCGTCCACCTGAAGGCTACTTTTCTTCGAAGATATCCAAGTATGGGATAACATTTGGCATTCCTTCATCTCCCTTCACAAAGAAAGAAAATAAGAAAAATATCATTTGTTGTCCACTTTGAGCCTGAAGATTTTCTTTTGATTCAACCCAAACCAAGGATCACCCCTACACTGGAAGGCAAAGAGGATGAAAGTTTGTTTGCAAGTGAAAATGTTTGGTTTTGATCATGCTATGATAGTAATTCCTTTTGAATCAAGGGAAAAAGAAACAAAAGTGAATATATCAAGTGCAAAAGCTAGAAAGGCAAAATGGATGAATGAAGAATAGTGTAAATCAAAACAGAGGAGAAAAAGAAAAAAAGATGAATCAAGCTGAAGCAACTGAAGAAAGAACTAAAGTTGAAAAGTGAAAAAGAAAAGCAATACGTATATGTGAGATCCTCCATTCAAACAAGTCTCTATCTAAGGAATCAGTGAAAGATTGATTTCAAGGAAAGGAAATGAACTCTAGGGTGAAAACCCAGAAATGGGTAGTCTAGAGCGATTTACAAATAAGTAACAAAAAAAAGAGAAAGAAGAAGAAAAAAGAGAAAAAAAATGAGCATTTCATACAAACTTAGTCAGATCAGTGCAAAAATGATATTTCACTTGGAAAAAATGATCCTTGGTTTCATCACCCTTAAATATTTATTTGAGCCTATATATCCTTTCTTTGGTAGCCGTGAACCATAACCTACATTACAAACCTCAAAAGACCATGTTGACCATATACGGGTATTGGAGCAAGGTGAGTCTGTCTTCAGAATACATCCCGCTTATTAGGGTTAAACTTTCTTCAAGGACTTCCAGACTTCTAATGCTTGATCGAGATCATAAAAGATGGAAGGATTGGGCATGGTGAGTTAGAGAGGTAAAGAGTGCCACCTTAAATGGGATAGAATTAGGTATATGGGAAATGTTTCTCCCAGAAGTTTAATAACTTAGAAAAGGGTCACATTGGAGTTGAACTTTGTAGTTTGGTTCAAAGGCTCTGTTGACTTGATATTTGAAGGCCTAATTTTACTTTCTCATGTTTGTCATGAGTCATCAAATTATTCCAATTTCCCAAATCTAGTAAAATAATATTTTGAGCCATTCACTTATCTTTTCAACAAGCATCTTGCAGATAAATTGATTAGATACAAGAAAAGAAAAGGATTTTGTGGGTTTTACTATGATGTACTAATCCTTTATGTGTAGGCAGAACAGGAGGTGGCCTCGGTGCTTGTTTAATGATGAAAGGTGTGATGAGGAAAAGACACAATTCTAAGCACTAGAAATATCCAAACAGAAGTTGCAAGAAAGTGATGCAAGTAATTCTAGGGCAAAAAAGAGAGCATGAGCTATCTTTTGGGAGCAAAGATGCAGCCAGAACAATCAGTTGAGGGTTTTTGCTATTCAAAAGAAAGGAAACAAGGTGAATGTGAGCAAAGATGATAATCGAACTCAAGCTTGAGTGGGACAATGTTGTAAAAAGAACCTTACAGAACATCACATGCTAGTAAATAAAATCTATAAGCTAGAACAACAGTGAATAATGATCTCTTTTAGAAAATTTTGTCGAGAAGCCGAATGAAGACATAACAAGAAGGGCTTTCTAAGAAATGAGCTATCACCAGTACTCGAGCTTTGAGAAATGCATGGTGAGATGTGACAAAAGAAAGGTCCATGTGCTTAATCCATGAAAGGCAAGGAAAGTACCGTCGAAACGAACAAAAAAAACATTGTTGCAGAAAGAAATAGAAAGAGAAAAAGAGAAAAAGAAAAATGAAAGAAAAGAAAAGAAGAAAAGAAAAGAGGAGAAAGAAAGAAGAAAAAACAAAGTGAAAGCTTGAAAGGGCGCTTTGAGAAAAGCAATCTAAAGTGAAAACTAAAAAGGTGCTTTAGAGCAAAAGATACAGAGATCCTAAAGATTGAATCTGAGTGTGAGATGGGTTACGCTGTTAGTAGAAGAAGTTTTAATGAAAGACGAAGCGAAGAAATTTAGAGCTACTCAGAAGATGAAAGTTTGCCCAAGTGGTCCTCAGTTGACAACATCCATACATTATATAGTTAGGCATCCATAAGTAGGAGCATGCTAATTCACACATTCAAAGCATTTTTGCATATTTTGGCAGGAATTTGCAAATTCAATCAAAAAAAGGCAAAAATCAATTTATAGCTTCAATTTTTGAAAAAGTAGCAGAATGAATAGAGATCTTGGAGAAAAGATCTAGTTAAGAAAGAATAAAGATTTTAGAGAGGAAGATCCAGCAAGGAATGAACAGGAATCTTAGAGAAGAAAATCTGACAAAGAGAGAGCATAGATCTTGGAGAGATAGATCTAACAAAGATTTCAGTCGTGTTTGCAAGAAAGAAAATATATTAATTCATGATTTTCCATTTGCAGATACAGATTAGTAAGGACATTCCATTTATAGAGGCAGATTTCTCTTAAATGTTATGTTTACGGAGGCGGATTTTAGCAAGATGCTCCATTCGTAGAGGTAGATTTCAACAAATATTATGTTTACATATACGGATTTTAGCGGGACATTCAGTTCATGGAGGCAAATTTCAGCAAGATGCTTTTTTTGAAAGGGCAAATTTTAGAAAAAGCTCAGTTTGCAGAGGCTGATTTCAGCAAAAGCTTCGATTGTTTGCATAAGAAAGGAAATGCATTACGACCTTAAATTCTTTGGGTCATCAGTAAATAATGTAGGCATAATGTTAAGACCTTTGGGTTGACACCTTCAGAAATAATGAGAACTTTTCGAGGGTTGTCAAAATAAGATGGGTGGGGCATGTTATAGGAAAACATCAAGCTTTTGGGAAGAATGTTCAAGAAATAAATGAAAAAAGAAGGTTTCAAAAAAAAAGAGAGAAAAAGAAAGAGAAGGAAAAAAATGAAAAAATGGAAAAAGAAAAAGAGAGAACAAAAAAGAAAAGAAAAAAAGAGAAAAAGAGAAAGAACAAAGAAAAATGAAAAAGAAAAAGAAAAATCTATGTTACTCTTTTGAAAGACTGGAGAGATCAACACCGAGCAGATGAGAAAGATGTTGGTTCAATCAGTCACATACATTCCAAGCACATAAGAAAATGATCAATAGAGAAAGAGAAACAAGAGATGGGATCCCATAGAAGCTTCAGATAGAAAGATCAAGATACCTTAGACAGAAAAGCAATGACATTAAAAGACTCAGTGCTTCAAGCGAGAAATTGAGAATATTCATATTACTTCAGATTGAATTCAAATTAATTGATGATGCTTCTTTTTGCATGATTAATTGTTCCCCAGAGGAGAGGAGAGTCAGTATTTTTAGTAAAGAATCCATAGTTCACAATAAGAAGAGCTCAATCATCAAAGAATTTAGAGTTCATAATAAGAAGAACTCGTCAAGAAAGATTGAAGAGCTCATAATGAAAAGAGTTCATTTGCTGAAGGATGATGAGAGATCCTAATGAGAAGAGCTCACTTATTCGTGCACTTACAGAGAGGTGGCCCAGCAAAGAATGAAGAACTCATAATGATAAGAGTTTACCCCAAAATTCCTAATGAGAATAATTCACCACAGAGCTTCTAATGAGAAGAGTTCGTCCAGCAAAGAATGAAGAACTCATAATGAGATGAGTTTGCCTTTTTGAAAGAATTAAAAGTTCCTAATGAGAAGAGCTTGCTTATTCAATGCCTTTACAGAGAGACATATCAATGGTTTCAAAAAAAAACGAGGAGTTCCTAATAAGAAGAGCTTACTTGTTCGATAACTTCGTAGAGAGGTAGATCAACATGACCAAGAGGAATGAATGGGTTCATAATGAGAAGAACTAGTTCAGACTTTGTGGTTAGCCTTGACAAATGAATAAAGAGTTTGTAACAAGAAGAACTCGCTTGTTCGACACCTTTGCAGAGAGGTGGATTGTTTGACAGAGGGATGAAGAATTTCATGATAAGAAGAATAGCTTCAAACCTCAAGAGATGAAGAATGTTAGGAAGATGAAGAATTGCATAATAAGAAGAACAACTTCAGATTCCAAAGTTTGGCAGAAGTTTGAAGAATTTCAAAATGAGAAGAACAACTTCAAGCTTTGGTAGTTTAGAGGATGGTCAGTGGATTCGGACAAAATCTGTGTCTTTTCAGTGTTTGCCCACTTACTGTTCTACAACAATGAGCAAAGAGGGGCAGCTGTAATACCCGTATTTTGTCCGGGGTTTATACTATAATAAGGCCAAAATAATATACAATATAAATAAATAAATAAATCAGCCCATTATAAATAAATGTCCATTTACATAAAAAGTGTCCAATTACGTCTCATAAATGCCCAAAGCCCATTTACAAAACCCAAATTCCATTTACATCAGATTTTTACCCAATTTACAATTTTTCCCGCCCAAATGTGTATCCAAAAGAACACGTGGCAACATGTCATTCATCCAAATGCCCTTCACACGGATTGTGTGCTTTCTGCCATTGCCAGCTATTCCAATGATGTCAGCAAGTCAGATCCTATAAATACCAAGAGAGAGAAATTGTTAGTTTCGATAATTACAACCATTAATAATTACCACTAATAATTAAAATAAAATAATAAATAAACTAATAATGAGGAGAGAGGATATTATCTCAGAAGTTGAGCTGGCACGGTAGTCGAACCGTCTAGAGATACGAATTGCTGCCAAAGCCGTGAACATTTGTCAAAAAATAAAACTGAACCGTCAGCTTCATCATTGAAGGTATATTCTCCACTTTACTTTTCAATTTTTCCTGCAAAATAAACATAAAAAAGGTTAAATTGAATAAAAATAATAAAAATAATAAATAAAAATGAAATCTAGAATTGATCTGGTGGTCGGAGTTAGGTAAGAATCATCAGAGTTGAAAATGAGTAGGATTTGAGTAGCTTAGGCATGGATCAGGAGAACTTGGAAGGATCCTTTCGAATTCGGGTAGATAAGTGAGATTTTTTGTGAAGTACGGGTTAGATCCTATTAGATATGGGTAAATTTAGGATTTTTCAATGGAAAATGGGTTTTTTTGGGTCTTTTAAGGTTCAGACGCAGCGGCCGACTGGAGATGGCGGTGGTTGGAAAGGTGGCACGGTCGTCGGCAAACGGCTGAGTGTCATCGGAGGTTGGCTAGTAAGGATCAAGCAGCGGAGTTGGTGGCGATTTGGTTGTCGCGTTCTTCGTGTTCATCGAAGAACACCCAATAAAATTCGGTGTTTTTGATCTTTGGGAGGTTGAAATATGGAAATTTGGGTGTTTGTGTAGAGAGAAAGGAGAGAGAGTTGGTTATAAAGAGATGGGGTGACTCGGCCAAATGATCGAGTTATGCTCAGATTCGGCTCTTTATAGGCCGAATGAAACGGTGCCGTTTTGGCACCGTGTCAAGGATGACCTGCGCGGGCTAATTGGGTTGGATTTAGTGGTCAACGCCTTTCTTTTGGGTTTTCATACTTTGGGCTGGAAATGTTGTATTTGTTTCAATTTAGTCCTTTATTGTAATAAAATTAGAAATTAAAGTTTGTTTCCTTTTCAATTGAATCTTGTTTATTTGCTTAATTTAATTTAATGTTTAATTTATATTTATGGTGCATGTTTTAAACATGTAGTATTATTTGTTAGGTAATAAGTACACTTAGTCTTAAATTAATTATATAGAGCCTCTAGTCTTCTCATAACTTTAATTAGGGATTATAAATAACTAAGTGACATAATTATAGTAAATTAATGAATGTTAAATAGGAAATTTTGAATTTCCAATTTGGATAGTGTTTCATTGATTGCAATGAGGTGTTATCCAACATGGGCTTTTAAGCGGAATATTTAATACCCATTGGAACCTAGAAATTAATAATTGACATGGTTAGTTTAATTAGATCCTTAACTAGGATTAGTACTTTAATTAATTAGAATGGTTAATTAGTTAAGAATATTATTAATTTAAGGGCTTTAATACATGGACGATGTTCAAGCAATTGACATTTTCTCATGAAAGCCTTTTAAATTAATCAATATTCATAGTTTAAATTATGAATTAATTAGAGCCATATTAAGTCAAACTTAAAATGAACAAGACAATAATAAATCATGCATTTAAACCTTTTATTTTGGAAATTCATTTTTAAATATGAATAGGAGTGCCACTTAACGGGATGCTTTTAATCTCATATTCGAATAAAAATGAATTTCCTTATAAAAGGATATCTCCATTTGAAATTCAAATCCATTTAATAATTATGGAATAAATTAAATTCAAATAATTATTCTAAATGCCAAAATGCCACGTAAAATAAAGGTACTGATAACGGGCATTTGTGGGGGTGCTAATCCTTCCCCATACGTAATCGACTCGCAGACCCAACTTTTAAGAAATGAATCTCTGGTTTGTTTTTACGGTGTCCGGTCTACCTCGAAGTGATCGGTGGTGACTCTATTTTTTAAAGGAAATAAAAGGTAAATTTAATAAAAATGGATAAAAGGGTCAATACCCTAATTTTCAAAGGATCAATCTTCAGGCTATTCTTTTTACACTCGATTCAAAAATTGCCGTGCACAATGCTTAAAGAGTAAAACATGTTTAAACTCATATTAAACCACATAAGCCATCTCATGATACATTAACAATTATATTGGCTTACGAGTGATCATTAACCAAGTTCCGCCTTACAAAACATAACATCGGATTCATGGATTCAACAAGTGTTCCCCCAACACTTAACATACAATCTACCGGCATCTCAAGGTTCATACATAGGAGTTTTCGGTACTCATAAACCCCTCCACCATTGTGACACCAGTGGTGGAGTCTTCGGTACTCATTAACCCCTCGACACCACTCAACGACTAGATGTATAACCCACTAACGAGAGCCTTCGGTGCGGTTGAACCCCTCAATCGTTAGGGTACTTGAATGAAGTATTCGGTACACATTAACCCCTCCACATCCAAGATGACTTTTTATAGTGCACTATCAATCATATGACCGGCAAACTATATCCAATAACATTTTCAAAACATTTTCATACCATCACTTGCCAATATAATTCAGTTCATTAACAACAACTCACTGTTTTCATATGCATCATCAAAGTCATTTAACCAATGCAATAACCCTTGCATTAACCAATGTTCATAAACATTAACAAAACATGCATTATCTCCAAATGCATCAACCTTATTTTGTAATCAATCTCCAGCATTAAACCATGCTCAAAACATGCATATACAGTGAGTAATTAAACCATTTAAAACAAGTGCATAAATAACCATTTGCTAACCGAGCTCGAGAGAGAATTCATCCTTTACTTACTTCCGAGCTTAGACCATCGTTTCAAGCTTGATCTAAATTCCCAAACACAACTTTCAAACCTTTGCAAAGTCGTAAACACGTTCTCACTCACCGACAAGCAACGCCTCACTTGCCGATATAGTAATTTCGCCTCCAAAGCTTCCGAAACCAAAGCTCAAGACTGAGGACAAACTTCCCCTATTTTATCCACACAAAAAGAGAGAGTACATTGCATCAAAATGCAATCCATAACACAACAACACATATGCTCAACATGATCTAAAACAAATCAAATCATGAGAAAATAGAACCATTACGAGTTCAAATTAATTTCACCAATTAAGCCTTGATTTAACCATTTTCCTTCAATTAGACCATCAAAACAAGTTAAAAATCATAAGCAAAGGATCATGAACTTGGGAATTTAAATAAAGAACCTTTAATTAGAGGAGAGAAACGAAAAGCACCTCTAATTGCTGATTTCTCCCTTAATTGGCAATGATTGGTTGAAATCCAAGTAAACTTTGCAATAGAAATTAGAGAAATCAATTAGAAAACTAAAAGGAAATCAATAAGAATTGATTCCTGAGAATTTTGGAGTGAAAATCTTTGTTTGGCTGCTGGGAAAGTTGAGAGAAAAAGTTTGAAGAAAAGTAGTTATGTAAGAAAGTGATTTGTGTAACTAAATATCCTTTTATTAAATCCCATTTTTATTTCATTAATAAAATCAATTAAAAGAAATTTAAAAATATCCTAAATTATGGGAAAATCTGATGAAAAATATTGGTCAAATAGCCCCTTAAAGATTCTACGTTTTGACCCTTTTACAAAACAGTCACCAAAAATAGTTTTAAAAGCTTTACGTTTTGGTCACTAACCAAAATGTACAATTTTGAGACCCCATTTTGTAAAATTGATTTTACCAAAACCATTTCCATATTAAATAATAGTTTTTAGATAATTTTTTTCACATTTTTATCCCTTCCAGAAATATTTAATCCAATTTAAATCCTGAAATTGATTAGAATCCCCTAATCTGATCCAATGGACCGTCTAAACCACCTAGAAAACCTCTATGCCCAAAACTAGGGTTTATAACTCTCCCCTTTAATAAATTTCATCCTCAAAATTTACCTGATGGAAACATATGCGAAAACTGAGCAAACATGTCTGACTTACTCTCCCACGTGGCCTCGTCAATTATGCGATGTCGCCACAACACCTTAACAAGCTCAATCGTCTTGCCACGAAGAACTTTACTACTGGAGTCAATGATATCCACTAGCTCTTCATCATAAGACAAATCTGGTCGCAACTCTACATCCTCAACTGGCATTACATGCGATAGATCCGAACGGTACCTCCGTAACATGGACACATGAAACATATCATGAATTTTCTCCAACTCAGGAGGTAACCTCAGCCGATAGGCTGTAGGACCAATGCGTTCCAGCACCTCATACAGTCCTACAAACCTCGGACTCAACTTTCTTTTACACCCAAAGCGCATCACCTTCTTCCAAGGTGAAACTTTCAAGAGCACTTTTTCACCAACCGCATACTCAACCTCTCTACATCTTAAATTCGCGTAGGATTTCTGCCTATCTGAGGCTTCTTTCAAACGTTCACAAATAAGCTTTACTTTCTCATACGTGTCTTTCAATGCATCAAGCATAGAAACATACTTTTCTCCAGCCTCAGCCCAACATAAAGATGTACGACACTTCCTACCATACAAGGCTTCATACGGTGCCATTTTTATACTAGCTTGATAGTTATTATTGTACACAAACTCAACTGCCTTTCCCAGGTTCCTTAGAACTCAATGATGCAACATCTCAACATATCTTCCAAAACCTGAATCACACGTTCAGACTGGCCAATCCTTCTGAGGATGGTACGATGTGCTGAAATTCAAGCGAGTACCCAAAGCTCGATGAAAGCATCTCTAAAACCTTGTTGTAAACCGCAGATCCCTATCTGAAACAATCAACTTGGGTACCCTATGCAACCTCCCAATTTCAGCAACATACTAATCCGCTAATCTATCCAAGGTATATGTCGTATGCACTGGAAGAAAATATGCGCACTTCGTAAACTGATCAACAATGACCCAAATAGAATCCTTTTTAGTCGGTGTTAATGAAAACCCCAACACAAAATCCATGGTGATCATTTTCGATTTCCACTCCAAAATTTTCAATGGCTAAACAACCTAGAAGGAAACTAATGTTCAGCCTTCACTCGCTAACATACCATACATCTAGCAACAAAATCAGCCACATCCTTTTTCAAACCTACCCAATAGTACTCTTTCTTCAAATCTTGATACATTTTAGTACTATCGGGATGCATAGCGAAAGGACTAGCATGTGCCTCGGTCAAGATCATACGCCTCAACTCCTCATCACTAGGCACTACTATCCGCTCTTTAAAACACAACACTCCATCACCATTAAAGTGAATATCTATAGGATTTCCATCCATGATGTCCTTGAGATGTAATACCATCTCTTCATTATAAGGTTGTTTTTCCTTAATCAACTGCGACAAAGACGACTTCACTTGCAACTCAGCTAACAACCCACCACCACGGGTCATACTCAACCTCGCGAACATGGCCCTCAACTCCACGACAGCTTTCCTACTCAAAGCATCGGCTACAACATTAGCCTTACCTGAATGATACTCTGTTGTTAAATCATAATCCTTCAACAACTCCAACCACCTCCATTGTCTAAGATTCAACTTCTTTTGCGACATCAAATACTTTAGGCTCTTGTGATCCGTTTATACAATAAACTTCTCACCATAAAGGTAATGCCTCTAAATCTTCAAAGAAAGCACTATCGCAGCGAGTTCAAGATCATGCATAGGGTAGTTAAGGTCGTGCACCTTCAATTGTCTCGATGCATAAGCCACAACTTTCCCCTCTTGCATCAACACACACTCTAACCCAACATAGGATGCATCAATATAGACCACAAAATCTTTCTTGATTCAGGTTGAATCAAGATTGGGGCTTGTGTAACCCTATTGACCCGATCTAGTCTCAAGACCAAATCGAGCAATCTATATTAGGGTTTACTGAAATAAACCCCAAAGCAAAAACATTCGAATCAATTTTTTTCATTTATCTTTTCTAGATGCATTTTTAGGTTCTAAGGTGTGCACACAAGTCATGGTTAAAATCTCAACTCAATTGGGCGTCAATTCGACATCCGATTGCTCGAATCCGCACTCTAGGGACCAAAACATAATTTCTAATATTTATAGGAGCTTTCACAAAACTAAAGTTACCAATCCTCAATTATTCATATTACATGCTCTCATATCAAATCACAACTCAAAAAGATCATCCATACTCATATAATTGCATAACTAAGAAACAGGGACAAAATGGTAATGATTGAAACATCAAGCAGCATTTCCAATTGAAAAAACGTCTAGTGTTTTGGTACAGGTGACCACCGTATCGATACGGTTCTGAAGAGCATTGGAGTACCGATACGGTCCTCAAGTGTATCGGTACGGCTTGTATAATTTCAAAAGTCTGAATTCCAGTAGCTAAAGACCGTACCAGAACAGTGACTCGTGTACTGAAACCCTCTCTATTTCATAACTACGCGTACTCATACGGTTACCAGGTGTATCAGTACGGTAAGGCAAAATTGCACAATTTGAGCCTATACAGGTCCTCGCGTATCAACACCTTGAGGTACCGTACCAGTACGGCAAGTCCTGTAATGGCTTCTAGGTCCAACATATGACACTTTGGCTCAATCTAACACCCTTAATTCAACCTATAAACATCATATAACATCATTTACATGCATCCATCACACATAGGAACATCTCAAGAGGTTACACCAAGCATGGCATACTCAAGCATTCACCTAAGAGCATGATTTCTACCCAAGCATGCGTAATGTTTCCCACATCCCTCAAACACAAGTAAAGAGCATCATACATGTCCAAAACAACAATCTAAACTATTACATCAAGGAGTATCTCAAAACACAACTCCCAAACCACATGGTCACATTGACTTCTTATTACTACTTAAAATGTATTAAAAACCATACTTTAAATTATATCAAATCCTTGGATCCTTCCTCGCTCGAGTGCTGCCTAAGAAAGCTATTTCTCTGCATTGATGAGGAAAAGATGGTGTAAGCTATAAGCTTAGCGAGGGAAACCACAAAACACTTATCAATGCATTTAAAACCATTTAACACAAATCACATATAAACACCTCTTGGTAAAACATCTCATGCTTCTCATGTCATCTCAAAATATGCACATTTAAAACATTTTCAACACATGTATCATGGATACAATCTCTACCTCAATTTAAGCTTCACACCACAACTCCTTTATAACAAGCTTAAAAAGTAAGACATGTATAATCACATTATACAAATTAATCCATTTTTTATGATACACTATCTCATATATTGGCTTTCAACTGACTCAAAACCAGCAACCTTGTGTTTCATAAAACACATCGGATACTGGCGACACACTTTCCCACCTTGACGTTTCAAATCAGAGTAATGGGACATTTACCCACCTCTACGTTTTGGATGTATTAATCCACCAGCAGGAGAAAACGGAACATTTACCCACCTCAACTGCTGCGATTCTCATGGTGGAGATTACGGACACTTTAACACCCCTCGACACACATGAGGTGACTTTTTTATAGTGCACTTTCAATCCTATGACCGGTCAACTATATCCGATAACATTTTAAGCACAACCACTTGCCAATATATTCAATAACCAACATTATCTCACTATTTTACATATGCGTCAAATCATTCCTACACAAATACATTAAACCATATATTTCCATAATCTCAAAACACTTGCATAAATCATATGCTATTCTCAAAAGTCATCACCAAAGATAAATTGCATCTTCATTCACTCTCAAAACATGCATAATATAGTGAGTAATAAAACCATAAACATGTACATGAGATTTCATTTTAAAATACCAAAAACGAGAGATAGCTCAACCGATACTTACTTTCGAGCTTAGATAGGTGTACAAACCTTATCTAAACTCCCTCAACTCCTTTTCAAACCTTTTAACAGTAGTAAAATACTTTTCCACTCACCAACAACCTAACGTTTGATGGCCGGTCCATAAATCAAGACTTCGTAACTCACGCGCCTTCTTTGATAGGTAAAGGATTCAGCTCCCCTGCTTTACCCAACCAAAACAGAGGATTAAGAACACATGTTTGTATCAAAACCTTCCAGCAACCAACAAACTCAACAACACCTCACAAGAATCAATCGAACACCCTCCTAAAACCAACAAGAACACCACCAAACCTTACTCAAAAAAAGCCCAGCCAAGATCTAATGATTATAACATATTACTAACATTAATTAACATCCAACAACAACCTAATAATGCCTTTATATCTCCAGCAACACCACAACAACCAGATCGCACCAAAAACAAACTATAAAACACATAAAAACTAGCAATCTTTATAGTTTTGGGATTCCATTGATTAATCAATCCTTTCAAAATTAAAATACATCTAATAATCGATGTAAATCTATTAAATCCATCACCAAAACAGATCCAATTCATCTTCCATAAATTTTCCTAGAAAACTCAATTAAACTAACAAATAAATGTTTAAATCATAATTCCACAATATAAATCAATAACAAAGTATCAAGAACTTGGGAATTTCATTAAAGAACCTTTAATTAGAGGAGAGAAATGAAAATCACCTCTAATTGCTGATTTCTCCTTAATTGGCCAAGCTTTGATGACATCCAATGAGAATTTGCAAAGGTATTTGAAGAAATCAAATAGAAAATCAATAAAGATTGATTCCTAGAGATTTAGAAGTAGAAATCTCAGTTTGGTTGATTAGAAAATTGAGAGAAAAGATTTTGAGAAAAGTAGTTACGTGAGAAAGTGTTTTTAGGAAAATAAAGATCGTTTTAATTAAAACCTCTTTTATCCAATTATTAAAACCTTTTAAAATATTTTTAAAATAGCCTTATTTAAGAGAGAAATCTGTAGAAAAAGAATGGTCAAATAGCTCCTTAAAGATTCTATGTTTTGATCATTTTTCGATTTAGTCACCAAAAATAGTTTTGAAAACTTTCAATTTAGTCATTAGACTAAAATGTATAAAAATCAGATTTAATTCCCTCAAATTGACTTCACCAATTTACTTAAAATATTAATTAAGTAATTTAGAACATTTTTCGTATTTTATTTTCTCGAAACTTTTCGAATTGCCTAAACATGTTCTCTCGAACCTTTGGTCCAACCTGATTCACATCTAGGCCCATTTTTAGGGCTTTACAACTCTCCACCTCTTAAGAAATTTCATCCTCAAAATTTACCTGGCGGAAAAAGATGAGGGGACTGTTTTAACATATCCTTTTTGCTCTCCAGGTAGCTTCCTCTACACTACGGTGCCGCCACAACACCTTTACCAACTCTATGGTCTTTTTGTAGAGAACTTTACTACTCAAATCCAGAATCCTCATCAATTCCTCATCATAGGTCAAGTCCGAATTCAACTCAATCTCCTCAACAGGCATAACATGCGAAGGATCCGATCTATACCTCCGTAACATAGACACATCGAACACATCATGTATCTTCTCTAACTCAGCCGACAACCTCAATCTATACGCAATAGGACCAACGCGCTCCAACACCTCATATGGTCCAATGAACCTAGGGCTCAACTTGCCCTTCTGCCCAAATCTCGTCACCTTTTTCCAAGGCAAAACCTTTAGAAAAACACAATCACCAACCGCATACTCAATTTCTCTCCGCTTCAAATCAACGTAGGACTTTTGCCGATCCGCAGCTGCCTTCAAACGATCACTATTAAGCTTCACTTTCTCATTAGTATCTTTCAACACATCCAACAAGAAAACGTACTTCTCTCCCGCCTTTTCGCAACAAAGTGGCGTACGACACCTTCTACCATACAAAGCCTTGTATGGCGCCATCTAGATACTAGCTTGATAACTGTTATTATAAGCAAACTCCACCAACAGAAACTGCGCCTCCCACAACCCTTGAAAATCTATGATACAACACCGCAACATATCCTCCAGCACTTGGATAACACGTTCCGACTGACCATTCTTCTACGGATGATACGAAGTACTGAAGTTCAACTGTGTACCCAAGGCCCTATGTAAACATTCCCAGAACCACGGGGTGAAACGCAGATCTCTATCAGACACAATGGACTTTGGCACCCCATGCAACCTCACGATATCTGCAACATACAACTCTACCAACTTATCCAGAATATATGTCGTATGCACAGCCAGAAAATGTGCACACTTCGTAAACCTATCCACGATCACCCAAACGAAATTCTTCTTTGATGGTGTCAAAGGCAACCCAGACACAAAATCCATGGTGATCCTCTCCCATTTCTACTCGGGAACCCTCAACGGCTACAACAACCCCGAAGAAAACTGATGTTCTGCCTTAACACGCTGGCAAACCAAACAACGAGCCATAAACTCCGCAACATCCTTCTTCAAGCCACCCAAAAATACTCCTTCTTTAGATCTTGGTACATCTTCGTACTCCCCGGATGCATAGCAAAAGGACTCGAATGCGCTTCAGTCAAAATAGTGTGCCTCAAATTTTCATCCATCGGCACCACCACTCGACTCTTAAAGCACAAAGCTCTATCCTCATTAAAACCAAAATTCGTTTGATTCCCATCTAAGATATCCTTAACATGTGGCACCAACGCATCAGCAAACGGATGCTTCTCTTTAATCAACTGCAACATCGAAGGCTTCACTTGCAACTCTGTTAAAACCCTGCCATCTCGCGACACACTCAGCCATGAAAACATCGCCCTCAGCTCCACTGTGACCTTTCTAATCAAAGCATCTGCTACCATATTTGTTTTTCTTGGTCAGATCATAATCCTTCAACATCTCCAACCACCTTCGCTACCTACGATTTAACTCCTTTTGAGACATCAAGTATTTCAAAATTTTGTGATCAGTGTAAACAACATACTTCTCACCATAGAGATAGTTTCGCCAAATTTTTAAGGCAATCACCACCACAGCCAACTCAAGATCGTGCGTAGGGTAATTGCGCTCATGCACCTTCAACTGCCTAGATGCATAGGCGAAAACCCTTTCTTCTTGCATCAACACGCATCCCAAACCCACATAGGATGCATAACTATACACAACAAACTCCTTCATTGACTCTGGTTGAATCAAGATTGGAGCGTGTGTCAAAGCCTCCTTCAGCTTATCGAAAGCTTGCTACCTAACCTACGTCTACTCAAAACCCACATCCTTTTGCAACAACTTCGTCAAAGGGGCAGCGATCCTTGAGAACCCATCCAAAAATCGTTGATTATATCCTACCAACCCCAGAAAATTGTGAACCTCCGAAATAGATTTCGGTGACTTCCTCTTCACAATGGCCTCAACTTTCTGCGGATCCACGCAAATACCCTTGGCCGAAACAACATGACCTAGGAAAACCACCTGCTTGATCCAAAACTCACATTTACTTGGCATAAAGCTTGTTGTCCAACAAAACTTGCAACATAATTCGGAGATGTCAATCGTGATCTTCCTCGGTACGAGAGTACACAAGAATGTCATCGATGAACACTACCACGAATTGGTCCAGGAATTCATGGAACACCCTATTCTTCATATCCATGAACGTTGTCGGTGTATTGGTCAAACAAAATGACATCACTAGGAACTCGTAATGCCTATAGCGTGTGTGAAAAGTCATCTTTGACACATCATTATCCTTCACCTTCAGCTGATAATACCCCGACCGTAGATCAATCTTGGAAAACACTATAGCACCTCGAAATTGGTCAAACAAATCATCAATCATGGGCAAAAGATACTTGTTATTAATCGTCAACTTGTTCAGTTGCTGATAATCTATGCATATCCTCATCGTGCCATCCTTCATTTTCACAAACAACACCGGTGCACCCCACGGTGACACACTTGGACGAATGAACCCACGATCCAACAACTCTTGCAACTGTGTCTTCAACTCTTTCGATGCCATACGATATAGAGCAATGGACACCAGAACCGTATCCGCGTACATCTCTATGCAAAACTCCACCTCCCTATCCAGCGGTAAACTAGACAGCTCTTTCAGAAACACTCCTAAAATGTTACAAACCATGCGAATATCCTGGGCACGTGCTTCCTTCATATTCGAGTTCATAACATAGGCTAGGTATGCTTGACCCTCACATTCCAACAGCTTTCGCACTTCCAGCGCTGAAACTGCATTTGACATGAACTTGACATTCTCGCCCACAACTACAACTTCGTAATTCTCGCCAAGTTTTAAAGAAACCCACTTAGTCTCAAAATCCACTACAGCCTTGTGTTGAGACAACCAATCCATACCCAGAATCATGTCAAAACTGTGAAACGATAACTCCATCAGATCAGCCTCAAACACATGCCCTTGAACCACCAAGGGACAACTCTTATACAACTTTCTATCCACAACAGTCTCACCAAAAGAACTGGTCAATTGCATACCAACATCTAACAACTCATTAGGTAAATCCAACAAACATGCATGCTCGTGCAAAATGTAGGAATGCGTGGAACCATAATCAATCAAAGATAACAAAGGTATTGACTGTAAGGTAAAGGTACCTGCTATCACGTCAGTATTATTCCTCCCAACATGGTAAGAAACTTAATTTCGTGCTTAGATAAGAGTTTCACGCTTAACCTAAACTCCCAACATCATTTGCAAACCTTTTGGAATCATTTAAAACCAGTTTCCACTCACCGATTACACCTCGCCTTGCTCGTCAATACAAAATGAGCTCCTGGCAAGCAACAATCCACCTCAAGATGCCTTGCCTTGATTATCCCCTATTTTGGCCACACAAAACTAGAGGAGAAATGCATTAAAATGCATCTAAACCACTGCCTCAAAGCAAAATCCCGCAACTCACAAGTTGCCCACTCAAAAACCATCAGAAACTTAACGAAAACATTCTCAAACACTTTCCAAACTTAACCCAGACACAATACAACGATTCGATACATCAAAATTCATCAATTAACATCTAAAAACCCTTTTACAACATCCTTTTACTTCCAACAATGATTAAACACCATTAACAACACAAAAACCCTTTACTATCAACCATAAATATTAGAGATCCAACTTATTTCGAGATTACAATGTTAAATCCAAGCTATTAGCATTATTAAACATCAAAATCATGATCTAAACTGATAAAGAACCCAGCAAAACATATCCAATCCAAAAATCTACTAATTTCATCAATTAAAACACAATTAAACCAATTTTCCCTAATTAAACTATCAAAACCTATTAGAAAACCATTATAAAGGATCAACAACTTGGGAATTTCAAAGAACCTTTCATTAGAGGAGAAGAACAAACCTTACCTCTAATGGATGCTTTCTCCCTTAATTGGTTGATTTTACATGGGAAAACAAAGTTAAAACAATAAGATTTTACTAAGAAATCATAGAGAATCCATTAGAAATCAAAAGATTTAAGAAAAAGATAATTTACCTGAAGATTTAGAAGAAGGAGATAGTGTTTGGATGGAGAGATTTTGAGAGAAAAGGTTTTTGAGAAAGTTAGTTACGTGACTTTTATTTTAAAATAATTAATTATCAATTAATTCTCTCCAGCCTCTTTTATTATTTAAAACACTTTTTAAAAATAGCCAATTATAGGATAAAGTCTGAAATTAGACTTTTTGATTATTATCTCCTTAAAGATTCAAAGTTTTGACCCTTTATAAAATAGTCACTAAAAACATATTTCAAAAATTGCATTTTGATCACTAGTCCAAAATGTCCGATTTCCAAAACTTATTTTCCAAAATTGATTTTACCACAATTATTAAATATTAATTAATGATTTTAGAACATTTTTCCATATTTTTATCACCTTCAAAAATATTTAATCCTGAAATTGACATGAATCTCGAATACCAGTTCACTGAACCCTTAAAACGAACCTCGAACCATCTAAACCCAAAACCGGGGCATTACAACTCTCCCCCTCTTAAGAAATTTCATCCTCAAAATTTACTAGGAGGAAATAAATACAGAAATTGCTCCAACATATCTGTCTTGCTTTCTCAAGTGGCTTCTTCAACACCCCGATGTCGCCACAAGACTTTAACCAGTTCTATCGTCCTGCCACAAAGAGCCTTACTGCTGGAATCAAGGATTTCCACCAGCTCTTCCTCAAAGGACAAATCTAGCCTTAACTCTATATGCTTCACCGTCATAACATGCGAAGGATCTGACTGATACCTCTGTAACATGGATACATGGAACATATCATGTACCTTCTCTAGCTTGGGAGGCAACCTCAATCGATAAGCCACAGGACCAAAACGTTCCACAATCTCATATGGTCCAATAAACCTCAGACTAAGCTTACCTTTACGTCTGCATCACCTTTTCCCCGATGACACTTTCAAGAACACACGATCACACCCCGCATACTCAACCTCTCTACGCTTTAAATCCGTGTAAGATTTCTACCGATCCGCAACCGCTTTTAAGCGATCACACACAAGCTTTATTTTTGCATCCTTGTTTTTCAACACATGCGATAAGGAAACATGCTTTTCCCCTACCTCAACCCAACACAACGGTGTACGACACCTCCAGCCATATAAAGCCTCATACGGAGCCATCTGGACAACCGCTTGGTAGCGATTATTATAATCAAATTCAACCAAAGGTAAATGCTTCTCCCAAGTTCCTTGAAACTTTATAATACAACACCTTAGCATATCCTCAAAAACCTGGATTACACACTCATATTGTCCATCTGTCTGAGGGTGATACGCGGTGCTGAAACTCAACCTCGAACCTAAAGCCTGGTGTAAACATCTCCAAAACCTTGTCGTAAACCTCAGATATCTATCAAAAACAATGGACTTAGGTACCCCGTGCAAACGCACGACCTCAGCAATGTATAGATCTACCAACTTATCCAAGGTATACGTCGTATGCACTGGCAGAAAATGCACACACTTCGTAAACCAATCAACAAGCACCCAAATGGAATCCTTTTTAGCTGGTGTCAACGGCAGCCCTGACACAAAATCCATGGTGATTCTCTCCCATTTTCATTCCAGAATCCTCAACGATTGTAACAACCGGATGGAAACTGTTGTTCAGCCTTAACCCGCTGACACATTATGCACTTAGAACAAACTCTGCCACATTCTTTTTCAACCCAACCCAATAGTACACCTCCCTTAAATCATGACACATCTTGGTACTACCGGGATGTATAGCAAAAGGACTAGAATATGCCTCCGTCAAAATAGTGCGTCTTAGCTCTAAATCTTCCGACACCACTATTCGACCCTTAAAGCACAAACTTCAACATCAAAATGAAAATCCGTCGGGTTACCATCTGCTATGTCCCTAACATAAGGTACCAAAGAATCATCATACGGTTACTTAACTTTACCCACTTGTGACAATGTAGGTTTAACTTTCAACTCAGCCAACAAACCACCTTTCCGTGTCACACTCAACCTTGCAACCTTACGACTCAACGCATCTGCAACCACATTAGCCTTTCCAAGATGATAGTTGATCGTCAAGTCATAATCCTTAAGCAACTCCAACCATCTACGCTGCCTAAGATTTAGATCCTTTTGAGACACCAAATACTTCAATCTCTTATGATCTGCAAAAAACACACTTCTCTCAATAGAGATAAAGTCTCCAAATTCCAAGACAAATACCACAACCGCAAGCTCCAAATCATGAGTCGGGTAATTCACTCATGAACTTTCAGCTGCCTCGACGCATATGCCACAACCTTGCCATCTTGTAACAATACGCATCCCAACCCAACGTACAACGCATCACTATAAATCACAAACTCCTTCCCTGATTCGGGTTAGATCAACATAGGAGCACGTGTCAAAACTTTCTTCAACTTCTCAAAACTATGTTGTTGCTTCTCCGACCACACATATGGACTGGCAATACTAGAAACCCATCAACAAAGCGATGATAACAACCAGCCAACCCAAGAAAACTACGAATCTCAGACACTGACTTGGGTTGCTTCCAATTGAGAATAGCCTCAACTTCTTATTGATCAATACGGATACCTTTCGCGGAAACCATATGACCAAGAAACATCACCTCCCTGAGCCAAAACTCGCACTTGCTCAACTTGGTAAACATCTGATTATCCTTCAAAACTTGCAATACAATCTGCAAATGCCGATCATGCTCTTCCTCAGTACGAGAGTACACAAGAATGTTATTCATAAATATCACTACGAACTAATCAAGATATTTATGGAACACCCTATTTATCATATCCATGAAAGCAGCCGAGGAATTCTCAAACCAAACGGCATCCCCAAGAAATCACAATGCCCGTACCTTGTACGAAAGTCAGTCCTATGCACATTCACATCCTTAACCTTTGACTGATAATACCTTGATCTTAAATCAATCTTAGAAAACACCACTACCCCGTGAAACTGATCGAACAAAACATCAATTCACGAAAACGTGTACTTGTTCTTTAGTGTCAACTTATTCAACTGTCGGTAATCATTACACATATGCATCGTACCATGTTTGTTTACCAAAAAGAACTAAAGCACCCCAAGGCGAAATACTCGGTCGAACGAACCCACAATCCAAGAACTCTTGAAGCTGCATCTTCAACTCTCTCAATTCCTTCGGTGCCATCTTATAGGGAGCAATGGACACCGGTACCGTACCTGTGTACGTCTCAATCCCAAACTCCCCCTCTCTATCCGAAGGTAAACGCGACAACCCTTCAAGAAAAACTTCCATATAATCAAAAATAGCCCGGATGTCTCACACCCGCACTTTTAACTTTCGAAATCATCACGATAACCCAATGAGCTTGACAACCTCCATGCATCAACTTTTCCTACTTGTATAGCTGAAACAACATTAGACAAGAATTCCACATTCTCTTCAACCACCACAACTTCATAAACATCAACTAACCTCAAAAAAATCCTTTTGGATTCGTAATCCACAACCGTCTTGTGCTCACATAACCAATCTATACCCAGGATGACATCAAAACCATGGATTGAAAACTCCACTAAATACACGCCAAACTCATGACCTTGAACAATCAGAGGACACCTCCTATACAACCTTCTAGTAGTAACCATCTCATCAAAAGAACTAGTTACTAACACTTCATCGTCATCCGAGAAATTATCCGCAAGTATGGACATATGTATGCATGATTCCTTATATGTCATCCTAGATGTCTATGCATATGGATGCAAAACCTCTAATGTCATGCTCAAAGATGTATGCATGTACTGACATACTTAAATATACACATATAAGTGTTTTTGCACTGTGCATGATCAACATCCACACTTATAACATTCCCGGTACCAATATTCCCTCCAACAAGATGAAAAAACTATAGCAACCCTCAAATGTTAATCAAAACTATTTCTCGATAACATAGTACACAAGAACACCACCACTTCGGCCACTACCCGAACCAAGTATTTAGAGAATACCAAACACGACATCTTCTCCAATGTCACTAGCACATTCTATGCTTCTACAAATAGCTATATTGGCCAACAGCCTAAAACCCAACTAGCGCTAACCATGCTAGAGCCTCAGGAAAGGAATCTCAGGTGAACAACTCACCTCAATTCAACAACTGACATGCCACCCTGCGATAGTGACATAAACCCGCGCTTCCTCGCATCCAAGACAATCCATCTGATTCAGAATACGAATCGTACTCTCCAACTATTCTTTGACTGCTTTAGGGCTCAAACCCCTAAACTCCATACCTTCCAAACTTCGAAGACATCCCAACGTAAACCATGATTAACCACTACAGTAGATGCCAGTGCTTGTACATGCACTCCATCCATTGCTGCTTGAAAAGCTCTCGACATTGCTTGAATTAACAGTATCAAATCTCTGAAGATTGGCCCTTACAGAGCCTAAGGTACACCACCTACCCCAGCATTAATAGGAGGAACCAACGGAGGACGAAGAGGTAAGTATTACGAAGATTCCCTATATTATCATTATTCTGCCAAACTCGGCATTACCAGCCATCGAACGAGTCTCACATCGAGCCATACAAACAAAAGCATCAAAATACATTAAATTCAGGCTAGCATTAGGCAAAGGATCCAAGACAACCTTATAAAACATTTTAAAACCTCGGTAATAGGCAATGTGTTCCCATTTCATACCCCAACATGATGTAAAACAATCACCGCACATATACACAATCACTGTGCATTTCAGACAATAGCAATCAATCTAACAACAACATCCCAACCTTTCTTAACCTGGCTCTGATACCAACAAATGTAACCCCTTCAACTCGGCCTAGACGCCCGACCGAACCGAGCGAGCTACATTAGGTTTGTCGAAACAAACCAGAGAAAGATTACAAAAACTGGTCCATTTTTTTCTTTTATCTTGTCTAGATGCATATTATAAATCCTAAGTGTTCATGCTTGCAGCGGGTGAAGATACAAAAGAAACAGACATCAGAAAAGCAACCAATTACACAAATATGCATTTTAGGGACCAAATTGTAAATCTGCAAAACTATAGGGACTTACTTAAAATTAGATTTACCAATCCTCAAACAGTCAGGTTACATGCATACATGTCAAATTTCAGCTTAAAAAGATCATCATAACTCATCCAATTGCATGCTTATCAACCATGGACCAAAATATAACTTTAGAAACTATTTTTTAGCTCAACAGACGAGTCCTCGCAGTTAATATCGAAACCTGTACAAGTGGTTTCGAAACCTGTACTCTAGTAGCCAAATTGGTACTGCTGGTTTCGAAACCTAGGGCCTAGTTTTGATATCTGCCTGGAGAAAATGACCTTGGTTTCGAAACCTGCTAGATGGTTTCGAAACCTCCCTGTAGGTTTACAAAATTTGCACATTCAAAACAACTTATAACCCTCTGAAACATATCCGAATTAACCCCAAACATCATTTAGCACCCAAAGCATCATATTAAAGCAACGTACAAATGTCATAACAACCAAAGGCCACTACGATATAAGAGCATAGGCATTACGGCCACAAAGGTAATCCTATAGGCATGCTCCCCAAACTACAAGCAACTCACATACCAAAATCCAAACATAAGGCAATTAACCACATGGTCAACAAACCAATACTTCCCTACCATCGATCAAAACATGCTAGTATCATAAAAGCATTGAAACAAACCAACACAAACTAGATGCAATCCAAGGTATCTCCTAGCAACGTCACATACTAGCATGACACAACCAACACGCTTTTCATACATCAAATCACATCATGTAAACCACAACAAAAACCATGGTAATACATCGTTACAAATCCTCCAATATATGGTGAACGCATTGCTTTATTAACCGAAAGTAACACCGAGTTTCATACTCAAATATAGTATAGGTCTTGGATCGTCTTTTTCCTTGCCAATGCTGCCCCAAACTCTATGCTCTGCATCATTTAGAAAAGAGAGCGTAAGCACTAATTTTTAGTGAGGATTCTCATAAAAACAATGATGCATTTAAAACCATTTGAAAACCAAAACCACTTGTTTTCAAAACATGCTTAACAACCCAAGCATTTTCATTGTTTCCAACCGAAACATGCATAATAATCCTTATGCAACATCATATATAAATCCCATGCTTAATGACCGAAGCATTTTTATTTATTCCAAAACTAAACATTCATATCAACCATATGTAAAATCATTTACAAATCACATGCTTAAATCCCAAAGCATTAGATCATATTACTATGCTTAAAACCAAAGCATTAAATCATACTACCATGCTTAAAACCAAAGCATTATAAAATAGGTTCAACACATGAACTTTCATATATTGGCATTTATAGTGACCCCGAGTACACAACATTTCCCTTGGATAGTCACCCTTATCCATAAACATATCAGAGACACGGATTCTCGTACCATGCCTAGTTAAACCGCATGATATCCCAAACCTTACCTAGTTAAACCGTAAGATTTGACAACCTCACCTAGTTAAACCACGAGTTTTACAGACATTGCCTAGTTAATCTGCAATATCACCATCATCTTGGGCTGCCTAGTTAAACCGCATACCCCAAGTGATGTCCAATAGTCCGAGTGGCCTAGTTAAACCGCCATACCTCAAGGACCCATGGCCACGATCAAATTTTGTATATATTATAGTGCACTTTTTAATCCTATGGCATGCCAACTATATCCGAATGTTTCTTACCTTGTTGCATAGCCAATATATCATTTCCAAATCCATTTACTTACTATTTTACAGTGCATTAAACAAAATCCCTACATATGCAATTCACATTACCAAAGTAATACCTCATTCCCAACCGGAATGAAAACCAATGCTCACTAGCATTTCATGTCCCTTTAAACCATTGCATATGTTTACAAATCCATGCATTTACAGTAGTGAATCAAACCATGTTTAAAACCAAAACATGAACAAGCATGCTCATATCCAAACCGATATTCAAGAGCAAAATAGTGGAAACTTACTTTCGAGCTAGGTAAGAGTTTCACGCTTAACCTAAACTCCCAACATCATTTGCAAACCTTTAGGAATCATTTAAAATCAGTTTCCACTCACCAATTACACCTTGCCTTGCTCGCCAATGCAAAACGAGCTCCCGGCAAGCAACAATCCACCTCAAGATGCCTCGCCTTGATTATCCTCTATTTTGGCCACACAAAACCAGAGGAGACATGCATTAAAATGCATCCAAACCACTGCCTCAAAGAAAAATCCCGCAACTCACAAGTTGCCCACTAAAAAACCATCTGAAACTTATCGAAAACATCCTCAAACACTTTCCAAACTTAACCCAGCCACAATACAATTATTCGATACATCAAACTTCATCAATTAACATCTAAAAACCCTTTTACAACATCATTTTACTTCCAACAATGATTAAACACCATTAACAACGCAAAAACCCTTTACTATCAACCATAAATATTAGAGATCCAACTTATTTCGGGATTACAATGTTAAATCCAAGATAATAACATTATTAAACATCAAAATCATGATCTAAACTGATCAAGAACCCAGCAAAACAGATCTAATTCGAAAATCTACCAATTTCATCAATTAAAACACAATTAAACCAATTTTTTCGTAATTAAACTATCAAAACCCATTCGAAAACCATTATAAAGGATCAACAACTTGGGAATTTCAGTAAAGAACCTTTCATTAGAGGAGAAGAATGAACCTTACCTCTAATGGATGCTTTATCCCTTAATTGGCTGATTTTACATGTGAAAACAAAGTTAAAACAATAAGATTTTACTAAGAAATCAAAGAGAATCCATTAGAAATCAAAAGATTTAAGAAAAAGATGATTTACCTGAAGATTTAGAAGAAGGAGATAGTGTTTGGCTGGAGAGATTTTGAGAGAAAAGGTCTTTGAGAAAGTTAATTATGTGACTTTTGTTTTAAAAGAATTAATTATCAATTAATTCTCTTTAACCTCTTTTATTATCTAAAACACTTTTTGAAATAGCCAATTAAAGGATAAAGTCTGGAATTATACTTTTGGATTATTAGCTCCTTAAATATTCAAAGTTTTGACCCTTTACAAAACAGTCACTAAAAATAGTTTTCAAAAATTGCATTTTGGTCACTAGTCCAAAATGTCCGATTCCCAAATCTTATTTTCCAAAATTGATTTTACCAAGACAATTAATATATTAACTAATGATTTTAGGACATTTTTTCATATTTTTATCACCTTTAAAAATATTTAATCCTGAAATTAACTCGAATCTCTAATACTGGTTTACCGAACCCTTCAACAAGCCCCGAACCATCTAGTCCCAAAACCGGGGCATTACACGTCTCTCCAAAAGAACTCGTTACTTGCATACCCATATCAAGCATTTCTATCCGTACACCAAGCAGATGTACATGCTCATGCAAAATATATGACTGTGTAGATCAAGAATCTATCAAAGACAATAGTAACATAGACTGCAAGGTAAAGTGTCATTCCTCCTTTTGTAATGAGAATAGATCTTCGCTTGTCCACATCCTAGGCAAACCGCCACTGTGTGTGCCACAATATTTTGTCCTTCTCCTTCCGTTAGAAGGTACCACGATCGTGCCTACGACCTCTAGGTGGTGTAACAACAAGTGCATGTGCCTACATACCTCTAGCAAGCAAAGGACAATCACGTTGCATATGTTCTATCTACCCACAACTTCAACAAGAATTTGCAGCCATAACTATAGGTGTCTACCCCTCTCTGGCCAAGCGTGGGCAGCCTCACCTCAGATAATCCCTCGATCCACAAACATAACATACATTATGCATAGACCGAACCTGAGCACCATGTCCATATGATCCTCGTCCTACACCATCTCCACCACGTCTCACCTTCGGACCGAACCTCTTATCTCGGTGCCTCTTAGACTGGCCAACCCTAGAACTGAAATCTACAACTCTCTTCCCCAAGCCTAAACCTCCAGAACGGTGAAATAAATCCAAACTCTGCTCAATATGCTTCGCCCGTGTAACCAACACGTCGAAATTAGTGTAATATGTGGCCAACATGTATGTCTTAACATCCTGCACCAAACCATATCAGAACCGTTCATAGCGATGCCTCTCATCTGGCACCAACTCAAGTGCATACTGGCTCAGTCTCACGAACATCACCTCATACTCGGACACTGTCATACTGCCCTGAACCAAGGCCATAAACTCATATCGACACTTTGGTTAACAATATGATAGGGCATTCATGGTTCTCTTTCATGGATGGCTTTTCAAGATACAATTAAATAAAAAAACACCCAGAAGATATGCAAAAAACTACATTTATGACCAAGTAGGGCACGTTCAGTTACAAAGAGAAGCCCATTGGACTTAAAAATGTCGGGGTAACTTATCAAAGGGCCATGGTGACTCTCTTTCACAATATGATGCACAAGGAGATTGAGGTATACGTGGATGATACGATTGCTAAGTCTCAAACTAAGGAAGAGCACATCAGAACCTGAAAAAGTTATTCCAAAGATTGAGAAAGTATTAGTTGAAGCTTAACCTTGCTAAATGCACATTCGCAGTCACGTTCAGAGGGTTCCTAAGATTCGTGGTTAGTAGAAAAAGAATCGAGATTGACCCTAACAATGTGAAAGCTATTCAAAATATTTTGTAACCTAAGATGCAAAAAGAAGTTTGAGGTTTCTTGGGAAGACTTAATTATATATCTCGGTTCATTTTTCAGTTGACCGACATGTGCTATCCTATCTTTAGATTACTACAAAAAAACAACCCAAGAATATAGAATGAAGAGTGCTAAGAAGATCTAGAAAAGATCAAGAAATATTTAAAAAATGCTCTAGTTCTAGTAGCATCGGTTTTGGATAGACCATTAGCTTTATACCTAACGATCTACGAGAATTCAATGGGTTGCATATTGGGGCAGCATGACAAGTCTAGAAAGAAAAAAGAGCTATCTACTATTTGAGAAAAAATTCACTGATTGTGAAGCACGGTATCAACCAATTCAGAAACTATGTTGCGCACTAGTTTGGGCTACCAAAAGGCTCAGGCAATACATGTTGTATCACACCACCTGGTTGATATCCAAGTTAGACCCGTTAAAATTCTTGATGGAAGCACCAGCACTAACCAGAAAGATAACCCATTGGCAAATGCTATTGTCCAAATTTGACATCGTGTACATGAGACAAAAAGTAATAAAAGGTAGTGCTATAGAAGATTTCTTAGCAAGTGGTACTTCAGATGATTGTGAATCCTTGAACTTTAATTTTCCAAATGAAGATGAAGATTTGATGTGCATCACGGCTAAAAAATAGATTGCTTCAGAAGACAGGTCATGGAAGCTTTATTTTGACAATGCATCTAATGCCCTAGGTCATTGAATAGAGGCAGTGTTGATTTCTCCGGAGAATGTCTACTACCCTTTCACAAGCAGATTAGAATTCTTTTGTACAAATAATATAGCCGAATATGAGGCATGTGTCATGGGATTGTATGCGGCCATTGCGAGAAAGATCAAGGTGCTTTGAGCCTTCGGAGATTCATCCTTGGTAATCTATTAACTACGAGGAGAATGGAAAACAAGAGACCCAAAGTTATTCAAATATTATGACTTGATCCAAGATCTAATTAAAGAATTCAAGAAGGTTAGTTTTACTTACCTTCCAAGAGTACAATCAGATGGCGGATGCTCTGGCAACCTTAGTTGCAATGTTCAAGGCAAGTAAAAGGCAGAAATAAAACCAATTGAAATACAAATCTTTGAAATACCAGCTCATTATTATAGCTTGGAAGAGGAGGTGGATGACAACCCATGGTACTATGATATCTTGTAGTATATCAAATTCCAAGCATACCCTAAAGAAGAAAATAAGAATGATAAGAGGACTATTAGAAGAATGGCAGCTGGTTATGTCTTAGATGGTGATATCTTATATAAAAGGGGCAAGGACCAAGTACTATTAAAGCGTGTTAATGCTCGAAAGGCCAAAAATATTCTCGCAAAGGTAAATGATGGGCTATATGGGACACATGCCAATGGCTTCTCAATGGCCCAAAAAATCATGAGATATGGCTATTTCTGGTCAAACATGGAGGAAGATTGCATCGAATATGCCAAGAAATGCCATAAATTCTATATATATGCCAATAAGATCCATTCTTCGCCGCTACCCTTACACACCATAAATTTACCATGGCCTTTCGTAGTCAGGGCATAGATGTTATTAGACAGATTCACCCGAAAGCTTTCAATGAGCATCGTTTCATTCTAGTAGTCATTGATTACTTTACTAAATGGGTAGAAACATCCTCCTATGCCAACATCACTAGGGTGATAGTTTGCAAGTTTTTGAAGAAAAATATCATTTGCTGATATTGGTTTACCCAAAAGGATCATTTTTAAAATATATATAATTTGAACAATACAATGATAATTAAGGTGTGTGAACAATTTAAATAGTGCATCATAATTTCACCACCTACTGTTCTAAGATGAATGGGGCAGTAGAAGCAGCAAACAAGAACATCAAGAAGACCATATAAAAAACAACAGACACCTTCAAAGATTGGAATGAGAAACTATCATTTTCTCTGTTTGCCTATCAAATGTATGTACGTACATCAACGGGGGAAACACCTTACTCTTTGGTCTATGGCATAGAGACAGTGCTACCTATTGAAGTAGAGATCCTATCACTTCGAATTTTGAATGAAGTAAAGTTAGACGAAGCTGAACGGGTACAGGCCAGGTTTGATCAGTTGAATCTAATTGAAGAGAAAAGGTTGAAAGCTATTTTTCATGGTCAAATGTATTAGAAGATAATGATGCGGGCCTATGATAAGAAAGTTCGCCCAAGAGAATTTTGAGATGGGGATCTAGTGCTTAAAAAGATCTTGCCAGTTTATAGAGATTTTCGTGGGAAATGGATGCCTAATTGGGAGGGTCTGTATGTCGTCATGAAGGCCTTTTTGGGAGGAGCGCTGATCTTAACAAAGATGGACGAGAATGAGTTGAGAAATCTAGTAAACTCTGACTCAGTCAAAAAATACTACGTTTAAAGAAACAAAAATACTACGAAAAAATAAACAAAAAGAAAAACAAAAAATAAAAAATAAAAAATTAGTAAAAAACAAAAACAAAAAAATCAATCAACAAGAAGAGGGGGTTCAAGATGAAAACTCGAAAAGGGCGTCTTGAAACCAATAGAAGATTTGAGTTGAAAACCCATAAAGGGTGGCTCAAATGAATTTTTAGACTTGGCATCCGAAAAATAGGCTCTCTCGAAAATCAAAGATCTCAATGAAGAGCTTCAAGCATAGATTTTACCTCGATTGATGGGCTCACACAGGATATTGTGTCGTGTTTTATTTCTTTTCTCTTATATTTGTCGTGACCTTTTCAAATCATTCCAAAATTTATCAATCCTAATGAAATACTATTTTGTGCTTTCTCTTATCGTTTCTATAAGCATCCTGCAAGTATTTTAGTATAGATTCATGATAAGCAAAAGATTTTGTTATATTATTGTGTTGTATCATTTAAAGTGGAGGTGATCCAAAGACAGAGTTGACCTCGACAGTCAGGTTTTCTGTGTTATACCCAGAAGAAGACCTCAGGGGCCAAGATATGAGAGTGAGCCGAGATAAGACAGCAAGTGTCATCTACATTAAAGCTTAAGCTTGTCGGAGAAGAGCAAGAGAATCATGAAAGCAAAAATATCGTAAAGTGAAAACTCGAAAGGGCACCTAAAAAGGGAAGAAAAAAAGAAAAAAGAAAAGAAAAAATCCAAAGTGAAAACCTGAGAGGGTGCTTTGAGAAAAGAAAATCTAAAGTAAAAACTTGAAATGGCGCTTTAGAGCGAAGTTTTAAAAGCTCGAAAGGAAGAGCTAAAATGGTTAAACCCTAATGTGAGATGGGGTGCCATTATTACAAAGAGCAAGTAGGAGAAGAACATGAGTAGAAAGCAAAGATTGATCGATCGGAGAAGTGAAAGTGCCCGAGCAATCTAGAGATTTCACTAACCATGCATCATATGTAGTTAGGCATCCCTAAGTTAGGAGCATGCTAACTCATATCATTAAAACATCTTGTTTATTTTCTTGACAGGTACTAAAGGAATTAGCAAGAGACTGGATCTTTCATTCCACATCCGGAGAAATAGATCTCAGACAATGAAAATCTTTTCATGCAACACGACAAGAATCGGGGCATTATCTCAATATTTTCCAAGCTTCAGCCTTTCGAGAAGTAAACAAAAAGTTGTCCGGTACTTATGACATAAGAAAATGGGTTCCATTTCAGAGTGAAGAGTTCTATATAGGAAGAACTTGTAGCTCCAAGACATTTCAAAGTGAATAGTTCTATATATAAAGAATTTGTAGATCCAAGACTTTAAAGCCAAAGGTTCTATATAGGAAGAACCCGAAGCTCCAGGATTTCAAAGCCAAAGGTTCTATAAGGAAGAACTCAGAGCTCCGGGATTTCAAAGCGAAGAGTTTGATATAAGAAAAACTCGTGGCTTAAGGATTTCAAGGAAAAAGTTATGTATATGAAGGACTTGTGGCCTAAAGAGATATCACTAAGGACAAGCTAAAAGTTCTATATAGGAAGAACTTGCAACTCTAAGACATTAGAGATGGGGGAATATTAGACCAGTTCCATATAGGAGGGACTCATGGCTCTGTATATTCGAACAGAGAAGTAGTATAAAATTAGTGCTTATGATTCTAATATTGTTTCACAAGAATGAGCAAAGAGGGGCAACTATAAACACTAATTTTATTCGGGTTCGTTGACCCAAGTTTTATTATATATTATTGTTGTTAAGAAATAAAAAAATAGAAGAATGTCAGAACCCAAATCATCTATAGTTTTTACATTTAAAGTTTACTTATCCTTGTAAACAAAAAATTGAATATAAAGAATGTAAAATCTTATTTGTACTCAGCTTTTCTGATCATCGGAATCAATTAAAAAAAACAGAAGCTTGAAGGTATTCTAGTTTGTTTTCTTGTATGCAAACACAAAAATAAATAAGATAGTTGGATTCAATTTTTTTACCTTCATTTTGAGTCGTTTCTATCTTTATCCGATGACAATTCCACCGATTTCCTTTGAGATCAAAAGGGTAAACTAGGTTAAGGTTTCAAAAAAGGGGATTGTTTTTCTAAAAAAAAGAAGGATTTCGATTTGTTTCTTTTTTAAAAAAAAAAAGAGATTTTGCTGAGTTTTTTAGGTCACCAGCGTTGGCTCACTGCGACCTGCGTGACAGGAGGGCGTCGGAATCTGGGTTCATCCCAGAATTTCAAAGAATCTGAATTTTTTTGAAATGATTCTTATAAAAAGGGAAATGGTGGATTTCAGTCTAAAAATTATGTTTTACACTCAAATAAAAATTAAAATGGGCTTATTATATTATAAACCTCTTCGCACACAATATTCACAGACCCTCCGCCTTTTTTAATTCGGTCCACAGTCCCTCAAACTTTCGCCTAGTTTATAATTTAGTCCCTATCTCAGTTTTAATACAAATTCCAGTGGCTTAACAACCCTTTTAATCCCTAAAATTTTGCCTTGTTTTTTAATCTGGAACCAAATCCAGTGGTATATTTCCCTTTTAGTCCTTATTTTCTTTGGTTTATTTAATTTTAAACCTATGTTCTTCATGCATATTTAAATTTCAGCTCTGCTTTTACATTTATTTAATTTCAACCCTATGTTATATTTTTTTGTTCGTGCGTTTATTTACTTGTTCGGTATATGCTGTTCATTTTGCTTATTTTTGGATGTTTATTATTGTGTTTTAGTGTATATTTATAGTATATATTAAATATATATGTATAGTATGTAATATATAGTATATGGTATGGGTATATTATTATATATTATATGTATAGTGCGTAATATATATATATATATATGTTATATAGTTTTTATTTGTTATGCCACGATTTTAATGAGTATGTACATATATTAATATACAATATGGTTTATATTATTAATATAAATATTCCGGGGCTATTACCAAAACCTAACTATTTTTTACATGTGTATGCTATTTTTTTGTAATATATGTATATAATATAATTTTATATGGAATATTACAATACATATAATATTTTCGTATGTGGTATAACATATATTATAAGTTTTTTAGTATATATTTATCAAAAAAAAAGTTTTGTTACCATTTATACATATTCACCTTATTATAGTTTTATATGTATGTTTCCTACCATTATATGTTTATATTTAATTTATGGTATATGATAATTTAATGCTTATGTTTTCATTTATGCCTTATATATTTTGTTCGCGCGTATTGTATCCGGAATATAAAATGTTAATGCGGTGCTCCCCTTTTCAAGGATAAATTTGGCTAGTATTTAAGATGTAGGTGGTGATTTTCGTTTATTCCTCGAACACCGAGCCCTTTAAAATGAACTCACATGTATGACCAAATTTTAATTTAAATGTTACATTAACTCGCAAAATTCGATATTAATAAAATGGTATTTGATTTGGTATCAATTTTGGGCGTTGTGGATGTACTAATCCTTCCCCATACGTAACCGACTCCTGAACCTTTTTTTAAATCTCTGGTTTTATTTTTTGATGTCCGGTCTACCTTTTTAAAATGATAGGAGGTGACTCCAATTTTTTATTTCAAAGTAAAATTTTTAAGAAAATCCCCCAAAATCAGATTTTTAAGAAAAGTGAGATACTTTCAGGTTTTTTTAGTCGTTACAATAGTCCAACTCATAAGATAAATCATCCATGGCTGTGCTGAAAATTGAAAACAAAACATTGTTATTTGTTGTTACTTGTTAGAGACTGAAAAGGACAGTGAAGTGAGAAATTATTGGATGTTAAGCCAGTAAGTTTAAGTCACAGTAAAGTTCAAATAATACTAATTTAAAATGGAGAAAACTTCCTTAAGTTTAATCCACGTACGCGGCATTGTTAAACCAGTTCACAAGGTCCTTTAGAAATCTTCTTTGAGACCAATAACCTCGCAGAACGGGATGTCTAGCCAATATACATGGATTAAAGAAAAATAAAGATTTCTTCAAGCATGTAATATAAAACACAAACATGGGATAACCGAGAAGTTTAAGTTTAAGTCATAGTAAAATTTAAGCTTTATAATCTAAAGCACAAACATGAGTCAACACAAACAAGTGAGAAATTATTGGATGTTAAACTAGTAAGTTTAAGTCACGGTAAAGTTTAAGTTTAATCCTCGTACGCAGCATTGTTAAATCAGTTCACAAGGTCTTTTAGAAACCTCCTTTGAGAAGAATAGCCTCGTAGAACGGGATGTCCAGCCAATATACTTGGATTAAGTCATATATTTAAGTCAGCCATTGTAAAAATTGAACAAAAAATGAGATAACCCAGTTCACAAGGTCCTTCAGATTATATGTCTTTGATTATATACAAATTAGTTCACAGTAATATACAAAACAGTCAACAAAAACTAGGGTTAGAAATTGAACAACAAAAAATGAACAAATCGAAGGTATATACTTACAAAATAAATATTATCGAACGCATATACTTATAGAGTCAGCCCTTGTAGAGATAAAACAAATCTAAGATGAGAGAGATAAAACAGTCAACAAAAACGATAACATAAACAAATAAAAAAATGAACAAATCGGAGGCATATACTTACCCAATCTGAGAGACTGGGAGATTGAGAGATTAGTTTATTTTCGCAAATCGCAAATGAACAAAGCAAAGGCATGTACTTGCACAAACAAATGAAAAATGAAAAAAATAATAACACTAAAACACTTTTATTTTTGCAAATCGCAATTGAAACCCAGGTGATGAAACTTCAAAACGATGAAAATGGAGAGACTGAGAGATTGGTTATGCAACCATAACATAGAAATGTCTGAGACTTGGGAGATTGAAAGTATGAGAGAGGTCATAGATATATCTGAAAAATGAGAGAGATAAAACAGTCAGCAAAAAATGATAACACAAACAAATAGAAAATACACAAATCGAAGGCATATACTTACCCAATCTGAGAAATGAGACATATGAGATACTAAAATACTGTTATTTTTGCAATCGTAACTAGAACCCAGACGATAAAACTTCAAAATGATAAAAATAGAGAGAATGAGAGATTGGATTATGCAACCAGAACATAGAAATTGCTGGACTTAGGAGCCTGAGAGAGATCATAGATGAAGCTTTAGAGTCAAGAGAAATAAATGAGAGATTAGAGATGAAGCTTTAGACCATATCGAGAGAGGTGAATGAGAGAATTTGAAAGGTTGGGGTTAGGGGAGAATAAGAGTTTGAGAGAAAATTTGAGAGTGTTTACAATTACAACCAACCCTGAAAATAAAACTAGAGTTTCAAGATAAATTATAAAGGGGTATTTATAGTTAGGGTTTAATTAATATTTAAATTAAATTAAATTAATTAATATTTAATATTTAATATTTAATTAATATTTATAGTTAGGGTTTAATTAATATTTAATATTTAATTATAATTAATAATTATAATATATTTATTAATATTTACATTAGTATTTAATTATAAATAAATAAATAAATAACATAATTTAAATTAATATTCAATTAAAAACCATAATTTAAATAAATATTTTAATTAATATTCAAATTAATATTTAATTAAAATAATAATTTTAATATATTTAAATTAATATTTAATCTAATATTTAATAAAAATAATGATTTTAGTATATTTAAATTAATATTTAATTTAGTTTTTAAATTATTACAATTTTAATTATAATATATTTAATTAAAATTAAAAATAAAATTCATGGTTTGGGTTATAACTTATGAGATTAGTTTAAGGGTTTGGGGTATATGTTTCAAGTTGAGTGATTGGGTTATGTGTTTAGTTTAGGGATTTAGGGTTTAGGGGTATATGTTTCAAGTTGAATGTTTGGGGTTAGGGCCTATAGATTTAGTTTAGGGATTTGGGGTTTAGGGAATAGGCTTGCACTTTAATTATTAGTATTTGCAAAAATTAAGGTTTGGGGTTAGAGGTATAAGTTTTCAAGTTGAATGTTTAGGGTTATGGGTTTAGTTTAGGGTTTAGGTTTAGGAAATTAGGCTTGCATTGTAATTATTAGTGATTGTAAGATTTAGGGGTTGAGGTTTGAGGTTTAAGAGTATATGTTTTAAGTTGAATGTTTACGGTTGTGGGTTTAATTTAGGGATTCGGGGTTTAGGGATTATGCTTGCACTTTAATCTTTAGTGATTGTAAGATTTAACGGTTGAGGTTTGAAGTTTAGGGATATATATTTCAAGTTGAGTGTTTAGCGCTACGGGATTAGTTTAGGGATTAGGGGATAATGCTTGTAATTTAATTATTAGTGATTGTAAGATTTAGGGGTTGATGTTTGGAGTTATGGGTATATGTTTTAATTTTCATTTTCAAGTTGAATGTTTGGGGTTATGGTTATGGGATTAGTGTAGTCCCTATAATTTAATTTTTAGTAAAAAATACCCGTATTTATTTATATTTTTGGTAATTTAGTCCAATAAAAAAATGTATTCTAGTACCTAAAATTTATTTTTTAGTCAAAATTGACCTCTATTCATTTTTTTGTAATTTAGTCCAATATTTTTAATATGGTGATATTTTTGTAATTTTGTTAATGTTAGTCCCTAAAATTTTATTTTTAACCAAAATTAACCCTTATTTATTTTGTATTTTTGCAATTTAGTCCAATATTTTTAATATGTTGATATTTTTGTTCACTATTCTTGTCCCTAATATTTTATTTTTAGCCGAAATTGACCCTTATTTATTTCTAATTTTTGTAATTTAGCCCAATATTTTAACTATGATGATATTTTTGTTTACTCTAGTCCCCAATATTTATTTTTAATGTGATTCATGTTCGTGAAAGAAGTTAAATAATTCACTCGAAATGACCCAACTCAAAGTCTATCGACTATTTGTACCCTAACTCAAAATTAATACGAAATAAATTACCCTAATTAACCCGACCTGAAATGAACTCGAGCCTGAATTAACCCGTCAATTAACTGATTCGGACCAAATCATTTTGACCCAACCAAAAATGAACCCGACTTAAAATGAACTCGACCTGAAATAACCTGTATCCCATTACCTGTTTTTACATCCCTACGTGGGTTTATCTTAAAATGGGCCATGCCACCGATCAGTTTCTGAAATATCAATTATAGACTATACCTTATATTATACACATAAAAGTGGTCGGGCAACCTCAATTGGTCATACGGCTGTCGACTGATGAGGATTGAGGAAGGAGTTAATGGATCTAGATATGATTGCGATGGGATGACTCTTCTTCCATTTTTTTTTCTTTAATATGAATTTTATTTTTACATTGATCGAAATTTTAATTTAATCGATATTGTTATTATTGCAATTTAAAAAATATAAATTCAAACGTACTTAAATTATTATTTAATATTTCTTATTAGGGACTTAAGGAGTTATAACTTTAGACATCAATGCTTCCATTCGTTCACTTGGTCATCATAATATTTATCCTATGGTAACCTATAATGGACTTATCAAAAAGTTAGAGAGTCGGTTCAGCCCCGACCTATTCTGTTTTGGATATGAACAAAAGATTTTTTCCCCCTTGAATCAATTCCTTCTGGATAAGAAAAATGGAAATTTACAATTTTAATCCAAATATTTTAGATAATGATTAAATTGATAGAGTTATGACTAAATTGATAGAAAAATATAAGTTTTTGGAACTAAAATTGATATTATCCCAATTAAAAATGAGTCATGTCATCATCTCTTTTAAATTTAACGGTCGATGGTAACAAAACATAATAAAAATGTAACGTTAGATACCATTTTGCAAAAAAATAATTAAGATACTAAAACAGGAACACATGCAAAGGCGGGATATTAAATAGGTAGTTTACCCTAAAATTTAATAGGGTTACTTTTTAATACAAAAATCTAAGTTATTCACGTAGTAGTTGGACAATGTATAAAATCTGATCTGCGTGCTTCAAATATGCTACGTGTAAGATCTAAGCTAGCATTTAACGATTAAGTTGATGGCTAAATAGACATAATTATCTAATTAAAATAATATTGATAATGTGAGGACTCAATTAGAATATTTTTGAAGTTTGAAGATCAGTTTAAATTCAAACCATAATATGAGAGCATTTGATACAATTAACTCCTAAATTAATAAATAGAATATGCTTAACTATAAAAAAATGTCTAAGCTATATTTTTTTCAGATAGTTGCTTAAACTTTTTTTGGGTGAAATAAGTTTCTAACGTTTCATTCCATAACTATTGTTGACTGTCAAAATGAACAGGGACCAGAAACGATGGTCCGAGTGATTGTTCCCAGTCGGAGTTCGAATGCCACGTCCTTAGTGTGGATGGAGATGCCTAGAATGGAAGATCTCCCTTTTCCTTGTTTGCATGTTCCCTTTTATACTACTTGGATACGTGTCATGGTCAAGTTGTCGTGGCATGCTGATGGGATTGGCTATGATTTGACGTCCTAGGTTTGCATTGTCATCTGCAGCGATCACATGCGCTGTCACGTGATCACTGGATGCGATACCATTCATAGTCCTACTTTGTTCTCCATAGGTTAAGAAGGGTACTAGATAGTTTGAGGGCGATCACACGTGTTGTCACGTGATCGTTGGATATCCTTTGTGCGATATCGTTCGCAGTCTTGCTTGTTCATCGCGGGCTGCCTGATCATGCTTGCGGGCTACATAGTCTTGACACATGGCGGTAGGTATTTGTAGGTACTAACAATTGTCCTCTGGGTGATGGGAGGTTATAAAGTGATCTTGGCGAGCCTAGGGTATCTAGAGAGGGCTCCTTGGGTGGGAGTTTTCACGGTTATAAAGGATGGATCACCGTATAGAGGTTATAAAGGTTATATGAAATGTTACGTAATAAACCTCTGTAATAAACCGTTGTATGTGAAACGTCACATAATAAACCTCTTTATTAGCAAAATGTGTCGAGAAAGACATGGTTTTTAGGTATAAATAAATTTTGTTGTTGTTTTTTGAGGTTTTATTTTACTTATCTCACTAGTTGTTTTTGAGTTTTTGAGGGGAAGAGAAGAGAGACAAGAAATGAAAAACTTTTGAAAAGAAAAACACAATTGTTTGTGCTCTGATGTCTAGTTCATTTGTTGTGATGAGTGAATGAGTATCCCTGCACTACTAAGCCGGATAAGTTTTTGAAAAACGCTAGAGTGTCGGGGTCTTTGTGTTGTTAACCATTTTCGTTATTGTTTCAGTTTGCCAAAGGGATCATTTTACCTAAATACATGTTTTGATGAGGGGAAGTCGTGGTGTTTGATTCCTCTTTTCACTTTTTCAAGTCCGGGTTCCATCTACCGCTATATCCCTTTTTTTGTAAATTGGTTAAATTGGTTTGATGTGGCACCAAGTTAATTAAGTGGAAGTAGTTGGTGGACTTTGGTGATGTACTTCTTGAATTATAAAACCCATGGAGTTAAACCTTCTATCGACGTGTTCCATTACTTTTATAAGTAATGGCCGGCCATGATAAGAATGCAAAGGGTTTTGTAACCATTGATCATCGCAGAGTAAAAGTGCCAGTGATGAGCAATCAATGTGATAATCTTCGCCTGGATAGGACGAAGTATATAAAAGTGGAGTGTAGTGTTGGAAGCTTTTCGTTCCCCGTTGTATGGCATCGGCCGACGAAGGATAGGGTTGTGCCGCCTAATGTGGGAAAAATGTCGCCTGCTAAATTGAGGCTTCTCAGAAGGCTAGAAAGTGATTCATCTTTGCATTTTGAAGAGGTATGTACTATTAGAAATGTTAGGGTGTATTGTCTAGAAGAGAAAAGCCCCAATGGTTGGGATAAAGAAGATTTCAATGTGTTTCTAGAGGACTTTTTGGCAAATGTGCCTATTCGTGCAGAGGCTTGGCTTTTTGGTGAGGGGAGCGATGAACGAGTGGCAAGGGTTCTTCTGGTATTGAAGATGAACAGAGAACCTTTTTCTGAGTACACGGGCATTCGTACTCGCCCTTGGAAATATCGTGGGGAAGATACCGCTCCAGGTGGGGTCAACAGGGAAGCTACTCCTGTTGCCCTGAGGAGTTATGCTATTGTCAACCCGTTCGACTCTAGTCGTGGTAAGAAAGAGGAAAATGAGTAATCTTAAATTTGCCTATTGTGTCTGGTTCAGAAGATGAGGGTAGTTGGCCGCCGTTGGAACGAATGACAGAGAGGCAGACGGATTCAGGTAATAGTTTGGTATAGCCTTTGAGAAAAACAAACTTCTTCTGTTTATTTATATATGCATTGTTTATGCTTTTTTGTGTATGTTTCCATGCTTTGTATGGGTGGTGATTTCTGCTCCTCAGGCTGTATTATCGGATATACCATTTTTTTGTGTCTATTATTGGGCAATTAGGTTCTCCAGGTTCGATGGAAGTGGCGTCTTCAAAGGCTCTTAATAACGGAGAAATGAGTTCGCACTATGTGTTATTTAACTATTGTTCTGATGTCTTCGATGTACATTATTCCCACTTCTCCTTATATGGATATTCAAAATGCCTTCGTAGGGGGCTTAGTAGACTTTGTAGAGGTGGCACGGAAGAGTGTAGCAAGGCAGATGAAGACTTATAGCTCGATGAGTCATTTTTTGGTCTTCGAGGATAAGATGTTAGGGAAAAAGCTAGTGTTGGCTACCGGGGTTGTTGAGAATTCATATGGGTTGATTTCTAATGTTCCCCATATTTCCCTCTGACAACGTAACTCCTCTTGTATGGTTACAACTGATGTCTTTGGGATCGCTGCTTCTGGTAGCTTGACTACTGCTCTGCCTATTTTTTGTATGCCTTCAGGTATTTTAAATGGTGTGTTGTTGGGGCTTTTATTTGTGTATATGTATGTATGTACTTATGTTTTTAGTATGCATCTATGTACATTACGTTTTATATATATGTATTAAGTTATGTATTACCTATATAAGTTAAGTAATATATGAGATTATATACTATGTTTCTTTTTAGTATATGTTTATATAATACTATATTTATATTTATTGTTTTTTGCCATTTTTTTTGAATACGTATGTGTTATATACTTTAATATGTGTTATTTTAGATTCCTTGTTATATTGGTTTTATTATTATTATTATCATATTTGTACAAAATAATCTATTTTCTATATTATATATATTAAGATTATATTTTTATGTACATATCTGTATAGTGTTCTAATATGTATTTATTACGTTTATTAAGTATATGTTTTTTGGCATGTGAAATATGTTTTATATTATTATGTATATATTTTTTTCTACAACCCATATTTTACGTATAACTTTTTATATTTTCTATATTTTTATATCAGATATATATATATAAGATTTCATGTATATATTGTTGTTTGTACATATTATTATGTTATTGCGTTAATTAATATTTGTGAATATGTTAGAGTAGTATTTTATTTGTGTTAGATTAGTTTTTAATTTTGTTAGTATTTATTTATTTATTTTATCACCTTGTATTTATTTATGTTTGCCACATTTTAAGTTGCATTCCAGATATATATTTTGTCAATGCGGTGCCCTTTTATCCGAGCGTAAAAGGGGCCAGTATCAGGCGTTGTGATAGTGGTTGGGCGTTTATTCTCGGATAACAGGGCCTTTAAAATCTACTCGCACTTATAACCAAATTTTAATCTAATCGTCACTTTAATCCGAAAAGTTTAATATTAATAAAGTGGTAATTATTAAAGTGCCAATTTTGGGCAGTGTGGGGGTGCTAATCCTTCCCCATCCGTAACCGACTCCCGAACCCGACATTTTGAAATCTCTGGTTTTTACGGTGTCCGGTCCACCTTGAGTGGCCGGTGGCGACTCCATTTTTAAATAAAACATGGGTTTTATAAAACTCCTCGCGAAAGAAAATAAAGTAAAACAAAATAAAAACCACACATCTTTTTTCTAGCGGGAGGGACATCGCTACAGATGGCGATTCCGCTGGGGACATTTTTGTTTTTTTTCAAAAAATAAGAGAGTCGAGCTTTTTAAATAATTATCGCTTTATTAATATTAGAAGTTTCGGATTAAAGTGACGATTAAGTTAAAATTTGGTTATAATTGCGCGTTTATTTTAACGCAATTAAAATTTGGCATATTAACCCATCCTTTTAAGTGGGGGAAAACGCTAATGCTTTCGTGAGGATATCGTTCCTCCGTGTAGGCCTAGCAAGCACCTTCGGGGCTCGAGTACCTTATGCTTTCGTAAAGATATCGTTCCTTCGTGCAGGCATAAGCGAATGGGTCCCCCTGAATTGAACCCGGTTGAAAGGAGCCTATAATGGGTGATGACCGGGGGCCTTGCTACTCTTAGTAGAAGACATCAAGGACAATTCGGGTACCTCTTAGCACCAACACTGCATGTAGAGAACATATAGAAACCCACCCTGTTAGAGCCATGCGGATAACCTAGGTGTTTTAGACGGGATGTAAATAGGGTTGTTTTGTTTGTTTACCTTATCTAAATTGTTCTTCTATTTATGTGTTATTGATCTTATCCGGTACTGACTCGTTTTCGTTTTTGTTTTACCATTTCTTGCATACATCATTGCATTTGCATTACATTGGGGTGTTAGTTCAAGTGGTTTACCCGATCAGAATCTTTCATTTCTACCCTAATTTCAAATAGACCCATTTTTGTGATCACATCATATCTGCTCATTTTGGCATTCACTGCATGGCATATCATAACACTTTAATTTTTTGCATTTTACCAGCATGAAATGCTGATTCACTGGTTCTCAATTTGAAAATTTATCATCGGGAGAAAATCTAGCTCTCTAGATATCAAGACAATACTCAAAGTTGCAAATAAATCCCGTGAGTTCGGAAGTTGAGCCACGAGAACCATTTTTGAATCAATACTTTCGCATCTAAAACATACACCTCACATTTACATGCATACATTTTGAAAATTTTAAAGTCGGCCCTCGGATTACCCTATTAAATACAACGAAGTTGGTCAATCTAGCACCTTACATAGCCTCTTACAAAAGCCCGATCGTGGGGCATATCTGAAAGCGTCTGCTGCAAACACCATATCTATGACAAGACTTCAATTTGGGGGCATTCTCCATCAAGGTTTAGAAACAAGCATTCGACAACTACATATCATCACTGCTCCGCATTGATCAAAAAGAGATAAGTTACCCAACACAACAAATTTGTGAACCCGACCTAGGGGGCAACACAATATCTTCATGATGACAATGAAAGCCCCTCGAAAAAAAAGAAAAGAGCGAACATACAAGTTTCAAATTTGCTACAAGAGCAGTGTTAGATGATGTCATGTAATGAACAAAAATGTTGGGGCATGCACCCTGGTGAAAGATTCAAAGAAAGCTGATCGAACCTAGGACAAAGTCGGGGCACCGCCGTATGAAAAAACAAGATCCTGACGGGACCAGTGACGAGTCGGGGCATCCTTTTGAGGATAAAAAAAAAATCATGTCACATTCATGCATGTAGTTGCATTTATCTTGCATGGAATCATTTTTGTATTCGTCATACATTTAGATTAAGTGTATACACCAAAGTCACCATGCATTTAGGGTAGACACATGCATTTAGACATAAAATTAGATACATTCATGCAATCTTGCTTGTACATAACAGGTCTACGGAAAAGACCGAGTACCCTCAACATGGGAGCAATTTCAAGAGGGTCAACTCTAGTCTTGAAGGAGGCCAAACACGAAGAATATGTTGAAACACCCAAAATAAAAGGTATCAGTGACAAAATCTTTGACAATTACTGACCAATGTCTTTTTTCTTTTTGTAGGATTTTATTCCTCTGACGATGGTGTGACGGACGCCAACATTCCAGATCTTACCCTCTGCCGACAGAAGCAGAGCAAATTTTTTCCAAACATAGTCTCGCTGTCAATAGCACAACAATTTGACATCTTGCAAATCATGCCTCCCTCAGTGGTGGTACGCCAACTTAATCTAGATCTTACCTCCATCGGTGGTGTTGCAGATCATATTTTCCATTCGGTCCTATCTCTCCGTCAGTGGTGTAGCGGGTCTCACATTTTACTGATCTAGTCCATCCGTCAGTGGTAGCAGATCAAAAAACTATCCAGATCTTGTCTTCGTCGGTGTTGCAGATCAAAGTTTCCATTCGGTCCTACCTCTCCGTCGGTGGTGTAGTGGGTCCCATATTTTGCTGATCTAGTCTCTCCGTCAGCGGTGTAACAGATCAAATCCTCTGCAGGTCTTGCCTCTTCGACGGTGTTACAGCTGGCCTAAATTTTACTCAGAATTTACCTTTTTATTATAATTGTAGCTAAAAAATCAATCAAAAAAGAAAAAATTAGAAAAAAAAACAAAAAGAGAAGAAAAAAAGGAAAGAAAAAATTGAAAAGAAAAAGAAAAGAAAACAATGAAAAAAGAGCAAAAATGAAGGGAATATGAAAAAATGAAATGAAAAAAGAAGAAAAAAAATAAAAAAAAGAAAATTTTGAAAAAAAAAGAAGAAAAGAAAAGAAAAAATGAAAAAATGAAATGAAAAAAGAAGAAAAAAAAAGAAAAAAAAGAAAAATTTGAAAAAAAAGAAGAAAAGAAAATAAAATAAAAAATGAAAAAGAGCAAAAAATGAAGAAAAAAGAAGAAGAAGAAGAAGAAAACTATCTGATCCTGCCTCTTCGTCGGTGTCGTAGCTGGATCAAATCTTCAGACCTTGCCTCTTCGCCGGTGTTGTAGCTTGGTCAAATATAACTCTCTAATCCTGCCTCTTCGTCAGTATCGTAGCTGGATCAAATCTTTAGACCTTGCCTCTTCGTCGGTGTTGTAGCTGAACCAAATCTACTAACTCCAGGTCTTGCATCTTCTTCAGTGTTGTAGCTAGACCAAATTCACTAACTTTTGATCCTGCCTCTTCGTCGGTGTCGTAGCTGGATCAACATTACTAACTTTAGACCATGCCTCTTCGTCGGTGTTGTAGCTTGGTCAAAATTTATTAATTTTCAAATTTTATCAATGTTGTTTCTTGAAAAAAAAAGAAAAAAGCAAAAATGAAATTCAAAAAAATGAAAAATGAAAAACGAAAATGAAAAAAGCAAAACTGAAATTCAAAAAAAAGAAAAAAATAGAAATGAAAAAGAAAAATGAAAAAAAAAAGAAAAAAAGAGAAGAGAAGAAAATCAAAATGAGCTTTCAATCCTTCGATCTTGCCTTTTCGTCAGAGTTGTAGCTGGATCAGATATCAGAGCTTTCATCCACCGATCCTACCTCTTCGTTAGAGTTGTAGCTGGATCAAATCTTCAGACCTTGCCTCTTCGTCGGTGTTGTAGCTTGGTCAAAACTAACTTTCGGTTCTGCCTCTTCGTCGGTGTTGTAGCTAGACCAAATTCACTAACTCTTGATCCTGCCTCTTCGTCGGTGTCGTAGCTGGATCAGCATTACTAACTTTAGACCATGCCTCTTCGTCAGTGTTGTAGCTTGGTCAAAATTTACCAACTTTCAAGTTTTATCAATGTTGTATTAAAAAAGGAAAAATGAAGAAAAAGAGAAAAGGAAGAAGTTGTCAGTTTTCTGGTCTTGTCTCTTCGTCAGAGTTGTAGCTGGATCAGACATCAAAAATTTCATCCATCGGTCTTGCCTCCTCGTCAGTGTTGTAGCTGGATCGAATTTTGTAGACACTGCCTCTTCGTCGGTGTTGCAGCTAGGTCGAACTCTCTTTAGGTATTAGCTTATTATCAATAATGTAGCAAGTGGGACTCATTTTGCTTCCCCAACAAACAACCCCCCATTTTGAAGATTTTGCTTCCTCCAAGAGTGACAAAGTAGATCTGTCAAGTTTAGAAAGAAGACATGCGCCGAAAAGAAAGAAGATCTACCGAAGAAAGAAGACATACGTAAAAAGGAGAAAAGTTCAGCCAGACCAGACCAAAATGGTTATTCTTGTCTTTGCTCTCTTCCTGATACACAACAATGAGCAAAGAGGGGCAGTTGTAATACCCATTTTTTGTCCGGGCCCCAAATTATATTCGAAGCATTTGCTCTATTTAAACCAAATTTAAAATAAAAAAAAAAGAAATAGAAAAAAAGGGCATGCCACCCATACCCTGCCAAGCAAATTCACCCACATGCTTCACCCATACCTATGTTTCCCATTCTCACACTCCACTTAACATTTTTTTATTATTTTATTTCCCCATCACCCATTTTATAATCCACACTACAAATTGAACAAAATTGGGGAAAACAGAAGCAGGCTGGCGGCAATTTGAAGAAAGCATTAGGGGGAGAGGCCGGACATTTTCACTCCCATTTTGAGGGAGCTCTCGGCAATTGAAGGAAAAAAAGGGTTCACACATTGTTTTGAAGACACCAAAAATTGAGAAATAAAGGGAGAGAGCTCACTACCATATTTAGGTTTGTATATTTATTTTTTATGTATGTTTATGGTGTAATCTCTTTTTATAATCTAATGATATTTTATTAGTAATTTCTTATTTATCTTTAGTTATTACGTTTTTATATGTTTTTATGTTCATATCTTTCTATATGTTGTTAGGATGTTTAGATTGATTCTTGATGGTTGTTTAATTTTTTTTTTAATTTTCTCATATGTAAATATGTGTGTTTACTTATCATGATGTGTAGTTGTTTATGACTTTTATTTGTGTATATGTACATATGTTTTTAGTAAGCATCTATAAATATATATATGTATTAAGTTATGTATTACTTATATATGTTAAGTAATATATGATAGTATATACTATGTTTCTTTTTAGTATATGTTTATATAATACTATATTTATATTTATTGTTTTTTGCCATTTTTTTGTATACGTATGTGTTATATACTTTAATATGTGTTATTTTAGATTCCTTGTTATATTGGTTTTATTATTATTATTATCATATTTGTACAAAATAATCTATTTTCTATATATTATATAAATTAAGATTATATTTTTATGTATATATCCGCATAATGTTCTAATATGTATTTATTACATTTATTAAGTATATATTTTTTGGTATGTGAAATATGTTTTATATTATTATGTATATATATATATATATTTTCTACAACCCATATTTTACGTATAACTTTTTATATTTTCTATATTTTTATATTAGATATATATATATATAAGATTTCATGTATATATTGTTGTTTGTACATATTATTATGTTATTGCGTTAATTAATATTTGTGAATATGTTAGAGTAGTATTTTATTTGTGTTAGATTAGTTTTTAATTTCGTTAGTATTTATTTATTTTATCACCTTGTATTTATTTATGTTTGCCACATTTTAAGTTGCATTCCGGATATATATTTTGTCAATGAGGTGCCCTTTTATCCGAGTGTAAAAGGGGCCAGTATCAGGCGTAGTGATAGTGGTTGGGCGTTTATTCTCGGATAACGGGGCCTTTAAAATCTACTCGCACTTATAACCAAATTTTAATCTAATCATCACTTTAATCCATAAAGTTTAATATTAATAAAGCGGTAATTATTAAAGTACCAATTTTGGGCGGTGTGGGGGTGCTAATCCTTCCCCATCCGTAACCGACTCCCAAACCCAACATTTTGAAATCTCTGGTTTTTACGGTGTTCGGTCCACCTTGAGTGACCGGTGGCGACTCCATTTTTAAATAAAACACGGGTTTTATAAAACTCCCCGCAGAAGAAAATAAAGTAAAACAAAATAAAAACCACACATCTTTTTTAGCGAGAGGGACATCGCTACAATTATAGAGTAATGCAATGTCAATTTTAATATGGGTCGACTTATCTCAAGTCTTCCCTTTTTCAACATAATGCAAACATATAGAAATGTACTCACTTGGGCCTTGTAATAGTATGCCTCACTAAGTCTTGCTCGATCCTTTCTCTCATAGCACCTTGAATCCTCTTTGATTCGTATTCGACTGAAAATCGAGTTTCGGGCTTGAATCGAGCTTGAAAATTTTTTCTCCCTTTTTTTCTCCCCTTAGTTCGAAATATTTCAAGAAAGATGAACAATTTGGTTCATCTTTTACTTATTTAAATCCACATGTTAAATTTAAATGAATTTAAAATTCATTTAATTAGTGAAATTACTAATTCACCCTTTTAATCCAATGGCCAAGACTTAATCTTAACAAAAATCAATGACCATGATTTGATCCAAGTGTAATTCACCTTTCGAAATTCCCCTCAATGTTCCAAAATATTTCAAAAATGCCATCCATGGCAAATGATCAATTTGCCCTCCAACTAAACTTTATTTACTCACGTGTCTAAAAAATGTCATTCCATAAAAATTGAACCAAATTGGTTCCAATCTAACCGGCCATCTCCCAAAATATCTTAGATTTTTATTATGGCATTTATTCGGTCCAAATATTCAAATTTCACTCAATACGATTTCCAAATTTTCTTCCTTTGAACTTTAAAGCTTTATAGCCACTAATATAAGCCTTGTATGAAAAATTCGAGTAGCACAAAAATGTCACTCCTAGGGGTGAACTATTCATTTACGGGGTTAGATTACATAACTTTTGAAAATTATACTTTAGTCCCTGAACTTTTCCAAAGTTCACACTTTAACACCTAAACTTTCAAAAATTACATTTTGGTCACTAGTCAAAAATTGGGATATTACAATTCTCCCCCTCTTAAGAAAATTCTTCCTCGAATTTTCAATGTTTACCCATTTCAAACAATTTTGGGCATTACTTCTGCATTCTCCTTTTAGTTTCCCATATGACTTCTTCCACTTTATGATTTCTCCAAAGGACTTTAACTAGTGGAATTTTCTTGTTCCTTAACTCTTTGACTTTATATGCCAAGATTTTCATTGATCGTTACTCATATCTGGAAGTAATGCCAGTTGATAAACTACTAGTTCAACTCCTTTTAGAATCTCATATGGCCGGCCCAATGATTCTAGGACTAAGCTTTCCTTTTTGACTAAATCGTAACACATTCTTCCAAGGTGAAACCTTTAAAAACAATTTGTCCTCAACTTCGTACTTAACATCCTTCTCTTCTTGTCTTTATAAGCCTTTTTTCGATCCGTGATAGCCTTGAGATTATATTAAATAATTATTACTTTATCCTCTATTTCTCGTGTCAAGTCAACCCCTCCAACTTTTGGTTTATACCAAACATTTCGATCCTGTAGCTCAAACCAATAATGAAGAGTTCGGCATATTCTTCCATACACTATTTCAAACAGTGTCATCTTAATATTTTTCTGATAACTATTGTTATTGGTAATCCTATTACAATTTCCATTGTCACTCGTTCTCACTTTCATTGGGAAATATAAATAGGTTGAATCAGTCTAGGAGGTACTCAATATTCAGCTTTTACTTGTTAGCAATTAGCATGTCAAACACTTTGTCATAACTTCCGAAGTTGTCCCTTTTCTTTCATGGCCACCAATATCGAGTCTTTAGATTCTAATACATTTTGCTACTTCCAGAGTGCATAGTCAATGGACTATGACAAACTTCAGTCTAAAACTCTTTCTTCAAATCACCATCATCAGGAAAGTAAACTTTCTCTCGATAATATAAGCAATCATTTGACTTAATTTCATAGTCCTATATTTCTTTTTATTCAACTTGCTTCCTTCATTCAATACATTTTTTATCCGAAAATTGCAAATCTTTGCTTCGACCCAACAAAATTGGTTTTTTTAGTTGAAATTCTGCTGCTAATAAACCATTTCATCTCAACAAAAATTGTCCATTCATTGTGCACAAAATAGAAGATGTCTTCCGGATAAAAGCATTAATTACTATATTATTCTTCTCGAAATGATAATATGTAACTATATTGTAATCTTTTAGGAACTCAACCTATCTTTGTTACCGTAGGTTCAATTCTTTTTGCATCATTAGTTGATTTAATCATTTGTGATCAGTATAACTAGGACACTTCTTACCATTCCAATGGAATGCTTTTTTACGATAGTTGAGTAAGTAGCAGAGTAATAATAGATAAATTCTACACAAAACATTTATAATATCCAGCTAATTTCCAAGAAACACAACTTTAGAGACATATTTCAGTGCCTCATATTCAAGAATAGATTGTACTTCCTTGGAATTCAATTCTTATTCCTTCAGCCAATACTACATGTCTAAGGAAAATTACTTTTGATAACCAAAAATTCATGTTCAGAAAACCTTACAAAAAGCTGCTTATCTCTTAATGTTTGTAATACCACTCAAGAATGGTAATCATGTTCAGCTTCTATCTTTAAGTATACCATATTATTGTCCATGAAGACTACTACTACAAACTGGTCTAAGTAGTATTGGAATACCCTATTTATCAAATCCATGAATACAGCAGGGGCATTTGTAAGTCAAAATGGCATTACCAGGAATTTATAATGTACATAACGAGCCCTGAATGCTATCTTTAATACATCATCTTCTTTGAGCTTGAGTTGATAATAACCCGATCGAAGATCTATATTTGAGAACATTGTTGCACCTCTAAGCTGATCAAATAGATCTTTAATCCTTGGTAGTGGATACTTGTTCTTAATAGTTACTTTATTCAACTACCAGTAATCTATACATAATTGTATAGAACCCTCTTTCTTCTCTACAAATAATACCAGAGTACCGCATGGTGATACATTCAGTCAAGTGTAATCCCAATTTAGTAGTTCTTGCAATTGAGCTTTTAGCTTTCTTAGCTCAATTGACACCATCCTATATGGTGCTATCGATACCAGTTCAATTCTAAGATAGACATCAATCCCAAACTATACCTCTCTATCCGAAGGTAATCCTAATAACTCATCTGAAAACATATTTGAAATTTTCCCACAACCGGGATATCTTTAATCTTTTTGGGTGACATTTTGTATAATCACCACATAAATTAAACATGCCTTACATCCATTTACTTAACAACCTCTGATTTGTTGTCACAAAAATCACTGACTCTAATCAGTCAGTTCTTTCTTTCACATTTACTTCAGAACCATCAAGTTCTTGAAGCACTAACCCCCTTTTTTTACACATCACTTCTGCATCATATGCATATAGCCAATTCGTTCCAAGGATAACTTCAAATTCATGAAATAAAAGTTCCATTAAATTCGCTGGGAACTTAATCCATTGAATTATTAATGGACATTTCTTATATATTCTAGTCACTCATACACTATATCCAAATGGATTACTAAAAATCACATCACTAGAAATAGGTTCCTTAAAAATCTTTCTTTGAGCTTTATTGCTTTATAGTCACTCTGTCGGAATCTAACTAAATCTAGTTAGAATCCAACCAACAGTAATAAAATATTCATAAAATAATATTTTATGAATTTTTCCATAACCTTTGAAATTGTCTTTAAAATTTCAACTCGATCCGATGTACCGATAATTATCGAGAATTTTATCAGGTACAATCCCTACTTGAAAATCTTATAACAATAATCTATTACGAATATTGTTGACTCATATTGAATCCTTTTTATCAATCAAAAACACTAACATGGAACCTTTCCAGTAGGTTACCCATCCTTTTGCTACTCTGGTTGAGCACGCTTAACAATTTTTATTCGATCCAAAATACGATTTTCAAATCACTTCCTTAATAGGTACTAACTCTGTGGCACTAGACCACTAAATATGAACATGTTCCCTTAGCAGGATACAGCTTCTTCTAACTTCTTAGTATATATGCAATTTAATTCCTCTATAGCATGACTTTAATAGAGGTGTGCATTATTCGGTTTTAACCGAATTAACTGACTGAATTGAATTTTTTTTGTTAATTCGGTCGGTTAATTTTAGGTAAGTTCGGTTAACGGTTAATTTTTTTTGGAAATTTGGTTATCAGTTAATTCGGTTCGTAATCGGTTAATTAACCAAATTAACTGAAATTATTATATATTAAATATTATATATATTACATATATTTATTTTTGGTCATTGAACTTTTAAAAATTATAAAATGATCATTAAATTTTTTGATATATTATAAAATGCTCATTAAACTTTTATCAAATTAGTATAAAATGAAAGTTCAGTGACTAAAAAGGTCATTTTACCATGATTTAGTGACCAATTGTGTAATTTACTCAAAATTTTATAACAAATTTCGGTTAATTCAAAAACTGACCGAATTAACTGAAATAATTTCGGTTTGGTTAATTCGGTTAACGGTTAAAGTTCTAAAAATTTCAGTTAATTCGGTTATGGTTAATTCGGTTCGGCCACTGACCCAATTAACCGAATACACACCCCTAGACTTTAACATCTTTATGCCACAAATTGGCAATTATAGGACCACTTTCTCCATTAAATTCAGGAGCTCCTAACTTTTAAGCTCCTTAACAATCGACATCCTTACTGGTGCAGGAACAAGGGTCTTGATTTTATTAATCACAACCTTTAAAGCTCGTACTAAGGTTTCATATTTTTGTGCTAGAGTTCTCTACTATACAAGTGGCTCTACTGAGGTAGGAGCCAGAGGTGAAACATTCTGTATTTCATTACTTCTACTTTGGACCTCCTTTTGGTCTCAATTATCAAATGTCTAACACGGTCCAACAATGCTTGACATTACTTATTTCTACTATAACTTATTCATGTTATTGAGGAGCATAATCAAGTTACACAACAGTACGTCAGTAACATGACATCCTAGAGGCGTGTATTTAACATCAAATCATATTAAACTTGGTTTAGCCTATAGAATCAGCTAAACATGTAGCTCTGATACCAATAAATGTAACACCCTTACCGTATACTTGTAGACTAAATATACATTAAAGATGTTACGAAATCATATGAAGAAATCTTGACTTGTAAATTTTTTATACCAAAATTTAATTTGTAGTTTGACCGTTTCTCGGTTTTAAATTTAAAACTATGTCGTCTAGGTGCAGCTAGTTTTGACCCTGATAGGTTTACAAAATTTATAATTGAATTATTAAAATAAAAACAATATAATTCAGGGTGAAAACTGCGTAAGCTGCCTAGATCCTTTCTTGATTTTAAAATTTTTACTCGATTAGGGCTAAACAACATTTTAACCATACCAAAGATTTTTTTATTGTTAATAATTCATATTTCTAAACTTATCCATCCATAAAAGCATATAATTATGTTGTAAACTTATGCTATAAACAGTTCAACATTAAATATTACATGGCCACTAGTCTATCAAATTATGGTAAAGAAGTACTTACTGAACTTATTGTAGTAACTTGATCTTTCCCAAGTTTCTACTCCTCCTCGATAGACGATTTTTCATATCCCAATTTTTGGACAAGTGACTAAAATGTAAATTTTGAAAGTTTAGGGGTTAAAGTGTAAACTTTGGAAAAGTTAAGGGACCAAAGTGTAATTTTCAAAAGTTATGTAAGTTAACCCCGTAAATGAATAGTCCACCCCCAAAAGTGGTATTTATGTGTTACTGGATTTTTTATACGAAGCTTATATTATTCAAATTTGGATCGAATAAAATTATTAAGCGTGCTCAGGCCAGAGTAGCCCAAGGATGGGTGACCATATGGAAGGTCTCATATTTAATATTTGGACTGATAAAAAGGATTTATTTTAAGTTAATAATGTTTGAAATGAATTATGGAGATAAGATTTCTAAGAGGAAAGGCATCCGGTAAAATTTCCCGGTAATTACCGGTATATCGAATCGAACTGAAATTTTAAAGGAAGATTCAAGAAATTATGGGAAACTGATAAAATATTATTTTATGACTATTTTATTATATTTGGTTGGATTCTAACTATATTTAGTTAGATGGTGATGGAATGGCAATTTTCAAGACTAGTTGTAAATAAAGTCTAGTTGGAGGGCAAATTGGACATTTACCATGGATGGCATTTTTGAAATATTTTGAAACCTTGAGGGTAAATTTGAAAGATGAAAAACACATGGATTTGATCTTGGCCATTGATTTTGATGAGATTAAATCTTGGCCATTATAATAAAAGGGCAAAAAGGTAATTTCACTATTTAAATGAATTTTAAATTCATTTAATCTTACACATGGATTAAATATGTTAAGAGATGATAAAAAAATCATCTTCACCACCAACTGTTGTTCGAACATAAGAAAAACAAAGGGGGAAAGGATTTTTCAAACTTTCAAGCCAAATTTGGAAGAAATCAAGGCTAGTTTCAAGCAAGTTTCAATTAGGTAAATTTTTCTACACTTCAAGCTCTTCATTTTGATAGTATTTTTTGATGGAAAAGTTTAATATAAATTGTGTCTTGAATGAAGATTGATGATGGAAGTTGAAGTTTATGATGAAATTAGAATGGTAGATAGTAGAAATAATGATTTTGATATGGAGTTAAGGTTGATTTTGGATAAATTTCATGTTGGAAGACATAAACCCTAACCCTAAATTTTTAGGGGTTTGGTTAGGAAGTTAATTTGAGGATGGAATTGATTGAATTATGATGTTACGAGACTTATTTTGATGATATGTTGAATAATTTCCCAAGTTGTAAATTTAAGGATCATTTTGAAATTTTGGAAAAATTAGGGGAAATCATTGTAAAAATTGTTTTAGCATCGGAATCGTTGAATTAGGATGAAAGTGGCTTGAATTGGTGATTAGGGACCAAAATGAAATTTTTGCAAATTCAAGGACCAATTCAACAATTTAGTAAAAGTTAGGGATTGGTCTTGAAATTGTGGAAAATTGATAGAATTGAAGATTTAAGCATGTTATGGAAGTTAAAGAATTGATATGTCAAGAAAAGCAAATTTTGGGACCCTTTTGAAAATAAAAAGTTAATGAAGAATGAAATTGAATAAAGTTTAAAAGTTGAAGGAAAATTTCTATGGATGTTGAAAATAAATAAATGGTTTATTTTTACATGAATTTATGTACAAAAGTGAAGTAGTAACTAAAATGTTACTTTTATAAAGTTGAAGGACTAAAAAGGAAATAGTCCAAAATAAATAATTAATTATGAAAATTGTTCAAACATGGGTTTGAACAATTGTTTAATGTCCAAATTCGTCACCAAAGACCTAGGGACTAATTCGACATTTTGTAAAGTATTGAGAAAAATCTTCAGAAAATTTTTATAATCGAATAGTCATGTTCAAGAATTAATTTGCAGTATTAAATTTAAATCGAACACAAGAATGGTGATGTATATGTCGATTGGTTTTATAAAGTTTCAAAAGAAAACGAAGGAGAACCAAGGATAAAAACAAAGATAAGAACCTCGAGTAAGCTTAGTGAGGCATACTATTCATGGCCCATGTGAGTGCATTTATATGTTTTAAAAAAATATGCAATTAGGAAGACTTGCGAGTAGTCGACCAGGTACGAGTGATTGTTTTCATATATGATGATGCATTATGCATACATGAGACATGGAAAATGATAAGATATAAATGAAACAAGTTAAGATGGTACAAGATACACCTAAAAATAGTATTGCCATATATATATGTGCTGAGCTATTACATGTTGTAATAAAAAGTAGATTACAAGAAATATGAAATATAAATTATTTTTCTAAGAAATGATGATGATTCATGTTTTCCATGAAAATTTAAGATGAACCATGAAACATGAAATGTCTGTTTATATGATTGAATATGATAATTGATTGATGATAAAAGAAATGCCCAAGTATTGAGTATGAGAGTCCATGGTTTAGTTGGCATGCCATAGAGTCTTTAGCATCTGCACCCCTATGTTTATGTTATCAAACAGTTATTGTGATAAAATGATTGTGTCACATGCACCCTGGGGATCTAAGCCCATTGTGCCAAAGTGCACTGCAGAGGTGCCGCACCTTGGGGATCTAAGCCCATTGTGCCCGAGTGCACTGTCGAGGTGCTTTATGTTTATGGGGAGCAAAGAGTGTCCCCGAGTATGTATTCATCTTTACGTTATGTTTGACACTACGGTGTCATTTTAAGATGACTCGCATACCTTGATCTCATATAGCGTACTTTGGGCAATGATAAAGGATATGTTACGTATATGAATTATGTTATGTATATAAAATATGTCAAGTATACTATTCATGCCACGTATATGATTATGCTACATATGTGAATCATGACATGTACACGAATTATGTCAAGTATACAAAATATGTCACATATATAAGAAATATGCTATGCATATGAATCATGCCATGTATACAAACTATGTTACGCATATGAACTATACCATGCATATGAATTATGCCATGTACATGTACCATGTTATGTATATGATTTAAGTCATACTTATGAATGAAAACAGGTATATGAATCATGTCACGTACGGAAATCATTCCATACAAATGAAATATACCACATAAGAGAATCATGTTACATAAATGGATCATGCCATGAATATGAATTTCATTACATATATGAACCATGTCATGTATATAAATCATGTTATGCATGAAATTCAAGTCATGTATGTGAATCATGTTGCTTATGTGAATTATGTTATTTATACAAAATATACCATGTATATGACTAAATTTATGATGATAAAGCATTGAAATCAAGAGCAAGTTAGGAACTTATGAAATGTACATGACAATTTAGAGACTATGGAAATCTTGATAAAACTATCTTATCTTACATAGAGAACTTGATATGACATCATAAAATAAGTATTACTTTACTTTATAATTGTTAAATAAGATTATTGCCTCACTAAGTTCGTACGTAGCGTGTGTTATTTCACACGTAGATTCTCCCACGTAGAAGGGCATGAAGGAGCTATTATTGGAAAGTCAAGTTACATTAGTAATCACGGTATGTACATCTTAATTTATGGTTGATATCTAGTGGGCATGTACTTATATGTATGTGGGTTTAAAAGATGCAAATGTTTTGTAAACTTAAGTTATAATGTGTTTACGTATTAATTACGAGTGTAGGAACTCAGAATATGGTTTTACTATAAATGATTAAGATTTATGACATAGTTAAATTTAGTTTAACCCTAATCGAGTAGGAATTTTAAAATCAAGAAAAGGTCTAGGTAGGGTACATGGTTTTCTCCCTAAATTGTATTTTTATTTCAATAACATATTTATAAATCAAGAAAATGTCTAGGTAGGGTACAGGGTCGAAACTAGCTGTTGTAGACTGATGTAGTTTTCAATTTAAATCTGAAGAAGGGTTAAACAACAAGACAAAGTTTGGTATACAAAAAAATTCAAGTCAAGTTTTCTTAATAAGTCAGTAACATCTTTAATGCATATTTGGTCTACGAATATGCGTTAAAGTTGTTACATTTTTTGGTATCAAAGCTATAGGTTTAGCCGATTCTTGAGGCTAAATCGAGTTTAATGTGATTTAGAGTAAAGTGCATGCCCCTAGGATGTCATGTTACTGATGTACTACCTACGTAACTTGATTATGCTCCTTAATAATATGAATAAGTTTCGGTCGAAAAAGATGATGTTAAGTATTGATTGGCATCGATAAATGTTTATTTATGGGAATCAAGAGAATAAGGAAAAATGTTTAAAAGACAAGTATGCTGGCAACTAGTTAAAAGAGAAATGTACAACAGTCCTAAGTTTGGAACAAGGTACTCGTACTGTTTATGAGTATGGGTTAGATTTAAAAGATGGATTCGGTACACAGTTAAATTGATGTCGATTGAAAGGACTCGATGAGAATGGTTTATAAAGAAGTTACATCCAAGGCCCAAAGAAAGTCTTCTATGGAGAAATTTAGTAAAGTAATTGTCAATAATTCTTTTGGACAATGTATAAGTAATTAGAATATGCAAGAAAGGGTTATTAAAATTTTAAGGAATTAAGTTTTGGCATATTTAATGTAATTTATGTTCCATGAATTTGAAGTTATTCTTGGAATGGATTGACTATCTGCATATGATGCATATATGAAGTGTAAGAAGAAAAGGTCGGTATTTCAAGGATCCGATGGGTTGAAATAATCTTTGAGGGAAAGAATTGACTGTTTAGAGTCAGTAATTTCTGTAATAACAGCTCAAAGGTTGTTATTCAATAGATGTGAAACATGTTTGGTTTGTATGGAAGATACATAAAAGTTATCTAAAAAGGTTTGAAGACATCCCAACTGAAAATGAGTTTCCTGATATATTTCTGGATGAATTATTAGGATTACCTCTGGATAAGGAAATGCAGTTTGTGAATGATGTTTATCCTAGAACTGAGCCAATATCAATGGTACTATATATGATGACATCAATTCAGTGAAGGGAACTAAAGGCTCGATTACAAGGATTTCTAGACTTGGGTTATATTTGATCAAGTGAATTACTATGGGGTATTTCGGTATTAAATTGTAAAGAAGAAAGATGATTCCTTATGATCATGTATAGATTATAGACAATGGAATAAAGTAACCATTAAGAATAAGAATTCCCTACCAGGGATTAAGGATTTATTTGATCAGCTTAAAGAAGAAGTAGTATTTTTTCAAAGATAAATCTTCGATCAAGGTTATTATCAAACTAAGGTTAAGGAAAAATATATACTAAAGACAGTATTCAATACTCGTTAAGGACACTACGAGTTTCTAGTGATGTCTTTTTAGATCGACGAATGCCCTTGCTGTATTTATGGATCTGATAAATAGGGTATTCCAACCCTATTTGGATTAGTTGTTGTGGTCTTAATAAATGATATTTTGGTTTATTCGAAGACCGAAGTTGAACATGACTACCATCTTCGAGTGATACTGCAAACTTTAAGAGATAAGCAACTTAATACCAAGTTTCTGAATGCAAGTTTCGGTTGTCAAAAATAACTTTCCTTGGATATGCAGTGTCTTCAGAAGGAATAAGGGTTGACCTTAAGAAAATACAAGCTATTCTTGAATAGAAGAGCTAAATTTTTTTTTGAAAAGATGAGATAAGCTAGAAATAGGAAAGTACAGAACTATGAAATTAAGCCAAGAGATTGATTATATTACTAAGGTAAAGTATATGTTGCTGACAATATCTGAATAGAGAAAAAAATTAAAGGAGGTCAATTATAGTTTATTAATTATGCATCCAAGGAATAATAAGATGTATCAAGATTTACAGATTCAAAACTGTGGCCAAATATTTATGGATTACTTCGGTTTACTTCTTTTCCCCAATAAAAGTAGGGACGAGTATCGATGGATTGTATAATGGATTTGTCAACTATACCAAGTAAAAAGAATTTAATATGGGTCATTATGAATTTTCTGACAAAGTTTGATTACCTTATTCCAGTTGAAGAGATTATTCGTTGAATAAATATGCAGAACTTTATGTTCGAGAGACAGTAAGACTACATGGTGTCTTAGCATTGATAGTGTTAGACAAAGACCCAAGGCTTTATTTCAAGGTATTGGGGGGTACATTATTTGAAGCTTTAGGTACTAAATTAAATTTTAGTACAATTTTTCATCCGCAAATAGATGGGAAATCTGAATGGATCATATAGATTCTGAAGAATATGTTACGATTTTATGTAATTGAGTTTACAGGATCATGGGAAAAGTATTTGCTTTTGGCTGAAATTGTTTACAAAAATATTTATCAAGTAGGTATCAATATGGCATATGGAAGAAAACACCGAACTTCTCTAAATTGGTTCGAGTTACAAGATAGACATGTTCAATGTTCAGTATGATTCAAACGTTAAAGGAGTTGAATTAACGCAAGACATGGAAGATAAAGTAAGGATTATACAGAAAATTTTAAGGTCGTCGTGGATTGACAAAAAGGCCTATGCAAATAATGAGAAAAGGATATTGAATACGATGTTAGAGAAAAAAGTGTTTTTAAAGATTTTACCTTGGAAGAAGGTGTTACGTTTTGGTTGAAATGGAAAGATTAGTCCCAGATTTATAGAGCCATATGAGATTTTAAAAAGAAAGGAACTAATGGTTTATCAATTGGCTTTAATTCCAAATAGGAACAAGATTCATTGTGTGTTTCATGTATTTATGTTTTGGAGATATGGACTGGATTCTTCATATGTAATTACCTATGAGAAGATTGAACTACAATCAGGTTTGATGTATAAAGAAGAAGTGAAATCCTAGCATATAAAGTTGAATAATTAAGGGACAAAGAAATTCTACTGATTAAGGTTCTTTGGAGAAATCATAAAGTAGAGAAAGTCATTTGAGAAATTGAAGAGAGAATGAATGAGCAAAATATGAAGTTGTTTGAAAAGAGTATATGTTGAAAATTCGAGGATGAATTTTCTTAAGGGGGGAGGAATTGTAATATCCCAATTTTGGACTAGTGACTAAAATGTAATTTTTGAAAGTTTAGGGGTTAAAGTGTAAACTTTGGAAAAGTTAATGGACCAAAGAGTAATTTTCAAAAGTTATGTAAGTTAACCCCGTAAATGAATAGTCAACCCCAAGAGTGGTATTTATGTGTTACTGGATTTTTTTATACGAAGCTTATGTTATTCGAATTTGGATCGAATAAAATTGTTAAGCGTACTCAGGCTAGAATAGCCCAAGGATGGTTACCATATGGGAAGGTCATATATTTAATATTTTGACTGACAAAAAGGATTTATTTCAAGTTAATAATGTTCAAAATGAATTGTGGAGATAAGATTTCTAAGAGGAAAGGCATCTGGTAAAATTTCCTGGTAATTATCGGTATATCGGATCGAACTGAAATTTTAAAGACAGTTCCAAGAAATTATGAGAAACTCATAAAATATTATTTTATGACTATTTTATTATGTTTGGTTGGATTCTAACTATATTTAGTTAGATGGTGATGGAATGGCAATTTTCAAGACTAGTTGTAAATAAAGTCTAGTTGGAGGGCAAATTGGACATTTTCCATGGATAGAATTTTTGAAATATTTTGAAACTTTGAGGGTAAATTTGAAAGATGAAAAACACATGGATTTGATATTGCCCATTGATTTTGATGAGATTAAATCTTGGCCATTATAATTAAAGGGCAAAAAGGTAATTTCACTATTTAAATGAATTTTAAATTCATTTAATCTTACACATGGATTAAATATGTTAAGAGATGATAAAAAATCATCTTCACCACCAGCTGCTGTTCGAACATAAGAAAAACAAAGGGAGAAAGGATTTTTCAAACTTTCAAGCCAAATTTGGAAGAAATCAAGGCTAGTTTCTAGCAAGTTTCAAATAGGTAAATTATTCTACACTTCAAGCTCTTCCTTTTGATAGTATTTTTGCATGGAAAAGCATAATATAAATTGTGTCTTGAATGAAGATTGTTGATGGAAGTTGAAGTTTATGATGAAATTAGAATGCTGGATAGTAGAAATGATGATTTTTATATGGAATTAAGGTTGATTTTGGATAAATTTCATGTTGGAAGACATAAGCCCTAACCCTAAAATTTGGGGGTTTTGGTTAGGAAGTTAATTTGAGGATGGAATTGATTGAATTATGATGTTAGGAGACTTATTTTGATGATATGTTGAATAATTTCCCAAGTTGTAAATTTAAGGACCATTTTGAAATTTTGGAAAAATTAGGGGAAATCATTGTAAAAATTATTTTAGCATTGGAATCATTGAATTAGGATGAAAGTGGCTTGAATTGGTGATTAGGGACCAAAATGAAAATTTTTGGAAATTCAAGGACCAATTCAGCAATTTAGTAAAAGTTAGGGATTGGTCTTGAAATTGTGGAAAATTGATAGAATTGAAGATTTAAGCATGTTATGGAAGTTAAAGAATTGATATGTTAAGAAAAGGAAATTTTGGGACCCTTTTGAAAATGAAAAGTTAGTGAAGGATCAAATTGAATAAAGTTCAAAAGTTGAAGGAAAATTTCTATGGATGTTGAAAATAAATAAATGGTTTATTTGTACATGAATTTATGTACAAAAGTGAAGTAGTAACTAAAATGTTACTTTTATAAAGTTGAAGGACTAAAAAGGAAATAGTTCAAAATAAATAATTAATTATAAAAATTGTTCAAACATGGGTTTGAACAATTGTTTAATGTCCAAATTGGTCACCAAAGACCTAGGGACTAATTCGGCATTTTGTAAAGTATTGAGAAAAATCTTCAAAAAAAATTTATATTCGAATAGTCATGTTCAAGAATTAATTTGCAGTATTAGATTTAAATCGAACACAAGAATGGTGATGTATATGTTGATTGCTTTTGTACAATTTCGGAAGCTTTGGAGGCGTGTTTACCATATCGACAAGTGAGTCTTTGCGTGTCGGTGAGTAAGAACGTGTTTTATTGCTTTTTAAAGGTTTGAAAGTTGTGTTTGGGAGTTTAGATCAAGCTTGAAACGTTGGTCTAAGCTCAGAAGTAAGTAAAGGATGATTTCTCTCTTAAACTCGGTTTGGCAAATTGATTTTAATGAACTTGTTTTGATGACTTGATTACTCACATATATGCATGATTTGAGCATGGTTTAATGCTGGAAAATGTTTATCTAATGTTGTTGATGCATTTGGAAGTAATGCATGTTTTGATAATGTTTTGAACATTGGTAATGCAAGGTAAAATGTTTTGAGTAAATGGTTTTGATTGATGCCTGTGAAAAAAGGTAGTTAATGTTTAAGAAATGAATTATATTGGCAAGTGATGGCATGAAAAGGTTTTGGAAGTGTTATCGGATATAGTTGTCGGCCATAGGATTGATAGTGTATTATAAAAAGTCGCCTTGGATGTTGAGGGGTTTTGATTCGATGTACCGAAAACTCCATCCAAGTACCCTAACGGTCGAGGGGTTTTGATCTATGTACCGAAGACTCCTGTTAGTGGGTTATGCATCTAACTGATGTTTGGGTTGTGATTGTACCCGGTTGTAATAGTACCTTTAATTCTAGTTGAGATGGCATGAAGTGTTGGGAACACTTGTTGAATCTGTGTATCCGATGTGGTAACTTGAAAAGTGGAACTTAGTTAATGATCACTTGTAAGCCAATATAATTGATGATGTATCATGGAATGGTTTATGTTGTATAATATTGGTTTAAACATGTCTTACTTTTTAAGAATTGCATTGGTAGTATGCATGGGAAAGCTTAAATTGAGGGTAGCTAATGGGACTTTGCTATTAATCCATGATACGTGTTGCATATGGTTTACTATGCATGTTTTGGAAGTGTTAAGTGCATGGTTTACAAGGTATGATAATGTTGATGATGTTTCAATGATGATAAAAAGAAGGGTGTTTTGGAAAGTCATTTTCAAAAGGATTATTAAATGGTTTAAAATGCATTGATGATGGTTTGTTTTAGAGAAATCCTCACTAAGCCTAGTGTTCTTATGCTCTCCTTTTTCCATCAATGCAGAGAATTAAAGGTAATGTGGTCGTTAGTTATTTGGGAGGTTTAGTTGCTAAATTCCCTGTTTGTTCAAGTTTTAAATGTTGGTTTGGACTTGTAAGAGGCTTAAAGTGCTTGATATGTGTTTGGATTTATGCTTTGAATGTTGAGTAGGAAGCATGCCTATAGATGATGTGAATGATGGTGTTAGGCTTGTTAGATCTGTTTAATGTGTTGGTATGTTGATTTTCAAGCATGCTTCTGATGTTATATGATGATTAGATGTTGTTTGAAGTGTAACTCCCTCGACCCAGCCTAGACGCATGACCGAACCGAGTGAACTACATTAGGTTTGCCGAAGCAAACCGAGAAAGATTTCAAAAATAGGTCCATTTTTTCTTTTTATCTTGTCTAGATGCATATTATTAAACCTAAGTGCACATACTTGCAGCGGGTGAATTTTCAAAGGAAACGGACCACAGAAAGGTATCCAATTGCATAACATACATTTTAGGGACTAAAATGCAAATCTGATAAATTTAAGTACTAAAACTGAAATTAAGGTTACCAATCCTCAATTAGTCTAATTACATGCTTACATGTCAAATTTCAGATTAAAACGATCATCCAAACTCATCCAATTGCATTCACAAAAACTCAGGGACTAAAATGAAAGAAAATAAAACTTTAAACATTCCAAATAACTGAAATAACTGCAGCCGTACCGATATGAGTACGGGTGTTTCGGTACACCTTAACAATTTCCAAAACTTAGACTCTAGTAGCTTAAACTCGTACCAAAACACTAGCCCCACATCAAAACGCTTAGCTAAAATGCTTTAAACCATGCTGGAACACTTGCTCGAGTATCAAAACGCTATGCCTGTAGAGGCTTACCCGTCGAAACACACTCCCGCGTATCGAAATGCTATGCCTAAAATGGCTTAGCCGTACCAGTATGAGGACACCTGTTTCGAAACGCCTAGACTTGTAATGTCCCAAAATGCTGTCTAAACACACTTTGATGATAATCAAAACACTCCAACATACTTCCAACACTTAAGCAACATTATTAGGATACATTCCTAACCAAAACAACACAGAACCAACATCACATGGCATTCATACACCCCAAGATATTCTATAGGCATGCTTCCTAATATCATTCTACCAAATGACCAAAACTCACATTAGGCACTTTTAAGGCATACTCATCAGGCTTACACATCTAAAGCATCAGAAAAAAACTTGCTTGAATCATCAAAACATGGCAACCATTCCAAATTAACTAGATGCTTCCCTAAGCACTCATCTAGCATCAATATAAGCAAGGATTCACAGAAGTTCAACAATATCAAACCAATCATAAAATCCACCACCTCGCATGCCTAAAAAACATGGGAAAAAATATTTACAAATCCCAAAAACATGACGAACACATTGCCTTGTTAACCGAAAACATAAACCGAGTTCATACTCAAGGTAGTTTTGCACTTGGATCACTTCAACTTTGTCTTCGCTGCCCCCAACCTTAATGCACTGCATCATTAGGAGAAAGAGAGCGTAAGCACACATGCTTAGTGAGAATGCTCTTAAAACAATAATGCAATAAAACCATTTGAAAACCAAAACCACTTGTTTTCAAAATATGCTTAACAACCCAAGCATTTTCATTGTTTCCGACCAAAACATGCATAATGACCCTTATGCAACAACATATATAAATTCCATGCTTAGATCCCAATACATTAAACCATTTTACCATGCTTAAATCCCAAAGCATTAAAATAGGTTCAACACATGAACTTGCATATATTGGCATTTATAGTGACCCCGGATAGTCAACCACTATCCTACACGTCGGATACACGAATCTCTCATACCATGCCTAGTTAAACCGTATGATATCTCAAACTTTGCCTAGTTAAACAACAAGATTTGACACCCTCGCCTAGTCGAGATTTCCACCCTTACCTAGTTAAACTAAAAGAGTACCAACCTTGCCTAGTTAAATCGTAAGATCACCATCAATTTGGGTTGCCTAGTTAAACCGCTTGCCCAAATGATGTCCCAACAGTCCGAGTGGCCTTGTTAAACTGCCATACCACAAGGACCGATGGCCACGATCGATTTTTGTTCATATTTATAGTGCACTTATATCCTATGGCATGCCAACTATATTCGAATGTTTCTCACCTTGTCACATATCCAATATATCATATACAAAATCATTTACTTACTGTTTTACAATGCATTGAACAAAAACACCAAATATGCAAATCACATTGCCAAATCAATAACACCATTCCCGACCATAATGAAAATCAATGCTCACTAGCATTTATTATACTTTTAAACCCTCCATATGTACTTAAAACCATGCATTTCCAGCAAGTAAATCAAACCATGTTTAACACTAAAACATGAAATCATCACGCTCATATCCAAACCGATATTCAAGAGCAAAATAAGGGAAACTTACTTCCGAGCTTAGGTAAGTATTTCACGCTTACCCTAAACTCCCAATAACTTTTATTAAACCGTTTAAAGGCGTTTAAACCACTTTCCACTCACTGATACACCTCGCTTTGCTCGCCAACGTGAATCGAGCTCCCAGCAAGCAACAAACAACGTTAAGCTTCGTTGCCTTGATTATCCCATGTTTTATTCACATAAAACCAGAGGGCAAATGCATCATTATGCATTCAAACCATTGCCAACAAGCAATTACCCGCAACTCTTAAGTTGCCCACTCAAAAACCATCTGAAACATATCAAAAACATCCTCAAACACATCTGAAACTCAACCCATCCATAATATAACGATTCAACCCAAGAAACACCATCAATTAGCATCTAAAACCCTTCCCCAATATCCTTTTACTTCCAGCAATGATTAAACTCAACTTTCACCCCAAAACCCTTGATTAACAACCTTAAACATTAGAGATTTAACTTGTTTCGGGATTACAATGTTAAAACGAAGTTATTAACTCAATTAAACATCAAAATCATGATCTAATATGATCAAAATCCCAGCAAAATAGAATAAGTACGAAGATCCACAAATTTCATCAATCAAAACACAGTTAAACCAATTTTCCTCAATTAAACTATCAAAACACATTACAAAACAATTGTAAAGAGTCATCAACTTAGGAATTTCAGTACAGAACCTTTCATTAGAGGAGGAGAATGAACCTTACCTCTAATGGATGCTTTCTCCCTTAATTGGATGATTTACATGAGAAAACAAAGTTAAAACAATAAGGTTTTGGTAAACTAACAACGAAGAATCATTTACAAACAAAAGATTTAAGAAAATAAAGGTTTACCTGAAGATTTACGAGAAGAAATTGATGTTTGGCTGGAGAGATTTTGAGAGAAAATATTTTGAGAAAGTTGGTTACGTGATTTTTGTTTTAAAACTTTTAATTACAAATTAACTCTCCCCAACCTATTTATATTTTCTAAAATGCTTTAAAAATAGCCAATTAAGGGATAAATTCTGATATTAGACTTTTAGGGAAATTAGCTCCTTAAAGATTCAAAGTTTTGACTCTTACAAAATAGCCACCAAAAATAGTTTTCATTTTGGTCACTAGACCAAAATGTCTGATTTCCAAAACTCGTTTTCAAAATTGACTTTACCATAATCATTAATATATTTAATAATTATTTTAGAATATTTTTCCACTATTTATCTCCTTCAAAAATATTTAATTTGATTTAATCTTGAAACTGACTCGGATCTCTAATAATGATCCACCGAACCTTTGAACTGACCCTTAAAACATCTAAGCCCAAAACCGGGGTGTTACAACTCTCCCCCACTTAAGAAATTCCATCCTCGAAATTCATCTGGAGGAAACAAATGCGGAAATTGCTCCAACATGTCCGCCTTGCTTTCCCACATGGCTTCCTCGACACCACAGTGTCGCCACAAGACCTTAACAAGCTCAATCGTCTTGCCACAAAGAACTTTGCTGCTGGAAAAAAGGATTTCCACCGGTTCCTCATCAAAGGATAAATATGGCCTCAACTCAATATGCTCTACCGGCATAGTATGCGAGGGATCTGATCGATACCTCCGCAACATAGATACATGGAACACATCATGTATTTTTCTCCAACTCGAGAGGCAACCTCAACCGATAAGCCACAGGGCCAACACACTCAACAACCTCGTATGGTCCAATAAACCTTGGACTAAGCTTACCCTTACGTCCGAATCGCATCACCTTTTTCCACGGCGACACTTTCAAGAATACACAATCGCCCACCGCATATTCAATTTCCCTACGCTTTAAATCTGCGTAAGATTTCTGCCGATTCGCAGCCGCTTTCAAGCGATCACACACAAACTTTACCTTTCCATCTGTGTCTTTCAACACATCCGATAAGGAAATATGCTTTTCCCTACCTCGGCCCAACACAACAGCGTATAACACCTCCAGCCATATAATGCCTCATACAGTGCCATCTGTATACTCGCTTGGTAACTTTTGTTATACGCAAACTCAACCAAGGGTAAGTGTTTCTCCCAAGTTCCTTGAAACACAATAATGCAGCACCTCAGCATATCTTCCAAAACCTGGATAACCCGCTCAGACTGACCATCCGACTGAGGACGATACACAGTGCTAAAATTCAACCTCGTACCCAAAGTCCAATGCAAACTCACCTAAAACCTCGCTGTAAACCTCATATCTCTATTTGAAACAATGGACTTAGATACCCCATGCAAACGCACGATCTCAGAAATGTACAAGCCCGCCAACTTGTCCAAAGTGTATGTAGTATGCACTGGCAGAAAATGTGCACACTTCGTAAACTGATCCACAATCACCCAAATGGAATCCTTTTTAGCCAGTGCCAAAGGTAACCCTGACACAAAATCCATGGTGATTCTTTCCCACTTCCATTTTAGAATTCTCAACGATTGCAACAACCCGAATGGAAACTGATGTTCAGCCTTGACCCGCTGACAAATCATGCACTTGGAAACAATCTCATCCACATCCTTTTTCAAACCAACCCAGAAGTACACTTCTTTCAATCTATGATACATCTTAACACTACCGAGATACATAGCAAAGGGACTAGAATGCCTCCATCAAAATAGTATACCTCAACTCCAGATCATCCGACATCACTATTCGACCCTTGAAACATAAAACTCCATCATCATCAAAATGAAAATTCATCAGATTACCCTCCAATATATCCTTAACATGCTCAACCAAGGAATCGTCAAACGGTTCTTAGCTTTAATCATCTGTGACAATGTAGGCTCAACTTGCATCTCAACCAACAATCCACTTTCCCATATCACACTCAACCTAGCAAACATAGCCCTAAGCTCCACTGCAACCTTACGACTCAACACATCCGCAACCACATTAGCTTTTCCAAGACGATACTCGATCGTCAAGTCGTAATCTTTAAGCAACTCCAACCATCCACATTTCCTAAGATTCAAATCCTTTTGAGACATCAAATACTTCAAATTCTTATGGCTCGTAAAAATAACACACTTCTCACCATAAAGGTAATGTCTCCAGATTTTCAAAGCAAACACCATAGTCGCAAGCTCCAAATCATGAGTTGGATAGATGAACTCATGAACCTTAAACTGTCTCGATGCATAGGCCACAACCTTACCATCTCGTATCGGCACACAACTCAAACCAACATAAGATGCATCACTATAAACCACAAACTTCGTCCCAAATTTAGGTTGAATCAACACAAGAGCATGTGTCAAAACTTCTTTCAACTTCTCAAAAATGAGTTGTTGTTTCTCCGTCCACACATAAGGAACATTCTTTTGCAACAACCTCGTCAATGGTGCTGCAAAACTAGAAAACCCATCTACAAAGCGACGATAATAACCGGCCAGCCCAAGAAAACTGCGAACCTCGGAACAGCTTTAGGTTGCTTCAAATTAAGAATAGCCTCAATTTTCTGTGGATCAACACGAATACCCTCCGCAGAAACCACATGACCAAGGAACATCACTTTCTTAAGCCAAAACTCACACTTGCTCAGTTTGGCATACAACTGGTTATCCTTCAAAACTTGCAACACAATCCGCAAATAACGATCATGGTCTTCCTCGGTACGAGTGTACACAACAATATCATCTATAAACACAACCCCAAATTGATCAAGATATTCATGGAACACCCTATTCATCATATCCATGAACGCAGTTGGGGCTTTTGTCAAACCAAAGGCATAACCTAGAACTCATAATGCACGTACCTTGTACGAAAGGCAGTTTTATGTACATCCTCAACCTTAACCTTCAATTAACAATACCCCGATCTTAAATCAATCTTAAAAAACACCGCTGCTCCACAAAACTGATCAATAAATCATCAATCCTTGGCAAAGGATACATGTTCTTCACTGTTAGCTTATTCAACTGTCAGTAATCAACACACATACGCACCGTACCATTCTTCTTTTCCACAAAGAAAACTAGAGCACCCCAAGGTGAAACACTCAGTCGGATGAACCCATGATCCAACAACTCTTGAAGCTGTAACTTTAACTCCTTCAATTTCTTCGGTGTCACCCTATAAGGAGTAATGGGCATCGGTGCCATACTCGCGTACGTCTCAATACCGAATTCTACCTCCCTATCCAGTGGTAAACCTGATAACTCTTCAGGAAAAACTTCTGGAAAAAGACTAATAGTTTGAATGTCCTGCACTCGAACACATTTACCTTTAAGATTCATTACGTTAGACAAATAAGCTTGATACCCTCTTTGCATCATCTTTTTCTGCTTGAGTAGCCGAACAACATTAGACAAGAATTTCACATTCTCGCCAACCACCACAACTTCGTAACCATTGGCTAACCTCAAGGAAATCATTTTGAATTCACAATCCACAAACGCCTTATGCTCACTTAACCAATCCATACCCACAACACCGTCAAAACCATGGAACAACAACTCCATCAAAGCTGCGGTAAACTCATGACTTTGAACAACCAAAGGACATCTCATATCCACTTCTTAACCATAACCGCCTCACCAAAGAAACTAGTTAGTAACTCTTCATCGGCTTCCGTAAAATTATCCGTAACTGTGGACATATGTATGCATTATTCCTTATATGACATCCTAGATGTTGATGCATATGGATGCAAAATCTCTAATGTCATGCCCAAAGATGTATGCATGTATTGACATATTTAAATATATACATATAAGTGTTTTTGCACTGTGCATGTTCAACATCCACACCTACTTATAACATTCTCGGTACCAATATTCCTTCCAACACGTCAAAAACACTCTAACAACCCTCAGTTGTTGATCAAAACTCTTCTCGGTACCATAGTACACGAGAACACCACTATTCTAGACACTACTCAAATTCAGGTATTTGGAGAATACCCAACACGTCACCATCTCGAACGTCACTAACACATTTGATGCCAACACATATAGTCATGTCAACCAGTGCTCTAAAACCCAACTAACGCTAACCATGTCAGAGCCTCAGAAAAAGACTGTCAGGCAAACATAACTACAACCCAGCCACCACCATACTTGTGACCTAGCTTGTATTGCTTAACACGTGATCTTTCATACATGGCAACTGGCATGCCACCCTACGATAGCGACATAGACTTGCGTTTCCTCACATCCAGATATTGAAGACCAAGATACTTCATCTTAAAAGCTCTCTAAAAGAACTCCCAAGACACATCTGCCTCTGAGACACCCACAACCGTGGTCACCTACCAGTGATAAGGATCACCTTGCAATAAGGACACAGTGTAACCCAACTTGCATATATCATTGCAATCTATCAGACTCAAAATATGAATAATCTTTTCTAGCCTTCTCTCGGCTGCTTCAGAGCTCAAACCCCTGAATTTCTTACCTCCCAAACTATGAAGACGCTCCAAGGGTAAACCTTGATTAACCACCACAACAGGTTTCGGTGCTTGCACTTGTACTCTAGCCATCGCTGCCTAAAACGCTCCTGTCATCGCCTGGATTAACGGGGTCAAATCACCAAAACTAACCCTTGCGAAGCCTGAGGTACATAACCTACGCCAGCGTCAACAAGAGGAACCAACGGAGGAGGAATAGGTAAGGTATAACGAAGATTCCCCACAACATCATTATTCTGCCCAAACCCGGCATTACCAGTTGTCGAACAAGTCTCAAGTTGAGTCATGCTAACAAAAGCATCAAAACACATTAAAGTCAGGCTAGCATTCAGCAAAGGATCCAAGGCAACCTTATAAAACCCTTTTAAAACCTCGGTAATAAGTAATGTGTTCCCACTTCGTAAACAACATGATATTAAACAATCACCGTACATATACACAATCACCGTGCACAACAAAAATCACCAAACAATCAAACAAAAATATCCCAACTTTTAAAACCTGGCTCTGATACCAACAAATGTAACCCCCTCGACCCAGCCTAAACGCCCGACCAAACCGAGATAACTACATTAGGTTTGCCGAAACAAACTGGAGAAAGATTTTGAAAATAGGTCCATTTTTTTCTTTTTATCTTGTCTAGATGCATATTATTAAACCTACGTGTAGATACTTACAACGGGTGAATTTTCAGAAGAAACGGACCATGAAAACGTATCTAATTGCATAACATACATTTTAGGGACTAAAATGCAATTTTGATAAATTTAGGGACCAAAACTAAAATTAAAGTTTCCAATCCTCAATTATTCCAATTACATGCTTACATGTCAAATTTTGGGTTAAAACGATCATCCTAACTCATACAATTGTATTCACAAAAACTCAAGGACTAAAATGAAATAAAATAGAACTTTAAACATTCCAAATAACTGAAATAACTATAGACGTACCGATACGAGTACGGGTGTTTCGGTACACCTTAACAATTTCCAAAACCTAGATTACAGTAGCTTAAACTCGTACCCAAACAGTAGCTCGCATATCGAAACGCTTAGCTAAAATGCTTTAGACCGTACTGGAGCACTTGCTCGAGTATCGAAACGCTATGCCTGTAAAGGCTTACCCGTATCGAAACACACTCCCACGTATCAAAATGCTATGCCTAAAATAGCCTAGTCCTATCGGTACGAGGACACCTGTTTCAATACGCATGGACCTGTAATGTCCCAAAATGTTGTCTAAACACATTTTCATGATAATAAAAAAACTCCAACATGCTTCCAACACTTATGCAACATTACTAGGATACATTCCTAACCAAAACAACACAGAACCAACATCACCTTGCATTCATACACCCCAAGATATTCTATAGGCATGCTTCCTATTATCATTCTACCAAACGACCAAAACTCACATTAGGCACTTTTAAGGCATACTCATCAGGCTTACACATCTAAAGCATCAGAACAAACTTGCTTGAATCATCCAAATATGGCAACCATTCCAAATTAACTAGATGCTTCCCTAAGCACTCATCTAGCATCAATATAAGCAAGGATCTACACAAGTTCAACAATATCAAACCAATCATAAAATCCAGCACTTCACATGCCTAAAAAACATGGGAAACAGATTTACAAATCCTAAAAACATGACGAACACATTGCCTTATTAACCAGAAACATAAACTGAGTTCATAATCAAATTAGTTTTGCACTTGGATCACTTCAAACTTTGCCTTTGCTGCCCCCAAACTTAATGCTCTGCATCATTAGGAAAAAGAGAGCGTAAACACACATGCTTAGTGAGAATGATCTTAAAAAAATGATGCAATAAAAACCATTTGAAAACCAAAACCACTTGTTTTCAAAACATACTTAACAACCCAAGCATTTTCATTGTTTCCGACCGAAACATGCATAACGACCTTTATACAACATCATATATAAGTTCCATGCTTAGATCCCAATGCATTAAACCATTTTACCATGCTTAAATCCCAACGAATTATATCATAAACCATGCTTAAATCTCAAAGCATTATATCATAAACCATGCTTAAATCCCAAAGCATTATAATAGGTTCAACACATGAACTTGCATATATTGGCATTTATAATGAACCCGGATAGTCGACCACTATCCTACACATGATATCTCAAACCTTGCCTAGTTAAACCGCATGATATCTCAAACCTTGCCTAGTTAAACCGCAAGATTTGACACCCTCGCCTAGTTAAACCGCGAGATTTCCACTATTGCCTAGTTAAAGCACAAGAGTACCGACCTTGCCTAGTTAAACCACAAGATCACCATCAATTTGGGTTGCCTAGTTAAACCACATGCCCAAATGATGTCCCAACAGTTCGAGTGACCTTGTTAAACCGTCATACCTCAAGGACCCATGGCCACGATCGATTTTTGTTCATATTTATAGTGAACTTTTATCATATGGCATGCCAACTATACCCGAATATTTCTCACCTTATCACATAGACAATATATCTTATACAAAATCATTTACTTACTGTTTTACAATGCATCAAACAAAAACACCACATATGCAAATCACATTGCCAAAGCAATAACACCATTCCCGACCGGAATGAAAACCAATGCTCACTAGCATTTATTATACTTTTAAACCTTGTATATGTACTTAAAACCATGCATTTCCGGCAAGTAAATCAAACCATGTTTAACACTAAAACATGAAATCATCATGCTCATATCCAGGCCGATATTCAAGAGCAAAATAAGGGAAACTTCCTTCTGAGCTTAGGAAAGTATTTCACGCTTACCCTAAACTCCCAACAACCTTTATTAAACCGTTTAAAGGTGTTTAAACCAGTTTCCACTCACAGATACACCTCGCATTGCTCACCAACGCGAATCAAGCTCCCGGCAAGCAACAAACAACATCAAGCTTTGTTGCCTTGATTATCCCCTATTTTAATCATATAAAACCAGAGGGCAAATGCATCATTACTTATTCAAACCATTGCCAACAAGAAATTACCCGCAACTCTTAAGTTGCCCACTCAAAAATCATTTGAAACATATCGAAAACATCCTCAAATACATCTGAAACTCAACCCAGCCATAATATAACGAATCAACCCAAGAAACACCATCAATTAGCATCTAAAAACCCTTCCCCAACATCCTTTTACTTCCAACAATGATTAAACTCAACTATCACCCCAAAACCCCTTGATTAACGACCTTATACATTAGAGATCAAACTTGTTTCGGGATTACAATGTTAAAACCAAGTAATTAGCTCAATTAAACATCAAAATCATGATCTAAACTGATCAAAATCCCAGCAAAACAGAACAAGTACGAAGAACCACAAATTTCATCAATCAAAACACAATTAAACCAATTTTCCTCAATTAAACTATCGAAACACGTTACAAAAGAATTGTAAAGAATCAACAACTTAGAAATTTCAATAAAGAACCTTTCATTAGAGGAGGAGAATGAAACTTACCTCTAATGGATGCTTTCTCCCTTAATTGGATGACTTGCATGAGAAAACAAAGTTAAAACAATAAGGTTTTGGTAAACTAACAAAAAAGAATCATTTACAAACAAAAGATTTAAGAAAAGAAAGGTTTACCTGAAGATTTAGAAGAAGAAATTGATGTTTAGCTGGAGAGATTTTGAGAGAAAATATTTTGTGAAAGTTAGTTACGTGATTTTTGTTTTAAAGCTTTTAATTACAAATAACTCTCCCCAACCTATTTATATTTTCTAAAACACTTTCAAAAATAGCCAATTAAAGGATAAAGTCTGATATTAGACTTTTAGGGCAATTAGCTCCTTAAAGATTCAAAGTTTTGACTCTTTACAAAACAACCACCAAAAACAGTTTTCAAATTTTTCATTTTGGTCACTAGACCAAAATGTCCGATTTCCAAAACTCGTTTTCCAAAATTGACTTTACCGTAATCATTAATACATTTAATAATGATTTTATAATATTTTTCTAAAATTTATCACCTTCAAAAATATTTAATTCGATTTAATCCCGAAACTGACTCGAATCTCTAATACTGGTCCATCGAACCTTCGAACCGACCCTTAAAACATCTAAGCCCAAAACCTGGATGTTACATGAAGCATGTTAGAATGATCTAAAGTGTCATATGTTCGACCAAGGGGTCATTACAAGTCTGTCTGTACCGGTATGGGTCCTTAGGGATCGGTATGCAGGGACCTATCTCGGCTCAATCTGGGCAAAAAAACCCAAGATGTACCAATACGCCTGGTAACCGTATTGGTACACATAGTTGAAAAATAAGTCTGGTGTCGGTACACGTGCAACCGTATTGGTACGTCCTTTAGCCACTAGAATCCACTATTTCAAAAATTATGCCTTTGTAAAAATCACCCATTGCAATACGGATAAGGGCCGTATTGGTACGCAGGTCGTTGTTTCTAGAATATGGTTTTTGAAATTTGAATTCCTTGTAGTTTAGTCCCTGTTTCTTGATCATGCAATTAAATGAGTTTGGATGATTATTTTAAGTTGAAATTTAACCTAAATATATGAAAAATGACTAATTGAGGATTAATAACTTTGTATTTAAAGAAGTCCCTATAATTTTCAAAAATTACAATTTGTTCCCTGAAGGACAAGCTTGATTAATTGGATGTCAATTCGGCGCCCGATTGAGTTGTAAATTTCACCACTGCTAGCATGATCATCGTAGGGCTTAACTACGCATTTAGATAAGTTAAAATGAAAAAATGGACCGTTTTCTAATTGAATCTTTTGGGTTTGTCTCGGCAAACCCAATGTAGCTCGCTCGGCTCAGTTTAGCGACTAGGCTGGGTCAAGGGGGTTACACTTTATGATCCTCAAGAAGAGTACGAGTCAGAGATTTACTGACCTTTTAGCAATTAGACCAGATTTGCATCACACACTCAAAATTCTCAACTTCTTCTCTTTGGGTTCAACTTGAAAGATTCCAAAACACCTCATTTTTACCTCACAACCAAGGGAAACAAATCACCATATAAACCAAAAGCTAGGATAACGTTTGTCTATAGATTCACAACCTTAAAAACATGGGAGAAGTACCAAAAGCTTAAACACCCCAAAGAAACCCATAAAGGAGGACTTGTCTTTTTAAAAAAAGAAGACCACTTTCATGAAGTTCTTGGAATGATGATTAACATCCTTCGATTTTGAATCTTATATAGAAGAAATGGGCCCCAAAGCTTAGGTCTTTAAGCTCTTTGGCTATGGAGTTTCTATGGAGAAAATGGATGAAGAAAAGGAGATAAAGAAAGGGTATGGGATTGTGATCTCACCAAATGGGTGTTTGTCCCCCCTTAAAGTCCATGTGAGGACAAAAACAATAAAAGAAAGATTAGACTTTTATTTGAACAAGGGTACAATCCCAACATAAAACCCCCAACCTTTACTTTGTTACAAAATAATAACCTCTCAAGCCCACATAGCCAAATTCTTATCCAACGAGGTCCAAACTTGGCCTAAAGGTTCCAAATACCCAACCAACACAAGGGCCCATATCCTGGGAAAATGCTAAATAGTTGACTCATAAATTTGGGTCGTTAGAACTCTCCCCTCCTTAAAAGAAATTTTGTCCTCGAAATTTAAACGAAGGGAGGAGATGCAACTATTACATACTCCACCATTTCCCAACTCACAAACGCCCTCCATGATTCATTACTAACAATCGAAGAACACTCACATCGAACCTTAAAGCGGATCAACATAGAATAACCTCGAACAATATTGTCCAGACATCAACCCAAAGAACTCACTTCAGACGAGTTTCACCTCGCTTAACAACCATTTCTACTTTCATTTCAAAGCTCTTGAACTCAAACCTTATATGTGTCTGGAATGTGACATCTCTTCATAGGTGTACTACTAGAAACACGACTTTGTCTAATATCAACACCATGATCAACCATTTTCAAGAGCACGTGAAACTCTAACAACCCAACTCTACCATCAATCTATCATGAAATAACAATCCTTCTTTCTCGACTCGGCTAACCAAGATGAAACTTAGAACTTCACTTGAACTCATCATAACACAACCAGAAGCTAACCCGCAGTCATGCAATTCCACTAATCGAACTACTTCGATTCCAAAGGAAAATTGTTGTCACTTACGAACTCTACTAGCGATCAAAACTCACCCAACTATACTTAAAGGTTCGAACATCCCTTTTCAAACTAACCATTTGACTCCAACTGACAGTTGTGCTGAAACTCTAACAAGCCTTTAAAGATTTCAAAAACAAGATCTTTTGTAACACAAGAATCTGGGTCCCTCATAACCATTGTCGATAACCTCACATTTTCGATATGTTACTCTAATAATCTTCATACTATTTTCCATACATATAGATAACCCAACTCAAAACTCGATAAAGCAACCTCTCAAATCATTAAACTCAAGATTATACCAATGCACTTGTGAGTGCAAACTGTCTTACGACTTGTCTCTTAGGTCCAAACGCCACCTCAAATACGTTCTTATCACAACATCTCTTTAACCTTCACTTACGATGCTCAAATTTTGAACGATCATACAAAAACCTCAAAACTCTTCAATCGATTTCTTGATTGTCAACCTCGAGGAAAGGGGTTATGCTCTTTCACCGTTATGCCTCAGTTTACAACATCCAATGCCACTTCTCTTTGCATACCAATACAGGCAGGTTCCAAGGTGAAACACTTAGCGACAACACCCGTATTTACTCATTTGAACAAATGAGTTTCCACTAAAGAAGTTTGGTCGGTGCCATACTACAAGTTGATGGACACAAACACCAAACTTGATATTACCTCTATCATGGGTTCTAATCCATGATCAAAAGGTAAGCCTGCTTCTTCTTTGAAGAACACTCCAACACTCTCATAAACATCTGAGACTCTAAAGTTTCGAACTCTCAACCATTGTATCCATAACGTGGGCTAAGAACGTATTGCAACCTACAAGACTCTCTTTGAAAAAAACATCACAAGAACACAACCTTCACGCTAGAGAGACAATGGTTCATTGCGTCTATTACCAACAACCTGGTTCATCTCAAACCCTAAAACTTCAGCTCTCCCTCAAAAACCAAGATATACATCAAACCTACATGACCAACCTACACCAAGAGTAAACATCTACCAACTAGGGGGAGTAAACCTAACAAGCCTACGAGGACTGTTACTCTCAATCCCTACTTACCACCCACGGTAAGAACATTACCTACAAGAACCTACAAAACTGATGAACTAACCAATTCAATATCAACCTTTAGATCTTACCATAACACTTATCCAACAAGAACCAAAACCATTATGAACAAGAGATCAAATTTCCATCAATGTAACAACTAAAACCAAAACAAACACATGTACCTGACATATCATCGATGGCAAAGTTATCATCCCTAGCCTAAATGGTAGATTGTCTAGCAATAGCTCGATCGTTGATGCCAACTATGGATCTCACAGGACCTCTACCCTGATACCCAAAAAATACCCTAGCACCGCCTTTAGCAAAACTCTGACCGCACCGAGAAGAAGTCAACCTCTAAAATTGAATAGTTATACCATCATCCATAACTCGATAGTCATTTGCCATATGACGTCGTGCCCAATACCTGTAGCAAACTCTCCTTAGCAAAAAGCACAGTCCAATATGATGTCGACCATAATGCTCGCAAGTCGGTGGAAACGACACTCATATTGAACCATTAGTACTCCCCTCAAGAGTAGAAATCAATGAACCCTTATGAACTCTCAATTTAGACCTCCAACCTTTTTTGGGTGGCTGATCTAAATCAACTCTCTTCGTATCCCTTGAAGTACAAAACCTCCTAGATGAAACCTAAGAAGAAACCATAATGTGTTGGTTTCCCACAATATGGCCTCTAGAGTCCTCAAACTGACTAGATGTTGAACATTGCAGTCGCTCAAGTATCTTTGCACTATTGGCTAACTCGGAGAATGTTCAAAATGACCCATTGCCACTTGCATCTAAAGGTCAACCTTCAATCTATGTCTGAACCTTTTACACCCCAATTCCTCTGTAGTAACTAACTCTAGATCATAACAACTCAACCGTAAAAAATCTTACTCATACTCAAACATTGTATTATCCCCCTAACTAGATGCAAGAACTGATCTCTCACTCATCAATATGAACCTCACTGATGTACTTTTTCTTAAACTCATCCAAGAAACATCTCATGTCAGAAGTGCAGGCTATAGTCCCAACTCAATGGTCTCGCACCACTCATGTGTATTGCCCTTAATAAGGGAGATAATGTGATCGAGATCATCCTCTAGACTCCCTCTTATCTGTCTTAAAATCCTCTAAGTGTATCTTAACCACTGGTCATCCTTGATAGGGTTATATTCACCCAAACCTTCAAAATCTTTTGGCCCAAAATGGTGAAGCCTCTCAACAAGGGTATTGCAAGGTATCTTAGATTGCCTCGGGATAGCTTGCACCACTTGCAAGAGAGCAGAGTTAAGATCATAAAGGTGGCACACACATTTACTTTTGATACCTCCCAAAAGGCTTGTGTCCCTAACATCCGAGACAAACTCCTTAATGAAGTCTTTTGTTTGATAGCCATGGCTCTCCTCACGACTTTTCTGGTCACGTTTAGCATCACCTGTCATCGAGCTTATTCTGAAACACAATGAAACAAGGCATCAAAAATCCCAGTCTTAGAAGTTTACAACTAAACTTTAAGGGCTTGTATTCACTAGACACCTTACCACAACCTCTATCCCACCCTATGGATTTTTAGAATCGGCTAAACCTAAGCTCTGATACCACTGTTGTAACACCCTGATCTTGGTCCAGATCTGAAGTGTTATATTTGGGTCACCCACAAACTGGCCCATCAAATTTTTGATTTACAACCATAAGTTAGCCATCAAGTAAAAGCATTAACATTCGTAAATCCATAAGAGTAAATAAGTATTAAAGTTAAGTTTACAAATTAGGAGCTCTAAGTTTAAAACACAATTTATCAAAATAATATTTCAAATAGAGCTACTGACTCAAAAGTGGTAAGGTCCTATGAATACATTAGCCCAAACTAAAATAACAAGTATTATACTCCGAAGCGAATGCGGTGCTGGGAAATCCTCATCGATGAGCTCCTCCAAAGGGTAACTTGTCAACCTATGCACAAAAAACCACACATCCACACGCTGAGCTAACAAAGCTCAGTAGTATATTTCTACTCTAGCATAATTCATGATTATCATAAAATAAGCATGCAAGATAATATAGTCTAGAGAGCATAGATAAGGCTTCACTATCTACAAGTTATCATCTAGCCTACTCTAGATAGATTTCTTAGATCACCTATCTCAAGGTATCATTAAGTCTATAACAAATCATACATGATTCCATAAGGCCTTGCCATACTCGAGGTCACATAGCCTATCGAGTTATTAGATCTCACTTGGCCCATCGAGTTAATACATACTATACCCTGATCACTCGACCATCAGGTATGTAAGCCATCATCTATAGCATTCACATAGCATACAAATATATCCATACATCATCTACATAATGGCCAACGAAGCTCTATTTTACCCGTACCCACACAGTTGTTGGGTTACTCGTGTTCACACAGCTGTTGGGTTAAATAAACCATATCCGGATCACCATAGCCACGGATACGTCTTAGACATACTTAGATCACATTAGCCACAAGCAATCTTTACCTGAGGTCACTCAGCCTATCAGGTTACTCGAGCTCACTCAGCCTATATAGTTTATTACCTTATTCGGATCACCATAGCCACGGATAGGTTCTAACTGCACCCAGATCACTAAACCCGTGGGTACGTTAGATACACTTGATCACTCAGCATGAAGTACATATCTATTTATATAACTACCGTAGTACTGACTCTAGGATATATGGATTCCTTTACCATAAACATAAGATAACACATGCTTCTCGAAGCATTCATACACCTCACAAAGAGGTAAGTGGCACCAAGCCATCACAAATGCCCCAAGGCATGAAACTAACCATCATGGTTATATCAAATCATCATTTACCAAGTCATTCCACGTTGCTCTGATTCATGAGATTTAAAATTCAATTTTTTAGTTTTACTATTCATTTTATCACATTAGAATCCCATTGGGACTTAGTCCTCGAATTATAAGCCCCTAAAACTCAAAACGTATTTTTCAGCCAAATTGCCCAGTGAGTATCGATACCCACTAGAGAGTATCGATACACCTCTATGGGTAATGATACCCACCCTATGCGTATCGATACTTGGCTCACACAAAAAAGGGTTTTACCAATACCTCGTATTAGTACACGTGGGTCGTGTACCGATACCCTAACGATATCGACATGTCCCAAGCGTACCGGTACACATTTTAACTACTGGAATTTTAATGGAATAGTGGGTACTGATATCCACCTTAGGCGTACCAATACGCCCCTTTAATTTTGCTTGCGTTCATAAAAAAACACAAGGTATGGTACGGGCTCTCTGTATACCGATAATAAAGCTCAAAAATAGTTTCCAAGGCTTGGGAAATCACCTCCCAAGGCCTTAAAACATAAACTTTAGCCCTCTAACTTAAATCTACATCTTATGGGAGTTGATTAGGGTGATTTGCTACCCTTTTTACACCTTATTAACAGTTAATATGAATTTCACCATTAAATGGCTTTAAGCTACCAAACACCAAATCTAGAAATCTTAAACCACAAATCAAGCAAGGCATTCACTTTATGATCCTCAAGAAGAGTAGGAGTTAGAGATGTACTGACCTTTTAGCAACTAGCCCAAATTTGCTTCACACACTCAAAATCCTTAACTTCTTTTTTTTAGCTTCAACTTCAAATATTCCAAAACATCTCCTTTTTACCTCACAACCAAGGGAAACGAATCACCACATAAATCAAAAGATAGGATAAGGTTTATCTACAGATTCACAATCTTAAAAACATGGGAGAATCCCCAAAAGCTTAAACCTCCTAAAGAAACCCATAAAAGGAGGACTCACATTTTTAAGAAATGAATACCACTTTCATGAAGTTCATGGAATGGTGATTAATATAATTCGATTTTGAATCTTGGATAGAATAAATAGGCACCAATGTTTGGGTCTTTAAGCTCTTTGGCTATGGAGTTTCTATAGAGAAAATAGATGAAGAAAATGAGATGAAGAAAGGGTGTGGGATGGTGATCTCACCAAATGGGTGTTTGTCCCCTAAAAGTCCACGTGAGGACAAAAACAATAAAAGGAAGATCAGCCTTTTATTTGAACAAAGGTACAATCCCAACATTTACCTTTATTACAAAATGATCACCTCTCAAGCCCATATAGCCAAATTCTTATCCAACGAGACCCAAACTTGGCCCAAATGTTCCAAATACCCAACCAAGACGAGGGTCTATATCACGGGTCAATGCTAAATAGTTGACTCAGAAATTCAGGTCATTACAAAGATACTTGCAACTATAGAACAAAGTTTCAAGACTAAGATCCAAGGTCTTAAGAAAGAGTTAGAGCAGACAAATAATGCATCAGATGAACACTTTGAGAACTTCACAAGAGAGTTGATTGAGCTGTAAGAATCTCAAAAGAATGAGATTATGGTGCTGGAAGCCACCCACGACATTGATGTAGCCGCAAAGGTTAAAGCAACTACAGATACGATATATGCCTTCATGATCGAAAGAATGGGTAAAGCTCACAATACTGTTATTCTTGGCTTCCAATTAGCACGTGGTCATTTTAATTTTAATAATATGGACTTTGATATTCTTTGCAAAGTGGCCACTGACTTCGATGTGAGGGATCCTTCTAGGCCTTCCTAGGAAAATTTTATTGTGAAGTATAAAGACATTATGGCTCCTCCTACTTCCGATCCGAACGCATCCGTTTCCCTGGGTATGGATATAATATGTGGTAGCGATGTGTTGGGTGATTGCAGTAAGGGTGTATAATTGTTGTTTGTCATTTTTTATGGAGAAAACTTTCTTTTGAAGGTTAAAGAGCTATCTTACTATTTTGCTGGTTGTATTGCCTTGGTTATGGCTATTTTATTTGGGTCTAAATGCATGTTTATGTCGTCACGAAGCTCTTTCACCTTTTTACACTATCCAAGCTCTGATCTACTTTTGTTTTAATAGGAGATGAACTCTTCCTCTTTTTTCTCTAGGCGTCTTATAAGATTTTATTCCATCATATAAGTTCCTCTTTAGGATTTGGATCATAAAAAGTATTTGAATATTTTGACTAACCTAAAACTATTTGTGTTTTCAGTGCTTTCGCAGCTTGTAACAGTTTATTTTGTGTTTTCTTGATTATCATGTATTACTCGTATATTTATTTGAGAGAAGAGACTAATCGACTTGAGCATGTATATAAGCAGCATTTTGAATAGTTGGCTAGGGTAGTGACGATGCTTGTCGTTTTGAAAAGTGAGACATGAAGTGATGTTGCTTTCTTTATTTCTTCTAGACCACTGTTTCATGAATGGTGGACTTTTGAATTTTGAATTTTAGAATATTTAGGAATCTATTGAAAATTTCCGTTTAAAGTTTCGGTATTCCCATTGAAATAGGTTTTGTGTGATGGCTATAAATAGGGCTCGCCTTTGATGAAAACACTATAATCTTCGGTCCTACTCGTTGCTCCCCCTTTGAGGGTTTCTACTTTATTTTGGCGTGTTTGTGGTTACCAACGTCTAACAAGGAGCATACCTTGAAAATAATTTTACCTATCGTAAGTCTCTTTTCGAGGTGTGATTCCTTGTATCAGGTTTTCAATTGCACTCTTCCTTTTGTGCGATTGGGGGTTAATGGAAATTAAATAGAAATAGTCAGGGTTGTCACAAGTCAACTTAAATGGTGATAAAAGGAACTTTGGTATGTATTTCTCTTTGCAATATGAATGGATACTTATTGTACTTTCTGTCATGTTCGCATATTTATTTTGAATAAAAGAAATTTGCTTCTTTTGAAAAGAGACTTGGAAAAAGTGGCTTTGTTGTTTAGCATATCGTGCATTGGGGTTCCTACCCCGCGGGTGCAATATTCTTGATCGCAGTTTTACTTTATCATCCTTAGCCATTATTTGTAATATTTTGTTGTGTTGACGATCGACATTTGGGATAGGAGTAGCACAGTAGAAATTATTTAACTTGATGTATGCAACCCTTTCTATTATTGTGATTTGATCTGGCATATTTTACTATTTCATTGATTGTTTAATTGGTTGTAAGGCATAGGTATAACTGGCTTGGCAGGGATTCATATTATGTTTGCTTGTTGTTTGCTTGTTTTTTTATGTGTGATTTTATGAGCGTATAGACTTTGCAGATCTTTTGTGTTTGGTGTCTATTAGTTTTTATGCCGATTAGACAATTCAAGAAAGAACATGATGGAAGAGAAAGTTTTTGATTGGCCATAATAGGCGTATGCGCTTACCCGTGTATTTATTGATTGGATGTTTGAAGGTTGCGTGATTTTATTTGGTTGCTCGAGATTTTAGGATTCGGACATTAAATGTTCATCTTATTAATTTTCCATATCTAAAATTGAATTGTTAGAGGTTGATATTTTCACTATTTTACTATAAGTAGGGCTCCTTTGGGTTTGTATTTTTATAAGTTGTGTTACAAGCAATTTACTCTTTGAGGAAAAGAAAACATGTTTGTGGTGATGAGTGACGTGCAGAAACTGCGTTTTATAGATCATGGGGAAGTGTTATTTCTGCATCTGGGTTGTTTGTATCGACAGACAATAGTATTGAGAAGGTTATGATTAACCATTTGTAGTGAGGAGTGCTAACAGGCAATGTATTCAAAAAATCTTTGAGAGCAAGATTCTCTGAATACTATTGTTGGTTAGTGTTCGTTACTACATCAAGAGAAAGCGGTCAGTGCAGATCAGATTGTCAGAGTTGTCAATTTGGGTTAGAATTTAACCGATTTTGTTGTATTAATCATTGAGGTGGTTGTTCATTCGTCGGTTGTGGTGTCGTGTATCGTGACAACAAATGTTTGTTCCGAGATGATTCTTTGGGTGAAGCAAGAGTGGCTGAAACTAGAATATGGGAGATATTTGTCGTCTCCATGTACTTTGCCGATTATATTAAGGAGTCTACTTCTTATCCCAATAGTGGGAATTGCTGCTGATTCATGGACTTCCCCAGATCGAGTTCGCTAAAGAAATTTTCAAGCATTCCCCTATTCCCTTATATAGACCTATGACTGTAATATTTTTGTTTATTCTGTTTGTATGAGAAAGCTTGTCTCTTTGGGTATTTCTTGGTTTTCAAAGGATGAACTTTTGCATTTTGTATACGACAATTCTTGGTTACGATGTTCCTATTCACGTACTTGTGTTTGCGAACATGATTATTTTCTTGGAATAGATTATGCAAATGTTTCTTCCCATAAATCGCGTATTGCTTACCAATTGTGTGACCTTGGCAAAATTGGGAATGAAAATGAAAATGAAGGTTATTGAAAATTTTGTATATTCACAGTTTTGCATCATAATGTCATGTTGCTTTTTCTTTAGGGTGGATTCTTTCCCCTGGTGATGAAAAACTTATGGAGGATAGGTGATGAAGTTGGAATTATGCTTGTACTCTAGTGTTTGCATTGCGCTTTTCTCTCTTTGAGATGGCGATACATAAATATAAACCTCTGGCAAACTCTTGCCCCTTTTATAATCAGTTCATTAGAGGGTTCGCTTTACGTCATTTCTCATGGAGCGACATTACTGTCTCAGAGTGGGCTACCTATTTTCTCTATTACCTAGAGTTGGGAGAATTCTTGCCCCTGGGTGAGATAGTCTTGATTGTTATATATTTATTCACACATCTATTGATTTATTATTTATCACGCATTTATTTGGAAGCGGTGATGCTTAGTCTTCGCTTTAAATTTAGGGTGGGTGCCATTTAGAGAGGCAATAGATCGACGCAATACAACCGCTAGTGTATGTTATAAAATTTTCCCCCTTTAAAGGGCTTAAAATTGTAATATTTCAGTATCCCTAATAATATAGAGACCATTCTAAATTACTTCTTAATTAATTATTTGAATATGTAATGATTCTTATGATGGCGAACCTAAACATAAAAGAGAGTTTGTTTTACTTTACTACTTGAAGCGGTATAAACACTTGAATACGTAATGATTTTTGTAACATTTGCTCTTCTGATATTGCGAACTTGTAAAATGAATAGGCAGCGAGCTATATATTCTTGTGTGTTCGTATATTCATTTTGGATAGAGGAATTCTTGCTCCCTTTGTGGAAATGATTCGCAGGGGACAAATAAATAGGTAGCAAGTTATATATTCTTGCCCTCCGAGTGAGATAGTCTTGATCACTATGTACTTATTCGTATATTTATCAGTCTTATGTATAAATAGTTCGGCTCTTTGTTGTTATGAGCAGTGTAAATCGGTGTCCGCTTTGTGGATAAAGACCACTTGCACGCATGTTACGTATTGTTGCTAACTATAAACGACTTTGTGAATCTTGGAGCTAATTTGCTAACTTAGAGTGAGTATATATGTTTTTTAACTTCGCTAACTGATTTGGCGATCGGACGCTTTAGTATGCACACTCACTTGGAAGTGGCTAGCGATCTTTTATTTTGGTTATGAGACGTTTTACTATTGCTTAGACGTTCAAACGATCTTTTGTTTATTTTTGCTTGTTTGCTTTGGAAGCGAAAATCGTTGAGCTGATTCCTTTATGCACACTTCTTGAAAGTGGCAGACACCATTTTATTTTTGCTTGCTTGCTTTGGAAGCGGTGACCGTTGAGCTGGTTCCTTTATGCACACTTTTTGAAAGTGGTGGACGCACATACGACCCTTTATTTATTTTTGCTCGCTTGCTATGAAAGCAGCAATCGTTGAGCTGATTCCTTTATGCACACTTCTTGAAGGACGCCCATATGACCCTTTGTTTATTTTTGCTTGCTTGCTTTGGAAGCGACGATCATTGAGCTGATTCCTTTATGCACACTTCTTGAAAGTGGCAGACACCCATATAACCCTTTGTTTATTTTTGCTCGCTTGCTTTGGAAGCGTCGATTCTTGAGTTGATTCATTTATGTACACTTCTTGAAGTGGACGCCCATACGACCCTTTGTTTATTTTTTCTCACTTACTTTGGAAGCGGCGATCGTTGAGCTGATTCCTTTATGCACACTTCTTAAAAGTAGCAAACGCCCATACGACCTTTTGTTTATTTTTGCTCGCTTACTTTGGAAGTGGGGATGGTTGAGCTGATTCCTTTATGCACACTTCATGAAAGTGGTAGACGCCCATATGACCCTTTTATTTATTTTTGCTTGCTTGCTTGCTTTAGAAGCGGCAATCGTTTATATGATTCCTTTATGAACACTTCTTAAAAGTGGTGGATGCCTATACGACCCTTTGTTTATTTTTGCTTGCTTGCTTTGGAAGGGACGATCGTTGAGCTAATTCCTTTATGCACACTTCTTGAAAGTGTTGGACGCTCATATGACCCCTTGTTTATTTTTGTTCGCTTGCTTTGGAAGAGCCGATCATTAAGCTGATTACTTTATGCACACTTCTTGAAAGTGGCAGACGCCCATACGACTTTTTGTTTAGGACGAGTCGAATGGTAGCTCATCATAGATAGGAGGCTTGTTTACGAAGTTGCATTTTCTTAAATTTTCCATGTGCAAGACATATAAGACTATGGGATACGAAAATGTGACATTCCAATATGCATGGAAAGGCTAGATTCATGAAACAAAATATCTTCAAAAACTAAAAAAAAACTTTAAAACTATTATATATGGGGGCAGAGTTAGGTCTAGAAAAATAAAAGAAGAAAGTAGAAAAAGTGGACCTTTTAGGGAAGCGACAAACATCGTGAGGCCCACGAATCTTCACTTCTTTACTTTCTTCACTATCTCGTAACAACCTTACCTTTCCTAACCTGCTTGTCCAGTCATGCTACAACTCTGGCCAGTTCTCATCTAGGTGAATTTTTTCCATCGCTATTGCTTCTATTAACTCTCTTATTACAATTTTTTCACTTTGTCTAAGGTCTAGGCCTTCGAGAATTGTCATGGTTTTATGTAAGATATTTATTTCGAGCCCTTTTTGCTGGGATGAGGCTTCTCTATGAGCGTGGTCATGACATTTCTGCTTCTGGACTAACTAGAGTGAAAGGGTGTGGCACTGCCTTGCCATCTTTTGATTAGTCTACATAAAACCTTCTCCTGAGGGTGTAAGAAACTTAACTTATAGACAGAAATATTTGCCATTATTTTAGCCTTTTTCATCAAAGGTCTCCTGAAGATAACGTTGAACGTGGATGGGCTATTGATGACTAGGAAATTAGTCATTTGTGTAACCTTATTTTCACCATCTTCCATGGTTACAAGGATTTGGATGGATCCCTTCACCTCTATGGGTTGCTTGCTAAACCCATACACTGCTTATCGGCTTCAATTTTGAACTTGGAATTTCTATTTGTTTTAATGCATTCCAGCCTAGCACTTCCACAACACTACCTGTATCAACTAAAATTCTTTTCACAGTAAAACCTACTATTAGAGCTGTAATGAAAATAGGATCACAGGTTTCTTTATCCAAGATATTATCCTCTTCTTTCTTAAAAAACGAGACTAGCCATGAGTCTCTATGCCTTGGTTTTTTTTCATTATTCCTTGTATGTGTGCCTTGCGTTTGGAGCTTAATGGGTTTTACTTTTTGTCTATTCCAATTATCATATATATAGTACCCTTATTATCCTGGTTATTTTTTCTATTGCTCTGCGGTCTCAGCTGCTGAGCCTTCCTATTATCTTTGACATGTCTGTAACGAAAAACTAAAAATCTTTCTAATTTCCCCTTTCTCACTGCAGATTCAATCACATTCTATAAATGTATGCAATCATCCTTAGAGTGGGGTTGAGTTTTATGAAACTCGCATCTTCATCCAGAATGCTCCTTGTAGTCGCTTTCCCTCATTGGTAATGGGGGTCTCAAGATTCTAGTGTGCTCAATCTGGTGTAATATCTGAGAAGGTAATTCTGTTAACTTGAGATAAGTTTTGTACGCTGATAACCTTTCTTGGGCGGACTCTCGTTGCTGAACATTTTGTGCGTACCACTATGACTGGCCAATGTTCTAAGTATATTATGGCCTATAGCAAAATTATTAACTCTCTCGACCCACTCCCTGATGAAGAGGGGGGATGCGTGCCTAGGGCCACGATCATCTTGCCTCTGGCCCACATGCTACGAATCGTGTACTATAGCCCTCATATTATCTACATCCTCATTTTTTGTGTACGGTTGAACCTTCTCGTATAACTTTGATAACAGCATTGGTGGTTGGTCTAATAGATTATACTTAAGATGATAATATGAAGTACCATTAATGAAAGCAGATATAACAAACTTATTGGAAGCTTTTTTGGTTTGCATGGTTGCGGCGTGAAATCACTGGACAAACTCTCGTAGAGATTCGCCTGGCTTATAGATAATATACATGAGATAGGTCGGCGACCTTTTCAATACCATGTTTGCTAAAAAATGGCTCATAAATAGATTCTCCAGCTGATCAAAATTGGAAATTAAATTCGCCGGGAGCTGGAGATACTAAGCTTGAGCTAAATCCTTAAGGGTCATTGAGAATGTCTGACATTTAACTTGATCAGAGGCACCAAATAGATCCATATATTTCAAGAAGTGGGACAGGTGATCTTGAGGGTCGTTTTTTTTGTTGTAGATTAGTTTTGAGACCTTAAAAGATACAGATACATGGTGTTCCAGGATGTCTACAGATAAGGGTTCGTTTTTATACCTGTGGGGGTTTCGAGAAAGATCATCCCACTAAAGACTCTAGATGTTTTGAAAATTCTTCTCTAACTGCAGTATCTTTACCTATAATGCTTGTTGTTCATTGTCCTTTAAGGGACTATAGTCCATATCCTCTAAATCTCTATAATCTTCCTTTGGCTCTTGATGTTGTTGCCCCCAGTTTCTTGTTAAGGGAGAGCTCGCTCCTCTTGAACAGCCTTACATGTGTTCTTTCTGGACAACTATTTCATTGGTCTCTTACTCTTCTCTTCTGCGATTCAATGTTGTTCAACCTGGTCATGCATGAACTTTTATTGTTGCTCATATTGTTGTTTTGAAAGTAATAAGGATTCTTCCATGCTCTTTATCTTTTTCTGTATTTCCAGAAATTGTTAGTTGTTGTCTTTCAATGGTGATGCCCCTCGTTTACTGTGTACCCTGCCCTGCCACAAGCCAAGGAGGGTTTGGTCCCAAAACTTTGGTCAAAAATTCTGCTGGAACTGTTGTAGCTGCTGCATGGCTATCGTCGTCGACTGATCCATCAAGATATCATCCTCTGCTATTTTTCACTGGCCGTTGTTGCTGGCTGATCCATCAAAATATCATCATCCGCTACTTTTTCACTCGGGTTGCCTTGGTTACCTCCACCCATCTCAAGGACTTTCAGGCTTGCAAACGAATCTAAAGGTCACGTGTTCGATCCACGCTCACCATACCAATTGTTGACTGTCAAAATGAACATGGACCAGAGACGGTGGTCCGAGTGATTGTTCCCAATCAAATTTTGGATACCATGTCCTTAGTGTGGATGGAGATGCCTAGAATGGAAGATCTTTCCTTTCAGTGTTTGCATGTAGTTCCCTTTTATACTACTTGTACAGGTGTCGTAGCCAAGTTGTTGTGGCATGCTGATGAGATTGGCTATGATTTGACATCTTAGGTTTGAGTTGTCATCTGCAGTGATCACGTGTGTTGTCACGTGATTGCTGGATGCAGTGTCGTTCATAGTCCTACTTCGTTCGCCATAGGTTGCGAAGGGTACTAGACAGTTCGAGGGAGATCGCACACTTTGTCGTTTGCAGCGTACGTGATTGTTGGATATCCTTTTTGCAATATCGTTCGCAATCTTGCTTGTTCATCACGGGTTGCCTGATCATGCTTGCGGGCTACATGGTCTTGACACGTGGCGGTAGGTATTTGTAGGTACTAACAACTATTATAAGGTTTTTTCTCAATGATGCTTAAAAAATTATGTCATCAAATCATTGTATGACATGGGTTCTATTTATTAGTTCTCATTTAATTTTTATTTAAAAAAAACAAAAAAGACATTAACTTTTTCAAAAAAAAATCTTAAAACTTTAATGTTTTTAAAAAAATCTCAAATCCCTAAATCTCTCATCTACAGCTATCGAACAACACGTTGTCATCGCATCAGTGAGATCTTTTCCTCTCGTCATACCAGTTGTAAGGTGCAATTTATTGTTTATCCATCTATAGTTTGACGTTCGTTGTTCGATTGAATATTTCATGTTTGACGTTCGTGGCTCGTTTGGCTTCTGGTTCATCGATTTCTAACGATGTAAGGTGATATTATTGGTTGTGGGGGTTCGACGAAGAAAAGGATGGCTGGTGGTGGCTGATCGAAGGTCAGAGGAGATGAATCTAGGGGTTAAGAGATTTAGGGTTAAAGATTGTTTTTGTAAGAAATTAATGATTTTAGGGTTTTTATAAAATTAAAGATTTTATGATTTTTTTAAAAATATATATATATATTAAAGAAAATTACATGAATAGGTCACATGTCTCATTTAAATTGGATAATAGAAATTTTTTAACGTCTGTCACGGAAAAACCTTAATTATGGAATGAAGTGCTAGACACCTATTTCACTCAAAAAATACTTTAAGCACCTATCTAAAAAATGGTATAGTTTGGTGTGATATGATGATATATGTAATTTCAAAAGTTCAAATTATATACCAACAACCAGTTGGTCTAGCGCAATGGGGCAATAAGTCCCTTAAACAAGTTTAGGGGTTTGAATATTGACGTTGTGAATAAAGAAAATTGAGTTGGGAGTGTTTTTCCCATATTGAGCCTCTGCAAATCTCAGTCCAGATTAGTCAGCTAATGAATTAGATACTAGTTGTTAAACCAAAAAAAATTCAAATTATATGTCAAGCATGCATTTGGTATATTAACAAGAGATATCATTTTAGTCTTGGTTGATATTATATAACACCATAAATTTGATAAAAAAAATAATGGATCTAAGAGACCATTTTATTTAAAACTTTAAGTCTTGAATCGCTCTGATGACCAAAATGTGACACTCGTGTATCTATCGGTTGATCATCGTCGCATTTGAGATATTACACATTAGCTGTCATATTGTAATCTAATTCAAATCCTTGTACGACATCTATAAATCTTAAGAGGTGTTTAAAGTGTCAACAATCTCTAGAGCAGGTGGTTAAAGCTCTCAGTTGACATCTTTCGCTTCCCCTAGGTTGTAAGTTGAAGACCTAGTAAGAGCAAAAGTCCCCTACCCCTCCTCCCCTAGGTAGATATTATTAAAAAAAGTGTTTAGAGTGAATATTAAATAAATTATTTACTTTTTTTAATTTAATTAGACAAGTTTGGAGGACCCAAGCTCGTATCTTATGTTATATTAAAGTATAAAATTCGCAGCTCTAATTTAATTGAATCCAAAAAAGGAATAGTACAATGATAATCATTTTTATCTTTTCATTGAGTGGTTAAAACTTGAAAATTATCATTAAAATATGAGAAAAGTAAATATAGCTAGAATTATTAATTAATCAATGAACGGAATAAATAAATAATTAGAAGTTGTAATAAAAATGGTAAGGATGAAGTGATTTAATCCAAACCTAATTACAAAAAACACTTATTATAGAATATAATGGAATAGATTCCTTAATTTTTAGGTAACTTGGATTGTGTTCTAACTTGTAAGCCATTTAAAGCCATCAAGTCTCATCCAAGCTAAGAAATCCATTAATTAATTAATACACAATCAAACACTAAAGTTTTGCCCTTTAATTTTGTGTTTTTTTTTTCTTGGAATAACAACATAGCATTAGATTTGTTAATTAGAGTATCTCCCATAATTTAAACACTCAGTTTAATGCCTTTTGCTTCCACCCACTAACAACAAATGACAAATCCTAGGACTCATAATGCCCTTTTTTAAAATAAATATATATTCCCATACATTATATATAAATGTTGGGTTATATAAAATGCATAATATATATAAACTAATATATTACATAATTCGATAATAAGTCCTAAACTTTAGATGTTGGAGTCAAAATTCGATTTTTTAAAGTAGAATTACAACTAAATACATATGTATAATTATGACAAGAATCAATTGTTACAAAATATAAATAGATGGACCAATAATTATGATATATTTGGACCTAGAGTACATTAGAATAAATTTGAAGAAACCCAATGATAAAACTTTAAATTAGAATAACACCTGAACTGACAATTTATACCCACGTAAATTTATACGTGATGAAAGTCTGAGTTGAAAACCCTATGTTTCTGGGCCTCATTGGCAAATTAGACACTTCCAAACTCATTCTTAAACCTAGTACTTTATTCGAATCCTCTAAGCCAGGTCTTTGTATTTGAACAAATAAATCGATTTTAAAATATATATTATGAAAAATGGAATTTAAATAGTGTTTTGGTTAAGAAAGTAACGTTTTATATATTACTAATTTGAGTTCGATTTGATTGTAGGTACAAAACTAAGTTAAACAAATGTTTTAGACGAGGTAATCACTGCCTAATAATTTAATAAGATCATAATTCATGTATTATTTCTCTACTCAATAAAAAATAATTTATTAAGAGGATATTTTAAAAATAATTATTAAAGGGTTATTTGGTATCATTTCATTTTTTAAACAACAAACAAAAATGTAGTTGTTTTCAAAAACGGAAAAATTAAAACAAAATTTCCAAAATTGTCGGAAACTAAAAGTGCTTATTATTATTTCCCCCAAAGAAACATGTTTTCATTTGCCAAACTATTAACAAGGAGATAATGCTCACGTGTTAAAATAATTTTACGCAAGTATCAGTTGGTCTGACGGAATTGACATTATAAGATAATGTTTATAATAAGTTTATTTTGTAATCGATTCAAATTAGTCAACTAATAAATTAGATTATCGATAGTTATAAAAACTTAAATTAAATAATTAAAATCTAACACATAATTATATTAAATATATTAATTAAATAATGGAAACCCTTTAATCAGGTAGTTGGGGTCTTCTAATCAATCATTCATCTACCATTTTTAATTGCTGTTGACATGAAAATTAGGTTAAATTAACATAAATAAAAGAAAAGGTTTCAACAACTTTGATTCATTTTTATTTAAAATAATAATAAATATATTATTTTTCTAAAACTTTCAATGTTTGATAATTATGAATATTTCAACTAAAGTTAGAGTCGGACCAATTCAAATCCAGTTTTAGAGGCAAGTTCTCCCAACAACTTTTGATTCATTAAAAGTCCTATTTCTCTTTAGGGTTAGGATTCTTTCCAATCCCCTCTCTCTATATATAATTATTGTATAAATAAAACATAATGCAAACTTTCATTAAGACGATACGCTTTATCTCATTTTAACTCATATGCTTTATTAGTTTTTGAGTTCGATCTCAGTTAATCTCTCCTCTTAATTAAAAAACTAATTTGAAAGAATATAAATAAAATTGGTTCAGGTAATTGTTGTTGGCTTATTTAGGGAAAATGCCACTTTTTTTTAACAAAATTTGTGAAACGGTCCATATAAAAAATTATTTAATAAAATATCATTTTTTACATTATTAAAGGGGAGTCATCTTCAGCTGGTGACATCTTGCATCGATGGGGTGGGAGTCGCCAGACCTTTTTTTGGCTTTTTTTGGGGAATAAATTAAAAAAATAAAATTAGAGGGACTAAAAATGAAAGTTTGCAAAAATGCACAAATTTACTGTAAATTGTGTAATTATATTACATTCTGAAACTGTTGTGTTATGAAATATTTCATTTTTGTCATGTGGTAAAATTACACGGACCTAATTGAAAGAAAATTAAAATTACAAAGACTAAAACGAAACATTTTAGAAGGTAGTAGAAGTAAACATATCGATCATTAATGAATAATTATATACATGCATAGAAAAATTGAATTTTTAAGCTTGACATGTTATAAAAATTGAAGTTAAAGAGTGTTTTAATAAAAATTAAAAAAATCAAAATAATGTTTTTTTTTTCGAGATAAAAATAATAACAAAACATCAATGTGTAGATTTCAAAAAGTTACGTGAATTAAAAAACCCCTTAATCAAACACTTGGGCTTAAAGTTCATACCTTTCAAGGTTTTACACTATACGTAGTTGAAACACCAAAATACTTTAAAATAATTTCTGTTTTACTCACGTCATAAAATCAAAGAAAAATGTTTCAATGATCAGAGGAAACAAATCGTTTAATTAAAAAGGGTAACCATATATTTTGGTTAAAGTATTTTTGTAAATTTTTATTTTTATTTTTATTTTTATTTTTATTTTTATTTTGGTCTCAAACTCAAAATAAAAAATAAAAAAAAAGCGTACAGCTGTTGGTAACTCCCATCTTACCCATGAAAGACATCTTCAGCTGAAGATGACTTCCTGTTCAAAGGCACGTGTTGGTGGGAGTCAAAGACGCCTGCCCCAAATTTTGAAAAATTCATATTTGGTCCTTCAATTTTTAAAATTTTTAATTTAGTTTCAATATTTTTAAATCTCATTAAATTTTATTTTGCTTTTTAAAATATTTTTAATTAATTACCATTTAAATTTTAATTTTTTTATTAAGCTTCAATTTTTTAAAATTTTGATTAGACCTTTAAAATTTTAAAAAAATAGTTTAATCTTCTAAAATTATCTAAAATTCTAAATAGACGCTCCAACTTGTTTTTCAAGACAGGCCTTTGTCTTTGATTCTGTAAAAAAATAATCATTTCTCTAAATAATTTTTTATATGAACCATTTTCTATTTTTTTTTCCTTAAAAAGTGACTTTCTTCCCTAAATAAACCAATTGTTGTTAGTTAAGACTTAAGAGATAAAATAAAATAAAAAAGGGTAAAGAACACAAATGGTCATCCATAAAAATACAAAATAGTCACCAAACTATCAAAAATTATATAATGGTCATTAAACTTTCACTTTTATTACAAAATGGTCACTGGATTGTTAACTGCCGTTAACTAGAGACGTGACAGTTACGAAAATTTGTATAATAACATATTTAATCCTCAATATTTATACATTTAATCAATTTAAACATCAATAATGAGGGTTAAATTAAGAATAAATTGATTAAATGTATCAATATATATGATTAAATATTATATTATTTAATTTTCTGTAACTGTCACGTCACTCAATTAATGACAGTTAATAATGGCTCAGTGACCATTTTATAACAAAAACTAAAATTAATGCCTATTATGTAACATTTAAAAATTGATGACTATTTTATATGTTTGGAGATAGTTTAGTGACCATTTATTTACTTTATCCAATAAAAATATTATTAGAGCAGAAGTAGAAATAAAAAAGAAAAGAAAAAGCTGTGTTGGTTGTCTCCGTAAACAAACGCACAGATCTGATATTAAAGCTAAAGCAGCCGAAGCCACTTAGCAGTTGCGTACAACAGATCTGAACACCACCGCGCTCTCCCTTCTCTGACATATCACTTCTATTCCATAACATCATTAATCATATAAACAAAATAGAGAGAGAGAGAGAGGCATATACAGTGACAGCCCGGTGACTTAACTGTCTTTGCATTTTGCAAATGGGCTCCGGCAATGGCAGCACTAGTACCATTGCAATATCATTTATCTTTTGAACCTCCCATTTTACCTCAAAAAGAAAGAAAGAGCGATGGGGAAGGAAGCAGCAGTCATAGCATAAGAGTTGCAGCACCCGATATTTTTTAACACCAACGACCAAGATGATGAATAGGAACCTAAGGGAATCGCTAGTGAGCGGCGGGGGACGGATTAGTGTTAATTTTAATAGTAATAATAACATTTCAGCGGCGTCGGCGGCCTCCCATCACCACCGCCGCGGTAGAAGTTTGAACGCTGGGTTATTCCCCAGGGATTCGGACGAGAATTTGGATCTTTTCTCAAAGAGCAGCCGCAGCCTCTCCGTCGCCTCCTCTGATGAATCAACCGACGGTACTTACTTTGATGTTATTATTATTATCATATTAGTTTGTCGGTTTCAAAGGGAGCGGTTAGCTTAAGCTTCTTCTCCATTTTATTTGGATTTTCTTTTGTAAACATAAATTAGAAAATGGTGGATGGTTTTTTGAATTGGAATATAACCTTAGAAAGAGAAACGATGCCGTTTAGTCAATAACTGAAATGAACAAACTCTTCTGCTTTTGCTCTGGGATTTCAAGTGTCCAATTAAAGTTTGGGTTTTGATTTTGTAGCATCGATAAAACTGGGAAGAGTATCCCTTGGATCAGCAACAGTGAAGGCTGGAATCGATGATCTACTTTCTTCTACAGAGGGAGGAAAGCATGACTATGACTGGTAAATCACTGCTATTATTACTGTAATAGACATTAGATCCTATCTCTCTCGCAATTCCAAATTTAAACTAACCATTTGCATCCTTTTCGACTTTTCTCTTTCGGGTCTGTTTTGTTTCCATCACCCAATATTCTAACTGGATTCGGGTGTAAGTGCGTCTGTTATGTATGTATTCAATCTTCAAAGGGTTGTATCCCATACCAATATCCGGATCTGTTTCGGACGTTTTCGGATATGCATTGGACACCGGTGTCGGCTGCTCTGCAAATGAACTAACCTTCTCTTCTTGTGAATCTTTACCTTTCACGTTGAGTTTTATGCATTTCAGGTTGTCTTTGGTTAGTTCCAAGTTTAATTGATAATAATGTTTAGACTACAATGTTGAGTGTTACTTAGTAAAGTAAACAAAAATCTGGGTGGATCTTTAGGCCCTAAGCTTTGAGAGGTAAAGTTTGATTGCTTTACTGATCAAATAGCCGTTTTTGACAACATTTTTTTGGTAATGTATTGCTTTGCTCACTTAATTTGAGGCTCGAATTTAGACTCAGTTTGCAAATCCTTGGCGCTCTCTGTTTATAATATTAACTACTTTGTGTCATTAGGCTTTTAACTCCTCCTGGAACTCCACTTTTTCCTGATGGATCAAAATCTCAGTCAACTTCACTTGCTCCAAGAAGCAATCCAAAAGCTAGATCAGTGTCAACCACCAAGGCTTCCAGGGTATGCATTTCCTTCTAATTTTTAGACTTCTTTTGCCCCGACTTTTATGTTACTGCTTTTTCTGTCTAAATTAGTGATTGATTTCTCCATGTATATTGTCGCTCTCCTTTTTTGTTGGCATTTGATTGTTGTCGAGTTAGCCTCTGGGTCTGCCAATTCATCGTCCCCTTGAAGTTTGCAGCCATGAATGACTATTTTTTCTGTTATCTCTCTGTTTCAGCTTTCGGTTTCTCATTCTGAAAGCAATCATTCCTCGAGACCCGCCAGAAGCAGTTCAGTAACTCGTCCATCTCTCTCTTCTTCATACAATAACTATTCCTCAAACAGGGGTAGTTCAATTCTCAATACAAGCTCGGCGTCTGTATCATCTTATACTAGACCATCCTCTCCTATTACTCGCTCGTCATCTACAGCAAGACCTTCAACCCCATCTGCACGCTCAACAACATCACGGCCCTCAACTCCTTTGAAAGTTCGGCCATCTACCACCAGCTCTTACATTGACAAGGGTAGACCCTCACAAAGTTCACGGCCGTCAACTCCAACTTCTAGGCCACAAATCCCTGCAAACTTGAACTCAACATCTGTTCGCTCAAATTCTCGCCCATCAACTCCCACTCGTCGGAATCCAGCAGCTTCTCTATCTTCACCTGGTAGTCCTTCACTTTCTACTGGGCGAATTATTTCAAATGGTCGCACCTCAGCTCCATCATCTCGACCAAGCTCCCCAGGCCCACGAGTCCGGCCCCCACAACATCCAGTTGTACCCCCAGATTTTCCTCTTGACATACCCCCTAACCTTAGAACAACTTTGCCCGATAGGCCTATCTCTGCTGGTAGGTCTAGGCCTGGTGCTTCTGCCAACGTGAAGGCAAACCAAGATACTAGTTGCACTATAAATATGCCAAGAAGACATTCGTCACCAATTGCCCCTAGGGGAAGGCTCTCTGATCCTCCAGGAAGGACTAGGATCCATTCCAGTGGGCATTCATCTGACATACATGAGTCACGGAGGATGTCACATGTCTCAGAATTAGCTATGAGGAAACCGGTAAAGTCTTCAACAACCACCGCAGATGGCACAGGATTTGGAAGGACCATCTCAAAAAAATCACTGGATATGGCTATTAGGCACATGGTATGCTTACCCTCTACTTTTTATTCATCAATTGTTAACTCCCAAGTGAAACTCTGCTTGTTGCAAATGTTAGCCATGTGATGTGTTTTAAACAAACCTTTTCTTTTTCTTGATCATGTGCTAAGTAATTCAATTGCTGCTAAGGGGTGGGAATAGTGTCATTCTAGTAGACAAATTATAAATTACAATCTCAACCTTAACTCTGATGTTTTTAGTCTACATTATCGTCATAAATAGAACATCACCATGATCCAATAGTTCTAGCAGAAATTTCCAGGTTCTCAGGTATTAACTTGGATTTCTAAATAAGAGCTTAGAGTTGCAATGGCATGTTTAGTGGTTGGAATTTGTTGCGACCTTTCTTTCTGTAGATGCTCTGCTGTATCAAGAGACTGCATCGTGTGAAGTTATAACAAAAGAAGTGTTTGTACTTCCCAGGGATATATAAAGTATATCATGCAGGATAATCCTAACACTATTTGTGATCACTGATGTAGGACCTAAGAAATGGTTCAGCGAACATTCGTTCCCTTTCAGGCACAACTCTTTTCCCTCAGAGTATCCGATCTGTCCCTGCCAAAACCCAATCGGTCCGTTCTTTAAGCACTTCGAACTCTTTCAATAGCAATGGAAGCGCCAATAGCTTGAAAAATGGAGACTACTCTGAGAATGGAAATAGCATTCTGAGACATGCAGAGAACGGAAACGACTCCCATGATGGAAGATACTCGACGAAATTAAGTGAGGTGGACATCTATGAGAGTACCCGTTATGATGCAATACTACTAAAAGAGGACTTGAAGAATACGAATTGGTTGCATAGTATTGACGATAAATCCGATCAAGGATCCATCTTCGATAATGGATTGGAGTCTCTGCCTGAACCATTCGGGCTATTATAACATCTAATAAGTGGGTTTATTTTCCGCCTACGAATTCATATTTATTTTTTCCTCTACACTTTGTTCTCTTATAATTATTTGGTTACTTTGCAAGAATGTAATCCGACGGGTTTTGCCACCGAAGAGTAGGAGTGAAGAAAGCAGAACGTTTTTCTGCAAAAAAGATAATATGATCTTGTATTGTTCATCTGTTTGCCTGTAAAGAGTGAATTCTGATTCTTAGCATTTTGTTGGTGCTCAATTCCATGTTTTTTTCTTGGCATCCTGGCAATTGAAGCCTTGCTGAAATAGACACCGGTTAACTCGAATGTGGGCATCAAATATTATTATGTTTAAAAGTTTTTTCATGTATTTGAAGGTGTTTGGAGAGTTATATATATCCCCGTTCAAGTGTTAGGTCTCGGAAGCCAACCGAGTTTCAGGATCCATTGTGTGTTGCCTACTGCCTACTCCTAGGACCAAATCAGATAATTGAAAATGTAGCTAAGAACATGCCAGCCAGCCAAACAAAGGTTTGCAAGAAGCTAACATGGAGCAGGTGGGAATGCAACCACTACTACTATTACTAATAATACCACTAAATTTAATATTTTTCTTTAAAAAATTGTCAAAAGGGCATTTGCATATTCATTTATTGTTCTAATAATGTACGTATTTATATTAAATATATTGGCGGTAAAAAAATTCCATTATGGTCTTAGTTTTAAGGTTTAAGGGGTTAAAATTTAGAGTTTAGATGTTATGGCTTAGTTTTAGGTTAATATGACTAGAGATTTAGGTTTTAACCTATAAATTTTAAATTTTAAATTTAAATCTTAATTTTTATCCACGACCCTTAAATTTTAAACCCTAAACCTAAACTTTAAACCCTAAAACTAAGTCAATTATAAAACCTTTTTTGTCTCTAGCATCGGTGTAAGAAATAACAACCCACGTATTAAACTAAGGATGGTGGAAGTGGTTATAAAAATCAACACCAAAACAACTTTTTGCCTTTCCTTTGGAAACCAAAATTGTTGTTGTCAATGTTGGTGTTAGACCTAAACTTAGGGTCCATATTAAGTGTAATGTTAGTATCAGACCTAAAACGTTAAATTCAGTAATTCAATGCTCCCTAACGTTATCTGTTTCTCTCTTTATACTAGCTGAAAAACCTTTAAATTTTACGAGTGTTTATATATTAAATTGGATAGTATCGGTCTGAACCAAATCAAATAATTAAAATATTTATTTTATTTTAGTATTACGTTTAAAATAATGTGCGAAAGCGTTGTACGTAGATGCTCTTTGATTGCATGGTTTAGAGTCAGTTCTCTATTGTTGTTGAGTATTGGCCATGCTGCTCATTTTTGTTCTCTCATATTTTCTTAGGTCGTAGGTTGAAGACCCACTAAAAACATTTTTCTTCCTTCTTTTAGAGTTTTCCTTCCCCTCCCTTCTAGATAGGATTGGAATTAAAATTAGAATTTGTCAAAATAAGTTCTCCATTGTTGCTAACTTTTAAAAAATATTAAAAAAAATTATAGTCTTTAATTAAACTGTTTAATATTGTTGTCAAAAAAGAATTGCAAAAAATTAAAATATTTGTTTTAGACATAGTATTATAAATTAAAAAAATAAATTAAATGATCCATTAATAATTTTATATTCAAAAAGCTAAAAGTTAAAAAGCTAAGACTCAATTTGGTTTTAGAATATAAAGGTTGTTCTCGTTTTCATTTTCTTATAAAATAGAAAACATTAAAGAAAATATGTTCGGTTAAAAAGTTTAACATAAATTTAGAAAGTAAAAATATATGAAAATTAGAAAATGTTAACAGGTTGTTTTCATTAAAAACATGCTGTAAAATTGAGAACAATGGAAATAAAAGTTTTCTTAACTTTGACTGTAGCTATCTGGAAATAAAAGTTAGCGTTGATTCAAGTATTGGGCTTATGTCTTGAGTTCAGTAATTGGGCCTAATTGACGATAAAAGAACCCTTTTAGACTTTGATTTTGATTATTGGACTTAAAAGGTGACTAAATTGTGATAAGAAAAAAGATGAGAATTTTATGTTGCAAATAAACCCATTACTCACTCCAGTCTTTTACGTGGAATGGGTGGGGTGGATAAGCCCACTCTATTCACTTCTTTTCCCCCTCTATCCGGTCGATTCTAGGGTATAGTAGGGTACGGTGCGACACTGATTAAAATATTATAAAAACAGAACTTAAAATATTATCTACTAACTTAAAATATTATATTTTTTATAACATTTTATGTTGGTGGTCTTATGACAAGTTTCGATACATAGAAACAAAGTTTCGATACGTACATCAACCTAAAATGTTATCAGAAGTTGCAAGTATCGATACTTAACCCAACCTAAAATGTTATAAAAAGTATTACATTTTAGTTTATAGATAACATTTTAAATTTCGTGTTTTTAGTATTTCGGTTGGTGCCGCACCGTAGCCATACCATACTCTGTTGTATGTTAGACCCCGCCCTTCTATCACACTTCTTCCTCTTCTATCTTTCCTAATATTGTTAAAAGCTCAAGCATCATTACTGAAATCGTTATTCCATAATTAAAGAATTGAAGATTCGTTCAAGAAAAAGGTAAAGAACACTAAAATTGGATGTTGATTGAAATTTTTTTAACATGAATTTTAAAATATGAAAATTAGAATATGTTAAAAAGTTGTTTTCTTTAAAAATATTTTGTAAAATTGAGAACATTGGGAATAAAAGTTTTTCTAACTTTGACCTAGGTTCAAATCAATATAAACACAGAAATATTATTTTTTCATCATTTTTGATGTATTATATGTATATTTTTTATCTTGGTTCAAATTCTTATAAATGTAGGATTACTTTTTCTTTTATCATATTTATATTAGGGTAAAACTTTGATACACAGGCCGTGTAAAATTAATTTTACACAGACCTGTGTATTTACACTATAAAAACTCAAATCCTAAATTCTTAGCCCTAACCCTAAACCTTAAACCCTATACACTAAATTCTAAACACTAACCTTAAATTCTAAACCCTACAACCTAAACCCCTAAACCTTAAACCTTAAACTAAAACCCTAACCCCTAAAACTAAAAGACACGTGTAAACTAAAATTTACACGGCTTGTGTATCAAAGTTTTTCCTTTATATTGTAATAAAATACGTAACAAAGTTTTATTTCTATTTACTGAAACATTTTTTTTAAATTCTAGAAAATAGAAAATAAAAATTATTTTTAAAAATGAAAACAAAAAATATTTTTGAAAATCAAACAAAGATCATTTTTTATCTTATTTAAAAGCTGGTTTGAAAGCACTTTTAATTCCAAAAGTTATTTTTTAAGTTTGTTATTTATTGATTTTAGTACTAAAAGTACTTTAAACTCCAAAATTGAAAAGTGGTGGATCTTCAGATAAACTGTGCTTTTAGTATAATGTAGATTGTAGACGTGTGACTTAGAGTTTGTATCTAAATAGACCTCTGTAATATAGTAGGAGACTTATTTAATTAGTAGATAAAATAACTAATTCCTAAATCTTAGAGATAAAGATAGAGTTTAACTTTACTAAGGATGTTGTATTTAGTTCTTTAAAAATAACTTTGTTTCTGTAATTCAAATCTGAATTTAATGAAGAGTAATTATTTTTCTCTTTATAACTCTCTCTATCTTACACGATATCAGTTTAGGTTACGTTCCTTAACCTAGTTCGATGACAAACTCTTCTTCATCAAAGATTAATTTAGGAGTCGACAATGATTCCTATTCTGATGTACTAGCAGATTCTACTTCTTCAACAGTTACATGTCACAAGCTGTTGGGCCCTAACTATCTTCAATGGTCCAATTTGTAAAGCTTTATGTCACTGAAAGAAGAAAACTTGATTATACCATAGGAGGAGTCAAGAGGCCTGTTTCAATAGATTCAGACTATGATAAATGGCTGCCAGAAAACAGTATGGTGATATCCTGGTTGATTAATACTATGTCCAATGCTATTGGAGGAAGTTTTCCACTCTATGAGACTGCAGAGGATATATGGAAAGTAGTTCAAGAAATATATTCGAGTTCAGACAATATTTATAAGCTCTTTAAAATTGAAAGTCAAGCCTCAAATCTAAAATAGGAAGACGTGAATGTTACCATCTATTACAACACAATGACAAGACTTTGACATCAAATTGACTTATATGAGTCTAATGAATGGACTAATGCCGTTGATGCAACTCTCTACAAAAATTACTGATCAGAAAAGAATTTTTCAATTATTGAATGGTTTACACAAAAGTTTGGATGCAGTCAAGGAAAGATCCTAAGTACTAAATCTTTTCTCTCTATTCGAGAAGTCTTTTTTGAAGTAAGAAGAGAAGAGAGCATGCGGCTGTTTCTGCTACCAGATTTTTTTACTAGTGACAGTTCAACACTTATTACACTTGCCACATATGCCAGCAAGCCATGGTATAACCATAGTCGAAAAGTTGGGCATCTTAGGGGAATTTCTGAAAATCGCATGGGAAACCGGCTGATGGGAAGCCTCAGAGATTGAGGCAACAGTAAAAAGAACCTTCAGCTAATGCAGTGATAGCAGAATCTTCAGTCAATGTTAGTAAGCAACAGATTGCAAATTTACGGAAATTTTTTTCCTAGATAACACCCACAAATGATTATCCTGTTAATCAGAATGTTAGTATCTTTTGCCTTCTTGGATAGTAGATTCTGATACTATTGACCATATGACAGAAGATGAGACTTTTTTTCTTCATCCTACTAAGCAGCAGTGCCAGAATGTGAAAATAACTGGAAGTTCAGTAATTAGAGTGGAAGGGATAGAAACAGTTTGTGTTAACAAGGATATTACTCTTTTTTCTGTTTTATATGTTCTTAATTTACAATGTAATCTGTTATTAGTGAGTAAATTATGCACTGATCTCAATTATTCCATTAAGTTTGATGCTATTGGTTCTGTGCTTCAGGAAGTGAATTTGGGGATATGGATTGTCAGTGTTGAGTTGTGTAGTGGCCTAGTTATCATTGAAGGTCATCGTCCTCTTAAGAGACAAGTCCAACCAAATTGCACCTTAAATTCTATTTTATCCTCAAATATTTCCAATTTAGGTTTTAATGAGTTTTGTTTTTACATTTATTTATTAATAAAGATAAAATTCTTTTTCTTGTGATGTCTGTCAATTTGTCAAACACAAAAGAACAAAAGACCTATTCTCAGAGACAAGAATGTTGGTTGTAAACATGCCGAGACACCTATGAAATAGAACCTGAAGTTTAGGACCGGTAATCAAGGAGTTCCCACCAACAAAGAACAATATCAAAAACTAGTTGGTAAACTTATTTACTTGTCACTCACTAGGCATGATATTACTTTTTCAGACAGTATTGTTAGTCAATTTATGAATGATCTTATAGAAGAACATCTTGAGACAGTGGTAAAGATTCTTAAAAATGACACCAGGACATGTGATGTTTTCTTACTAAAAATATAATGATCCAAATTTTTGAGTCAACGTTTGGGCGTTAACCCGAGTTATGGACCATTGTGTTGGTTGGAGTATTTGGATCCTTTGGGCCAAGTTTGGGCCTTGTTGGACGAGAGTCGAGCTACTTGGACTTGGGTTGTGGCTAACTTGAAAGAATGGTGGAAGTTGGGGGCTTTAAGTGGTGAATATACCAATTTTCAAAAGAAAGGCTGATTTCTTTTAGCCTTGTTGGATTTCACGTGGGTTTAAGTTGGGGGACAAGAAAACATTTTGGTGATATCACCCTTTCCCTCTTTTTCTCCACCATCTCCTTTCATTTTTCTTCTCCCAACTTTATGGCTACCAAAGCTTAAAGGTTCAAGCTTTTATCCTCATTTCTTCCTTTCAAAAACTAAGATTCGAATATGCTGATCTTCTCTTCATGAGCTTCGGGAAAAGTATAATATTGAGGTAAGAATGTAAGGGTTTCAAAAATGGGTTTTTGGAAGATTTAAGCTTGGAAAGATTTTTGGAGCTAATCCTTTGTTCTAAAGGTTGTATTTTCGTAGTAATCTCCTTTTTCGTGCTAGACTAAGTTGTGGGTCAGATTTCTTGTTGTGTGGCATGTGGAAGGGGTTGAAGAGCTTCTTTAAGCTTAAGACAAAGAGGGAAGTCTAGGGAGCTACTGTAAGAGCTATTTTTAGGTTTATTGCTTAAGGTCAGTACATTTCTGACTCCTTGATTCATGAATATCCTAAAGTAATTGCCTTGCTTGATATTGTGGTTAAGATTGCTAGTTTTGGTGTTAAAGTAACTTAGAGCCTTTAATGGCGAATTTCAGATTAGTTGTTAATATTGTGTAAAAATGGTAGCAAATCACTCTAATTAACACCCATAAGATGTAAGATTAAGTTAAGGGGTTAAAGGTTACGTTTTGGGGGCTTGGGAAGTGATTTCTAGAGCCTTGGAAGTAGACTTGGCAAACTTGACCCGAGACTCGAAAACCGAACCAATTTACCCGAACTGAGACCCGAAATTGATGACCCAAAATTTGATCTGAAACCGAAACAAACCAAACTGAACTAAAATCGATCTGAATTTTAATCGAACTCGAACCGATTTTCAACCGAACCGAATAGACCCGAACCGAAGACAACCCAAAATATAGAAAATATATTAATAGAAATAAATAAATATAGGATATGAACAACCGCACAACTCAACAAAAAGTTAAATATATTGGCTTTATAAATATATATATATATGGTGTAAAAAGCTGACCGGCCTAAAAACTCGATAAAAACCAATCGATCTCCCATTGACCCGAACCAAAATCAACCAAACCAAAAATAACTTATCTGAAAATAACCGAACAAAAATCAATCGACCCGAAATGACCCAAATCACAATAGACCCGAACTAAAATCGAACTAAACCAAATCGAACCAAAATTGAATTTGAACCGAATAATATCAGACCCGAAATAACCCGAACCAAAAAGACTCGAACCGAAACCGAACCGAATGACCCGTTTGCCACCTCTACTTGAAAGCCATTTTTGGGCTTCGGTATCGGTACGCGGGGAGGCCATACCAACACCCTGTGTTATTATTAATGATCACAAGCAAAATTAAATAAAAGTATCAATACGCTTTGGGTGGGTATCGATACCCACTGTTTCATTGAAATTTTAGTAGCTCAAGCTGGTATCGGTAAGCTTGAAGCCGTATTGATACCTAAGGCGTATCGGTATGCGGGTTTTGTGTACCAATATAGGGTGTTGGTTTAGCCCTTATTTCGCATAAGTCGATTATCGGTATGCGGGTTTTGTGTACTGGTACGGAGTTAGTAGTCAATCTTATCATGTAAAGCCGAGTATTGGTATGCATAGTCTGGGTATCGATATCCAGAAGGGTGTATCGATACCCTCAAGTGGGTATCGGTACTACCTGGCAGATATCGATAAATATAAAGTTAACTTCGAGTGGTTGATAATTTGATGACTATGGTCCAATGGGCTTCTTAGGTACTAAAATGAATTGTAGAACCGAGAAATTGAGGTTTAACCCTCATAGATGAGAATAACGTGTAATAGCTTGGTAAATGATGACTCAATATAACCGTGATGGTTAATGCCATGCTTTAGGGCATTTGTTGATGGCTTGGCTGGGTGCCACTTACCTCTTGGTGAGGTGTACGAATTCTCGGGGAGGATTTGTTATCTTATGTTGTGGTAAATGAATCCGAATGTCCTAGAGTCAGTACTACGATGCTTATATAAGAGGATGCGTACTTCAAGATGTGTGAACAAGTATATCTAACGTACGGGCTGAGTGATCTGGGTGCGGTTAGAAACCTATCCGTGGCTATAACTCGATAAGCTGAGTGGGCTCGAGTAACCTGATTGGCCGAGTGACCTCACATAAAGACTACTTGTGGAAAATGTGGTCCAAGTATGTCTACGATGTATCCGTGGCTATGATAATCCAAATATGGTCTATTTGACTCGACGACTGTATGAGCACGAGTAACCCGACAACTGTGTGAGCACGGTAAAGTATGGTTTCTTTGGCCATTATGTTGATGATGTATGGATGTATTTAAGTATGTTATGTGGTTAGATTGATAGAGTATGCACCCTATAGATGAGTGATCAAGGTATGACATGTATTAACTTGATGGGTTGTGTGAGCTCGAGTATCTCAACAAGCTATGTGACCTCGAGTATGGTAAAACTTGTGGATCATGTAAGATTTCTTACAGACTTGCTGACGCCTTGCGATAGGTGATCTAAGTACTCTAGCTTATGTAGGCTAGATGATTTCTCATAGTTAGAGAAACCTTATCTATGCTCTTTAGACTGTTTTATCTTGCATGCTTATTTTATGATAATCACGAATTATGGTAGAGTAGAAATACACCACTAAGCTTCGTTAGCTCAGCGTGCGGATGTGTTGTTTTTTCGTACATAGGTTGATAGGTCACCCTTTGGAGGAGTTCATCAAGAAGGAATTCCTAGCACCGCGTCCGCTTCAAAGTACAGTAGTTGTTATTTTAGTTTGGGCTAATGTATTCATAAGACCTTACCACTGTTGAGTCTGTAACCCTATATGAAATATTATTTTGGTATACAATGTTTTAAACTTAGAGCTCCTATTTTGTGAACTTGTTTAAACGCTTATTTGATTACATGAATTTATGGATGGTTACTGCTTTTAAATGATGTATAAACTTATTATTTAAAATGAAAATTTTGATGGGTCAATTTTGGGGTAACCCAAATGTAGTACCTTAGATTCAGTTCGGGATCGAGGTGTTACAACAATGGTATTAGAGCGTAGGTTTAGTCAGTTCTAGGAAACTCTGGGTGGAATAGAGGTTGTGGTAAGGTGTCTAACGGTCCTAAAAACACTTTTTTGTAAATAGAGAAGTATTATATTAGCATACTGGGATTCAAATTCATACAAGATATAACAATATAAACATCCTTAACAATTATGATAATTAGTGGATCTCATTTCCTAAAAATGCTTTAATTTATATAAATTTTTTTGAATAGTCTAAAGGTAATTACAATGTAGTATCTGTTCATACATATTCTTAACCATTTGACAATGCACATACACCTTGTAGACAAAGTAATTTAAACACGTATCTCTTAGGATGAACATATTCCGCTTTTTCATTGGGACACTTGTTGGGTTCGTCAATTTATATAACTAATATATACTCTAAAATTATTTTTTCATAAAAAGTTTAATGACTATATTTTCTTATACTAACCCTGAATATTAATTAATGACATTATTATCGTCATAAAATCAACATTCCAATTTCTATGTCAAACAAGTAGTGGATACCTTTTTATGATAAAAAAAGTGGATAGCTTTTTAATTATAGATATAGATGTGACAGGTGATAAATTATATGCAATAGTAATAAATGTATTTGGTAATTGTATTTTTTATGTATTAGAAAAAAATATTATTTGATAGGAGGAAAAAAACAGGTGTCAAAATTCTAAGGGAAGCAACTGGGGATAGTTTTGAAATTTATTGTTTAGTTAAAAGTAGGCCGTATAGTGTACATTTTTTGATATCGAATCTATTTCAAAAAATAATATATTCGAATATCTAATTATTTGAATATAAAATTTAGTTTAATTATTTTTTTTCGAATTTGACAGTCGTATCTATAAAAATTTCAGATTTTCAAATATAACAAATAACAAATTGTCAAATATAAAAAGATTATCATCTATGAAAATTTTGATTTTTCAAATTTTCGGATATAAAAAGCATCAAATTACTAAAAATAACAAAATTCATATCCATGAAATCTTGAATTCTCGGCTATTTCGGATTTTTGGATAATCCGAAACTTGAAATATTGCGATCCGTATCCAATCCAAAAAATAAAAAATTCGATCGGATATCAGACTCAAAAATAAAAATAAGATTGGATATTCAAATTTTTTGATCGGATCAACGGATAATTGGATCGGTCAGATCAGATATTTTTGCACACCCCTAGTAGGTTGGATTTTACTGTTCAATTTAAGGTTTTAAATTATAAAATTAATAATATAATGTATGAGTGTGGAAAATTCTAGATTAAATGCCATGTATTGATATGTACCCCTAATCATATGTATTGATATGCACAATTAATTATTTTAATAACTTTTGAAATTATGGGGACCTAAAGCATGATTATTATTATTTTTTAAAAAAAATATGTTGAAATACTTTTTGTACCATTTTTTCAGAATTTTTTATTTTTTAATTAAAATAATAATAAAGTTTTATTAAACCGTTAAGACCATAAACTAAAAAAAAAGCACAAAATATGTTTCAACATACTTTATTCTCAAAAAGGAATAATCATGTTTTAGGTCCTCACAATTTTAAAAATTATTAAAATAGTTAATGGTACATATGAGTACATATAATTAGTGGTACATATCGGTACATGATGTTTACTCTAGACTCATTCGTATCAATATATAGTTATATAAATTATTAAACTTATATAAGAAAATTGTGAAGAGCTTTCTTTTTTGAATTGAAATTCGCTAGTTTTATTGAATGAGGTTATATCCTAAATTACAATGCAAGTTTACACATGAGTAAACAAAAACACATAATCTAAACATATTCCTACAACCATTCAAACAAGAAACTAGCGTTTCGAGATCATAACAGGACCATACAAGGAAAAAGGTAAAAAAATCCAACCCAAAGACTCGAAACAAAGATAGATACTAACATCGCCAAAGAACTACGATTAAAGGTAAAACCATCAACAAACAAAATAAAAAAGCATATTACAATGAGGCACGTTGACAACACGGTTATTACCACAACTCAATCGCAAACAAGAAAGGTGATTGTGAGCACGTATCCAAATCCAGTGCGAGGGTTCAGAACAGGGAGATCAACAAGATAACCAAAAGAGTGTCATCTTGATCAGTCGTGATGACTTCAAATCCAACCCTAATAGAAAATCAAATGAAAGAACGGCCAAACGATCGATAAATAAAAAAAACGTGCTCAAAGGCAGAGAAAACGTACCAAAAAGTAGAGTAAAACGTGTCATAAGGACAATTATTTATTCAAAACTAAAAAATAAGACAAACGATAAAAAATAAAAAAATAAAGAAAACGATGGATCCCGATAGTCGACAATTACCATTAAAGTTGGCGCCGCCGCCGGTAAGCAAAGAACAAACCTAAAGAAAAAAATACTATGTGGCTAGAGTTTTTAAGTTTTCAAAAATACTATGCAGCTAGGGTTTTTCCCTTTATTGTGAAGAGCTTTCTACTTATAACTATAGATGTAATAGGTAATAAATTGTAATAAATACACCTGATTGTTGTATTTTTTATGTATCAGATAAAGATAGTATTCTATATATTAATTGATAGGACCACCAAAAGTCTTTATTTAGCTTTCTAGAGCATAAAATTTACAATGATAAAAATTAATATATATATATATATATATATAAGATTTAGTTATACAATATAATTTTTTTATTTTTTCACTGATTTCATACTGTTAAATAAGTATAAATTGATGATTAAGTTTAAAGGTTAGAAATAGGTTGATAAGCAACTAGTGGATAGCTTTTCAAATGCATGATTGAAAAAAAATTCAAAATTGTATGTATAATTACATAAAATATTTGTTCATATATATTTTTAATCTTTTGACAATGGACATATACATTGTAGACAGAGCGATTTGAACATGTGTCTCCTAAGATGAACATCATCTGCTTCTCCACTGAGACACTTGTTGAGTTCCAATCAGTATTACGTATTATACTGTACATTTGGCCGAAGTGTATAGTATCCCTTTATATTTAATTGAAATTGTTTGTCGTAAGAAATGGTGTATGCCCAAATAATCCATAGCTGTATAGTATCCCTTTATATTTTACTGGGTTTATAGCTTTACTTTAGGGTACAATACAAGGATGGGCTACCCTTCTGGCCCGGTAATTTGGCCCACCCATGTTGGGCCTTAGACAAGGTTATGCTATCTTTTTTTAATTATTATAATAATAAAATAAAAAAAATATTCCATGCACTGGCGGTGAATTTTTTTTTAAAAACGCCCTAATTTTAGAGTTTAAGAACTTAGTTTATGATATAGGGTTTAGAGGTTCAGATTTATGAGTTTATAATTTAGAGATTATGAAAGAATTTAAGGTTTAGGATTAGAATCTAGGGTTTAGAGGTTAGGGTAATATGTTAGGATTTAGGTTTTAACCTATAAACCCTAAATTCAAATCACATTCCCTAAATTCTAAACACATAAACCTAAACCTCTAAATTATGAACCCTAAATTAGATATTTAACTCTTAAAATTAAGGCACTTTTGAAAATAAAAAATTTAAACCGCCCGTATAATTACCCTAATAAAATAATGTGATTTTGAATTTAATTATTAAAATATATTTAATTATTTTAAAATAGTAATAGGGGCAGCTTAGAACTCAATATTAGAGGTGTCGATAGGTTGAATTGAGTCGAGATCCTTTTTTTAATCCAAAATAAAATTGGGCCACCCAAATCTCCCAATTTTTTTATTTTAATAAATATAAACATAGAAAATATAATTTTATATTAATATTTATATATGTATTATATAGAATCAAATAGAATATATATTTTAAATCATTTAAATCATAATTAGAATGGATTAGGCCAATCTGTGGGCAAAAAGACGACCTCAGCTACTATAATTTAAACTATAATATAGTAATTATAGAAAGCTATTTGACCATAGAAAGTGATACACGTAAATTTAATTTAATTAACGGTTTTTCAAAGATGTATATTTTAATCTTTATCAAAAAAATATATGTATATTTTAATGAGACTTTTTTTCTAATTTGAACATATTTTTTATTTAATTAATTATTTAAATTCAACATTTTTAATAAGTTTTGTAATACACAGTCTTGAGGACTATACATAAAAACTAACCAATTTCTATTATTAATGTTTATTTTCCATTTCAAAGGAATATAGTAGAATGTGTAATATATAATTAAGGGTAAACTAAATTAATAGTCACTAAAATTTTAGGGTGGCTTTTAATTTGGTCATCGAAATCAAAAAACTTTCGTTACAATCATTAAACTTTTAATCCGCTTTTATTACGGTCACTGCCATTAAAAATTGTTGGCGTGGCATGTTAAAGTCTTATTCCTAAAAAAGAATCATAATTTTCCAAATTTACAACCACTGCCAATGTCAAAATTTCGATGAACGGAACAATCATCGTTCAATCCCAATGGTGTGAAGGATTTGTTTGGCTAGAATATTAATATAGTTTGATTTCATGTTGATCTGACGTTTAACAATGACAAATCGAAAAGTTTTAATTTTTAATATCAATTGAGATTTTCACTTCTGATTCATCACTATTAACCGTCAGATCAACTTGAAGCTAAACTATGTTATTCTTCTCACAAAATAGATCTTTTCTACCATTGGGATTGAACGATGACTGCTCCTTTCATCAAATTTTTGGCCTTGATAATGGTTTAAAATTTGGAAAATTAGGGGGGTTGGGAGAAGAATTTAATGGGCCACATCGACAATTTTTAACGACAATGACCGTAGTGAAAGCAAATTAAAAGTTTAATGATTGTAATGAAAGTTTTTTTTTTAGTGACTACAGTGAAAATATCCTAAAATTTCAATGACTACCAATATAATTTACCATATAATTAGTTGTAGATATAATTAATACTCTGAAAAAGGTTTTACTGTAACATTTATTTGTAGAATTAATTATTTAGGGTTTAGAGTTTATGGATTTATAGTTTAGTGTTTTGGGTTTATGATTAAAATTTAAGGTAATTAAATGTCAATAAAACCAACAAATTTAATGGAATGAAAGTTTTTATTGAGTATTAATTATATCTACAAATAATTATGTATTATAAATTTTATTAGATTCCATTGGAAATCGAAATAAACATTCATTACCTAGACATACTAGATTTTAAGCATAGCCCTCATTATTAGTTATAGCAAAATTCTTTTTAAGATACAGTTAAATTTAGCAACTTTAACATGTGAGACGTGACAAACCCAACAAATGATCTCCGTAAAAACGAAGATGATATTCATTTCAAAAAAATTTAATTCGAGAATTTTGTTCACGCAAGGCGTGACATTTTTACAATATAGCAGAGGGCATTTTTAAATCAAAAACCCTTTGTAATATTTTATTGGAAGACCCCCTGCCAGTATTATTTGGAAAAAATGACCCCTAAATCGCCCACGTAGGAATACCTCGCGTTCTGCAAAACGCGTTTAAAGACCTCGCTTTCTACAGAACGCGAGGTTCATCCAACGTGGAAGGACTTTCCAGATAGCCCAATTTAATATTTGTAAAATGGACCTCGCTTTCTGCAGAACGCGAGGTCCCCAAAAATTGAAGCGACGGAAAGCGAGTTCCTCTGAAGTGGTAGTAGTTTTTATTGAAAAGACGTAACTGCATTTAAAAAAATTAATGATATTAAAATATCTTAAATGATATTAAAGATTATAATTATTTTTAAATATTGTAATTAAAATTTAAGGGTAAATAATATTAAAGATTCGAATTATTTTTAAAGATTCGTACTATTATTATAAAAAATAAATATCCTAACTTAGATGTACACGTGCTTTATGATGCCTTCATTCTACTGGTCAAAGCAAATTAACGTGTAACAGTTGGGACTTGTATGGCTGCAATTACATCTTAATACGACTACACAGTTGACTACTATAAAACATGGTATGCAAGGTGGCATGCCTTACAAAAATTGTATGGCTAATGGGAGGAATCGTACAAAGATTTGTGGCCATGGCTAAAAATGATGTAGAAACACATACCAGAAACGGTTGTGAAACTGAAAACTGTACCGGCGTACGAATTTGATCATGTTGTAGAAGGTGTGTACCAATTCTACCGGCTATTTTGGACATTTCCACAGTGCATTAATGTATTTTGTTACTGCAAGTCGATGATTCAGATCGACGATACTTGGTTGTATGGCAGATATACATAGATTTTATTATTGGCGGTTGCACAAGACGACAATAGAAAAACTGTTTCCATCGCCTTCGCAATAGTAAAAAAAAGAAGATATCGACTCTTGGGAATTCTTCCTTAAGAACTTACGAAGATATGTTCTATCTCGTGTTATGCGTAATAGAGATGATGTGATATGTGTTGTTTCTGACAGAGACACGTTGATCAAATACATAATTGAGCGTATGAGTCGGTCTTGGCAATCTCTCAATATTTATTACCGGCATTGTTTATACCATATTGCTACAAATTATTTACAAAGGTACAAGAGTGAAGATGAACGTTTAATGGTGCTTCGAATGGGTACGTATTTCGCTCTTTTGGGTTTAAGATATCTTTGAATTTATTATTCATCATTATATATTCCATTTTTGTTGGATAGGCAACACACATTTCGTACATGAGGTTGAGGAGCTGTTTGAATAACTGAGACTCAGGAATTCAAAGGGTTGTAACTACCTTGCTAAAATTCCGAGGGAGAAATGGCTTCGATCATTTGATGGGGGGCAAATGATATGGTTACATGAAAATGAATTTGGTTGAGGTGATCAATTCATCACTGAAGGGAGTACAACATTTGCCTATCACTTCTGTTGTCAAAGCGACATATTATCGGTTGGCTGCCCTTTTTGTAACCTTGGAAAAGCAAGCAGTTGACTAGATGACAGGCTGCCACAGAGTCCACCCAGACCTCCTCACAAAATTTTAAACATTTGTACAACATTAAAATGCGATGAATGCGACATGCTTCTCTCGCAAACACCATTTATTCTGTGTTTTAGAATATTCGAGGCCATTGGAAGGCATACAACACAACGCATACGTAGTTGATCTACAAGAAATAACCTACGAGTATAGAGTCTTCCAAACATTCAAATACTCGTGTGCGTACGCCATTACTGCTTGTTCTTTTGTACGGATTCACTATATGACATTGGTTGATCTGGTATACTTACTTGAAACCATATTCAAGGTTTATGAATACGAGTTTTCTCATATTGGAAATAAATTTGATTCGGACGTAGTTGATGATGAACCTACAATACAGCCATATCTTGCACTACGACGCAAAAAAATGGTCATCAATGAGCAACGCGAATTTACTGTGATGAGAATTTGGTCGAACATCAAGAAAAAATCAGACAGCCGAAACTATGCACTGTTGGAAAAACAGTAAGGAATAGGCAACTTTGAGCCATAATTTGAAAGGGTAAAGGTGGAGATTCGAATAATGATTTTATTAGGTCATATTCTACTCCATAAGACCTTTACAACGATATCTCATATAGTCAAAATGGTTGACTAATGAATGAGAAATTGATGCTCAAAGTAAGGTGGTTGTGAATTAGGTAAGGAAAAATGAAAACCCTTTATCCCACATTGATGGGATAAATGGAATGGGAAGTGTTTATATACACTTACTCACTTTGTGGTCATTAAATGACTTGAGTGGAAACTGTGCCTCGCGCGCAGGGGTGAGAATCCATCCCATTCGGGTTAGGCCGCACCCGCATGATGTGGGCGACGTGAATGTCCGGACCAGTCAGGCCCTTCGTGCACCTGTAGATATTTTACCCACTTTGAATAATTTTTTTCCTTAAAAATAACTTATCTTTTTTGAATATTCAAAATTTAAAGGGATATTATACGCTTTCCTTCAATACGAATATTATAATGGTAATGCTTGCTTTTCATGAAAATATCCGATTAAAACATGATATTGATTTTTATTCCGAATTAAATAGGAAAATATCAATGACCATTAAACTCGAAATATTTTTATTCCCACTGTTTAACCTAATTTTCCCCTATATAAATGATGCTTCACTTCAGTTTTAAACATATCTTCAAAAACTTATCCTCTTCGAAATTGCATCAGTATTTTTGGTGATAGTAAAAGGCAAGAGCTCTGTTCATGATCTCTACATAAGTGCTGTTGTAGAAGATCATCTGTTATTGTATCATGGGAGACTGACGACCGACGAACTCGAGCACCAAGGAGTGGTCGAATCTGTCTTAAGGAAACTGTGTTCGTGCAGGCCTCAACGAAGTTTCTTATGGTTTATTTTTCAATTTTGTAAAATTTCCTTTCGAACTGTTTATATTAATTTCATATTTCTATTTATTTTTTCATTTTGGACTAACCATTTCTTGCAATCTTAAGACAGATTCTGTATCCAAGGCGATTAAATATTTTAAATAACTGAGAAAACAAATAAATTCATTTTCAGGATTTATCCTGCCTTTTAAACGGGTTTGCTTAATCTCAAAAGAAAGGACAAACATGTTCTACAGAAATTGTCATTGGAAGTAACTGAGGTTACAAATTTTATGAATAATCAAAATCAGAAATAAAAAAATTTAATTTTTAGTTTATTAGAATTATTACTAATTCTAGGTTTTTTTGTTTCTTTTGCACAGAAACAATGACTATGGGAGATTTTACTGATTCACCCAACTCATCCGCACAAATGGTTGGACTGGAACATACTTTGAAACAAGCGAATCAGCCTATGAATATAAACACAATGGTTGTGGCAATGAGCCATAATGAGAAGCCGACGAAATTCTATGGGCAGAATTTCAAGACATGGCAACAGAAGATGTTGTTCTACCTGACCATGCTGAACTTGGCAAAATACTTGAAAGAAGATCCCCAATTGTTAAAGTAGGGGACGACGATTGAGAGGTGGATGATTTCACCGCCTTCAACATCACTGAAGATGAACGACGACTTTCTGTGCCGAAACTATATCCTTAACGGATTACAAGACTCTGTGTATACGCATATGATGTTTATAAAATAGCTAAAGAGCTGCGGCGGGCATTGGACCACAAATACAAAGCAGAAGATGTTGGGGCTAAAACTTTTTAGTCGCGAAATTCTTGAATTTTACTATGGTTGATTCCAAACCCGTAGTAAGTCAAGTAGAAGAACTCTAACTGATTGTTCATGGAATTCTTGCTGAAAGAATGGTCAAAAGTGAATCTTTCCAAGTAGCTGCCATCACGAAAAGATGCATCCTAGATGGAATGACTTCAAAAATTACCTAAAGCACAAAAGAAAGGAAATGACAGTGGAAGAACTGATTGTCAGACTTTGAATAGAAGATGACAGTAGATGCAATGCCTGAAACCTCAGTAAAAAAACCTTCAAAGAGGCCAAGGAAAATGTTGTCAAAGTCAGAAATAGAAAGCAACCCCAACAACACCAAACCATGTCGAAGTTGAGGCATAGTGGTGGAATTTCTAAGAAAGAAATTCAAGGGAGCATGCTACAACTGTGGCAAGGTGAGGTACAGATCCTCTGAATGCAAAAATCCAAGGAAAGCCAAAGCCAATGAGGCAAATGCTGCGGAGGACCAAGATCTATGTACTGTGATCTCTGAAGTCAACCTGGTTGACTCAAACCAAAGGGAATGATGGCTTGATACTGGAGCCACGCGTCATATCTGCTGTGACAAGAATTCATTTTATGAGCTGATACCTAGCGATGATGGGGAGAAGCTCTACATGGGAAATGTTGCGACTTCCAAGATCAAGGAAAAGGGAAATGTGGTCTTGAAAATGACTTCTAGGAAAGAACTCAAGCTGCAGAATGTACTGTACGTGACTAACATACATAAAAACCTTGTATTTAGAACACTTCTAAGTGTTTATGGGTTTAGGATGGTTTTTGAATCCCAAAAATTATTTTTTTCTAAAATGGGATGTTTGTGAGCAGGGGATATGTATTGAATGGAATGTTGAAAGTCAATGCTATCTCTGTAACACCAAAAAGTATGAATAAGAATATCATTTTTTCTTCTGTTTATATGCTTGAGTCTTTAAATTTATGGCATGATAGACTCGGACATGTTAATTATGATACACTACAAAGATTAATTAACTTGGAACACATCCTTTCGTTTCATATTGATTACAATAATAAATATGAAACATGCGTTGAAGCAAAATTAACAAGGTCTTCATTTCAAACTATTGAAATAAGTACGGAACCTCTTGATCTAATTCATAGTGGTGTTTGTGATTTTAAATTTGCTCAAACAAGATGAGGAAATAAATTTTTTATTACCTTCATCGATGACAACACAAAATATTGCTATATGTATTTGTTTAAAAGCAAAGAAGAGGCTATAGAGAAATTTATACTCTATAAGCAGGAAGTCGAAAACAACTTAGTAAAAAGATGAAGATGGTGAGAAGTGATCGTGGTGGTGAATATGTTAATCCATTTGGTGAATATTACTCACAACATGGTATTATTCACGAAATAACACCACCGTATTCTCCTCAATCTAATGGAGTAGCCGAATAAAAAAATCAGACTCTAAAAGAGATGATGAATGCTTTGTTAAGAAGCTCTGGTTACCACAGAACATGTGGGGGGATGTTGTTCTTTCAGCTAATTACCTTTTAAATAAGGTTCCCGAAAGAAAAAGGATAAGACACCATATGAATTATGGAAAGGTTAAAAACCTTCCTACCAATAATTGAAAATGTGAGGGTATCTTGCCAAGGTAATGGCCCTATTACCAAAACAAATAAAAATAGGTCCTAAAACTGTAGACTGTATTTTCATTGGCTATGCAGAACATAGCAATGCTTATTGGTTTCTTGTGTATGAATAAAAGAATCATGAGATTCACAATAACACAATAATAGAATCAAAGAATGCATCATTCTTTGAAAATATATTTTCCTATAAATCTAGGGAGCTTGATCAAAGTTCAATAAAACGAACCTTAGACGAGATCAGTCTAAATGATTAACGAGAGGATGAAATTGAAATTGAGCCAAGAAGGAGCAAACGAGCAAGGGTGGAAAAATCCTTTGGATCAGATTTTCTTATTTTTATGCTAGAGGTTGAACCTCAAACATATAGCGACGCTATACGCTCCGCTGAAGGCTCCTTATGGAAAGAAGTCATTAAAAGTGAAATTGATTCCATCATGCAAAACCATATATGAGAATTAGTAGGCCTTCATCTTGGAATTAAACCACTAAATTCAAAATGGATTTTCAAACGAAAAATGAAAGCAGATGGAACAATTGATAAGTACAAGGCAAGATTGGTAATAAAAGGATACCAACAAAAAGAAGGCCTTGATTACTTTGATACATTCTCCCCTGTATCAAGAATAACATCCATAAGGATGATACTCGCAATTGCTGCACTGCTAAATCTTGAAGTACATCAATGGATATTAAAACAGCTTTCCTAAATAGAGAACCTGATGAAGAAATATACATGGAACAACCTGAGGGTCATATAGTTTCAGGTCAAGTAAGGAAAGTATGTAGATTGGTGAAGTCTTTATATGGACTTAAACAAGTACCAAGGCAATGGCATGAGAAGTTCGACAGTGTCATGATGACAAACGGCTTTAGAATAAACGAGTGTGACAAATGTGTATATGTTAAAAATACATACATTGGATATATCATTCTATGTATGTATGTTGACGGCATACTCATTGTTGGAAGCAAAATGAAATGGTAAAACTTACCAAGAACATGTTAAATTCAAGATTTGACATGAAAGATATGGGACTGGCCGATACGATTCTTGGCATCCAAATCAAAAGGTCAACAGAAGGTCTTACATTAACTCAGTCACACTATGTGGACAAAATTCTTGAGAAATTTAACAAGGATGATTCTGGCATAGCCATAACTTCTTTAGACCCTTGTTCATATTTATCTAAGAACATAGGGGAAATTATTCATCAAGTGGAATATGCAAGAGTCATAGGCAGCTTAATGTATCTCATGAGCTGTATTAGACCAAATATCGCTTTTACTGTGAGCAGTCTCAGCAGATTCACAAGCAATCTAGGGAAAAACCACTCGAAAGTAATTGTGAGGATACTAAGATATCTCAGATATACTCAGGACTACGGGTTACATTATTCTAAAGACCTCGATGTCTTAGAAGGATACTCTGATTCTAGTTGGATATCCGACATTCAAGACACCAAAGACACAAGTAGATATGTATTCACTGTGGGAGGAGAAGCCATGTCATGAAAATCCTCAAGACAAACGATTATAACCAGATCCACAATGGAATATGAGTTTGTTGCTCTGGACAAATCCGGAGAGAAAGTCGAATGGCTTAGGCAATTTTTTGAGGATATTCCTAAATGGCCAAAACTTGTGCCCACAATATGCATATACTGTGACAATCAAGCAACAATTACTAGAGCACAGAATTACATGTACAACGGTAAGTCAAGACATATGCGTTGTCGACATAATACTGTTAGACAACTGATCTCAAATGGAGTTATCTCTATTGATTATGTAAGATCAAAGGATAACATTGCGGATCCGTTAACCAAAGGGTTAAACCGAGATCAAGTTGAGAAAACATCTAAAGGAATGAGACTAAAGCCCATGAAAAATAAAGGTGCTCTGTGAAAAAAACCCTACCTAGCTGACCGGAGATCCCAAGATCTAGGTTCAAATGGACAACCTAATTGCATAGACCTGTACGGTAATTAAGGGGGTACTTATCCCCAAGTCTGTTCCTATTATGTGAATAGTGATCAAATGGAGATAGGCTAAGCAAAAAAACTTTTAATGACCATTGTGTGCTACGATGAGCTGAGCAACATAAGTCACCTATGCAAGAGTGAAGTGGAGCCGCTTCAATGAGACTACTAGGCATAGTTCTTTCAAACTCTTACAGAACCAAGCGATGTCCACAATCATATAGACATAACCATGAGAACAAATACTTTTGTCAAAGAGGTAGTTGTGTGAAGTATATCACCATTTACACAAACGGCTGAATATTTCAAGGACATCACGTCTACTGGTTAGCTAGTAAAGTAAATATGCTCTCACAAGGCAAGGTTCAAAGAAGAAAACCTACCTATCCTATGTAGCTATCGATCGTAGAACCTATCACCACATTGAGTCAAAATGTTTTGATAAAATCATCAATTTCATTCATGTGGGGGATTGTTGGAAAAACAATGAGGAATAGGCAACTTTGAGCCATAATTTGAAAAGGTAAATGTGGAGATTCGAATAATGATTTTATTGGGTCATATTCTACTCTATGAGACCTTTACAACGATATCTTATATGGTCAAAATGGTTGACTAATGAATGAGAAATTGATGCTCAAAGTAAGGTGGATGTGAATTGAGTAAGGAAAAATGAAACCCCCTTATCCCATATTGATGGGATAAATGGAATGAAAAGTGTTTATATACACTTACCCATTTTGTGGTCATTGAATGACTTGAGTGGAAACTGTGCCTCGCGCGCAGAAGGTGCGAATCCAATCCTATTCAGGTTGTTGCGCACCCGCACGACGTGGGTGACGCGAATGTTCGGACCGGCCGGGCCCTTCGTAGACCTGCAGATATTTTACCCACTTCGAATAATTTTTTTCCTTAAAAATAGCATACCTTTTTTGAATATTCAAAATTTAAAGGGATATTATACGCTTTCCTTAAATACAAATATTAAAATGGTAATACTTGTTATTCACAAAAATATCCGATTAAAATATGGTATTAATTTTTATTCCGAATTAAATAGGAAAGTATCAATGACCATTAAACTTTGAATATTTTTATTCCCACAGTTTAACCTAATTTTTCCCTATATAAAGGATGCTTCACTTCAGTTTTAAACATATCTTCAAACACTTCTCATCTTCGAAATTGCATCAGTATTTTCAGTGATAGTGAAAGGTAAGAGTTCTGTTCGTGATCTCTACATAAGTGTTGTTGTAGAGGATCATCTATTGTTGTATCTTGGGAGACTGACGACCGACAAACTCATGCACCAAGGAGTGGTCGAATATGTCTTAAGGAAATTGCGTTCGTGCAGGCCTCAATGAAGTTTCTTACGGTTTGTTTTTCAATTCTGTAAAGTTTCCTTTCGATCTGTTTATATTAATTTCGTATTTCTATTTATTTTATCGTTTTGGACTAACTGTTTCCTACAATGCACTAGATGTAAGAATCCCAGACACACCAAGAACAAATGTCCTAACCGATCAGACCCTCGTATCAATTAATTGTACTTATTTATTGTACTACTATTTTTTTAAGAAACAAAATATCTTCGTTAGGTTTCAATTTCTTTTGGTTTGGAACTATTTTCAAAGCAATTTTTACACCGTTTACAATGTCTCGTATATGCCAATATCAATCTCAAATGAAAGATAAGTTTCAATACTACGCCTCTAAGCTTAAAGATTACACAAATTTGGCGATTAACTTCCCGAAAAAAAACCCATCCAACATGCCTATCAAGACATTTTAGCTTGTTATTCATGCACAAAACTAAGCTTTAGAACCATTTTTAACGCGGTTTTTACACCGTTTATAATGTATCGTATGTGCTAATATCAGTCTCAAATGAAAGATAAGTTCCAATACTACGCCTCTAAGCTTAAAAATTACTCAAATTTTGCGATTGACTTCCCGGAAAATCCCCTCAAACATGACTATCAAGCCATTTTAGGTTGTTCTTCATGCATAAAACCAAGCTTTGGAACCATTTTCTACACGATTTTTACTCGTTTATAATGTCTCGTATATGCCAATATTAGCCTCAACTGAAAGATAAGTTTCAATACTACGCCTCTAACCGTAAAAATTATGAAAATTTTCCGATTAACAACCCGGAAAAACACCTCAAACATGCCTATAAACCCTTGTATTTAAGCCTCGAATAATACTGAACTCCCTTTTTGCAGGAAGCGAGTTTAATATAATATAGCCCGGTGAGATTTTCAATTTCTCGGGGACCTCGCTATATGCAGAACGCGAGGTCCTTTTCCCAAACAATAAATTGGGTTATCTGAAAAGTCCTTCCACTTTTTGAATTGAACTCGCGTTCTGCAGAAAGTGAAATCTTTAATCGAGGTTTGCAGAACACGATGTATTCTTACGTGAACAATTTAGGGTCATCTTTCTAAATAATTCTGTCGGGGGTCATTTTTCTAATAAAATATTAAAAAAAGTTTATGATTTATAAATGCCATAGCAGAGTGTGGTCTGGGTTTCTGCTTTCACTCAGACAAACATCACGTGAGTTGGGTGTTGGTCCTGGAGGGATAGTGCTTCCACTTCAAATTGTTGATAATTATTGGGTTGAATTTGTTGCTATACGTTTCTTTTGTGACACGTGGTCCTGAAATGGCTTCCATTTTATGAGCCAGCTTGAGTGATTATCTGATCCACCACTTTCAAGACTTTGCTTGTTAATGTGGCCCCTCCCCTCCCTCTAAAACCTATAACCACATGGCTTGCTTGAAAGCTTCGGCCTCATCTCAGCTACTATCGCTTTCCTTGTGCAAATAATTCTAGTCTAAAATGTTGCGCCAATTATGCCATTTCTGAAGCAATGTCCAATGTGTGTGATCACTAGATTTGGGTTTGTTTATTGGGGGGTCAATTTCGGCTGAAAAGAGAGAGAGACTATAAACATAGCTCAAATGCAAAAGCGTTTAAAACCGGAGAAGTTTTAGGCAACCTAAAATAAAGTTAAAATGAGGCTATACAGAAATAATTATAAAAATAATAAGAATTTTAGTATCAAATTTTCTGTACATACAAAAATGCTTATAAAAATAGTAAGAATTTTGGAATGTATAGAAATGTTTATCGATTTTGTAAATATTTATGTATGTACAGAAAAGTTAATACCAAAACTCTTACCATTTTTATAAGAAATTTTATATAATCTTATCTTAGCTTTATTTTAGGCGTCTCACGTTAGAAAAACCCGTAAAATGCCTTTAATATGGTTTTGATTTTGAAATAGACATGTTGGTCTCGGTCAGGATGCAAAGGATTAGGTCCAAATTGGCACCATTATGGATGCATTTGTTTTGCTTTACAAGCTGTCCATCGGACCACTCTGCCCTGCCTATGTTTCACTCTTTCTAGTTACAGTGACCATCACTCTCACATTTTTTAATAAGATTTGATTCTATCTCTGTTCCATAAGATTTCTTATTTTTGTATTTTAAAGTTAACCTACTTAAATTATTTCATTAAGTCGTGTTTAATATTGTTTATAGAAAGTGATTTTGGGATCAAAAGTACTTTTAGAGGTAGAAACAATGCTAAACACACAACTTTTGAAGAAAAAATTGCGTTTGAAAATTATTTTTCAACTCAAACGCACAAATTAATTTTTTTTAGCTTTTGTAGTTCGAAAAATACTTTTTGAGAACCAAATTATAATTTTAACCATCATTTGCTGTTATATTTTTTATAATTTATAAAGTTATAATTTTTTACGAAGACATAATTATATGATTAATAAATTATTTTTTAGTTTAACAATTATATATATTTTCATGTTAATTTGTTAAATAAAATAATTAAATTTTTTATATTTTCATGGAACACGAACAGTTATTAAAAATGTTTATTTATTAATAAAAATATTTTTATATATTTTTACGATAATTTAAGCTGATATATTTCATATATATATATATATATATATATATAACATTAAAGAAATTTGATATCATTTATATATATATTAACTTACCATATCATGTATAAAATTGTTATTTATCTTCTCAAAAGCACTTTTTAACAGCAATACTAAACACTTATATGGCAAACCCAAAAATTCAAAAGCACTTCGAAAAAATACATCTTAAAAGCACTTTTCCACCGCAATTTTGAAAAGTAAGGCTAAACTAAGCTTGAAAAACTCAATAATTTTTACTAGACACATTTTCTTTTTTACCCTCTTTTTAGTTTTCCAACAAAATAAACTTTATCTTTTCAAGGATAAAATTTTCGTTTTAATTATTTTACAACACAAATTTTTTCCCTTAAACTACATAAAAATTCAACAAGGGACAAATTTTGTGGGACATGAAATATAAAATACGATACAAATACATATACATGATTTTCTTAAAATTATATGATAAAAATTATTTACATTGTCACATTTGTATAAATATTCTATGTTTATGTTAACCTATAACACGATACAGGTGTACAAATGATCAAATATATCATATGCTAAATAAAAAAAACAAATGATATATTTTAGAATGAGATACGGTATGAAAATAATACCTACATTTAACGTATACAAAAAATAATATGTAAATGTCATTCATCGTTATATTTAAAATTTTAACTAACAATTGATTGTGTTTAGATTAGTTGTCATTATCGTCAATATGATATATAAAAGGGCGTAAAATAAAATATACTTAAATATTTAATATTTTTTAATTTATGAATGAGGAAAGTTTTGGATAATATAAACATCGATAAAAAAAATTAACCTAACAAATAAATTATTTCATGAGAAAAAATATACATTTTATATAACTACAAGAAAAATGTGTCAGCAGTTTTTTTTTTCATTGCGATTCAAATACGTAACCAATGGCCTACAACTTCACTTTAATTTGTATCGAAAGCGATATGGCACGTTTATTCATAATATAATACTTCTCCGTCCCATTTATTTTGTTCATTGTTGATTTTTCACACAATTTTAGGAAGAAAAAATTTGTGTAAGAATGTGTAAGAAATATGATGTAAAATAATTGAAACGATAATTTTATCCTTGAAAAGTTGAATTTTGTTTTGTTGGGAAACTAAAAAATGGTATAAAGGAAAACGTGTCTTATAAAAATTGTTAATTTTTTCAATGATACATTTTAAGTACGACAATTTCAAAATATAAAAAAAAAACATATTGAGTGGGACAGAAGGAGTAGCCGACGCGACAATAGGGATTTTTTCATGCGTATTGGACAGAGAAATATCGGAGAAATACTTGTTTGGATTGATAAAAGAATGTGTAAAATTCAAGTTGGACAATATTACTCTTATATGATTGATTATGTCGATCTATGATTATGTATAGATTCGGGGATCAACTAGGTAAGAAATTTACTTGTAAATTTTCATTTTTAGGTGTTATTTTATAAATATTGTAGTAGTTTACTGCTTCTTCTTTGTTACTATAATAATAACAAATTCCCAAAAAAATAAGGAAAATTTTTTGATACACAGGTCGTGTAAACTTTAGTTTATACGTGCCTTTTAGTTTTAGGAGTTAGGGTTTTAGTTTAGGGTTTAAGGTTTAGGAGTTTAGGTTGTAGGGTTTAGAATTTAGTGTACGAGTTTAAGGTTTAGGGTTTAGTTTTTTAGGGTTAGGGTTAGGAATTTAAGATTTGAGTTTTTATAGTGTAAATACACATGCTTGTGTTGTGTATCAAAGTTTTACCAAAAAAATAACGCTAATAAATTTAGTCCATGGTTTAGGGTATTTTTCAAAAAATAATTTATGGGTGTTTATAGTTTATGCCATATTTAATTTGTATGCTTTTCTTTTTTAAGTTTTAAAAGAAATATATGTATTGGAGATGATTTTTTAAGTTAAAAGGAGATCAATATATAGTTAGAAAAAAATCATTAATTATTTGAGATTAATTCAAATTATTTTATGAAATAAATAATACTATAAATAATATTAATATATAAAAAATATAAAATTATTATTTTATATTTTTATATATTATTAATAATATAAATATATTATTTTTAAAAACCCAAAATATTCATAAAAATAATTTATTTATATTATTAATAATATATATACCATAAACCCTAAATTATTCACCCTTAAACTTAAACCCTAAACTTTAGAGTTTAAGATTTATGGTTTAAGGGATTTTTATATATTAATGTTATGAACATTTTCGGGTTTTTATAAAAAATAATATATTTATATTATAAATAATTTATACAAATTTAAAAATAATATATTTTATTTAAATCATATAAACTTATCCATTTGGTTCAACTGAATTATTTTATAAAAAATACTATAAATAATATAAAATATATTATCTACAAATATATCAATAAAAATATATTATTTTATGGTTTTTTATATTACTTATAATATAAACATATTATTTTTTAAAAATATTCATTAAAATAATATATAAAAAACCATAAACCCCAGACCTCAAACCATAAAGTTTATGATTTGAGGTTTGGCCTTTGTAGTTTAAGATTTAGAGGGTTCAGAGTTTTTATATATTATCTATAATATAAATATATTTTTTATGAATATTTTGAATTTTTTTAAAAATAATATATTTATATTATAAATATTTTAAAAAATAAAAACAATACACTTTTTATTATATATTTTTTATTAGACAAAGTTTATCCCCATGAGCCTCATTAAAAACCTCCTTAAATCTATATGGAGGAAAAGAGAACTCATGAGGATAAATACAATGATAAAAACTTACAACTAACACACGACCAACGAAATCAAACCAACCAAAACCACATAACAAACCATCTAATCCGCACCTCGATCAACCTTAAATAACTTCAAGAAGGCCATCGGGGTTGTGCAAAGGTGACTTCCCCAAGCTCCCTCATCCGAGTCATGCGTGCTAGCCCATCCGCAACGGCATTCCCCTCATGACCGATATGATTAACTTTCACATCTCACTCCCGAGCAAGCAGCTCTTTAACACGCGTCATAAGCACGCTATATTGATATATATATATACAAATAATATATTTTATATATATTAATATTATTTATAGTGTTATTTATTTCATAAAATATTTGAATTAATCTCAAGTAGTTTGAGATATATAATATTTGTGGTAAAATATTACATAATTTCAAGTTAGTTTAGGGGTTAAGGTTTAGCCTTTCTATTTAAAGGTCTTAGGTTCAAACCCCACCAAGCACATAGTTTTAATATTTTTCCTCTAGCAAAACAACATCATTTTGGGCTAAATTAGGCTTCAAAACAGACGTAGCAAAATGATGTCATTTTGACTTAACAAGGGTGTTAAGAGTTAACGACGGAATGGTATTTCGAGTCACAAACTAAAGTTCAATGTTAGTTTTGAACTTTTTTAAAGTCCGGTGGTATTTTCGAGTTAGTGGCCATAGTTGGGTGGTATGTGGTGTACTTTACCCATTAAAATATTTTTTTTACTTTAAAAATGTTTTTTTATTATTACATCATATACTTAATTTAAATGGGTAAACTACTACAATGGTCACTTATGTTTTCGCTGAGTACAGTTTTGGTCACCGATTTTCAAATTCGACTGATAAGGTCACTTACGTTTTTTATTTGTAAACTTTTGGTCACTAAGACGTTTGTTGCCGTTAAACATTAACAGCTTTCTGATCTGGCAGCGGAAAAAGGGTAAACTACTGCAATGGTCATTTACGTTTAGTTAGTATAAACTTTTGGTCACCGATTTCAAAAATTGAACGTTTTGGTCACTTACATTTTCGTTGTGTAAAATTATGGTCACTCGAACGTTTGTTTTCGTTACCCTGATGAAGTTCACGTTAATAAAAAGGATTGTTTTTAATTTCACCCCTGAAGTTTAAAAGTTCACTTTTTCACCCAAAAAGAAACAACCTTAATCCCTTTCAAGCCACCAACTTCAGGCCACCATCTTTCGTCCGACCTAGCCTCTGACAAACCCACACCCGACTTCCCGGCTCTTTTTCCTCTTACGTAAATCCTCTAGGTGCTCTTACCTTCAATTGACAACGCGCCTCTTCATCTTCCACTTTTATCTCGTAAAAGATTTTGATGGCATCAAAATTGCAACAATTGTAATCGAAGGTGTGCAAGTGTCTAAGTTTATGGCCAGGAATGAACTGCTTACTACAAGGAGTTGATGGAGGAGAACAAACAATACATTCAGGAGCTGTAACGCCCTAGAATTGGGCCTAGATGTTGACTGGATTGGGTCGGTGGTATTAGAGAACCGGTTTAGGCAATTTGAATAGTTTCAGGAAAATAAATTTATAAAATTGATTTTGGGATAAAATAAAATATGGAAAAATGTTTTAAATCACTTAATTAATATTTTAAGTAATTTGGTGGAGTCAATTTATGGTAATTTAATCTGATTTTAAGACATTTTGGTCTAGTGACTAAATTGAAAGTTTTCAAAACTATTGTGGTGGCTAAATCGAAAAAGGATCAAATTTTAGAATCTTTAAGGAGCTATTTGACCAATCTTTTTCAACAGATTTCTTTATTAATTTAGGCTATTTTTAAATGGTTTAATAATTGGATAAATGAAGATTTATTAAAATGATCTTTATTTGCCAAACACACTTTCTTATGTAACTACTTTTCTCCTAAACTTTTCTCTCAACTTTCTCAGTAACCAAACTAAGATTTCTACTTCAAAATCTCCAGGAATCAATCTCCATTGATTTCCTTTTAGATTTCTAATTGATTACTTCAAATACATTTGCAAAATCTCTTTGGATTTCATCAAAGCTTGGCCAATTAAGGGAGAAATAAGCAATTAGAGGTGATTTTCATTTCTCTCCTCTAATTAAAGTTCTTTAATGAAATTTCCAAGTTTTTGATCCTTTTTGTTGATTTATATTATTGAATTATGTTTTTGACATAGATTTGATAGTTAAATTGAGATTTCTTGGTAAATTGATAGAAAACGATTTGGATCTGTTTTGGTGATGGATTTAATTGATTTATATCCCAATTTGGATGTGTTTTAATGTTGAAAGGATTGGTAAATCAATGGAATCCGAAAACTATATGGATTGCTAGTTTTTAGGTTGTTTATAGTTGGTTTTTGAGGTGATCTTGTTGTTGTAGTGTTGCTGGAGATATAAGGACACGATTAGGTTGTTTTTGGATGTTAATGGATATTGTAAATGCGTTAGAGTCATTAGATGTTGGCTGGGCTTTGTTTAAGAAAGGTTTGGTGGTGTTTTTGATAGTTTTAGGAAGATGTTTGATGGATTCTTGGGAGGTGTTGTAGTGGTTGTTGGTTGCTGGAGGTTTGTGAAGCTGAGATGTGTTTTAATCCTCTATTTTTGATTGGTTAAAGCATGAGAGCTGAATCATTTACCTTTCAAAGAAGGCGCGGGGGTTGCAGAAGCTTGACTCGCGCATCGGCAAGTAAGCGTTGTATTGTTGGTGAGTGGAAAAGTGGTTTACTACTGCTAAAAGGCTTGAAAAAGAGTTGTTGGAGTTTAGATAAGGTTTGATACACCTATCTAATCTTGTTATATGAAACTTGAGAAATTCGTGTATCCAATGTGTTTTATGAAATGTAAGGTTGCTGGTTTTGAGTCACTTGAAAGCCAATATATGAGATAATGTATCATGAGAAATGGATGGTGTTGTATAATGTGATTTATACATGTGTTACTCTTTAAGGTTGTTATAAGGGAGTTGCGTTGTTAAGCTTAAATTGATGTAGAGATTGAATCCATGATACATGTGTTGAAAATGATTTAAATGTGTATAATTGAGATGATTTTAGAAGCATGAGATGTTTTGCCATGAGATAATTACATGTGATTTGAATTAAATGGTTTTAAATGCATTGATGAGTGTTTTATGAATTCCTCACTAAGCTTATAGCTTACGCTCTCTTTTCCTCATCAATGTAGATAAGTAGCTTTCCCAGGCAGCACATGAGCAAGGGAGAATCCAAAGATCGTCGCATTTCAAAGTATGGTTTTATACGTTCTAAGTAGTAATAAGAAGACAATATGACCGGGTTGTTTTGGGAGATGTGTTTTGAGTTAATCCTTGTTTGTAAAAGTTTGGATTAATGTTTTAGACTTGTATGAGGTTTTATACTTGGTTTTAAGTGGTTGAGAGGAATTAAGCATGCTTGGGTAGAAAACATGCTCTTAGGTGAATGTTTGATTATGCCATGCTTAGTATGATCTCTTGCCATGTTGTTATGCTTGATGATTGAATGCTTGTAATGCCATATGATGATAGAAGGGTGAATTAAGGGTGTTAGATTGAGCCAAAGCGTCATATGTTGAACCTAGAGGTCATTACAGGTCTCACCGTACCGATACGATACCTCAAAGTGTCGGTACGCGGTGACTTGTCTAGGCTCAAATTGTACACATTTGTCAAGCCGTACTGATACGCTTGGTAACCGTATTGGTACGCGTAGTTATAAAATAGAGAAGGCTTCGGTACGTGAGTCACTATTTTGATACGGTTCTTTGTTACTAGAATCTGGACTTTCAAATTACACGAGTCGTACCAATACGCTTGAAGATCGTATATGTATGCATTTGTTATTTAGTATCGTATCGATATGATGGATATCTGTACTAAAACTCTGATCGTTAATTTGGTTGAGATGCTGTCTGATGTTTGGAATGTTTGCATTTTGGTCATGTTTCTTAATTATGCAATTAAATGAGATTGAATGATCATTTTGAGTTGTGATTTAATGTGAATGCATGTAACATGACTAATTGAGGTTTGGTAATTTAATTTTGGTGAAAGTCTCTGTAATTATAGAAATTATGTTTTAGTCCTTAGAATGCGAATTCGGGGAATTAAATGTCGAAATAATGTCCGATTGAGTTGTAAGTTTAACAATAAGTTGTATGAACACCTTAGGATCTAAAAATGCATTTAGAGAAGATAAAATAAAAGATGGACCGGTTCGTTTATGATTTCTTTAGGGTTTATCTCGATAAACCCTAATGTAGCTCACTCAGTTCGGTCTTGCGATTAGACCGGGGTATGGGGTTATATTTGGTGATATCAGAGCCAGGTTATGATTGTTGAGAGGTAGGTTATGGTTGTTTGTTTGATATGCGCGGTGATTAAAATTATGAAATGGAATTCGATATGTGTATGTTTGGGAGTTAAACCTCAGGACACATTGCCTTATTACTACTTGAGTTAAATGTTTTTGTTTTTAAACAACAGTGACTTAGATTCTTACTGTGAGCTGGCCTAATTATTTTGTTTTGTTGCATCATCATGTTTAGACTCATATTATTGAGTATGGGACTGAGACGAGAGACTAGAGCTCACATGAGTAGTGTTGTGGACACACATGATGAAGAGTTGCCTCCTCATGCAACGAATCCTCCTGCTAGTGTTAGAGTGGAGGGAGGTGCACCTCAGGCACCACAAGTACCTATTTTTTGTGATATGGCACCGTTAGTCTAAGCGATGACGGGGGCTTTCTAGGCAGTCATGGCTGTAGTGCATGTACCTGTATCGACGTATGTAACTGTTAATGCTGGATTACCTTTGGAGCGTCTGCATAGCATGTGTGGTGTCAAGTTTCAAGGTTTAGCTCCTGAAGCAGCCGATGAATGGTTTGATAGTACCGAAAGGATCATTGGCCAGATGAAGTGTATGGATGTACGCAAGCTGGGTGTATTATGTCGTTGCTTCAGGGTGATGCATACAATTGGTGGACAACTGTAATCGCGGGTGTGAAACCTACCATTGTTACTTGGGAATTCTTTTGTGAAGCTTTCAAAAAAAGTATCTGGGAACTCGATACAACGATGAAAGAAGAGAAAGTTCATGGCATTGGAGCAAGGAAACATGTCTATTTCTGAGTATAAGATCCAATTTGTTCGGTTGAGTAAGTATGCTTCTGAGTTGGTTCTGGACGAGCGAGAAAGGTGTGATCGATTTTGTTATGGGTTGATCAAGGAAGTGAAGATGTATATGCTGGCTACAGACTACACAAAGTTTAATGTCCTTGTGTCTCGGATGAAGGATATCGAACAAAATTTGGGGTTATCTATTCGTTCTAGGGGTTTCTCATCACGAAAGAGCAATGGGTGTTTAATGTTGCTAAGGATCGTAACAAGAGAAACAGAGATAGAAGGTACCGCCCAGATCAGAAGTGTGGAGGATATGGTGTTGGCGTGGTTTCCAGGGTTAGAATACTTATGTTGGAGTTCTCGAGTGTAGGAGATGTGGCCAGAAACATTTGGGGGAATACTAGGGTACTTTGGGCACTTGCTGGAGTTGTGGATCAAGGGATCATCTCAAGAGGGATTGTCCGCAGTTAGCCAGAGAGGGTTAGGCTAATGCACATGTTGTGGGAGCATAGAGAGGTTGTGGGAGCAGCTGTGGACATTTCTAGCGCAGGGATGATGGTCAGGGAGTGGTAGCATATACCGTAGCAGTTCAGCCAGATGGTGGTGAACTGACAAAGGTCTTTGCTCATCGTGTTGGAAGGAATAATACTAACGTAATTGCAGGTACCTTTACCTTGCATTCTATACCTTTGTTATATTTAATTGATTTTGGTTCTACACATTCTAAAATTTTGCATGAGCATGCATGTTTGTTGGATTTACCTGTTGAGTTGTTAGATGTGGGTATGCGGGTAACCAGTTCTTTTGGTGAGACAATTGTGGCTAAGAAGTTGTATATGAGTTGTCCCTTGATGGTTCAAGGACATGTGTTTAAGGCTGACCTGATGAAGTTATCGTTTCACAGTTTCGATGTGATTCTGGGTATGGATTGGTTGTTTCAACACAAGGCTATGGTGGATTTTGAGGCCAAGCGAGTTTTTTTAAAACTTGCGAGGATTATGAAGTTGTTGTTGTGGGTGAGAATGTCAAGTTTATGTCAAATGTGGTTTCAGCGTTAGAGGCGTGAAAGTTGTTAGAGTTCGAGGGTCAAGCATACTTAGCTTATGTTATGAACCTGACTATAAATGAAACACGTGCCCAGGATATTCGTATTGTTTGCAATTTTATAGTAGTGTTTTCAGATGAGTTGTCTGGTTTGCCGCCAGATAGAGAGGTAGATTTTGTATAGAGATGTACACGAATATGGCTCTAGTGTCGATCGCTCCGTATCGTATGGCATCAAAAGAGTTAAATGAATTGAAAACACAGTTACAGAAGTTATTGGATCACGGGTTAATTCGGCCAAGTGTGTTACTGTAGGGTACATCGGTGTTGTTTGTGAAAAAGAAAGATGGCACGATGAGAATGCGTATTGATTATTGGCAACTGAACAAGTTGACAATTAAGAACAAGTATCTTTTTTTGAGGATTGATGATTTGTTTGATCAGTTCCGAGGTGCTTCATTGTTCTCTAAGATTGATCTGCGGTCAAGGTATTACCAGGTGAAGGTGAAGGATAAGGATGTGCTGAAGATAGCTTTTTGTACACGATATGGGCATTACGAGTTCCTATTTATGCCGTTTGGTTTGACAAATGCACCGACATCGTTCGTGGATATAATGAATAGGGTGTTCCATGAATTCTTGGACCAATTCGTGGTAGTGTTCATCGATGACATTCTTGCGTACTCGCGTATCGAGAAAGATTACAATCGACATCTCCGAATTGTGTTGCAAGTTCTGTTGGACAACAAGCTTTATGCTAAGTTAAGTAAATGTGAGTTTTGGATCAAGCACGTGTTTTCTTGGGTCATGTTGTTTCGAACGAGGGTATTCGCGTGGATCCTCAAAAAGTCAAAACCATTGTGAATTAGAAGCCACTAAAATCTGGGTTCGAGGTTTGTAGTTTTTTGGGTTTGGTGGAATACTATCGACGGTTCGTGGATGGGTTTTCGAGGATTGATGCCCCTTTGACGAAGTTGTTGCAAAAAGATGTGAGTTTTGAGTGGACGGAAGTTAGGCAGCAAGCTTTCGATAAGCTAAAAGAGGCTTTGATTCAAGCTCTAATCTTGATACAACCAGAGTCAGGGAAGGAGTTTGTTGTGTACGGTGACGCATCCTACGTGGGTTTGAGACGCTTGTTGATGCAAGAATGAAGGGTTGTCGCCTATGCATCTAGGCAGTTGAAGGTGCATGAGTGCAATCACCCTACACATGATCTTGAGTTGGCTGCGGTAGTGTTTGCCTTTAAGATTTGGCGACACTATCTCTACGATGAGAAGTGTATCGTATACACTTATCATAAAAGTTTGAAAGACCTAACGTCTCAAAAGGAGTTAAATCTTAGGCAACGAAGATGGTTGGAGCTGTTGAAGGATTATGATCTAACAATTGAGTACCATCCGAGGAAGGCAAACGTGGTAGCGGATGCCTTGAGTAGAAAGGTCTCGGTGAAGTTAAGGGAGATGTTTGCTCGGCTGAGTGTGTCGCGAGATGGCGGGTTGTTAGCAGAGTTGCAAGTGAAGCATTCGATGTTGTAGAAATAACCATATGATGAGACGTTAGTGCCGCATGTTAAAGATATCTTGGATGAGAATCAAACGGATTTTGGTTTTAATGAGAACGGAGTTTTGTGTTTTAAGAGTCGGCTAGTGGTGCCGATGGATGAATAGTTGAGGTACACTATCTTGATTGAGGCATATTCGAGTCATTTTGCAATACATTCGGGGAGTACGAAGATGTATCAGGACTTGAAGAAAGAATATCTCTGGGTTGGTTTAAAAAAAAGATGTCGCAAATTTTGTGGCTCGTTGCATGGTTTGCCAACGCATTAAGGCAGAACATCAATTTCTTTCAGGGTTGTTGCAACCGTTGAGGCTTTCCGAGAGGAAATGAGAGAGAATCACCATGAATTTTGTGTCCAATTTACCTCTAAAGCCTTCAAAGAATAATTCTGTTTGGGTGATTATGGATAGGATTACGAAGTGTGCATATTTTCTGGCTGTGCATACGACATATACTCTGGATAAGTTGCCAGAGTTGTATATTGTTGAGATCGTGAGGTTGCATGGGGTGCCAAAGTCTATTGTGTCGGATAGAGATCCGCATTTCACCGCGAGGTTCTGGGAATGTTTACTTAGGGCTTTGGGTACATTGTTAAATTTCAATATATCGTATCATCCGTAAACGGATGGTCAATCGAAACGTGTTATCCAAGTGTTGGAGGATATGTTGTGGTGTTGTATCATAGATTTTCAAGGGTCATGGTAGAAGCAATTGTCGTTAGTGGAGTTTGCTCATAATAACAGTTATCAAGCTAGTATCCAAATAGCTCTAGACGAGGCTTTGTATGGTAGAAGATGTCGTACGCCACTTTGTTGGACGGAGGCAGGGAAAAATATGTTTCTTTGCAGGATATGTTGAAGGATACTAATGAGAAAGTGAAGCTCATTAGTGATTGTTTGAAGGCAGTTTCAGATCGGCAAAAGTCTTATACTGACTTGAAGCGAAGAGAAATTGAGTATGCGGTTGGTGATCGTGTGTTTCTGAAGGTTTCTCCTTAGAAAAAGGTGATGAAGTTTGGACGGAAGGGCATGTTGAGCCCTAGGTTTATCAAACCGTACGAGGTGTTGGAGCGTGTTGGTTCAGTTGCGTATAGATTGAGGTTGTCGACTGAGTTGGAAAAGATGCATGATGTTTTCCATGTGTCGATGCTTCGGAGGTATAGATCGGATCCTTCACATATTATGTCTGTTGAGGAGATTGAGTTGAATCCAAATTTGACATATGATGAGGAACCGGTGAGGATTCTGGATTCGAGTAGTAAAGTTCTTCGCGGAAAGACCATAGAGTTGGTAAAGGTGTTGTGGCGGCACCGCGGTGTAGAGGAAGCTACTTGGGGGGACAAAAAGGATATGTTGAAGCAGTTCCCTCATCTTTTCCGCCAGGTAAATTTCGAGGACGAAATTTCTTAAGAGGGGGAGAGTTGTAACGCGCTAAAATTGGGCCTAGATATGGACCGAATTGGGTCGGTGGTTCAAGAGAACCATTTTAGGCAATTCAAATAGTTTTGGGAAAATAAATTTATAAAATTAATTTTGGGATAAAATAAAATATGCAAAATGTTTTAAATTAATTAATATTTTAAGTAATTTGGTGAAGTCAATTTGTGGTAATTAAATATGATTTTAAGATATTTTGGTCTAGTGACTAAATTGAAAGTTTTCAAAACTATTTTGGTGACTAAATGGAAAAATGATCTAAACTTAGAATCTTTAAGGAGCTATTTGACCAATCTTTTTCAACAGATTACTCTCTTAATTTAGGCTATTTTAGGGTATTTTTAAATGTTTTAATAATTGGATAAATGAGGATTTATTAAAAAGATCTTTATTTGCGAAACACACTTTCTTACGTAACTACTTTTCTTCTAAACGTTTCTACCAACTTTCTCAGTAACCAAACTAAGATTTCTACTTCAAAATCTCTAGGAATCAATCTCCATTGATTTCCTTTTTGATTTATAATTGATTACTTCAAATACCTTTGCAAAATATCTTTGGATTTCATCAAAGCTTGGCCAATTACGGGAGAAATAAACAATTAGAGGTGATTTTCATTTCTCTCCTCTAATTAATGGTTATTTAATGAAATTCCCAAGTTTTTGATCCTTTGTTGTTGATTTATATTATGGAATTATGTTTTTGACATGGATTTGATAGTTAAATTGATATTTCTTGGTAAATTGATGGAAAATGATTTGGATCTATTTTGGTAATGGATTTAATTGATTTATATCCCAATTTGGGTGTGTTTTAATGTTGATAGGATTGGTAAATCAATAGAATCCCGAAACTATAAGGATTGCTAGTTTTTAGGTTGTTTATAGTTGGTTTTTGAGGTGATCTTGTTGCTGTAGTGTTGCTGGAGATATAAGGACACGATTAGGTTATTTTTGGATGTTAATGGATGTTGTAAATGCATTAGAATCGTTAGATGTTGGCTGGGCTTTGTTTAAGGAAGGTTTGGTGGTGCTTTTGATAGTTTTAGGAAAAGGTTTGATGGATTATTAGGAGGTGTTGCAGTGGTTGTTGGTTGGTGGACGTTTGTGAAATAGAGATGTGTTTTAATCCTCTATTTTTGATTGGGTAAAGCAGGGGAGCTGAATCATTTACCTTTCAAAGAAGGCGCGGGGGTTGCGGAAGCTTGATTCGCGCATCGGCAAGCAAGCGTTGGATTGTTGGTGAGTGGAAAAGTGTTTTAGTGCTGTTAAAAGGTTTAAAAAGAAGTTGTGGGAGTTTAGATAAGGTTTAATACACCTATCTAAGCTCGGAAGTAAGTATCGGTTGAGCTTTCTTTCGATTTCAGTTTGTAAAATGAAATCTCATGCACATGTCTATGGCTTTTATTACTCACTGTATTATGCATGTTTTGAAAGTGAAAGATGTTGCAAATGATCATTGATGATTACTTTTGAGAATGGCATAAGTTTTATGCATGTGTTTTTGAGAACATGAAAATACATGGTTTAATGTATTTGTGTTGGATTGTTTTGATGCATATGTAAAATAGTGAGGTAATGTTGGCTATTGAATATATTAGCAAGTGTTTGTGTTTAAAATGTTATCGGGTATAGTTGATCGGTCATATGATTGAAAGTGCACTATAAGAAGTCACCTCATATGTGTCGAGGAGTGTTAAGTGTCTGTAATCTCTACTATGAGAACCGCAACGGTCGAGGTGGGTAAATGTTCTATTTTCTCCCGCTGGTGGATTTATACATCTAAACCGTAGATGTCGGTAAATGTTTCGTTACTCCAGTTTAAACTGTTGAGGTGGGCAATTGTGTCGTTGCTCCAGTTGAAGTATGTTTGTAAAGTGGTTGTGTGAACCACTTGAGAAATCCGTGTATCCGATTTGTTTTATAAAACATAAGGTTGGTGGTTTTGAGTCACTTGAAAGCCAATATATGAGATAATGTATCATGAGAAATGGATGGTGTTGTATAATGTGATTTATACATGTGTTACTCTTTAAGCTTGTTATAAGGGAGTTGTGTTGTTAAGCTTAAATTGAGGTAGAGATTGAATCTATGATACATGTGTTGAAAATGATTTAAATGTGCATAATTGAGACGATTGCATAATTGAGACGATTTAAGAAGCATGAGATGTTTTTCCATGAGGCAATTACATGTGATTTGAATTAAATGGTTTTAAATGCATTGATGAGTGTTTTGCGAATTCCTCACTAAGCTTATAGCTTACGCTATCTTTTCCTCATCAATGCAAATAAGTAGCTTTCTCGGGCAGCACGCAAGCAAGTGAGAATCAAAATATCGTTGTATTTCAAAGTATGGTTTTATACGTTCTAAGTAGTAATAAGAAGGCAATGTGACCGGGTTGTTTTGGGAGATGTGTTTTGAGTTACTCCCTGTTTGTAAAGGTTTGGTTTAATGTTTTGGACTTGTATGAGGTTTTATACTTGGTTTTGAGGGGTTGGGAGACATTAAGCATGCTTGGGTAGAAAACATGCTCTTAGGTGAATGTTTGATTATGCCATACTTAGTATGATCTCTTGCCATGTTGTTATGCTTGATGATTGAATGCTTGTAATGCCATATGATGATAGAAGGGTGAATTAAGGGTGTTAGATTGAGCCAAAATGTCATATGTTAGACCTAGCGGTCATTACAGGTCTCATCATACTGATACGGTACCTCAGAGTGTCGGTACATGGGGACTTGTCTCAGCTCAAATTGTACAAATTTTCCTAGCCGTACCGATACGTCTGGTAACTGTATCGGTACGCGTAGTTATGAAATAAGGAAGGTTTCGGTACGTGACTCACTGTTTCGATACAGTTCTTTGTTACTGGAATCTGGACTTTCAAATTACACGAGCTATACCGATACGCTTGATTACTGTATAAGTACGCATTTGTTCTTTAGTACCATATCGATACGGTGGACATCTATACCGAAACACTAACGGTTAATTTGATTGAGATGATGTCTGATGTTTGGAATGTTTACATTTTCGTCATGTTTATTAATTATGCAATTAAATGAGATTGAATGATTATTTTGAGTTGTGATTTAACGTGAAGGCGTGTAACAAGAATAATTGAGGTTTGGTAATTTAATTTTTGTGAAAGTCTATGTAATTATGGAAATTGTGCTTTAGTCCCTAGAATGCGAATTTGGGGAATTAGATGTCAAATGATGTCCGATTGAGTTGTAAGTTTAACAATAAGTTGTATGAACACCTTAGGGTCTAAAAATGCATTTAGACAAGATAAAAGAAAAAAAAATGGAGTGGTTTATTTAAGTTTTCTTCAGGGTTTATCTCGGTAAACCCTAATGTAGCTCGCTCAGTTCGGTCTTGCGACTAGACTAGGTCAAGAGGGTTACAAGAGCCACTAACAATTGAGAAGTGCAACAAATTGTCTAAGAAGTTGTTCTTCACTCGACTTGCTAGTATCCCTGGCCGTACCGAGTCATTCTGGAAGGAGCTTGATTACGTCAAGAACTTGCGGAAGCACAGGTCAAAACTGAAGGTCGAAGATACTGGTATTGCTGCATTGTTCGGACTAGAATGCTTTGCATGGTTTTGGCTGGTGGTTACTACCCCTAAGGGTGATCAGTTAGTGGAAGGCATTTCAAGGACTTTCATGGATGTGTATGCCTTTTAACATCGTTTGCACGGTTGAATTGCGGCCATTCTAGATGTATATTTTTCTTAATTTTTGTGAAATTGAGAAATTGAGAAATCAATGATTAACTTAATAGCCTCAATAATTTTTACAATCGAAATGACTTAAGCTTGGTAAGTCAACTCTTATGTTATCCGATTATAATCAAAATTTTGGGATGCGAAGTTTATGTTAAACATCAGATGTCTACAAAACTCGAACCCAAATCTCATAAGTGTAATTTTGTGGGGTATCCTAAAGAAACTAAAGGATATTATTTCTTCAATCCATCTGAGAACAAAGTGTTTGTTGCTCGAACATGAGTATTCCTCGAAAGAGAATTTATTTTCAGAAAAGGAAGTGGGAGAAATATTGAACTTGAGAAAATTCAAAATCAACCATAGATCACTGAACCAGAGATTGAACAACAACAAGTTCCACAAATAGTTGAGGAACATCCAATCATTCTTGAAACACAACCACTGCGGAGATCTATGAGAGAATGCAATGCATTTAAGAGATATGGATTTCTCTTCACGTTGCATGGTGATGTTCTCTTCATGGACCAAGATGAGCCTAGGACTTATCAGGAAGCAGTGGCGAGCCCAGACTCTGAGAAATGGCTAGAAGCCATGAAATCCGAGATGGATTCCATGTCAGAAAACCAAGTATGGACTTTGGTTGACCCACTTGAAGGGATAAAGCCCATAGGGTGTAAATGGGTTTTTAAAAGGAAGACCGACATGGATGTCAATGTACACACAAACAAAAGGCGATTGGTCGCTAAGGGATTTCATCAGATTCATGGTATAGACTATGATGAAACTTTTTCTCTTGTTGCTACGTTTAAATCCATTCGGATATTGCTTGTAATAGTTGTATTTCATGATTATGAAATCTGGCAAATGGATGTCAAAACTACTTTCCTTAATGGAAAATTAGACGAGGATGTGTACATGACACAACCTGAGGGTTTTGTTGATCCAAAAGATGCCCAAAAGGTATGCAAGCTACAAAGATCTATTTATGGGTTGAAGCAAGCTTCTCGAAGTTGGAATTTTTGTTTTAATGATGCAATCAAATAATTTGGCTTTATTAAAAATGAAGATGAGCCATGTGTTTTCAAGAAAACTAGTGGGAGCACTGTCACATTCTTGGTATTGTATGTGGATGACATACTAATAATAGGAAATGACATACCTACCTTACAGTCTGTAAAGACTTGGTTAGGAAAATGTTTTTCTATGAAAGACCTGGGTGAAGCAACCTACATATTAGGAGTCAAGATCTATAGAGATAGATCAAGACAACTCCTAGGACTAAGTCAAAATACATACATAGATAAAGTACTGAAAAGATTCAGTATGAAAGAATCTAAAAGAGGATTCTTACCTATGAGACATGGTATTTCACTCTCAAAGGAAATGTGTCATTCAACGCCTCAAGAAAGAGAACGCATGAGTAAGGTTCCATATGCTTCGGCTATTGGATCTATTATATATGCCATGATATGTACACGTATAGATGTATCATATACACTAAGTATGACAAGTCGATACCAAGTGGATCCCAATGAAGGTCATTGGGCTGCAGTAAAAACATCCTTAAGTACTTAAGAAGAACTAATGATACATTCCTTATGTATGGAGGTGAGGAAGAGCTAAGTATAAAAGGTTATACTGATGCAAGCTTCCAAACTGATAAGGATGATTCTCGATCGCAATCAGGTTTTTTGTTTTGTCTTAATGGAGGTGTTGTAAGCTGGAAAAGTTCAAAGCAAGATACAGCAGCAGGTTCTACAATAGAGGACGAGTTTATTGCAGCAAGTGATGCTGCAAAAGAGGCTGTTTGGATCAAAAAGTTCATATCTGAACTAGGGGTTATGCCTAGCATATCAAATGCTATAGATCTACGTTGTGACAACAACGGAGCCATCGCACAAGCAAAATAACCCAGATCTCACCAGCGATCCAAACACATACTTAGGCGTTACCACCTCATTCGAGAAATTATTGATCGATGGGACGTAGAAATATGCAGAGTACCAACGGATGACAATATCGCCGATCCACTAACAAAGCCTCTGACACAGTAGAAGCATGATTGTCACACTAAGTCTCTTGGTATTAGATATATGAGTGATTGGTCTTAGTGCTAGTGGAAGATTGTTGGAGTATGCCCAAAGACCAATCATGAGATGGTTGTAAAAGACATACTTATTTTATCATGTTTATTAATATAAATCCATTATTATTTTTCAGTCTTATTCTGTGCATTTATAAATAAACTGAATTATAATAAAGGTCCTTAGAATAATATAGTTATTCTTGAATGTCCTTAGTCGAGTATTATTGTGGGCATGGACAACAATAATATATTAAGACTAATATGTAGTTGATTGATGACAAAGTGTTTTCATTGACATGAAGATGTCAAAATCAATACATAAGTATGTGTTAGAGAACGACATATTGGACTAACCCGCTATGAGCATGTTTCTTGGATTATTATGTGACAGTTACAACAAAGCTCATAGTGATAACTACATGTATGAGCTTCAGACTTGAGATCATCATTATTTCAACATCGTGAGTGACATATTTTGATGCGGTCAAACGTGTGTCGTAACTAACTACACTATAAAGACCAATATTGGATATGTCACAATCTATGTAGCGGAATATGGTTGATCAAGATAGGATTTGTCTCTCCTACATAATATGAGTAATATCATAGGCCACTTGATTGAGTGAGACTAGAAAATGCATGGCCATGCTCGAATAAATTGATATGAGATATCATAGTTATTCGTTTATAACAGTCTACTCAAGATATCAAGAAATATTAGATGGACTATACAAGTGTGACTATTTCATGACTTGTGTTCGATCTAGATATGAGGACAAAAGGATGTAATACATGAAAATAGTTAATCACGAAAAAGGTTATATCGAACCACGTCTTCCTGTAACTTAGGTAGCAATGATGCATTGCTAGATGCCACTCATTGCTTGTAATATTAGAATTGTTTTAGATATTACTGCTAACGTTACATGAACCTACAAGGGTCACACCCTATGATTGAAACGAACAAATATCGACTAGATAGCATGTGTACAAACTTGTTGTGCACGTAATAAGTAAAAACTGAAATTATTATAATTATTGTAATTATAGATAATCATGTTTATATATATTTTAATACTAGATAATTATTGTAATTATCAAATACTATTAAAATATATATATCTAAAGAAACCTAATTAAAGTAGAATCAGATTCTGCATATTTAATTATATTTGGTTAAATATATTGTATATTTAATGAATCTGAATTTAATTAGAATTAGGTTTTTGAATGTTATATAAAGGCATAAGGTCTAGCAGTCGAAAATATGCCTTTTGCGAAAAACCTCTCTAATAGTTAGAGAAGTAAAATATTGTTCGTTTCATTCAGGTAGACTGCGTAGAGGTCGACACGCTGTTGTGACGACTTGGATTCGATATCGTGCTAAAAGAATTGGATTCTCCTAACTCCCTGCGGTTTTTCAGATTTATGTAAGATAACGTTTCATCCTTTTTCACCCTGGATTCATTCCTCGTACATGGATCACTGGCGGAATACGTCAGATAATTTTTTTGCTGCGCCATGGGGTGTACCGGCGTTTCCCTACATTATCCTGTTATGTTAACAAAATTTACTGCACCCAACCCAACTCAAGTTTGATGATAATGGTGCACGTTACTCTTTTTTCTCTTAAAAAAGTGATTCTGATGAGAGAGTGATTCAAAGGTTTTCAGCCAACCCCAAATAATAAAGTAATCCGAGCATAACACAAATAAGAGATTATGTGTTGGCAAGAGCCGATAAGAGTGTTGGAAAGAGCACCTAGAGGATTGGAGAAAGAGGAAGAAGAGCTAAGAAGTCAGGTGTGGAGGTCGGATAGACGATGGTGACATGAAGTTGGTGGCTTGAAAGGAATTAAGGTTTTTTTCTTTTGGGGTGAAAAATGAACTTTTAAAAAATTAGGGGTGAAATTAAAAATAAACTTCTTTTATTAGCGTGCATGTCATCAGGGTAACAAAAACAAATGTTCGAGTGACCAGAAGTTTAGACAACGAAAACATAAGTGACCAAAACGTTCAATTTTTCAAATCGGTGACCAAAAATTTACACTAACTAAACATAAGTGACCATTGCAGTAGTTTACCCTTTTTTTGCTGCCAGATTAGCAAGCCGTTAATGTTTAACGACGACAAACGTCTCAATGACCAAAAGTTTACAGATCAAAAATGTAAGTGACTTTATCGGTCGAATTTAAAAATCGATGATCAAAACTGTACCCAGAGAAAACATAAGTGACCATTGCAGTAGTTTACCCTAATTTAAATAGTGAGATATTTAAAACAAAAAATATATAATATAATAAAAATGTTAAACAAAAACGTATAGTTTTTTTATTGTTTTCTAAAAGGCCAATAGTTTTTTAGAAGAGGAGAAATTGGATAAATAGCTTTTTTTTTTTTTTGGTTTAAAGAACAGTCTGTAGTTTTAAGGATAATAGATAGTTTTTAAGATAATATGAGAGATAAAGATATTTTTTAAAAAGTAAAATATTTTTAAGAAAATTAAAATACTTAAATACCCTTTATAATTTATACTTTTATGACTTAAGGGTGTAAGAAGCATTTGATTTTTTTTTAAATATCAATTAATTCTCTGAAACTTTTTTACACCAAATTAAGCCATTGAACAAAAAAAAATGAATCAATTAAGCTCTTTGACCAATTCGGACCATTGAATCTTGACAGTTTTTCTTCAGATATTACTGGCACATGATATACTACAGTTCTATCATTTTGCATTTACATATTTTTTACAAAATATTTTTTTATAATTTTATATATTTTTAGAGATTTTATAACTTTTGAAGAAATTTTTAAATAAAATAAAAAATTCTGAAAATGTTAAGCGGAAACACTATGGCACGACGCACTACACCAATAGATCCAAAAAGATTGTCAAGATTTAATGGTCAAATTTTTGTCAAAGAGCTTAATTGATTCAATTTATTGGTTCAAGGGCTTAATTGATTTAATTTCTTTGTTCCAAGGATTAATTGGGTGTAAAAAAGTCTAGAGACTTAATTGATTTTTTTTCTTCAAAAGTTCAAGAACTTCCTACACCCTTAATCTTACTTTTATTATTAAAATTTAGGTTTTAATGTCTTTTTACAATTAAATTGGTCTCTAATTGAGTTGCGAAATGTAGCGACTAATTTAAAAAAATTCAAGTGTTCCCTCGCTTTGAAAAAAAATTGATTTTGGGGGTAATTTTGAAAGTGCTCGTATTTTTAAAACAATACCTGGAGTCGCCACTGGTCACTTGGATAAGGTAAATCGGAACAAACCAGAGATTTAAAAAGGGTTCGGGAGTCGGTTACGTGTGAGGTAGGATTAGCATTCCCACAACCCCCAAAATTGGTACCTAAGGGTTCGTATCGTAAATGTAATGAAAACTTAAAAGTTCAACTTAATTTAAAAAAGTGATCCCTAAAATGTGTGCATGCATGGTAGCATTATAAAATGCCTCGATTTTCAAGGTACAAAAAGAGATGACATTCCCACCAGGATACCGGAACAAAAAGGCATAAAGCTATATGCCACATATTAAATGCATGATCATGGCATACAAAATATAAATGTCTAGCCATTTACAACAACTGGAAGAGATGACATCGGAATGGTTCGGGATGACACTTTCATTGGGTTATCGAAACGTTGAGACCAAAATCTAAACAAATATGTTAACAAGATATAAATGCACGAACAATAAATAAACATAACTTAAAATAATAACAAATGCGAGAGTATAAACAAATACATAAATTAAAGGACAAATATAAAGAATATACGATGCAAAAAAGATAGAAAAAGGATTTTTATACTGCAATCTTTTAAATAAGTATATAATATGTAAACTTATTAAAATACTAGATAGATTTTATGTACAAATCATATAGGTAATATAAATAATATCTATATGTATGGAAATATATTATAGTAATATATATTTATATATACACACGTATGTATATATGCATAGTTAAAATAGATATGTAAAAAAATTTTACGTATGTAAAAACATATATATGTAATAAGACCTATCTTATAAGTTATATATATTATATTTAATAAAAAAATTAATATATTATTTATATAACAAAGAGGTAATTAATATATACCATATATTTAAACAAGGATACGAAAACTATTATATATGTATATATGGTAAAGTAAATATATGATAAAATATAAATATGTAAAGATGCAATTATGCCAAGAAAGCCATGCCAATAAATATAAACACATACCATATAAAAATAAATCAAAGCAATTAATATGAACATACCATATGTAAAGAATTATTTGGACAATTCATCTTTGTTCCCTTATTTCCCTTAGATTATGGGTTATAGACCCACTATAAATGTAATGGACATGAAACTTAACCAAAATAATAAGATATAAAGGCATAAATCAAGGGTAATTAACATGCAATTAATACGAAATTACAAGACATGTAAATAAAGGCAGCAAAATAAGAAGGGAATAAAATAATAAAAACTACAAGGGACAGGGATCGAAAGGGTGAATAACCCATAGGTCTTTGGACCAAAATCAAAACAAAATGACGAAATTGAAATGTTTGAAACAAAACCAGGGACTGCGAAAAAGAAATATATAAGGGCGGAAGGGTTTAATGAGGTTAATTAGCCCATTTTAAAAACCGGGTATAAAACCCAAAAACCAAAAATAGATTATCATTTTCTAAAAGTGGGCTCTTATTTCAGATCTAGAGTAAAAGGGTACCCGAACTGTTGCTAGGACATCGATTCGGGATGGTACGTTCTCTTATATCATAAGGAGGTGAAAACTCCATGAGTTAAAATAATCACTCCCACTTAACAAGGACGGAGCTCGGGAAGAGAGCTCATGCATGAATGACATTTATATCAAACACCGTGCGAAAAATGCAATAAAACAAACACAGAAGATGGGATCAACAATTAAATTAAACTGAATTTTTATTTTTCATTGCATGTACGATATGAACCCTAACTAAGGTCTGGCTTTCTATTTTCGTTTTTAAAAACACAAAATTGGTCCCCAGCGGAGTCACCATTTGTAACGACTAATTTAAAAAAAATAAATGTTCACTCACTTTGAAAACAAAATTGATTTTGGGGGGAATTTTGAAAGTGCTCGTATTTTTAAAACAAGACTTGGAGTCTCCATCGGTCACTTAGAGAAGGTAGACCGGACACCGAAAAATAAATCAGAGATTTTAAAAGGGTTCGGGAGTCGGTTACGTGTGAGGAATGATTAACACCCCACAACGCCCAAAATTAGTACCTAAGGATTCGTATCGTAAATGTAAAGAAAACTTAAAAGTTCAATTTAATTTAAAAAAGTGACCAGTAAAATGTGTGCATGCATGGTAGCATTATAAAATGACTTGATATTTACAGTACCAAAAGAGATGACACCTATAGACCCGGATGACACTCTCACCAGTATATCGGAACAAAAAAGCTTAAAGCTATATGCCACATATTAAATGCACGATCATGACATACAAAATATAAATATCTCGCCATTTACAACAACCGAAGAAGATGACATCTGAATGATTCAGGATTAAACTCATTGGGTTACCGAAACGTTCAGACTAAAATCTAAACAAATATGCTAACAAGATATAAATGCATGAACAATATATAAACATAACTTAAAATAAATACAAAGGCGTGAGCGTATAAACAAATACATAAATTAGAGGACAAATATAAAGAATATATGATGCAAAAAAGATAGAAAATGATTTTTTATCACTGCAACCTTTTAAGTAAATAAGTATATAATATTTAAATTTATTAAAATACTAGATAAATTTTATGTACAAATCATATAGGTAATATAAATAATATCTATATGTATGGAAATATATATATACACATACGTATGTATATATGCGTAATTAAAATAGATTCCATTTGTAAAAAAAGTTTACGTATGTAAAAACATATATATATATATAATAATAATAATAATAATAATAATAATAATAATAATAATAATAATAATAATAATAATAATAATAAGACCTATCTTATAAGTTATAATACTAATATATTATATTTAATCAAAAAATACTAATATATTATTTATATAACAAGGAGGTAATTAATATATACCATATATTTAAACAAGGATACAAAAACTATTATATATGTATATATACGGTAAAATAAATATATGGTAAAATATAGATATGTAAAGATGCAATTATGCCAAGAAAGTCATGCCAATAAATATAAACATATACCATATAAAAATAAATCAAAACAATTAATATGAACATACCATATGTAAAAAAATATATATATTCTAACATAGTAATAAGGATAAATGCTAATAACAATGATAAGATTTACCAACTATACGAAACTTAACCAAAATAATAAGATATAAAGGCATAAATCTAGGGTAATTAGCATGCAATTAGTACGAAATTACAAGACATGTAAATAAAGGCAACAAAAAAATAAGGAAATAAAATAATAAAAACTACAAGGGGCAGGGATCGAAAGGGTGAATAACCCATTGGTCTTCGGACCAAAATCAAAACTAAAGGACAAAATTGAAATGTTTGAAACAGAACCAGGGACCGTGGAAAGAAATATATAAGGGCATAGGGGTTTAATGAGGTTAATTAGTCCATTTTTAAAACCGGTATAAAATCTAAAAAGCAAAAAACAGATTATCATTTTTTGACCTCCTTCAAATCCAATCAAACACCCTTATTATGAAACCTCTGAAATGTTCATGTAAGTTAATGAAGAACTTAAGAACACCGCCGTCGTTTTTAAAAATAGACAATGTTCCTTCGTGGCGGCCGCTTTTAGTCGTCGGCGGTCACCACTCGCTGGCGTTAATGACCTAAAAAAAACCCAAAAAACTTTGTCTCCTCTTCCTACAACCGAAACCAAAGACGAATTTAAAAAAAAAAACGATTACCTCTAGATCTGAAAAAACCGAGATTCGAAACTTTTTAAAAAAATCAAAACAGATTTTGAAACCCATTCTTTAGAAGAAAACTCAAACGTTTGAGCCTCAAACCAAGAACAGGAGCACGAATGGTTTAAATCATATCGGTATCGTTCATCGGCGCACCAACCTTGACCAACATGCACGGTGGTAACGGTCTGAGACCGGACAGGTAAACCCTAAAATCCCCTTTCTTTTTCTTTTGTATATTCGAAATGTAAAAAATGAAAATACCTCTCTGAAATCCTTTTTGTATTGATTAGAATATGATATTACCTTGATTATTACATTGCTTTATATCTCTGATTGATTTTTACAGTAATTGGGCAATATTAATTGTTGAAAATGAATATCTGACAATCCTTTAATTGTTTTCTCTATTGCATGTGATGGTGGTGGGTGGAGATAGCCGGTGACCGTACGATGACAGTGTAATTTTCGACGATGAGGCCACGTGGATGGAAGAAGAATGGTGGCCGTCGATGGAGCCACATGGCAGCAATCAGTGAAGAGCAGCCTTGGCGCGTGGCGCATGTGGGAGATGAAGGATCTCGTGCGTGCGTTCCATGCGTGCGTGAAGAGAGCAGGGGAGTCGTTCCTGGCTTGATCTGGATCGTCAGATCTTTATTGGATCCAACGGTCAAGAGCCGGCTGCGCAAAGGATAAAAGGGTGTTAGGGTTTTGTTGTGTTCATTAGATCTTGGGCCAAACGGGCCACATATGTATGAAAATATTTTTGGGTTTTAAAAATGTAAAATAGACATTTAATAATAAAACGTGGATCAATTTATTTATTTAATTGGGCTTTTAACTTTTTGAGTTGGTTTAATAATAAAAATAAAAAATGATAATAATAATAATAATAATATTAAAATAATAATAATAATAACAATAATAATAATAAAAATAATAATACTAAAACTCAGACAAAAATTAGTTATTACATGTTAACTAAATCATTCACTTTATAAGAAATATAGTTAAGCGAAGAACAGTGTAATACAGATAAACATGCATGTTCTTTAATATTATTTTTATAGGATAAATATATATATTTTAATATAGTATCTAAGCTTTTCTTGGTTTATTTAGGTATCCAAAATAGACTTTTTGGATCAAATTGGCACATACGACTTCTGACCTATTTGAACCAAGAAAGGTCTATTTCAAAAATACAACGAACCACGAAAAGCCTATTTGACTAGTATAAATACAGCATGGCTAAAAGTCAGACTCATGCGATACAAATTGTCCATTTAATTAGTATTGGCTATTGCCATATCTACCCATGCTTGTGTTCAATACAAACTACAATGAATTCAAGTAAATTAATGTACCATAGATTGCAAAATGGAGCAAAGGGTGGAAGCATGTGATGTGCAGATGATTTAAGCCGACTTTATATGACCACACTGCTCGGGGATTGTCGGTGAGCATGGGATCATCTGCCAGCAGAGTTATCGCAAAACTTTGCCATATCCAAATCCTTTGTTTTTGTGTTTTATCCATAACAAAACAATCAATATATTTATTACATTGGCACGAGTTCCTTGGGAGTTGGTTGTGGACATTGTACCTCCCAAGGATCTTTGCCTTGCCTTTCCTTGCCCTGCTTGTTACATTCATCCCTATTGTTGGGAAGTAATGCTACCGGGATGGGTCGATCATGGTTTTGGATGACGGCTCAAATTTTAATTATTATTATTATTATTATTATTATTATTTTCTAAAATAGATATTTGTACAGAATGTCTCTAAATTACTATTTAGATTTAAATTTATAATATTTTAATTAAACTTTTCAACTATTGTCGATATCATTTCAATCAGGTTTTTCTATCAGCTTAAATCATCAACATAGACATTATATGTCAACTTAAATCTAACCCACAACATATATAAAACATGTGGAATTGGATTAAATTTTAAATACTATGCACCAATTGTCTGTACAACCAAGATATAATGAGTTAAAAAAGAAATAACCTTATTAAATTTAAATGACATGATACTTTTTTTTAACCAGGTAGATCTTAATATATCCATACAATATATGCACACAGTTTAAAATTTAATTTATATATTTACATATACTTCACATCATATCCAAACTGGCATTTAATACTCATACAAAAATAGATTGATTGAGACAATATTGATAGGACTCAATTACAATGTCCTGTGCAATTCACCCTTTCCTAAAGTAAGTCACGTTTGTGCAAAAGTTGATGATGAGAGAAAACTACTCATCCAACAGTAAAGTTAGAAATCACCTAAAAGTTGAGACAAAACACTTAGAAAAGAGTTTGACGTTATCTTATATGATATTTATAATAATAAATATTAAAAATCCCAATGTGTTCTTTTCCATTAGTGCATGATAGCTGCATAGCTTTTATGGTGTAATAGTAGATCCATTTAGCAACTTGTTTTGACGTCACCATTTAGCTTTTATGGTGTAATAGTTGCTGATTTAGAAATTCAATAATAGAAATTTAAAATGATTTTTTTATCGTTAAACGGTAAATTAAAAATATATAAGGAAAAGATTTCACACTAATTTAAGTTTGTTTTTGAAAATAATATGGATGCAGCTGCACCTCTAAGAGCTGCATACATCCGCATTCCGCCACTAACTCAACTCTAACATATTTGTCAATTTTAGAGATAATTAATGATGGATTTAAAAACTCAAAAATAAAGTTTAAAATGATTTTTTTAAAATAAATAAATTTTTTAAATTAACATTAATTTAAAGTTATTTTAAAAAAAATGAAAATGCAATTGCTCCCCTAGAGAGGCCGCATATAACCACTCCTGAACACAATGAATATATATCCAACTGTTCCGCTACCATTGCTAATTAAGAACAATGTTACTTGATAGAGTTTACAATTTTAAATTATTTTATTTCTTTCTTCCCATATATTTCCTTTATGAAATAAATGTAGAATACTAGAATCCAGTCTTTCAATGCTTTACTTTTCTTTTAATTTCTTTTTTCCACGTATAGTTAGAGTAGAGACGAATTATGTAATGGATGGAAGGGATTATGGCCTTCAACCCTACCAAAATTTTTTACCCTTAGTTTATATAATAAATTTAAAAAATTTATAATTTTTTTTATAAATTAGTTACCTTTAAATTTTAAAAATATTTTTTTAATATATATATAATTTTTAAGTTAATATCCTAAATCCGTGCTTGATACAGTTAAAAAAGACAGCCAAAGAGCATAAAGAAAAGCACCCCTCATTGTCATTCTCCTTTCGTAATGTGACAAAGACGCTTTCTTCCTTTTATTTTTTCTTTGTTGGTGTGCTCTGGCGAGCTGGTCTCCATTTTTATGGAAGCTGAATCTTTGAATAAATTAAAAATGTCAATTTCGAATTATTGCCAATATTTTAAAATGACAAAAAAATGAATGTTGATGGTGATAGGGTGACCTCACGCTATATTTGATCAAATGATGAACATAATAATATCATCCTAAATCATAATTTAAAACAATTATACAAATCTAAGCTTATTAATGGAAAATGGTTAGCGGCTGAGAAAAAAAAAAGTGAAAGAATCTGAAAATCAAATTAAATCCTAATATTTCGACTATCTACGATTCATAAAATTATCTTTTGTTTATAGCATACGGCTGGAAAAAAAATACAAAACAATTTAGAGGTTTTGTAAAGGATGCCATTTTGATAATTGATACTATTCATGAGATTGTTTTTTTTTAATTATATAAACTCTATTATTACATAAAAGGATAGATAGAAATGGTGATGTAAATGTTCAAATTTGTTTTGATTAGGGTTTTATTTGACTGTCCTACTCAGGTTGTACATGTCTTTTTGTAGCAGTTCTCTTAACTGCTTCTTTTTGGATAATGAACATAAACAAATCACTAATACAAAAAAAATAATTCATAAAATTTAAATTATTTAGATAATATCGATTTTTTATAATATAAAAATAACTATTTTATATTTTTACTATCAACCATAACTATTTCATCTTATGAAATACAGGTTCAAATCGTTTTGTCTACAAGGTGTATGCTCATTGTCAAATGATTAATAATATCTATGAACATTTACTAACTTGTAATCACTTTTAGACTATTAAAAAACTATCGACCATAACTTTAAAATTACTATATAATAATTACTAATTGATTTAATTTATTAAAATAACTTTTAGAAATATTTATAATTTTTTAAACTTCACCAAATATGTTAATTTTTTTTGATGGCCACATTAATCCAAAATATACAAGTAATAATTATTATATAGTATTTTTAAAGTTATGGTTGATAATTTTTTTAAACAGTCTAAAAGTATATGCCCATAAAAGACATATTTTGATGAAGTTATGGTCTAAAAATATGTCTTCACCAAAAAAAATAACATATTTGAGATAAAACAGTTTTAGTCATAAAACTTCACCAAATAACTAAAAAAAAACACTTATCTGTGCACTCTACATGGAAGAATATTTTGATGGCGACATTAATCCAAAACATTCAAGTAATTTATCACACAATAACCATAATTTGGAGGGTATATTGGAATCTGTTGCTAACCAAAAAAATTATTTTTCAGGTAATCACACCAAGTTGTAATTCTTGCTACCTATTTTTCTTAATTATATCATGTACAAAAAGCAAAATTGAAGTTCAAATGTAGAAAAATATTTTTCAGATAACCACACCAAAACATACAATTCTTGCTAACTTGGGTGTGTTGGAAACAAAATGTTAACGGAAATGGGAAACAAGAAAAGAAAAAGAAGTTTTGTTGTAAAGGAAGAAAAAAGAAAATGGGAAATTTGGGTTTGACCCATATATTTGATGAGTTATTTTGAATTAAGACCTAATTAATAGTATGTACAAGTTTTAGGACTAAAAGTGTTATTATCCCATGACAAGTCACCATATATGTTAATTTTTTAACAACTGGTGACTAAAATGATAACGAAATGAAATGTTAGTGATAATTTTGACAAAAAATAATTGAGTGACCAAAACAAAAAATGGTGATAGTTGAATGACCACCAATGCCGTTTACCCATTTTTTTATTTATGAAAAGGGGCAGACCAATTTAATTAGTGTTCTCTAACTTCAATTTAAAACCCAACAGGCAGCACCCTTTTTACCACTTCCAGCACATCTTTTCCACCACAAGCAAATGCCTAGGTCACTGCTCTTTCATTTCCCCCTCTTACTCTTCACTGTCGTCGTTGCCTTTGCCGCCATTGCCAATGCCACCGCCGCTACACCGGTTGCCCTACAATTCAAGGAAGCCCCACAATTTTACAACTCGCCGGATTGTCCTCTCATATTTGATAAAGATCATGAATCTGGTTCTGACGGGGAACCCTCCATTCTGCGCTCGGATCGAGCCCTTCATGTGGCAATGACACTCGACACTGCTTACATTCGAGGCACCATGGCCGCCATTCTTTCCGTACTTCAACACTCCTCTTGTCCCCAAAACATCGCCTTCCATTTCGTCGCCTCCGCCACCACCACCGCTTCTCCTGTACGCACCGCCATCTCCTCCTCCTTCCCTTACCTCAACTTTCATGTCTACCCTTTCGACGACACCTCTGTTTCACGACTCATTTCAACCTCGATCCGCTCAGCTTTAGATTGCCCTTTGAACTACGCTCGAAGCTACTTAGCCAATCTCCTTCCTCCATGCATCCACCGTGTCGTGTATCTTGACTCCGACTTGGTTCTCGTCGACGACATAGCTAAACTCGCCGCCACTCAACTCGGAGACAACTCGGTCTTGGCTGCACCGGAATATTGCAATGCAAACTTCACGTCCTACTTTACTCCATCGTTTTGGTCAAATCCTTCTTTATCCTTAACTTTCGCGAATCGTAAAGCTTGTTATTTTAACACCGGAGTAATGGTGATCGACCTCGACCGATGGAGAGAAGGAGATTACACGAGAAAGATTGAAGAATGGATGGAGCTTCAAAAAAGAATGAGAATTTACGAATTGGGTTCTTTGCCACCGTTTTTACTAGTTTTCGCCGGAAACATAGCGCCGGTTGATCATAGGTGGAACCAGCACGGCCTCGGCGGAGATAATTTTAGAGGTTTATGCAGAGATTTGCACCGTGGTCCGGTTAGCCTTTTACATTGGAGTGGAAAAGGGAAGCCATGGGCGAGACTTGATGCTAATAGACCATGCCCTTTGGATGCTTTGTGGGCACCTTATGATCTCCTGCGATGGCAAACTCCATTTGCATTGGATTCTTGATGGGAACCACGTTTTCTGGGTAGTGTTTGTTTGCTGAGAAAGTGACGGAATCACCGAGAAATGCTGATTTAAGTTATTTCGCGTAGATTATGGTACTAAACCAGACAGGTACCATATTAGTATACTGCAATTGTTTTAGTTCTTTCCCTTTTGCAATGGTAGACTTCCAGCCATGAAGAAATGAATTTGTTGTAAGCAGTAAGAAAAACCCAGATGCAAATCAGCGTAATTACAGGTTCAAGATTTTTTTTTTGTGATGTAATGATAAATGTAATCAAAACCCGTACATAGAAAGAGCTGTTTTTGGTGGTTAATGAATATAGTATTATTTTTCTTGATGGGATATAAAGAAAAAAGTAACTGATTGTTGATTGATCGAAAAATAGTGATTATATTGTTGTTTATTTCTGCAAAAGTTTTTTCAATGTGTGTTATAGCCTGGAAGCATTAATGGAATGTATTGAAGATGCTGAAACTTGTTTGAATCATTGAGTTTGTAGGCCTACCATTGCTACCCGATTAGTCTATTCCTTAACGAAAGATGGATATTTTTTTTCACTAATGTAGTATGATTTTATAAGTGGAGGATACATGCAATATGCATATCCTGTTTTTCAATTAAAATATTAATTACATATAAACCTCTAAAATATTAATTATTGTTCAAATCGTTGTTTATTTAGACATCAATGTTATTAATTGAATATAATTCGATTGAAATTATTTTTTATTAGTAAACATGATTTTATTCAAAAAAATAAATCATATAAGAAAAATATTATCATGTGGTTCGTTAAAAACTTCCTTAAACTTAAAATGGAGGAAAATAGTACATGGTAATATTATGAAGACAAAGAACCAAAGAGGAAAGGAACTAAACACCATGTCAAACACCAAAGCCAAAACACATGACTCGCGTTAAAATACATGCGACACACCATGCTGAAACAGCCACAAAAATCACCAATACTAAGCACAGATATCCCCATCACGCAACACAACATTACCCATGCACACAATGCAGCATCACCCTCGCGCACAACTATATTCCATGCTAATCAGTCCGTAAAACGCACACAACAACACCCATTCATAATGAAAGCAAGATCACGCCAACTTATAAGAAAGAGGCCTCCAAGCAATCACAAGAATGAAATCCTCCTATCATTAAAGAAAAGTGTTTTTTTTTTTTCAGAAGTGAAAATAGTGGAGTTAAAATTCCTAGTTTCCTTTTCAGGTTACCGTGGTTCTTTTCACCTGCCGGTTGAGTTTCTTAGGCTTTTCTTTGCTTTGTGGTTCGGTGGCTCCCCTAATCCCTTTGTTTCAGGAAGCCTAGCCTCGTTTGTCTAGTGGAGATCTCGACCATCCTGGTGCGGACGAGGATTTTGATGTTTTTGTGGGTTTTCGGGGTTTTCGAGTGGTGATCTTCCTTGATACTTTTAATGGGCGGTGTCTCCTTCTGAGCCTTTCTTCGGTTCCTGCCCCTGTTCTTCGGTGAGTATGGTTATTTGATGATCTTTCTCCGTTTGATCTTTGCTTTCTTTGTCAATTTTTGAAGTTTCTGTATCGTTTGCTGGTTGGATTTCGTTTGATTGCTGGTTTTCTCGGCTTTGTTATGTGCTTTGCTTTTGCTGGTTTGACTATTGTTTGCCTCGGTTTGTTCTTTTTTCAGCTTTTTGTTGAGTGTTGTAAGCCTTGTTTCCTGTCTGTTATGGCAATGATGGCTTGGAATGTTAGAGGGTTGGGAAATAAAGAAACAGTTAAAGTAGTTAAGAAAGCAATTTTGAAGTATCATCTTCCTCAATGAAACGAAGCAGAAAAGAAGGTACCTTAAAAAAATTAGAATGAAAATAAAAATTAACAACTTTTATTATGTTGATCTGATTGGTACTGTTGGAGGTCTTGCCTTATAGTGAAAAGATGACGTTAATATTTCTATCTTTCTGCGGATAAAAACCTTATTGATACTAAGATCTCTATAAACAGAGGGGATGACTGGTTTGGTTCTTTTATTTATGGGGCCCCTCTATAATGATGAAAAACAACTCTTTTGGGAAATGTTTGCCTCTGTGAGAAGTGATATGAATGTTAAATGGTGTATTGTCGGAGACTATAATGTTGTTGCAAGACCTGAAGATAAAATGGGAAGAGCTCCCTTCGACCAATCTTTATCGAAGTGGTATTTTAATTTTTTTACAGAAAACTTGTTTGACTGAAATATCATTGAAAGGAGGTACATTTACTTAGTTTAATCAACGGTGTGATGGGGAAGCCATCCTTGAAAGCTTGATTGAAATTTATTGTCTATTGAATGGAGTACCTTCTTTCCAAAGGCTATTCTTATTGCTGATGTAGTCATAGCCTCAGACCACTGTCCTCTGTTCTTGCTACTTAATGGCTTGAATAAGAAAGGTAAAAAGATTTCAAATTTGAGTCCAAGTGGCTTATTGAGGAGGAGAGTGCTAAAAATGTTAAAGAAGGGTGTAAACCGAGATTACATTGCTTAAACAATAAACTGTTCGGGAGGTATAATCATTAATTTTGTTTAATTTTTACTATTATTTTTATTATTATTATTTTCATTTTCAGTATTATTGTTATTATTAGTTATATTAATATTAATAATAATAATGATATCATTATTAAAACGAAAAAATAAATCTTAAAATAAATATGAGCCCAATTAATTAAAACAATAGTCCATAATAATAATACAACCCCATTACATATAATTTACAGCTGGCCCGTTCAGGCCCCAAACTCAGCTAAAAAACCCTAATCTAATAATCTAATATCCATCTTTTTCTCTTGCAGCCAACATCTGGCCGTTGAATTAGATATGATCCAACAGTCCAGATTACACCCGAAGGAGACTGCCTAGCTCCCCATGCACGCGTGAAGACACCACCAGCGACCATTCGATTCCTCCACGCGCCTGACATGCCCTTCATCTTCTCCATCCACGTAGCACCATCAACGACGATCGTCTTTTGCTCTGCCACCGTACAACCACCATCGTGGTTACCTGCAAAAAAAAAAGGACAGAAGCATGAGAGAAAACCAATTCCACAGAAAAATCTATCACCAACAATGGATTAAGTAAAAAGTAAAATGTAATGAAATTCGGTATATAACCAGTACAAGATCTTGTAATATTTTTAGATTGGAATGAATCAAAAAAAGAAAAAATAAAAGCATTTTAGAGGTAAAAAATTCCAGTCTTTATTTAAATTTTGAAAAAAAAATTGGTAAAAAGGCTAGAGTTTATACCGTCGTGGTCTCACACCGCCGCCGCGTATGTGACCGAGGTTGGTGTCGCCGATGAACGACACCGTTGTGTTCTAGCCTCTTAGTCTTCCTTCTTTTTAGATCTGAATTCGAGGTGCGTTGGGTTTTCAAAAAAATTCAAAAAGAGGGATTTTGGTTCGGTTTTCTTTATATTTTGGTGAAAGAAAGCTTTTTTTTTTTGAAAAATATGAGGTTAGATTTGATTTTAGGAAGGAAAAAGAAAGCTTTGGGGTTTATTTTCTAAGTTCGCCTGTGCTAGCGAGTGACGGCCGACGACGTTCGACGATAGTCGACACGGTAGTCTACCACTGAGATCTGGGTTCTTCCCAGAACAGGACGAACACTCTAGAGTGTTCATACGTTTTTTTTCCAGAGAATTTCATGGGTTATTTTTTATCTGTTTTCAAAGGGAGAGAAAAAATGATTTGTGTTTGTGTTTTTTTACTTATATACATGGTTTCAAAAACGGGTTTATTACCATTTTAAGGACCTCCGCCCCACATTAATTCTTTCTGCGGTCCTTGAAGCATTTTAAAAGCTTTCAATTTTGTCATTTGTTCTAATTTTGGCCCGAGAACTATTGGTATAACCGTTGTTTTGGTCCCTGTCCATTTTTCCCTTTAATTTCAGTCCCTGCTTTGATTGATACGTGCTCTGTTGGTATTTGTGTATTGTTCTGCTTTTGTATTCTACATGATATATGGTATATATATGTCGTATACACGTATATATTTCTAACAGCCATATTTTAGCATATATGTATAGTTTTATATATTTCCTTTTTAAATGCTTATACCATATATATATATATATATATAAGTTACTCCTTTTAACCTTTTTCTATAATATATATTATACGTAAGGTAATATATATGTATTTATTGTTTTTTTTACCTAATATACATACTTGATTTATGTTTACCCAGTATATATATATATTTCTATAAACTAATTCCATATATATATATATGTATATAGTTCCGTATGTATAATATACCTTTTATATGTTTTATACATTATAGTTTTCGTTTAATATATATGTACATGTATGAACCGTATGACTTCATAGATATTATATGTTTTTGATGGGGATAAGTATTTATGATTTTGTTTCGAATTTATTTAGTTATTTGTGCGGCATATTCATTATCTTATGCCTTCTATCCTTCATTTATCATGCCATATTATTATGTTGCATACCGGGATATAATTTGTCAATGTGGTGCTCCCTTTGTTTTTGAGGATAAACGTTGTTAGTATCTAAGATGTAGGTGGCAGTCTTTCGTTTATTCTTCAAACATCAGAATCCTTTAAAATGAACTCACATGTATAACTAAATTCTAATTTAAATTTCACTTTAATTTACAAAATCCGATATTAATAAAATGGAAATTGATTTGGTACCAAGTTTGGGCGTGGTGAGGGCGCGAACCCTTCTCCACACGTAACCGACTCCCGAACCCAAAAGAAAAAGAAAATCTCTAGTTTTATTTTTCGGTGTCCGGTCTACTTAACCCAAATGACCGGTGGTGACTCCATCAGTTTATTTAAAAACACGAACTTTTCAAAATTCCTCGATTTAAAAGTTTTAAAGAAAACCGAGAACAATTTATAGAAATTTTAATTTAGTCCCTACAACATGGCTACTCCGCTGGGGATAATTTTTGTTTTTATGGAAACAAGAGTTAGGCCTACAAAAATTACCACATTATTAATATAGGAAGTTGCAAAATAAAGTGACAATTAAATTAATATTTGTTTATAAATGCGAGTTTATTTTAACATATTTAATATTTGGCATATAAACTCGTCTGTTAAGTGGGGGGAAATGATATTGCTTTCATGGGGATATTGTTCCTCAATATGGGTCTAGCAAGTACCTTGGGGCTCGAGTACCCTATGTTTTTGTGGGAATATTGTTTCCCCGTATGGACATAGTGAATGGGTCCCCCTAAATTGAACCCAGTTGAAAGGAGCCTATAATGGGTGATGATCAAGGGCCTTGCTACCTTTAGTAGGGGACAACGAGGATAATTCCAGGTAACCTTTTAGTACCAAACCTACATTTAGCAAACACAGAAGCCCACCCCTCTAGAGCCATGCATACAACCTAGATAACTAGATGGCATGCAGATATGTTTATTTATTTGCTTTGATTTGATTTGTTTTTTTGCCTCTCTTTATGGTTTATTGATTATATTCGATTTACTAACTCAATTTTCTTGTTTTTTTTGTTTTGCATATCTTTTGCATTTTCATGACATTAAAGGTATTGATTCGCGAATGCTCACCAAATTAGAAATCGTTCATAATGGATAGAAGGTTTTTTGATTAGATAGAAAAGAATACAAATTCAGAGAAACGTCCTAAGAATACACCGGAGACAATAGGAGGTGACTCATCCAAAGGCTTCAGGTAAGATATGTTAGATGATACTCGCATCAATGAAGAGCGGAATGAGATACAAGAGTTGAAGAAGAAAATGGTCGAGATAATGAGCATGATAACCGTTATGGCTATTGAGAAAGATTCTGTTAAACCAAAAGAAGAATTTGAAAAGAACCAAAACATGAAGCTTGATGATCAAGGTTTCACTCTTGAACAAGACATATATACTAAGGTTTACGCATAGTCGCGATTCGCATTAGTAAGCTAGTTGGAAGCATATTTGAGCTGAGCTCAAAGAAAGTGGTAGTAAGCCGAGAGAAAGCCCGAGAATAAGGGGATAAAAGAACAAGTTTCTCAATAATACGACTTCAAATATTGATAAAGAAGACAAGGAAATAGTTGATAACATGAAAATTGTTGTTACCCAAGCACGTGAAGTGACTCAACAAGAGGCAGACTTGACCGACGTGGTAATGACATTGAGTGAGAATACCAATCCAACACTAGATCACAGAGGCAAGCTAGCTTGGTTGTTAGATGAAGTGAAGAAATTAGGCTTTAAGGCTCACTGTTATTGTGAATATCTAATATCTGATGTGAACGAATCCTTTTAGTCTCAATGAAAATTGTTCTACGGGGACCACTTTTGGAATCAATACCTTGTTGCATACATGTTTACATTTTAGCATTACATTGCACATTCGTTGCATATTTATCATGACATTATCATTTAACAACATTGCATTGACATTCATGAATCGAATAATTGATTACTTACGGGATTTCATGGCAATAATCTGAGAATTAATGAAAAGCTTGCATTTGATATTCATAGACCTGATAGAAAATGATAGAGAAGAAAATTCAATTAAACACAATGGGGGCATATGCAAGCCACCCTCATGGATTTTAGAGAAAACCTTGGAGATGATCATGTTAACAGTGTTCTTGGCCTAAATACGTCAAATGAGGAGCTTTCGTTAGGGTTATTGTTTATTTATTTTTATTTTAATAAAATATTATTTTGCACCTTATTTGGTAAACAATTTATATTCTTTGATTTTTAAACATTTCATTCATTGTTATGGGAGAGTTTAATTTTCCCATACATATATGTATATATAATTTTTATCAGGAACTTAAATACTAAGTGCAAGAGCAGCTTTGATTCAAGTCCAACAATCAATTCAGAGCAGCTTATGTCTAAAGGAAAGGAAATGTTGCGAGGATATTGCAAACATGAATACCTTCTGCTCTATTTAGATAGATGAAAGTAACAAAACAAGTGTTCAGGTAATGGGCAGATCTCATTAAGTGAATTTCCCCTCAGGCATTTGTTGTGTAAGGTTCTTGAATCAAGTGTTAACCATAAACTTCTACCCCCTGAAGACTATTTTGATGTCCATGTATGGGACGATGAATGGCATTCCTTCACTTTCTCACAAATAAGAAAAATATCCATTGATATCCCCCTTTGAGCCTGATCGTTTCTTTTCAATGGAACCATAACCAAGGATCACCCCCACATTGGGGCAAAGAGGACAAAATTTTTTGTTTACAAATGAAAGTCGCCCGATTTTGGCCACGTTACAAATATAATGCTTTATGATATAAGGAGAGAAATCAGAACGTATACATTAGATACAAAGGTTAGAGAAACATTAGAAGGAGCCAATGAAAAAATTTGCTAACAATAAGGCTGGAACAAAAGCACTGAAAGAGGAATAAGAGACTTACATAATCCTCTATTCAAATAAATCTTAATTTAGAAGAGCCCTAGAGGATGGTTTACTTTCGAGAAGAATAACACATCAATATTCAGTCAAGATGCAAGCTATAGGAGAAGGAAATGAACTCTAGGGTGAAAACCCAAAAATAGGCAGTCTAGAGCGATCTAAAGAATAAAAGAGAAAATAATACTTCAGCCGAACATATCCAACTGAAGCAATACATCAATAAGGTTTTAATTGGAAAGAATAATCCTAGAAGCTTATACAAACTTTGGTGGATTGATCATATTTGAATAGAAACGTCTATCAATACCAAGTTAGAATACAAATCGGTCCAAAGCTACATGTTTCGAAGCTACAAGAGAAGGAAATGAACTCTAGGGTAAAAACTTAAAAATAGGCAATCTAGAGCAATCCAAAAAATAAAAGAAAGAAATAGTTTTTTTTTCATTTGAGCACATCCAGATTATACAGGTGCATAAATGTTTCGCTTGAAAGAAACAATCTTTGGTTTCATCACCCTTAAACACTTATTTGGGCCTATATACCCCTTCTTTCATAACTGTGAGCCATGAACTACATTACAAGCCTCTAAAGACCATTTTGATCATACGTGAATATCTGAGTTGGATAAGTTTGTCTTCATACCTTAAATGAGGGAATGATAGAGAATGGTGAGTTAGTGAGATCAAGAGAGCCACTTAAATGGGGTAGAAATTAGGCATAGAAAATGTTTCTCTCAAAAGCCTAATAACCCATAAGGGACTTCACATGTGCACATATCACCGCAACCCTCACGGTCCTTTGAACATAAGCTTCACTTGGGTTGATCTTTTCCAATTTGAAGCAAAAGCGTTATTGCACTTGGCATTTGGGTGCTTAATTTTGATTTTTTTTGTAACGCCCTAAAATTGGGCCTAGATGTTAATCGAATCAGGTAGACAGTTCGGGAGAACCGAATTAGGCAATTCGAGTTATTTTCGGGAATTAAATTTGAATAAATTGTTTTTGGCTAAAATAAAATATGGAAAAATGATAGAAAATACTTAATTAGTATTTTTGGTAAATTAAATTTGAAGTAATTAAATCTGATTTTGGTACATTTTGGTTTAGTGACTAAAATGAAAGTTTTCAAAACTATTTTTGGTGACTAAATCGTAAAAGGGTCAAAACTTAGAATCTTTAAGGAGATATTTGACCAAATTTTCCATCAGATTTCCCTTAATTTAGGCTATTTTAAAGTGTTTTAATTGATTTTAATATTAAAAGAAAATAGATTTAATAAAAGGATTTTAATTTTACAAAATCACTTTCTTATATAACTAACTTTGATATCATTTTTCTCTCAACTTTCTCAGCAGCCAAACTATCAAAATCTTTCCAAAATTTTCAGGAATCAATCTTATTTGATTTCCTTTTTATTTCTTACTTGATTCCTTTGGTTCTTGCAACAAAATCTACTTGGATTTCAACCATTATTTGCCAATTAAGGGAGAAATCAGCAATTAGAGGTGATTTTCATTTCTCTCCTCTAATTAACGGTTCTTTATTGAAATTTCTAAGTTCTTGTTCCTTTACAACTGATTTATGTTATGGAATTATGATTTAAACATAGATTTGGTAATTAAATTGAGTTTTATGTGGAAATTTGTTAAATACTGTTTTGGATCTATTTTGTGTTGAATCCAATTGATTTAGATCTCTATTAAGATGTGTTTTAATGTTGAAAGAAGTGTTTAATTAAAGGAATCCCGAAACTATGTGAATTGCTAGTTTTCTAGGTTGTATATAGTTAGATTTTGGTGTGATCTTGGTGTTGTAGAGGTACTGGAGGTATAAGGACGTAATCAAGGTGTTTTTGAATGTTAATTGGTGTTGTTAAGATGTTAGAATCAATAAGTTTTGGCTGGGCTTTGTTTAGATGAGGGTTGATGATGATTTCGGTTGTTTTAGAGAGGTGTTTGATGGTTTCTTGTGAGGCGAAGTTGTGTTTGCTAGTTGCTGGATATTAGAGGTGCAAGAAAGTGCTTTAATACTCTGTTTTTGAATGGGTAAGGAGGGGATTTGAATCTGATAGCTTTTGGAGAGGTTGTGGAAGCTTCAGAAGATTGATTCGCACAATGACAAGATAACTTTGGATTGTTGGTGAGTGAAAATACATTTTACTGCTTTTAAAAGGTTTGAAGATGGTTGTTGGGAGTTTAGATAAAGTTTGAAACACTTATCTAAGCTCGGAAGTAAGTATTGGTTGAGCTTTCTCTCGATTTCGGTTTTGCAAAATAAAATCTCATGCACATGTTTATGGTTTTGATTACTCACTGTATTATGCATGTTTTAGAAATGAAAGATGCTGCAAATGATCATATATGATGAGTATTGAGAATTTTATATGGTTTATGAAAGTATCTCATGTTTACTAAAATACATGGTTTAAAGTATTTGAAATTGGATTTGTTTGATGCATATGTAAAACAGTGAAGTAATGTTGTTTTATTGAATATATTGGCAAGTGGCTGAGGTTAAAATGTTATCGGATATAGTTGGCTAGCCATATTGTTTAAAGTACACTATAATAAGTCACCTCATGTGTGTCGATGGGTTAATTGTGCCATTTTCTCCACCATGATAACCATAGCAGTCGAGGGGTTAATTGTGCCCTATTCTCCCGCTGGTGGATTTATAGATCATAACCATTAAGGTGGGTAATTGTTCTGTTGCTCCGGTTCGAGGATGTATGTGAAGTGGTCGTAGGAACCACTTGGGAAATCCGTGTATCTGATGTGTTTTTATAAATGGAATGGTTATGGCTTTGAGTCACTTGAAAGCCAATATATGAGATAATGTATCATGAGAAATGGATTATGTTTGTATAATGTGATTTATACATGAGATGCTATTTAAGCTTGTTATAGAGATTTTGACATATGATGCTTAAATTGAGGTTTGTGATAGAATCCATGATACATTTGTTGCAAATGATTTAAATGTGCATACTTGAAGAGATTATTGAAGCATGAGATGATTTTGCCATGAGACTTATATTTTGGTTTGAATTAAAATGATTTTAGATGCATTGATGAGTGTTTTTGAGATTCCCTCACTAAGATTATAGCTTGTGCTATTCTTTCTCATCAATGTAGAGAAATATGCCTTTTTAGACAACAAGTACGCAAGAAGAGATCCAAGGGTTGAGACATTCACAAAGTATGGTTTTATAAATGCTAAGTAGTAATAAGGGGCAATGTGACCAAGTTGTATTTGGGAGGTTTATTTTGGATACTCCATAGTTGTACAAGTTATGTTTGATGTTTTGGTTTTGTATGATGCCTAATGTTTGGTTTTGAGGGGTTGGGAAACATTATGCATGCTTGGGTAGAAATCATGCCTATAGGAGTAATGTTTGGATTTGAGATGTTGTGTATGAGCTTCTACCATGCTGCCATGTTTGAGAAATTGATGTTTGTGGGGTTATATGATGATTAGATACTGATTCGAGTATGATTGATTGAGCCAAAGTGTCATATGTTGGACTAAGAGGTCATTACATGTCTGTCTGTACTGGTACGGGTCCTCAGGGATCGATACGTGGGGACCTATGTCGGCTCAATTTGGGAAAAATTGCCTAGGCGTAACGATATGCCTAGTAACCCTATCGTTACTCGTAGCTGAAAAATAAGCCTAGTGTCGGTACACGAACAACCGTATCGGTACGCCCTTTAGATACTAGAATATAATATTTTTGAGAACACATACCCGTACCGATACACTTGAGGACCGTATCAATACACCTTTTTATTTCAACCCCGTTGCTATACGGCAAGTACCCGTACCGGTACGTCAGTCTTTATTTCAGTTAGAATGCCTTCTGAAGTTTGTATTCTTTGCAATTTAGTCCCTGTTTCTTAATTATGCAATTAAATGAGTTTGGATGGTTGTTTTAAGTTGAGATTTAACCTGAATGTAGGAAATATGTCTGAATAAGGATTGGTAACTTTAATTTCACGAATGTTCTCTTAATTGTTGGAAATTATGTTTTAGTCCTGATTTGCGAATTCGTACAATTGGATGTCAAATTAACGCCCGATTGAGTTGTAGCTTTCACCATAACTAGCATGATCACCTTAGGACTTAAATATGCATTTAGATAAGATAAAATAAAAAATAGACTATTTTCAATGTAAACCTTTCGGGTTTGTCTGGGCAAACCCTAATGTAGCTCGCTCGATTCGGTCTTGCGACTAGACCAGGTAAAGGGGGTTACATTTTTTGAAGTTCACATTTTTCAAAAAAAATTAATTATTTTCTCTAGCTCATCTTCATAAGTTTTTGAATTAAAATGAGTTTAAGGCATTTCCTTGCCGTAAGTGTTGAAAGAGGGGAAAAACTTTACATCATGGATCCAAGAACGAGAAAATCAGTGTGACACCATTTTCCACGCGACAAGATCATTTGTACATAAGAGTTCAAATCAGAATAGACAAAAAAGGATAAAGAGCCTAAAAGAATCTGACTGTTGAACAAGTCGAAACTTTGACTCAAAAAGAACAAGAGAACAACAAAATTTTGGGGCAAATTTTTTTTGGGCACGAAGATGACCAATCAATGGCAAAGATACCTCAAAAACAGAACTCAAGAACTTGGGCAATGATTAAGAGAAAAAGAGATACAAATACTTTGAAAGTTAAACCCAAATCTGATATGGGTTGCATTAGTCGAAGAAAGAGTTTCAACAAAGAATTGAAACAAGGAATCTTGAGCTTCACAGAAGATGAGCTCACCCAAATGGTTCTCAGTTTGCATCATTCATGCGTCATGTGTAGTTAGGTATCCTTAAGTTAGGGGCATGCTAACTCATATCATTAATTTGCTTTGTCTATTTTGATAGGAATCATTAAATACATTAACAAAAAATTAAGAGTTCATAATGAGAAGAGATCACCACATTTTCAGAGAATGAAGAAATTCAAAATGAGAAGAACAACTTTAGGCTCTAAACTTTGGCAGAAGATTAAAGAAACTCATAATGAGAAAAAAAAATTTAACCTTCGGCAACTTTAGTAGAGGAATGAAGAATTTCATAATGACAAGAACAGCTTCAGACCACGGAGGATGAAGAATTTCGTAATGAGAAGTACAAATTCAGGCTCCAAGCTTTGGCAGAAGATTGAAGAAATTCATAATAAGAAGAACAACTTTAACCTTCGGCAACTTTAGTATAGGAATGTAGAATTTCGTAATGAGAAGAAAAACTTTGGACCTCAGAGGATGAAGAATTTCGTAATGAGAAGAACAACTTCAGACCAAACTCTGGCAGAAGATTGAAGAAATTCGAAATGAGAAGAACAACTTCAAGCTTCGATAACTTTGATAGAGGAATGAAGAATTTCATAATGAGAAGAACAACTTCAGACCTCGGAGGATGAATAATTTCGTAATGAGAAGAACAACTTCAGAATCTAAATTTTGGCAGTAGATTGAAGAAATTCGTAATGAGAAGAAAAGCTTCAAGCTTTGGCCACCAGTACATTTCCAGTCAAGACTTTTGGACCATCAGTAGGACCTCCAGTGCATGGTGATTCAGGATCTAGACATGGAAGTAGGACAAAATTAGTGCTTTTTGATCTTTGCTCTATTCTTGTTTTACATGAATGAGCAAAGAGGGGCAGCTGTAATCACTAATTTTGTCCAAATTTTACTGTTATTATTTTTATTTTTAGTATTATTGTTATTATTAGCTATGTTAATAATAATAATATTAAATTCTTAAAACAAAAAAATCTTAAAATAAATATGAGCCCAATTAATTAAAATAATAGTCTATAATAATAATACAACCCCATTACATATAATTTACACTTGGATCGTTTAGGCCCCAAACCCAACTAAAAAAAATCCTAATATGATAATCTAATATCCATCTTTTTCTCCTGCAGCAACCAACATCTGGCCGTTGAATTAGATCTGATCCAACAGTCCAGATCACACCCGAAGTAGACTGCCTAGCTCCTCACGCTCACGTTAGCCACTGCCAGCGACCATTCGATTCCTCCACGCGCTTGACATGCCCTTCATCTTCTTCGTCTATGTGGCGCAATCAACGACGATCATCCTCCGCTCTACCACTGTACAACTACAGTCGTGGTTACCTTCAAAAAAGGACATAAGCATGTGAGAAAACCAAATCCACATAAAAATTCATCACCAATAGTGGATTAAGTAAAAAATAAAATGTAATCAAATCCGGTATATAACCGGTACAAGATCTTGTAATATTTTCATATTGGAATGAATAAAAAAATAAAAGCATTTCAGAGGTAAAAAATTCCAGTCTCTATTTTGATTTTTGAAAAAAATAGTAAAAGGGCTAGAGTTCAGGGTTTATACCATCGTGGTCTCGGACTGCCACCGCGTATATGGTCGAGGTTGGTGTCGCCGTGAATGGCACCGTTGTGTTCTAGCCTCTTCGTCTTCCTTCTTTTCAGATCTGGATTTGAGGTGCGTTGGGTTTTCAAAAAAAATTCAAAAAAAGGATTTTGGTTCGATTTTCTTTATATTTTGGGTGAAAGAGAGTTTTGTTTGAAAATTTTGAGGTTGGATTTGGTTTTAGGAAGGAAAAAAAGGAAGCTTTGGGGTTTATTTTTCGAGTTCACTGGTACCGGCGAGTGGCAGCCGGCGGTGGCCAATACGGTGGTCGACCGTCGGGATCTGGGTTCTTCCCAGAACTGGACGAACACTCGAGAGTGTTCATACATTTTTTTTCAAAGAATTTTATGTGTTATTTTTTTTATCTATTTTCAAAGAAGAGGAAAAATGATTTGTGTTTGTGTTTTTTGACTTATATATATGGTTTCAAAAATGGGTTTATTACTATTTTAAGGACCTTCGTCCCACACTAATTCTTTTCGCGGTCCTTGAAGCATTTTAAAAGCTTTCAATTTCTTCCTTTGTTCTAATTTTGGCCTGAAAACCATAGGTATAACCATTGTTTTGGTTCATGTTCATTTTTTCCCCTTTAATTTCAGTCCCTGCTTTGATTGATATGTGCTCTGTTGGTATTTCTGCATTGTTGTGTTTTTGTATTCTACATGATATATGGTATATATATATATGTCGTATGTACGTATATATTTCTAATAGCCATATTTTTAGCATATATGTATATTTTTATATATTTCCTTTTTAAATGCTTATACCATATAAGTATACATATATATACATAAGTTACTCATTTTAACCCTTTTTTTAAAATTTATATTATACGTTAGGTAATATATATGTATTTATTGTTTTTTTTTACCTAATATACATACTTGATTTATGTTTACCTAGTATATATATTTTTCTATAAGCTAATTCCATATATATGTATATAGTTCCGTATGTATAATATACCTTTTATATGTTTTATACATTA